>LR738710.1:239652927-239752716 GCA_902687465.1 Secale cereale
TTGTTGAAGATCAATCTCCTCAAACGGAATCATGCGCTCAGGTGCCTTGAAGCATTTGCGAAGCTGAGACACATGGAAGACATCATGAACATTTGCAAAGTTGGAAGGGAGCTCGAGCTGATAGGCTAGATCGCCTCTTTTGCCAAGAATTTTGAAAGGACCGACGTATCTAGGAGCAAGCTTTCCTTTGATACCGAACCTTTGGGTTCCTTTCATCGGAGAAACTCGGAGATAGACATGATCACCGATGTCGAAAGCCAAATCACGATGCTTTCCGTCATAGTAACTCTTCTGACGCGACTGAGCGGCCTTGAGATTCTCACGTATGACTTTGCACATTTCTTCGGCTTCAGAGATCAAATCATTGCCAAGAAGTTGGCGTTCACCTGTTTCAGACCAGTTGAGAGGGGTACGGCACTTTCTGCCATAGAGAATTTCAAACGGTGCTTTGCCTGCACTTGCTTGAAAGTTGTTGTTGTAAGAGAATTCTGCAAATGGAAGACAGTCCTCCCATTTCATGCCGAAGGAGATGACACAGGCTCTGAGCATATCTTCAAGGATCTGATTCACACGCTCGACTTGACCACTAGTCTGAGGGTGAAAGGCAGTGTTGAACCTGATCTTCGTGCCCATGGCGGACTGAAAGGAGTCCCAGAACTTTGATGTGAACAAGCTGCCACGGTCTGAGGATATCACTTGAGGAATGCCATGTAGGGACACAATTCTGGAAGTGTACAGCTCTGCAAGTTGAGCTGCATTGATTGATTCTTTGACTGGAAGAAAGTGAGCAACTTTGGTAAGCTTGTCAATCACCACAAAGATAGCATCATTGCCTCGCTTGGATTTAGGAAAGCCAGTGACGAAGTCCATTTCAATGTGGTCGAACTTCCACTCAGGAATAGGAAGAGGTTGGAGAAGACCGGCTGGACGTTGATGTTCTGCTTTCACTCTTCTGCATACATCACATTCATTCACGAATTGGGCAATTTCCCTTTTCATGCGTGTCCACCAGTACGATTGCTTGAGATCTTGATACATCTTGGAACTGCCAGGATGAATGGAAAGGAGAGAGTCATGAGCTTCTTCCATTATGAGCTTCCTGAGATCACCTTTGGGAACAACGAGTCTGTCCTCGAAGAACAAGGTATCTCTCTCATCCACACGGAAGCACTTATATTTTGGAGTGCCCTTTGCAATCCCATGTTTCACCTTCTTCACCATGGTATCACTGAGTTGGGCCTCACGAACTTGATCTTCCAAGGTAGGAGCAATTTGGAGATTAGCAAGAAAACCCTGCGGAACAACCTGAAGGTTGAGCTTCCTGAAAGCTTCACAAAGCTCAGGCTGGTGTGGCTTGATAAGAAGGCTGTTGCAATATGCCTTTCTGCTCAAAGCATCTGCAATCACATTCGCCTTGCCTGGAGTGTACTCAATGCTGGGGTTGTACTCTTGGATCATCTCGACCCAACGAGTCTGGCGGAGGTTCAGATGCGGCTGTGTGAAGATGTACTTCAAGCTCTTGTGATCAGTGAAGATGTCGACCTTTCTGCCCAACAACAG
This sequence comes from Secale cereale, assembly GCA_902687465.1. Classification (NCBI taxonomy): domain Eukaryota; kingdom Viridiplantae; phylum Streptophyta; class Magnoliopsida; order Poales; family Poaceae; genus Secale; species Secale cereale. The sequence goes on from LR738710.1 coordinate 239,654,488, forward strand.
ATGTCTCCACGTAATCAGAGCATGTACCACAGCTGCTAGCTCGAGATCATGTGTGGGATAGTTCTTCTCAGCTGGCTTTAGCTGACGAGAAGTGTATGCCACAATTCTCTTCTCTTGCATAAGCACACCACCAAGACCTTGAAGAGAAGCGTCACAGAACACTTCATAGGGCTTGGATTCATCTGGAGGAATCAGAACTGGAGCAGAAACAAGCTTCTCTTTGAGGGTTTTGAAAGCCACTTCACATTCGGGAGACCAAAAGTATTTGACATTCTTCTGAAGGAGGTTGGAAAGAGGCTTGGCAATCTTGGAGAAGTTCTCCACAAACCTTCTGCAATAGCTGGCAAGACCCAGAAAACTGCGGAGCTGCTTGACATTCTGAGGAGCTTCCCAGTTGACAATTGCTTCAACTTTCTCGGGATTAACCGCAATACCGTCAGCTGAGATAATGTGGCCCAGGTACAAAACCTTATCGAGCCAAAACTCGCACTTTGAGAACTTGGCATAGAATTTATGCTCTCTGAGTCGATCAAGAACCAGACGCAAGTGCTTTTCGTGATCTTCTTCATTCTTGGAAAACACCAGAATATCATCCAGATACACTAGCACAAACTCGCCTGTATAGGGGTTGAAGATGTAATGCATCATCCTTGAGAAGGTAGGAGGAGCATTGGCGAGACCGAAGGACATGACGGTATACTCATATGAACCGTAGCTCGTTCTGAACGCCGTCTTGGGAATGTCTTCCTCGCGAATGCGAATTTGATGATAGCCCATTCGGAGGTCAAGCTTAGAGAATACTTTAGCTCCTTTGAGCTGCTCAAAGAGTTCATTGATGTTGGGGAGCGGATACTTGTTCTTAATCGTCTTCTTGTTCAATGGCCGGTAGTCAACACAGAGACGCTCCGTGCCATCTTTCTTCTTGACAAATAAGACACCACAGCCCCACGGAGATGTACTCGGCCGTATGAGACCCATACGCTCCTGTTCATCCAACTGTTTCTTCAATTCCTTCAATTCATCTGAAGAGAGCTTGTATGGACGCCGACAAACAGGTTCGGTGCCCGGCTCGAGTTCAATGACAAACTCCACCTGACGGTGTGGAGGCATGCCTGGAAGTTCTTCTGGAAAGACGTCTTGATATTCATTCACCACTGGAATTTGCTCTATGGCATTAATTTCACCCTTATCATTAAGAGAGAAAAGCCGAATAGTATTATCCCTGGAGGCGAAGATAATCACATCTTCATCAGAATGAGTCAACTTGACTTCCTTTTGAGCACAATCAATGTGAGCATCGTGCTGAGAAAGCCAATCCATTCCGAGAATGAGGTCGATATCAGAATGACCAAGAATCACCGGTTTAGCCAGAAAACGATAATCTCCCATGCGAATAGAAACATCCGGAGCAAATATGTTGGAAGTCATGCACTTGCCCGGAGAAATTACTTGCAACTTCTGAGGCAGACTTTGGATGCCAATATTATTCTTGGATGCAAATGGTTGAGACATGAAAGAGCAAGATGCACCCGAATCAAATAACACTTTAGCTGGAAAAGAGTTAACTGGAAGGTTACCCAGAATGACATCAGAAGAAGCCTCTGCTTGTGCTGCATTCATCAGATTAACCCTTGCAGACTTTGGATCATGCTTGACAATAGCTGAACTCATAGGAGGAGGAGGTGGAAGACGCTTCGGATTCGGACATCTGTTGGCATAATGACCCTTCTGGCCACACTTGTTGCACACCACTTCAGAGAGAGGACGGAACTGAGAGCCACTGGACTTGGAGCCTTGAGACTGAAACTGCTTCTTCGACTGGTTGCTTGGGTTGGGTGGGTGGGAGAAACCACGACCACTAGAGTTCTTGTTGTTGGAGTTGTTGAAGTTGCTGGAGTTGTTGTATGGAGCTCGAATCATTGGAGGAGGAGGAAGCCAGAATTTCTGTTGTTTTGCAGCCAACTGAGACGATGAGGTAGAGTGAACAGCATCTCGAATTCTCTTCTTAGAAGCCTCCATCTTAAGCTGAGCTGCTTCTTGTTTCAAAGCCATATTATAGAACTTATCGAATTCGTCTGGCTCGAACAGAGTGAGAGCAAGCTGAAGTTCATCTTTGAGACCTCCACGGAACTGATAGATTTTGCTCTTTGCATCAGGTATGTCTTGCTTTGCATAACGAGTGAGGTTTTGGAACTTGACATTATACTGATAGACTGTCATGGAGCCCTGCTTGAGGTTGCGGAATTGCTCACGCATACCCTCGATGACACTTGTAGGAATGTGATGCGAGCGGAAATCCTTGCAGAAATTCTCCCATGAGATCACTTGACCCGGCCTTGAGTCTTTGTACTGCTGCCACCAATCAGCTGCTTGATCTTTCAGTTGGAAGGCTGCAAACTTCACATAGTCATCTTCTTTCACGTTACTGCACTCAAAATGCTTCTTGATATCGGTCAGCCAATCCTCAGCATCAAGAGGGTCGACACAGTAACTGAAAGCTTTAGGATTGTTGGCCAAGAACTGGTTGAGGGTAGCATGGTGCTGCTGGAAGAAGTTGCCTTGATTCATTGGAACGCCCTGATTAGCTTGATTAGCTTGCATAGCTTGCATTTGCTGCATCATCTGCATCATCAACTGAGTGTTCTGAGCAGTAGTCTGCATAATTGCTCTCCAAGCCTCAGGCGGAGGAGGGGGTGAAGGAGGACGTTCTGGAACCTCTTCACCCTCTGGGTTGGCATTCGGAACCCTTTTCGGAGCCATCCTGTAAGAGATGACCACGAATCAGTAATTGATTGACAAAAGGAATAAGCTGAATCAATGGAATGAATTGCAACAAGTCTTCACAATAATCATTCGAACAATAAGAACGAATGAAATCATCCGAACAAGAGGAACGAATGAATTTCTTAGTTAATTGATAACATCAGTCTTCACGAGAAGCCACATAGGGATCAAAAGGATAAATAATAAAAACAACAAGGTACGGAAAGGAACAAACACAAGAGAGGAGTTTCGTTCTAACATCTTTGTGCTGAAAGCATATGAACGCGTTACGAAAAGGTTTTGCAATCCCCGGATCAGCATAGCCAAGGACCCTTTAAGATGCAACTCCTGATAGTAACCTCGGTCATATAACCTCTTCACTCAATGTCGAACCCCGAACTCACTAACCTGCATTCGTTGGAAGAATGCCTACGATCTACTGGATAAAACCCACCTATAGCTTTCCGAAAGATTCCAGTTATGCAATCAGGTGTTGGGGATACACGGGAAGCACCGCGCAATCAACTCTAACCTACATCCAGGTGTATCCATCCTTCAACACATAACCAGTCTTTCTCGGAAACTGTGTACCTCGGACCTTCGAAAAGCATCCACTATAACAAGCTATGGCAATACTCCCGAACTACCTCCCCAGTACTGGGTGATGTCGGGGTTATCGTGCCACTGGCCGTATAGGGGAGTTTTTCGATGTCGGCCGTCTTAAGTATTTAGTACTGTCGCGATATGCTTGTTACAGTGATACCCCGAAGCTCAACTCCTCGGTAACAGGAGGCATCGGGAACAATATCCTTGTCACAAGAACATCGAAACAATCCCAGAATACTCGCGGGAATCCTAAAAAAAAATTTGTGCAAATTTTGAAGATAGGAGAGACAAGAGCAGACGTCAGGAGTCCTCACCAGAGAGAAAGGGGATGAGAAGCAAAGAATTCCTACTCTCCGATATAATATAGGACTCAAAAAGTTTTCCAGTGTGTGCCTAGACTCAACCGTCAACGGTTCGATCAAACAGTGGGGGCTCCTAGGTCGGAGAAGGCTCTGAATACCAACTTGTAATGCCCAGGATGGAATTATACCTCCTACGTGTCGAGGCACGACTTAAAGGCATAAGTCCATCCTAGAATGATCTCAAGTTTGGTAATCTTTGCACAACTTATGTAAAAGAGGGATAGTAAACTGAAAATAGTTGGCTTACAATCGCCACGTCACAGAATAACAGTACAAGTCTCAAACATCATACAAAAGATCACTACAACCCTCTAAGGGCAAAACCAAATGTCAAAGTACCAAACTCAGATAAATAAAACAACCACAGGCGGATCGAATCCTAGTAAGAGTCTCCACTACTGATCGTCCGGGTAGCGCACGTAGTAACGACTACGCTCCTCGTCGTACTCCCAATCCAGCTCGGTGCCATCGCCTGGATAGCTCACAGCTGGACCTGCATCTGGTGTGGTGAAGTAACTGTGAGCCACAGAGGACTCAGCAATCCCGTTCCCGGGTAACAGAACTATCAAAGCCTTTAGGTGAGGGAAAGGCTGAAGAAAGAAAATGAGGTGAAAGAACAACAAAGAGTCTGCAGCAGCAACTAGCACTAACTTACGCAAGAGAGAGCGAGAAGAGAAGGCATCGCGAGAAGTGATCACTAAGTGATCCTAGCTACAAGCTCACAACATAACCCCTCCGTGTTCAACTCCCGAATCCCTATTCGGAAATTGACAGTCACGGAACACACGCGGGTAGTGTATTAGTATCATTGTGTCAAGTTATCTACAACCGGAATTAACAAGCTCCCATCTGCCACATAACCGCGGGCACGGCTTTCGAAAGTTCAAACCCTGCAGGGGTGTTCCAACTTGACCCATTACAAGCCCACGATCCGCGGAGTCGCAACTCCAAAGTGGGAAGACCCGAGTATCCTCGGAATCCCGTGCTCAAGTTAAACCGAACTAAGGTAAGGCTAATCCAGCAAATCCTCCCGGCGTGTCGACACCCTGATCGTAGCCGCGCGTATCTAGGTCTCAGGACACGACCGGATGAGTCATCCTACAGGTGTATGCCAGATACCTCAGGTTGCCCCGAGGCGGCCCCGCAGTCTGCTCGTTTCGGACCAACACTCATGTGGAGCACTGGCCCGGGGTTGTTGATTAAGAAAGAGGGTTAATTACTCCCTATGCATGTTTAGTTTGTTATTAGGCAAATAGTACCAATGTTGGGATTTGCTGGAAAAGACTTAGCACTTAGCGGTTTATCGAGGGGGTCCCATACACCCCAACCGTGTTAGGAACGCATAATCAAGGAACATAAAACCGGCTTATACGGATCCTAACGGCATGAGTGGAACAAAACACCAAGCAAAAGGCTTAGCCTTCCACCCTTGCCAATATATATGTGATTTCAATTAAAGCATTTATATAGTGTGATATAACCCAACCAAACTTCAACATGGAGCAAGCATCTTCACTTCACCTGCAACTAGCAACGCTATAAGAAGGGCTGAGCGAAGCGTACTTAGCCAAGCAACGGTTTGCATAGGTAGGGTGGTTAATCATGGCAATTGGTTACAAGTAGGAGGCTGACAAGAAGAACATGGGCATCGAGGCAAAAACTATAGATCGAGACTACTAGCAATAGGCGAAGATAGTAAAGTTATCGGGGTTCGGTCATCTTGCCTGAAGAGAAGAAGTTCGGATCAAAAGAAGGGTCCTCGTGCTCAAACTCGTTGGAAACCTCGTGCTCAACCTCGTTGGAAAACTCGTGCTCAACTTCCGGCTCTAAACAAGACAAACACACAAGCACCAATCAACACGATGCAATGCGCACTCGAAAAACATGTATGCATGATGGATGCACTAAAGATGCACAAGGAGCACGTAAAACATCACTCAAGCAAAACACCTCAAAACAAGATAACAACCTGATATTATTAATCTACACAGAAAATCACCCAAGTTTGATATAAGATTCGCTGAAATCGGAGTTACGGGCTAAAAGTTATGCCCGAAACAAGATTTGAGCGAAAACTGCAAATTACAGCAACATAGCATCTTTGGAGCTCAAAATAAATAATCTACAGCACCCAAAAAGCATGGCAAAGGACTTGAACATAAACTAGATATAATGTACAGCAACTAGGTCCAAAGTGCACCCCCAACGGAGTCACGGATCAATAGCAATGATCTTGGACATATTGAACTTTGACATAAAATTCTGGCAGCAGAATTTTATTGAAAGTTTGGAGCAAAAGATAAACATGCTACAGCACCTCAAATGGACATGTGAGGGCATGGATGGAAAGACAACAATATATACTTCATGGAACAATTAAAATCCACCCCAAAACTATCATGCTTTGTCCTACAACATCACACGAACATGGCATCGGAACATAACAGATTTCAGACTTAGTGAAATTTCACTAAGTCCTAAAACAGCAACATCATCATAGCATCAAAAAGAGCATGTTTAAGACACCTCGAAACTAAACATGGCAAAGGGTAAGCACCTCATCAAAATACATATGACGGTGATCCCGAAACACACAAGCATGCATCAATGTGGTGAACACACCGATTGCAACAAGCTCAACAACATGGCATTTCATAACAAGTAAAAACACAACATATGAACATGGCATCTTGCAACGATGATAACAAGGAAAAAAATAAATCTACCATGCAACCTATCACACTCAACACGTAGTTCGTGACAAGACGAACACGTGGACATGTCATTTGCATCGTTTGGTCAAACGAGCTAAAAGATATCACATGTCAAAGGTGGCACAAAATAACACATAACAGCAGTTTATATCATCATACACTCTTGCAACAGCAAAACAAGGCCCTAGATGATCTCTAACATGCATGACTACAACAGGTAAAACGTAGAGGGCATCTCCACGAACATCTGGACATGCTACACGCGCAAAACGGAGCAACAGGCAAGAAATTAGAGCAGGTCAAAGTTGGCATTCTCAGATAACAGATCTGGGGAGTTAGGAAAAAAAAACAACCTCAGGAACAGTGCGGGTTCGGCCCGGATGAACAGTACGAGGCCCGGGGGGGAACAGTAGCTGCGGAGCCCAGATGAACAGTGCGGCGGCGGCCCGCCGGCTGGCTGGCTGCGGAGGCCCGGAGGGAGGCCCACGGCTGGGCGGCGGGAAGCAGGCCTGCGGCGCAGCTAGCGAAGGCGGCGGCCCAGCTGGGCGCCCCGGCCCAGGCGAGCAGCGGCGCGGCGAAGTGGCGATCGGCGCGGTACTGGGCCGGCTCGAGCGGTGCGAGGCCCGACGGGGCGAGCGGTGACGCGAGGCGAGCGGGAGGCGAGCTGGGCCGGCTCGCGTTGATGTGGTCCAGCGGAGCTGCGCGGCCGGCCGAGTGGTCCCCGATGCGGGCCGGTCGTCGAAGCGGGCGACGGCGGGAGACCTGGGCCGACGCGCCTCCTGGCGAGAGCGCTCGGTCGCGGACAGATCGGCGAGGCGCCGTTGACTTCGGGCGCTGCGGCGGCTCGGCCAGTAGGATCTGCGGGCTGCGGCGCGATTGCTTCGAAGGAAAAAAAACTGGATCCCCTCGGGATCCGGTGGAGGAGAGGATTGGATCTGAGATCTGAAATTTAGGGAAGAAGAAGGGGAATGTCCAAATAGACTAGGGGTCTATTTATAGCAGTTTTAGACTAGGGTTTGAAGGCTAGGGTGTTTAGGAGCCCTACGATCGTAATCCAACGGATCCGATCGCGAGGATGATTTAAAAGGACCAGACGGAGAAAAGAGACTGCAGCAGGGGTATTTCCGGGACACGAAGTAAGGGCACTTCGGACCCACACGGACAACGGAGGGAAAAGTCAACGGAGTCCAAACGAGACGAGATTTGAGAGGCGGGTTGCACACAACAAAACAACAACACACAAAACAACCTCGCGGCACACCGGTAACGAAAAACGCCCGAACAACAAAGAAGGCCTACGGGACGTCACGGACACGAAGTAAGGAGCTCCGGAAGACGAAACGGACAACGGAAAGAAACGCCACGAACCGGATGCAACCCACAACACAAAAGCAAAGCAATGCACATGTCTACATGATATGAATGAATGCCACACACTCACACAACAAAACGACGAAAACCCGAAAGACAAAGAACCCGAAATGGAAATAGATGAAGCCGGAGATTTATTATAAGCCCAAAAGGGAAAGTATTACATCCGGGGCATTACAACTTGGACCGCCGGATTATCTGTCTTGCTTTGATCTCGTCGTCCGGCAACTCTCCATGGCTTAGATACGCCAAGTATGGGAGCGTCCAATCCGGAATAACATGAAGTGCCACAACTAGCTGCGCTTCCGGATCAGGAACGGCCAGATCTTCCTCCGACGGTACCTGAACTGATGGACTGTGCAGCTCATCCAAAAAAGTATTCGGTGGCACCGGTTTACGCTGAGAACCTAGCCGGCTTAGAGCATCGGCCGCTTCATTTCTTCACCGGTCTATGTGATCCACCTGATACCCTTTGAAATATCCTCCGACTGCTTCAACTTCTCGTCTGTAAGCTGCCATGAGAGGGTCTTTAGAATCCCACTTGCCGGATACTTGTTGTGCCATTAAATCTGAATCACCAAAACACTTGACCCGGCTCAAGTTCATATCCTTAGCCATCCGCAGGCCATGAAGCAATGCCTCATATTCTGCTGCATTGTTAGTACAAGGAAACATTAGACGGAGGACATAACAAAACTTGTCACCTCGCGGGGAAGTTAACACAACTCCAGCCCCCGAGCCCTCTAATTTCCTTGAACCGTCAAAATGAATAGTCCAGTATGTATGATCCGGCTTCTCCTCTGGTGCTTGCAATTCTGTCCAATCATTGATGAAATCCACCAACGCTTGGGATTTGATAGCGGTGCGTGGCACATACTTCAATCCGTGTGGGCTAAGCTCAATGGCCCACTTCGCCACTCCGCCAGTGGCTTCCCTGTTCTGGATTATATCCCCCAGTGGGGCTGAACTGACAACAGTTATTGGGTGGCCTTGAAAATAATGCTTCAACTTCCGGTTTGCCATGAACACGCCATATACCAGCTTCTGCCAATGCGGGTACCTTTGTTTGGATTCAATGAGAACCTCACTGACATAATAAACTGGACGTTGAACCGGATACTCCTTTCTTGCTTCTTTGCGCTCGACCATGATTGCCACGCTAACTGCCCGTGCATTGGCGGCGACATATAACAGCAGCGGCTCCTTATCAACAGGGGCGGCAAGGACCGGTGGTTCTGCCAGTTGCCGCTTTAAATCCTCAAACGCAGCATTTGCCTCATCGCTCCATATAAACCGATCTGTCTTTTTTAGCATCTGATAAAGCGGAATTGCCTTCTCCCCCAGACGACTGATGAACCGGCTCAACGAGGTAATCCGGCCGGCGATACGCTGAACGTCATTGATGCAAGCTGGTTTAGTTAGGGACGTGATTACCTTGATCTTCTCCGGATTGGCTTATATTCCTCTGTTCGACACCAAGAATCCGAGGAGCTTGCCCGCCGGAACACCGAAAACACACCTCTCCGGATTAAGCATCATCTTGTAGGCCCGAAGGTTATCAAAGGTCTCCTTGAGGTCTTCTATCAATGTCTCCTCCTTCCTTGATTTCACCACGATATCATCCACATAAGCGTGAACATTTTTCCCTATCTGCTCCTTAAGACAATTTTGTACGCAACGCTGGTAAGTTGCTTGGGCACTCTTGAGCCCAAATGGCATAGACACATAGCAACAAGCACCAAAAGGAGTTATGAAGGCTGTCTTCTCCTGGTCTTTAACTGCCATCTTGATCTGGTGATACCCTGATTATGCATCCAAAAAACTTAGCCGCTCACATCCTGCCGTAGCATCAATGATCTGATCAATACGGGGGAGAGCAAAAGGATCGGTTGGACAGGCTTTGTTTAGGTCTGTGTAATCCGAACACATTCTCCACTTTCCATTTTTCTTCAACACTAGCACCGGATTAGCCAACCACTCCGGGTGGAATACTTCAACTATAAACCCTGCAGCCAAAAGCCTGGCCACTTCTTCCCCTATAGCCTTGCGCCTTTCTTCGTTGAAGCGGTGCAGATACTGCTTGACCGGTTTGAACTTTGGATCAATATTAAGACTGTGCTCAGCGAGTTCCCTCGGTATACCTGGCATGTCAGAAGGTTTCCATGCAAAGATATCCCGGTTCTCACGGATGAACTCGATGAGCGCGCTTTCCTATTTAGGATCAAGGTTAGCGCTGATAGTGAACTGCTTGGATGAGTCACCTGGCACAAAGTCGACTTTCTTGGTTTCCTCTGCCAATTTAAACTTCAACGCCGGATCATGCTCTGTAGTCGGTTTCTTCAACGGGGACATATATGCCGGATCAACATTGTCTTTGTAAAATTTCAACTCCTCCGTAGCACATACTGCCTCTGCATAAGCAACGTCTCCTTCCTCGCACTCCAATGCGATCTTGCGACTTCCATGAACCGTGATGGTTCCTTTGTGACCCGGCATCTTGAGCTGCAGATAAACATAACACGGCCTAGCCATAAACTTGGCGTAAACCGGCCGTCCAAACAGGGCATGATATGGGCTCCGGATCTTTACAACTTCAAAGTTATCGTCTCTGACCTGGAATCTTGTTCATCTCCAAAGGTAACTTCTAGGTCAATTTTTCCAACTGGGTAAGCTGGTTTATCTGGCACTACTCCATGAAATACCGTGTTCGACTGTCTTAACTTCTTATCCGTCAGCCCCATGCGACGGAAAGTCTCGTAATATAAGATATTGATGCTGCTGCCGCCGTCCATGAGTACCTTGGTGAATTTGTAGCCACCCACCTGTGGTGCTACTACTAAGGCCAGCTGACCCGGATTATCAACCCGCGGCGGGTGATCCTCTCTGCTCCACACAATAGGTTGTTCCGACCAGCGCAGGAATCGTGGTGTGGCCGGTTCAACGGTGTGTACCGCCCGCTTTAGAATTTTTTGATCTCGTTTGCACAAACTCGTAGTGAACACATGATATTGTCCACTACTCAGCTCCTTCGGATTACTCTGATATCCGGACTGCTGCTGCTGCTGACGCTGCTTATTACCTTGGTTGTTGTGATTACCCTGGCCCTGCTGTTGGTTGCCCTGGTTATTGTAACCGCCCTGGCCGTACTGATGGTTACCTTGGTTATTGTAACCGCCCTGACCATATTGATGGTTGCCTGAGTTGTAGCTATTGTTGCCGCCATGGTATCCTGATCGGGAGCCATTACCCTGGTGACCCGACCCATTAAACCCGGGGCCTGAACCGCCGCCCGATGGTCCATTGTTGAATCTGGCCCGGTTCATGGCCTCCATCATGACTCGGCATCCCCCCCATGTGTGTTTAGCTGGGCGTTCCTCCGTGCTGTGCTTCGGGCAAGGCTCGTTCAAATGTCGCTCCAGATTAATGAACCCTCCGCCGCTCGGTGGAGGCGGTTTACCCTTGCTGCGCTGAAAGCTTCCTTGAACTCTGGTATTGGCCACAAAATCAGAGCCACCCTCTGCCTTTCGCTTACCGTTGAAGCTTGTTCCGACCGGATTAGCTTGCGCCGGTTTAGCAGGTTTATTTGCCTTTCTGGTTTTATCTCCATCCGCTTCTGGATACTTAGTGTTGTCAGAGTCCCCATACTTTACCAAAGCGCTCATGAGAGTTCCCATGTCATTACAATCCCGCTTGAGCCTTTCCAGTTTCAACTTCAGAGACTCAAACCGGCAATTGTTTTCCAGTGTTACTATCGCCGTACTGGGACTGATACCGTTCGAAGAGTGCAAGATTTCTGACACTCGCCGCACCCATGCACTCGTAGGCTCTTACTCTCCTTGTATACATGCCGCTAGGTCTACCACTGACATTGGTTGTTTGCACGTGTCCTTGAAATTTTTAATAAACTGGCGGCGCAACTCACCCCATGATCCGATGGAGTTAGGCGGTAAGCCCTTTAACCAGGTCCGGGCTGTACCCTCAAGCATCATGGTAAAATACTTTGTGCATGCCGCCTCATCTACGTCCAGCATCTCCATAGCCATCTCATAGCTCTCAATCCAAGCCTCTGGAGCCAAATCTGTTGTGTAGTTAGGCACTTTACGTGGACCCTTGAAATCCTTGGGTAACTTTACGCTTCGCAAAGCGGTAATAAGACAATGCACTCCAAAGGAACTCGCCGTGACTCCCGTCTCTGTTGTGGTCGTGTGAACCGGCGTTGTTTGGCGGATATCCTCGCGGGCCGTAGGTCTGGCCCGGTTTACCGCCTCTGGGCTTGCGCCTCTACGCCCGCCAGATTATCCTGTCTGTGACGATGTCGCCTCCGTTCACTACCGGACACCTCCGGTTCATCCCAATGCCTAGTATAACTCCGGCTGTGGCGGGGTGTTGAATGAAGTCTCTCCCTGCTGTAGGAGTATGCCTGCTGCTGCGTCAATGCTATGTTGAGTAGATCCTTGACCCTGCGTGCTTCCAACGCCACGGGGGATGCCCCCTCAATGGGTAAAGCGGCCAGGCGTGAAGCGGCGGCGACAATGTTATCCAGGGGGTTTGAGTAGTGGCCTGGAGGAGTGGGGATGTGAGGCGTGGGCATAATCCGTCGATCTTGCTCCACAGTGGGCTGTTGAACCGGTTCACCTGTCACTGGGGCTCCCCTCCGGTTACCTCCGGATTATTGCTGGCTCCCGCTCCTGGCGTCTCGAAGAGATTCATCGCTTCATAGACCGGCGGTAGACGAGTCTGATACCTTCTATTCCTTACTCCCTGCGCAGAGGCCTGATCCATCCTGAGCTGGAAGGCCTAAGAATCCAGCTCTGCCTGCCTTGTTGCTATCATAGCTTTCTCTGCATTTAAATCCTCTCTAGCTTGTTCGATCCGGCCCTTCAGCTGAAGGATTTCTGCATCGTGTTGCGCCTTGTCAGCAGGAGCCACCACTGCTACTGCCCGCGTTGTCAACTCCTCTACTAAGGCGGATAGAGCGTCAGCGGGCGAGGGAGCTTGGCCACTGCCCCCTGCCCCAGCTGTGAACGCCCCGGTCGCCGTGAGCTGTGGTGTAGATTGTGATCCGACCATAAAGACAGCCACCCAGTTTGGCAGATCAAAGGGGTCCGGAATACTATCCCCGTCGGACACACCCTCGGATCGGCCGTCCCGCAACAGATACAAGGATTCAGTCTCTTCGGATGAGGATTCATCGTCGGAATAGACAATCGTCTCGCCACCAGAATCCGATTCGTCCTCGTCTTGGACTCCATGTATTGCTCCGACGAAAACGCGCTTCATGGCAGGCTGAATCCGGGCCGATCTCGCACGCTGAGCCGGCTCGACGATGTTGGGGAAGATGTCCGGCTCAGGTCCCGGTTCACCAATCTTGCCGATGAAGACGTGGATGCCGCCGAAGGGAACCCGATACCCGTATTCAATTGAAGCGGCCTCTGGGCCCCAGCCTGCGTCGTCGATGTAGATCCGGCCGCGGCGACTCTTGGTCATCCGGCCGACCGCGTAGCCCTTGAGTCCTTCAAAGCTGCCCTTCAAGAACTCGAAACCATCGTGCGATAGCCCCACGGTGGGCGCCAACTGTCGTGGAATTAGCACGGCAGATATCCGGTTTAACGGACTTAGTAGTGGAACCATCGCACGGGTTAGCTTGAAGAGGTTAAAAGCACACAAAGGACACAGAGGGTTTATACTAGTTCGGCCCCTTCGATGAAGGTAAAAGCCTACGTCTAGTTTGGTTTGGTATTGCTTGGGCGTCGATGAACAGGGAGCAGATTGCTTGCCTGTCTCTCGACGGATTGTTGCCTGTCCCTTGAACCGTCGTCGGGTCGTCCCTTTATATAAGAGGCGACGCCCGGTCCGGTTCACAGAGTCCCGAGGCCGGCTCATAATTGTGTCCGCCTCGGTCTCTACTCTTTCTTCCTTATGTCTCAAGTTACATGATAGGACGGTTTACAAACCGTAAACTTTACACATGGGCCCTAAGCCTTCATGGGCCGTAACCTCTACTAAGTTTATAATTATACAACTATATTACCATAATCCGGTTTTCCCTAGCCGGTTTATACCTGCTAGTAATATCCCTGACATGATGCTTGTGCTACTAACTCTATTTCTAGTGAAGCATCCATTTTGAAGGAGAATGTTGAGCTAAGGGCTCAACTTGAGTTGCTATCTAGCAATTATGGGAGATTGGAAGAAAGTCATGTAAAGCTCACAAGCTCGCATGATGATCTTCTAGTTTCCCATAATGTGCTAAAGATAGCTCATGAGGCTATGATCATCAAGGTAACTTCTAGTGAGTCTCATGTGGTCGCTAGCACTACTTCTAGTCAAAATGCTATATTGCCATGTGCTAGTCCTCGTAATTCATCTATGCATAACATTGGTACATCTTGTGATGAATTGCTTTCCTTGCCTTGTTGCTCTAACAATGAAGCCTATACTTCCTCTAGTACTTGTGTTGATACTAACCATGTAGAGGAAATCAAAGATCTCAAGGCCCAAGTCTCTTCCTTGAAGAAAGACTTGGAAAAATGTCATGAAGGGAAGTCCACACTCAACAATATCTTGAGTGTGCAAATATCCCCCAATGACAAAGGTGGACTTGGATTCAACTCCAACAAGAAGAAGAAGTCCAAGAGCAACAAGAAGAAGGGCCAAGAACAACTCAAGAATTCAGCCAAGATTATTTGCTTCAAGTGCAAAATTGAAGGGCATCATGTTAGATCTTGCCCATTGAAGAAGAAGGTCATTAGTGACAAGCAACAAGGGAAGAGGCCACAAGTTCAATCTCGTGCTCAACCGCAAGTTGGAGAAAGGCCGCTTCCCAAGAAGACTCATGGTAATGCTTCTCATTTTGAGAAATCAAATGAGAAGAAAGCAAAGAGTAGATGTTGCTACCTATGCCGTGAGAAGGGTCACCTTGCTTCTTCATGCACTAGTGGTAACTTATCCAACCCAATTATTATTGATGATGTCCATTTTCTTGGGAAGGATAATGTTGGCAATGTGTTTGCCAAGTTTTTTGGGACTCAAAGTGGTGTCAAGAAAAGAACCATTTGGTTAGCCAAGCCTATTGTGACTAACCTCTTAGGAACCAACTTGGTTGGGGACCAACTAGCTCAAACTTGATCAATAGGTGTTTTGGAGGGCATTGGAGACTTGGCTACATTATGAAGAATTAAGGGGTCTTCATCATTCATATTGTCTCAATCCAAGTCATTCGGATTATCAAGTTTCAATCTTATATTCAATGTTCCTCCTTTCGGTAACTCATGCTTAAATTATTTACATTGAAAGTTACTTGCCCCTTTGCATGTTTTGGTTTTGTTCCTTGCTTGTGTTTGTATATGATGTGCGTCCATTTGCGTATCTTGAGAAATCAAGTATGTGTATATTGGTTTGCACATCATGTATGTGTGTGTCGTGCGTTGAGCCTGTGTTCTTCTTGCTTTTATCTTAGTTGGCTCTTGTGAGAGATTAATGAAGCATCCCATTTTGGGGAAGTGATGTTCTTTGTGCACCTCACAATCCTATAAATGTGTTTACATGAGGAATACCATCTAGTATTTATATTACAAGATTATCTAGTCTCTATGTGGTATGTCTTCTCATGAGAAAGTCAAATTCTAAATGTTCCATTAATTATCTTTTGTTGGTCCTCTTTTGCATCTTGTTAAGTTTGTCATTGGTATCACATTATGGGGGGGTAATATGCTATGTGTATATTACAAGCCTAGAAAATGTGTACATTAGAGATATTGTCACTTAGAATTGATATGGTAAATTATCTTGTTCCTAGGTGACATGTTAGCTCTACAAGTTGCATTTTGCTTGTGCTTGGTGTGAAGATGATGTTGGATATCATTGCTATCTATCACCAGGAATTATCTCCAAATACCTCTTGTCTTTGACAATTGGTAATCACTTATGTGGTGGAAATTATTGATCATCTTTACATTGTCTTTTGGTTTTATTTGTCTTATCTCTTGCCAAGTGTGTCAACTCCCATTGCCTTCCGTGCCACTTGTGGATCTTGTTATTTTATTGATTTTGTCAAGTGTTCTCTAGATATAGTGAAAGTGGTGATCCCACCTTGTGCATTTTGTATTCAAATACAAATTCTCTTTAAATGCACAATTCGTGGGGGAGCTATCCTATTTTCGTTAAAACACTCATCTTGTGATCCATATCAAGTGTGTGTTGATGGAAGGCAAGCCGTTTCTTTTTGGTACTTGTGCCATCATGAAACTTTGTAGATGGGTTGGTTTGTTTGGAACCATCCTCTCTTTTGGGAGTCCGATATCTTTCCTTTTGCGTGTATCAATGGATATCTCATTCCTTGATGTATCTTCTAATATATATCTTCCAAGTGATGATTTCTCCATTTGGTATCCTATTTTCACTTGGTATTTCTTTTTCATTTTGTTTCGTTTCTTGAAAGTATTGAGCATGCATATTTACTTAATGTATTTTCTTTGGCATGCTTTCTTTCTTTAACCCAATATATAAGGGAAACTCCACCTAGTCTCAATTTGGATGAGATGTGCATGAAATTCATTTTCATATATAAATGCACATATGTTTGTGGAGTTTTTCCTATGTATTGGTGTTTCTAACTCTTTGGTCCCAATGAGTTTGGGTACCATTTTGTTTGTGGTGGTGTTCTAGGAACAATTGGAGATGCATTGGATGCTCGGCTCATTCAAAAGGAAGGTGGTGTCACCATGTGCTTATTGGAGTCAAGCTAGGATGATCAATGAACTACTATCTACCTTCAATTGGTATCGACTACATCCTTCCAATGGTATCTCGGTAACAAGTATCACCATCTACTTCATGCACACATTTCTTGCACCAACCTTGTGTAGGTTGTATCATGGCATGTTAGTCATTCCTTCTTATGATACTTGTTTCCTTTCTCAAAGCATCCCAACAATGATCTCTTGTTGCTAGTTGTGATGTCTTTGATGCTCGTGTGGTTGGAACTCATTTATATACAATAAGAACATATCTAGCCATGTGCTATGCCTTCAAGCAAATATCTTATTGGTATATTTATGACTTCCTTGGGGATATCTTATTCATTCCTTTTTGCAACAATTTCGTGTGTACATCCTTCTTTGTGGATTGATATCATCATGATCTTCATCTACCTAGAATCTTTTACACTTGAGAGAAGTTGCATATCTATTTGATATCCCCTTCTTTCACGTCCACCTTTTCGTTCCTGTTTTATTTCTTTGGTGGCTCCGTGAAGGTGTTTGTCTCGAGTGCGGATCTTATATCGTTGCATCTTGATGCACTCTTTTGTGGTGAAGATCATTTTTTTCTTGCTTGTCTTGACGAGGCTTTTGCCATTTCTATTGGTATCCCTCCTCATGACAAAGCTATCCTTTTTATATCTTCGCCACAGGTTGTCACAAGCATAGGTAATTTATATGATTAGTAGTGAGCTTGTGAACCCATTTGCTGTTGTGTGTGGGAATGATAGGCCTTGCACCGTGTTTCTCATTCATTCAAGAGTATATTGATGCTTAATGTTCATCCATACATTAGTCTTCTCTTGTGCTTTGCCATGACTCACACACATCATTTTGGTTGAGCCTACTCTTAAGTTGTCCCTTTTATATGTTACTCAACCATGTGTTTTTTTGCAAGTGCTAGGCTTTGTTTCCTTCATGCTCACTTGCACTTGGTGTAAGTTTCTATTGATTTTGAGGGAGTGATGATCCTATTTTGTGCACTTGGTATCCTAATGAAAATATTCTAAGGAGTGCACAAATTATGGGGAGCTCCACTAGTGTCTTTCGAACACTCCATTGCTATGTCGTGAGGTTCTATTGATCTTGCGGGAGTGACGATCCTACTTTGTGCTCGTGGTATCCAAATACAAAACTAAATTATGCACAAAACATGGGGAGCTTCTCTAGTTTCTCTAGGACACTCCCTTGCTCATATCATAATATCTTTTATTCATTTGGCATGTAGGATCATTGGTCTAGTTGGGTCAATTGGTATCTTTTGATAGCTTGATTCAATTTGTATCCTTTGATTGCTTGATTGCGTGTTTTTCTCCCTTTGTTATGCCTTTGTGGCATATCATTCTTTTGCAATCTTTGGGCCTCAATATAGTTTGTCTTCCTCCAAGTATTTACAGTTGGATATATGTATTGCATTCCACTCTCTATTTTGAGGAATACGCAATTTATGGAGGAACACAATTTAAATTAGCCTTCTAAGCTTCGCCCATTTTGGCAATCGATGCCAATGGGGGAGAAGTTTCAGAGAGTTTTGTGAGGAAGTTTAGGGAGTTGTTTCCTCTCTTCTTGGTTTGGTTTTGTTCCTAAGCTTTTGCATCTCATGCGCATACATTATTGTTGCATGGTATGGTGATGCATAATTCCTTATATAAACTCTCTTGAAAGTGATTGTCATCAATTACCAAAATGGGGGAGATTGAAAGAACATGCGGTGCCCCCATGTTTGGTTTTGGTAATTGATGACAATCTCTATGGACTAAAGGTTGTCTTGAGTTATATTTGAAGGGTTTGTCCATAGGCTTTTCTTGGAGTCCATGTGTTGGTTTCAAGGAGAGTTTGTGATGACCATGGTGCCTTTAAGGAATTATCCAAAGATTGGTCTTGTGAGTGTTGAGCTTATTGCAAGCATGTCTTGAAGAAGAAGAGTGTGTTATCATTCATGTTTACCTTCAAGACATCATCCAAATGAAGAGAGTTGGAAAGATTCAAGGTTGATCAAGACTAAGTATAAAGAGTGTTTTAAGTTGATCAACACACAAAGCGTAGAAGATGTACCGAGAGGGATCAAGCGATCCCATGGTATGGTAAGCATTGTCAATTACGCTTAGTGTACTAACCCATGGTCTTTGTGAGAGTTCTATGTGGGGTTAGATTATCTTCCATGAGCTTGCGGTAAGGTGCGGGCGACCACCGGCGGAGATGACGCCGTCGGGAAGGAGGCAGGCCGAGAGCTAGAGGAAGCTGCCGACGAGCGCCATGAGGACCGGGCACGACCCAGGTCGGACCGCCCCACGCCGGAGCGCGGCGGCGACGAGCGGTACGCGACCCAAGGTCGGCCCTTTGGCCAGGCGTCGGGAGGAGGGGGAGCGATACCGGCCGGCGAGCATGGGGTGGGGAGGGGACTCCCCGACTCGGCGCGTCGACCAGCGTCGGGCGCAGCACAGCACGGCGAGCCGGAGGTGTGCGTCGGACGGTGGGACGGCCAGCGGCGGAGTCATCATCCTCCGCCAAATCCGCCCAGCGCAGCGGCATCGACTCCCCGACGGGGGCGGCAGAGCACGGGGCGGGCGGCCCAGCGGCCAGCGTCCGCGTGGCGTCGGGAGGTGAGGGGGCGGCAGAGATGCTCGGAGCAACGCAGGGCGGCGGAGGCGATGGCTCAGGCGAGCCAGCTGCGGCCGGCGCGGCGCCGACGGGGTCGCGGGAGGAGAGCACCAGAGCCATCCGGGGCGCGCTCGGTTTTTTCTTGTTAGCTTAATCAACATGCTTTTGTTGCGTGTACACTAAGAACTAGTAACAACATTCCAAAACACTTGGATGGACATTAGCTGCTGAAGTCTAAACTAATCCATCAAAATGCCGTTCTAGAACTCCTAATTGTAGAACCTGAAGCAAATCCAACCTCCCACGCCCATGAAATTTCCGCAAAAAAACCGTTCGAAACCAGGGATATTTCCCAATCAAAAGAATGCCATCCCATGTGGCAACGTCTGGTGGCCAGGAAGCCTTTGTCCGCCTGCTGGATAAGAAAGATCGCATCCCTCCCTTCCCAGACGAGCAATAGCCTTTCCTCGCCCCTGCCCCCTGGCAATTACCCTTTTGCCCTCCCCGGCGGTGCCGACCATCCGCCGCCGTATCCCGTTAGAGAGCCGGCAGTAGCCCGAGGACTCTCCCATGGCGGCCATATCGTCGCTTCCGTTCGCTGCACTGCGCCGAGCGGCCGACTGGAGGCCGTCGACGGCGACTGCCGCGGTGAGCGTCTCCGGTGGCGTCATGCTCAACGCGAGGGCTCGCCGGGGCTCACGTTCGGTGGTGCGCTGCGTCGCCACTGCCGGTGGTGAGTTTGCTCGCGCTCTGTCTCTCGTCTGGTTGCTTGTGGCCTGGCAGACGCCGTAGTCCCCCACCCCTCTGCATCCAGCTCGCCCTGGGCCGCCGCTTGAGCTAGGCGGCAGCGCCGATGCGCTGCTGCAGCGACCGACGGGCATCGTACTTGGTACGAACTGATACACGGTGCCGCTGAGCTGCAAGCTAGTGAGTTTGAGCGGGGTAATATGACACCCTGTTCCATCCCTGCTCCTATCCCAAACCCTCGTTTGGTTTGAACGGGGTGCCAGGCGTCCTGAACTCTGAAGCCTTGAGTAACCATACTTTGTTACCATTTTGGCCAGCAGCCTTATACTACCAATTTAGCATCTAATTGTTCAATTTTTCACACCACCGGGCACTGGCTATCCTGTGATTATTTTTGCGACAGTTATCTTTTGAACTCATTTTGTACCATCTAGTTATAGTTCCTGTTGTGCAATCGAGGTAATATGGCATCAGCCTGCAACTAGAAATGGTTATTTCCGCTTATGATACTCATGGAATTGAAACTCGGTCTCATTTCCTGGAAATTAGCTAGAATATTAACGGTAAAGGCTCTCCCTCCATTTAATTACAGGTTTAACCTGGATGGTACTATCAAGAGAGTATGTAACACACTACTGGAAACTAATCGAGCGATGCAAACTAAGACATTGAATGCTTCAACTAAACCAATTGGTAGCAATTCTGTTGCAGAATGAACCAGCAGAGCAAATTTTCAGTGTCTGAGTTAGTGTGACACCTTGTTATTAAATTTACTGAATACTTATTTGTTAAGCTGTTGAGGTTTCAAGTGGTGGAAGCACCGACCTGTGCCTTTTATGGTCTCATTAACGTCTATGACTCCATCAGTTTGCCACATGGCTAATGCTTTTACTTGTTTATTTTAGGCCGATTTATAAAAACTTTTGTGGAGTTTACTAGCAAAGTTTAGATATTTTCTATTAACCAGTGAGGCTCTACATGGGGCTGCAAGGACTGGGAGGTCATGCTGCTAAACTCTTTAATACTAACAATTCTTGCTTTTGGATTGGTTTGTGTGATGAACTGATGATTAGGGTTTCAGTCTGTTAGTAGGGTGTTTCTGCTACAAATCCCTTAAATTAATAATTTATCCACCATTTGTGCCTTTGCTAAAAACTACTCCCTCCGTTCCTAAATATAAGTCCTTTTAGAGATTCCACAATAGACTACATATGCAGCAAAATGAGTGAACCTATACTCTACAGGGCGTCTATATACATCCGAATGTAGTCTTCATAGTGCAATCTCTAAAATGACTTACATTTAGGAACGGAAGGAGTATACATGCCTTGTGCAAAAAATAAATAAATAGGGTCAACTGTTGGAAGGCTGAAGATTTTTTGTTAGTTGAATTATGGGTATTAGTCTAACACTCCCAACTTTCATGCTGCTCGGGCTTGGTAACGTGTAGCAACTAAGATGCAACCTGAAGTGTTTTGAAAATGTAAAAAATGCACATCAAGAGAAATGGTGTGATTATATAGACAAGAGAAGCTTAATCATGTAAAGTATAACCAAATAAAGGATCTTTGTCTGACCTTTTCATCTGCTCTGAATCTTTTGTAGATATTCCACCTACTGTGGCAGATACAAAGATGAACTTCCTGAAGTCATACAAACGTCCTATTCCAAGCATTTACAGTACAGTCCTACAAGAACTTTTGGTGCAGCAACATCTGATGAGATACAAAAGTACCTATCAGTATGATCCTGTGTTTGCCCTTGGCTTTGTTACCGTCTATGACCAGCTTATGGAAGGGTACCCCAGCAACGAGGACAGGGATGCCATCTTCAAGTCATATGTAACGGCGTTAAATGAAGATCCTGAGCAATACAGGTGCATATTAGAACTCATTTTAATGGCTTTGGACCAGTGACATGTTAGCATCTTTTCTTTTATATTAGATTGTATTTTTTTTTCATATCCATATCCTGAATCCTCAAATTAATTTTCATAACTATTGGTACAAGTGGAATTGTTATAATTGTCTTCTGTAAATGTTCTGCATGAGTATATCTATTACCCCACAACTCTTTTAAATATGTTAATCAACCCTTTTTTTTTCTCTTAGAGAGGTTTTATCAAATTATGCGCCTTGCTGTTTCTGCTAAAATTTCCCAGTTTACACTAGTTATTGCTTAGGTGTTTGTTGTATGTTTGGGTCACTAGTTAGTCTGCTTCATTTGCATCAAAATCTCATATATTATTTGGTACTAGTTCGTTTGCTTTGTTGGCATTAATAAAGATTTTTCTCTGTATGTAATTTTTTTTGTTTCAAACAAATATTAAGAGTTTTTACTTCTCTGTTTAGGGCTGATGCGCAAAGGATGGAAGAGTGGGCTCGCTCACAAAATGGTAACTTGTTAGTTGAATTTTCTTCCAGAGATGGGGAAATAGAGTCCATTCTGAAAGATATATCAGAAAGGGCCCAGGGTAAGGGAAACTTCAGCTACAGCCGGTTCTTTGCTGTTGGCTTGTTCCGTTTGCTTGAGCTCTCAAATGCGACGGAGCCAACCGTACTAGACAAGGTTATTCTTGCCATTATTTATTCTATTCGTACATTTCCTGCTAGTTGCTACTTTTTTTCTTCCCAATAGTTTTTCCTTTTCCCATTATTGTTTGTTTCCTAATTTTTATTTTGAAAGGAATTGTTTTTTCAGACTATTTTATTTTGTGAAGAAAAATATTTTTCTAGAATTGGGCACGAAAAGAGTGTGAGTGAAATGTCCATATTAACCATCTCTTCACAAAACCACTAAATTGCCTATTTCCCGTCCCCAAAGCAAGGCACTGAAGCACAATAAGTTAATTAATTAGCTCCTTACTTTTTTTTTTATGAAGAGCAAAGTAGGAACACAATGGCATTAATGAAGGGAGTATTGGAACTGTAGGAGGACAAATGTTCTGAGAAAATTTTAACAACCTAAAAAGACATCTGTATTTTCAACGGGAGTGAGTTCAAAATTATTTGGATTTGTTAAATAAAAACTGTACCTTCAAAATTTTCATGAATAATAGTTTCAAAATGTTTTGTTTCTAGATTATGTACTATATATGCACACAAAAATTAAACAATTAACGTTGCTCTAGACTGCAAAATCTGAAACCTCGTGTATTTTGGAACGGAGGGAGTAAACCAATTGAGGGGATGATTTGCCTCTGATATTTGGTAACCAGCAGTGCTTTAGGAGCACCGTGGCGTTCTTTCATTGCAAAGCATACTAATCTTATTGTATTTACATAGCTTGCTTGCTGTACTGGCCATCCCCGATATTGTTCAGGGGTTGAGGTTGTAAATTATGCTGGTTTTTCTTGAGCTGAAATAGAAATAACACAGTAGGGAATTCAACTCATTCGACGTAAGTTGCTTGGTGGCATGCCTCTATGTGCACATTCAGATTTTTCTATGGGCAGACCCATTGACGTTAGGCTTGCTGCTAGACCTTTTTTTCAATCTCTACTTTCCATCGGTATGCTACACTCTTGTACTCACTACTCAGTACAGTAAGGCAGCATTGTGACCCCGTACTTCTCTGTTTTGTGTTTCAAGTAGATCTATGCAAATGATAACTTGCCATTTCTGCTTGGTCTTAAGATGTCATTTCTTCTCTCTTTACTCGTCTCCTAAATTCTTGTATTTCTTCTCTCTTTACTTGTTTCTGAATGACCGGAGAAAAGAACAACTCTGCTAGCTTAATAATTTGGGCCAGGGCTGCCTAACTTTTCTCATACTGCTTAGCAGAGAACTTGGTAGCAGTAGCATGAAGGGTAATACTTGAAAAGCATCAGTGAGGCATCTAGCATATACTGAAGTACATCAGATATTCCAGTGAAGCATTTGTATTGTTTTTTTGGTGATGATTTCAAAATGAAGTACAGTTTTATTTTCTCGAACACACACCAAGATTATTGGTATTAGAAGAAGACTGCCGAGAAGGCGCAAAATGAGTACACTCTTATTCATTACTTTGCTGATATAACAATAGATACTGACTGTTCTTCTTGCTCAACAGCTTTGTGCTGCTCTGAACATCAATAAAAAGAGCGTGGATAGAGACCTTGACGTTTACCGCAACTTACTCTCGAAATTGGTTCAAGCCAAGGAACTTCTCAAGGAATACGTCGAGAGGTAATCTCTTAAACCATTTTTACCATGTAAGACTTTTATTCCAATTAATTGGACTCAGCTAACTTGAACTCTCTTGGCAGGGAAAAGAAGAAGAGGCAGGAGAGATTGGAGACGCCCAAGCCGAATGAGGCTGTTGCAAAATTCGATGGAAGCGCTTATCCCTTGAAGCATTAACTCAACCTTTCCCCAGAGGACAGCTTGTCCGGATAACAGATATTAACAGTTATACATCTGGATAGCGTTGAGAACTATCGGGGGCATCTTTGGCTGCTCTTCACGTGAGTGTAGTACTCGGCCGTACAAAAGGATCCAGATTATTCGTAGTATTGAGTTTGGTATTTTGTAATTTCTCCTTCTCTGTGTTCGAATGTACTATTGTTTTCTTCACTTATTTGACAATATATTAAAGAGGTATCTGGTGATGAATGTTACTCACAAGATGAGAATTATATATCCGATTTGGTGAAAAAGAAATCATTCTGACTTGTTGTGTTTATCTGAATCTCTGTGTACAAAGCTGAATGAAGTTGCAAGTATCTGAGGTGGAAATCATGATAATAGATACAGGGATGCAAACGGCAGCCTGTTTCGTCCTGCAAAACTGATCAATTAGCTCTAAATTTTGTCCATCTCTTGCCTAAATTTAACATTACATTTGTATTATGCTATTTTCCGCTAGTCCACCCCGCTTGCATCCTTAACAATAGATCAATTATATGCCGAATCATCAGAAGTGCGCAAATGAAATGCAAGTAGTAGTAAAGAAAACCAGAGAATTTTAGATGATGCCAGGTAGATGTGTAAATGGCTTAAAACTTACCAGTAGTATTTGAAGCTATACGAAAATTCGAAGGGCCGAGCTGCATGGTTTCCATGAAGGACCAAAATGCATTTCTACAGTTATTACAGGGCCAGTACTGCCAAGGTCATTTTTACGCCATATCTTTCCGGCCCCACGCACCCTGAAGGCCACAAATCACAAGCGTTCTGAAGCCCCGGCATCCAATCCGGGTTCTCCACGTGTCGCCTACGTCCAACGCAACCTCCCCCGTTCATAGGGCCATACAGATAAGACTCGGATAAGGCAGAGCCGGCCGCGCGCGTCAGATAGATCACAGCCGCCCTCGTTACCGTCCGATGTGCCACGCCAGAGATAACACCGGGAATTTCTTATAAGCACCCTATTTGTACCCCGTGACGACCACACACCACACACCACCAGCACCACCCGCCACCTCAACGCACGCAAAGGCCGAGGAGGACAAGCTAGGAGGAGCGAGCAGCCATGGCTTCGTCGGTGGCCGCCGCGGCGAGCACGTTCCTCGGGACCCGCCTGGCGGACCCGGCGCCGCAGAACGGGCGCATCGTGGCGCGGTTCGGCTTCGGCAAGAAGAAGGCCCCGCCCAAGAAGGCCAAGGCGCCCCCGACCACCGACCGGCCGCTGTGGTTCCCCGGCGCGCAGGCGCCCGAGTACCTCGACGGCACGCTCGTCGGCGACTACGGATTCGACCCCTTCGGCCTCGGGAAGCCCGCGGAGTACCTGCAGTACGACGTGGACTCCCTGGACCAGAACCTGGCCCAGAACCTGGCGGGTGAGATCATCGGCACCCGGTTCGAGGACGCCGACGTCAAGTCCACCCCGTTCCAGCCCTACGCCGAGGTGTTCGGCCTCCAGAGGTTCCGCGAGTGCGAGCTCATCCACGGCCGCTGGGCCATGCTCGCCACCCTCGGCGCCCTCACCGTCGAGTGGCTCACCGGCGTCACCTGGCAGGACGCCGGCAAGGTAACGTCCTCTCATATGTACTGTACTTCATTCACGATATAGCCAGCATGTGAACCTGGAGTACGACGACTGACCTGTGTTTGGCTTACGGCGATTGTGGCAGGTGGAGCTGGTGGACGGGTCGTCGTACCTGGGGCAGCCGCTGCCGTTCACGCTCACCACGCTCATCTGGATCGAGGTGCTGGTGATCGGGTACATCGAGTTCCAGCGCAACGCGGAGCTGGACCCGGAGAGGAGGCTCTACCCCGGTGGCTCCTACTTCGACCCGCTGGGACTCGCGGCGGACCCGGTGAAGAAGGAGACTCTGCAGCTGGCGGAGATCAAGCACGCCCGCCTCGCCATGGTCGCCTTCCTCGGCTTCGCCGTGCAGGCCGCCGCCACCGGCAAGGGGCCACTCAACAACTGGGCCACCCACCTCAGCGACCCGCTGCACACCACCATCTTCGACACCTTCGGCTCCTCTTAAGTAGTCGGTCGTCGAGCAATTTCTGTCAGCTCAGCTGCAAAATGGACGAACGCCCGTCCGTGTACGAACGTGCTTCGGTTTTTGTATGACGAGTGATGGATGAGAGGGCATCGCAAAGATCCTTTGTTGATTAATGCAGGTCTGATCACATAGGAGAGCTGCTGGGACTTGGTGATTTGTAAAATATGAACCAATGGTGACTTAAATGCATCCACTTGTACATCAATCTTGAGCTGTTTTTCTTCTTCTTTTGTTGCGATTACGAAGATAGCATCCACGCAAGTGCAATCACACTACAGAATTGACCGGACCGCCCTGCCACTGAGCTTTGCTGCCCCTTTGATCTCTACCACTGAATCTTCCCTAAAAACATGTATTTGTTTTTCCAGCTCACCTTCATGTTCCATAGTATTCAACCAACCCACTGCTATTCTTCCAAGAATGAATCTGAAATCTAAGTATTTCAAGCAAAGAAGCAATTCCATGAGCACCCTTAGGGCATCTCCAACAGCGACCCGCAAATTTCCTCTCGTATCCGTCCGCGGACAAAGGGGATCAGTCCACGGAAACGGATGCGGGAGACCGCCATCCAACATTGTACGCATACATTTCAACGTGCATTTGAACTAATCGGACGAAATTCATGCAAACTGACCGACATTCATCAAAGTTCGGATAGAAAATATCACAAATCATTCATACGTAGCATGCAAGTTAAGTCTTGTACAACAATTAATGTCTCAAATCGTCCAACCAGTTTTTCATCAACGGATCATGCCCGCCAACACATACTCTCCCTTCAGTTCATCTAATAGTGTGTGTACGTAAATGGCCTTCCCTCTGTTCCGTAGCAAAAGCAAAATAATTTTATTTCACTTTTGCCACTCTTACCTTTTGACAATGTATCACAATTGTCACTCTGATTTTTTTTATTTTTCCATGAAATAATAATTGTTAAAAGCTAAGAGTGGCAAAAGAGAAATGTCAAAAATTTGAGTGGCATATGGAAAATTGACAAAATCTAGAGTGAGAAAAATAAAAAATTTCCTCTGATGACGATCTTGTTGGACACATGAGTGCTGACCATAAACCAAATGCAAAACAATGACTTTTTGAGATGCGTGCCATTGATTCCCATGGTAGATTTACAAGGATGGTGGTCATGCTATGGGCGATTTAGACGGCACGGAGGAAGGTGGTTCACGAGTCTAGTTTTCAGAGCATGTAGGCCAGTAATTAGTTTGTCCTGTTACTTCATCTGTCCTTTAAAAAGTGTACTTTTAACTTTACTGAAGGGTCAAATTATCTTAAAATTTGATCGAGCTTGTGCGAAAATGTATCAATAATTGTGAAACCAAATAGGTATATGATGAAAATATATTTTATTATGAATCTAATGGTACTAATTTGATGGCATAAATGTTGATGTATTATTGTATAAATATGGTCAAACATAAAAATGTTTGACTTTCCAATAAAATTTGAAGTACACTATTCAAAGGACGGAGGGAGTATATATATATATATATATATATCGGATATCTAGGTTCTTGCAAAACCTCACACTTCATTCCAGATAACTATGCACAATACTATCGTTCAAATGGAAGGCTCCTCCAAATGGTATGGAAAAAAAAATCGTTGATGGTGGGTTAATGGCAGTGAGGGAGGAGACGTTGGAGCTATATTCAGGCATAAGAACCGTTGAATGTATGGTGTTGCATGTATATCTTATATTTTTGTCCACCTCCTATTCTTTATATAGATGAGGTTGAGGCTCACCTTGTACATCATTTATACGTGCACTTTGCACCCCGATCAATACATCAAGAGTTGCATTGCTAAACCTAGTCTCCTACAAGGTATCAGTTTCCTCCCGATCCTAAACCCTAACCCTTCCGCTCCCTGGCCGCCGCCGTGACTCCCGATTGCTGCCGTCGTCGCCGTTGATGTCTACTACACAACCTTCTTCGTGTAGACTCGTGTTGGGCCTCCAAGCGCAGAGTTTTGTAGGACAATAGCAAATTTTTCTCAAGTGGATGACCTAAGGTTTATCAATTCGTGGGAGGCGTAGGATGAAGATAGTCTCTCTCAAACAACCCTGGAACCAAATAACAAAGAGTCTCTTGTGTCCCCAACACACACAATACAATGTAAATTGTATAGGTGCACTAGTTCGGCGAAGAGATGGTGATACAAGTGTAATATGGATGGTATATATATATATATTTGTAATCTGAAAATATAAAAACGGGAAGGTAACTAATGTTAAAAGTGAGCACAAACGGTATTGCAATGCTTAGAAACAAGGCCTATAATTCATACTTTCACTAGTGCAAGTTCTCTCAATAATGATAACATAATTGGATCATATAACAATCCCTCAATGTGCAACAAAGAGTCACTCCAAAGTCTCTAAAAGCGGAGAACAAACAAAGAGATTATTGTAGGGTACGAAATCACCTCAAAGTTATTCTTTCTCATCGATCTATTGGGCTATTCCTATAAGTGTCACAAACAGCCCCAGAGTTCGTACTAAAATAACACCTTAAGACACACATCAATCAAAACCCTAATGTCACCTAGATACTCCAATGTCACCACAAGTATCCGCGGGTTTGATTATATGATATGCATCACACAGTCTCAGATTCATCTATTCAAACCAACACAAAGAACTTCAAAGAGTGCCCCAAAGTTTCTACCGGAGAGTCAAGACAAAAACGTGTGCCAACCCCTATGCATAAGTTCACAAGGTCACTGAACCTGCAAGTTGATCACCAAAACATACATTAAGTGGATCATGTGAATATCCCATTGTCACCACAGATAAGCACATGCAAGACATACATCAAGTGTTCTCAAATCCTTGAAGAATCAATTCGATAAGATAACTTCAAAGGGAAAACTCAATCCATTACAAGAGGTAGAAGGGGAGAAACATCATAAGATCCAACTATAATAACAAAGCTCGTGGTACATCAAGATCGTGCCAAATCAAAAACATGAGAGAGAGAGAGAGAGAGAGAGAGATCAAACACATAGCTACCGGTACATACCCTCAGCCCCGAGGGTGAACTACTCCCTCCTCGTCATGGAGACCGCCGGGATGATGAAGATGGCCACCAATGATGGTTTCCCCCTCCGGTAGGGTGCCGGAACAGGCTTCTGATTGGTTTTTCGTGGCTACAGAGGCTTGCAGCGGCGGAACTCCCGATCTCAGTTTATTTTCGGAGGTTTCACTATTTATAGGAATTTTTGGCGTCGAGGACAAGTTAGGGGGACCCACGAGGTGATGACAAGGTAGGGGGGCCCGCCCTAGGGGGGGCTTCCCCACCCTTGTGGTGGCCTCGTGGCTCTTCTGGTCCACCTTCGACGCTCCGTGGGCTTCTTTTGGTCCATAAAAAATCACCATAAATTTCCTGGTCAATTGGACTTGGTTTGATATTCCTTTTCTGCGAAACTCAAAAACAAGGAAAAAAAACAGAAACTAGCACTGGGGTCTAGGTTAATAGGTTAGTCCCAAAAATCATATAAAATAACATATTAATGCATATAAAACATCCAAGATAGATCATATAATAGCATGGAACAATAAAAAATTATAGATACGTTGGAGGCGTATCAAGCATCCCCAAGCTTAATTCCTGCTCGTCCTCGAGTAGGTAAATGATAAAAACAGAATTTTTGATGTGGAATGCTACCTAACATATTTATCCATGCAATTCTCCTTTAATGTGGCATTAATATTCATATCTGTATGTTTCAAGCAAAAGTTTATCTTGACATGAGACCAATAATATTTCAAGCATACTAGATAGTAAATCATTAAGCTTAAAAAAATAACATGGCTAAAGAAAGTTATCCCTACAAAATCATATAGTCTTATTATGCCCCCTCTTCTCAACACAAGGTAATCATGCCCACCCCGGAGTCAGCCAAGCAATTGGTTCATACTTTTTAATGCGCTCCAGCCTTTTCAACTTTTCACGCAATATATGAGCGTGAGCCATGGATATAGCACTATGGGTGGAATAGAAGGTGGTAATAAGATATGAATCTATATGGATGCCTTCGGTGGTGTACCGGGATGTGCAATGATCAAGAGTGACATGTATGAAAAATATGAACGGCGGCTTTGCCACAAATACTATGTCAACTACATGATCATGCAAAGCAATATGACAATGAAGATATGTGTCATAATAAAAGGAACGGTAGAGTTACATGGCAATATATATCGGAATGGCTATGGAAATGCCACAATAGATAGGTATGGTGGTTGTTTTGAGGAAGATATAAGGAGGATTTTATGCATTGGCAAAAGTTGCGAGGCACTAGAGTGGCTAACAAGGTAGAAGGGTGAGAGTGTGTATAATCCATGGGCTCAACATTAGTCATAAAGAACTCACATACTTATTGCAAAAGATTTATTAGCCCTCGAAGCAAATTACTACTACGCATGCCCCTAGGGGAGAGGTTGGTAGAAGTTAACCATCGCGCGCCCCGACCTTCACACAAAGGTGAACAATCAAGACACAAGCATTTCGTTTCGGTTGCACTTTTAGGAGACCATACGTGCATGCTACGGGAATCACGAACCTTAACAGAATTATTTTCTCTACCCTACAATTTACTACTAGCATGATTATAATATTACCATCCTCATATCTCATAACAATCACAAGGAATCAATACTTCTCATATTATTAAATGCTCTATATGAAAGTTTTTGTTATATCTCCCTTGGATGCCCATCATATTAAGACTAAATTCATAACCCAAGCAAATTACCATGATGTTTAGAGATTCTCAAAATAATATAAGTGAAGCAAGAGAGTTCAATAATTTCTATAAAATAAAACCACCGCCGTGCTCTAAAAAGATATAAGTGAAGCACTAGAGCAACCGACAAACTACTCCAAAAGGATATAAGTGAAAATCAATGAGTAGTCAAATAATTAACTAGCTATGAGAAGACCCTCTCTCATTTAATAATTTCAGATCTTGAGTACTTTATTCAAATAGCAAGCAAAACAAAATAAAATGACATTGCAAGGATAGCACATATCATGTGAAGAAGCGAAAACTTAGGCTAAACCGATACTTACCGATAATTGTTGATGAGGAAAGGTGGGATGCCAACCGGGGCATCCCCAAGCTTAGATGGTTGAGACTTCTTGAAATATTAACATGGGATTTCTTGGGCATCCCCAAGTTGAGCTTTTGTGTCTCCTTAATTCCTCTCATGTCGCGGTTTCCCTAAATCTCAAAAACTTCATCCACACAGAACTCAACAAGAGCTCGTGAGATAAGTTAGTATAAATCAACTCAAAACCTTATCATTCCATACTGTAGAAAATCACTGAAATTATAATTCAACATTGCAGACTAAATGCCTATGCATATTTAATACTCTTATCATCAAATAGAATCATTAAACATGCAAACATATGCAAACAATGCAAACATAACAGCAATCTGTCTAAACAGGACAGTCTGTAAAGAGTGGAATTGTTCTCATACTTCCCTAGCTCTAAATATTCTGAAAAATTACCATGTTACAGAGAACTTATTCATGCTAACTTTGTAAAAATTTCAAGAATTTATCACGTTCTGACTATCCAGAAGAGTTCAGACAATGATAGAAAACTTTCTGTTTTCAAACAACAACATATATACTTGCAAAATAAGCATGATAAAGGCTATACTTGTATTTTTATTGAAACAAAAGATACTAAAATTTATTATAAATAACAGCAAGCAAATCTAAACAAAAGAAAATGATGCTCCAAGCAAAACTCATATCATGTGGTGAATAAAAATATAGCCTCAAGTAATGTTACCGATAGACGAAGACGAAAGTGGGGATGCCTTCCCTGGGCATCCCCAAGCTTAGGCTTTTTGTTGTCCTTGGATATTACCTTGGGGTTCCTTGGGCATCCCCAAGATTAGGCCCTTGCCACTCCTTATGCCATAGTCCATCAAATCTTTACCCAAAACTTGAACACTTCACAACACAAAACTCAACAGAAAATCTTATGAGCTTCGTTAGTATAAGAAAGCCAATCACCACTTAGGTATTGTTGTGAACTTATTTCAAATTCATATTGGTGTTATATATAATGTATTCCAACTACTCCATGGTTCATACCCTCCGATACTACTCATGGATTCATCAAAATAAGCAAACAACACATGACAAACAGAATCTATTAAAAACAGAATAGTCTGTAGTAGTCTGAAAACTTTGCATACTTTGGAACTCTAAAAATTCTGAAAAAGTACAACATAGGAAATATGTATATCAATCATGTGTAAAAATGTCAACTAATTATTATGTTCAGTGATTTATTGAATTTCTGCACTAGATGCAAAACTTTCTGTTTTTGCACAGAATCAAATCAACTATCATCCACATTATCCCAAAGGCTTTACATGGAACTTTATTGAAACAAAAGCTATAAAACATGATTACTACAGTAGCTTAATCATGTGAACACACAAAAACAGTAGGTAAAAGCATTGGGTTATCTCCCAACAAACGCTTTTCTTTAACACCTTTTTAGCTAGGCATAAAGATTTCAATGATGCTCACGTTAAGATAAGAATTCAAACATAAAATGGAGCATCATGAATTGCATGAAAAGCACATTTAAGCCTAACCCACTTCCTATGCATAGGGATTTTGCGAGCAAACAATTTATGGGAATACAAATCAACTAGCATATGAAGGCAAAACAAGCACAACTTCAAGATTTTCAACACATAGAGAGTAAACTTGATATTATTGCAATTCTTACAAGAGAATGTTCCTCTATCATAATAATTTTAAGTAGCATAATGAATGAATTCAACAATATAACTATCACATACAACATTCTTTTCATGACTCATAAGCATAGAAATTTTACTACTCTCCACATAAGCAAAATTCTTCTCATTCATAGTAGTGGGAGGAGCAAATTCAACAAAATAATTATCATGAGAGACTTGATTAAAATCATGATGACAAGTTTCATGGTTATTAGTATTCTTTATAACATAGGTGTCATCACAATAATCATCATAAATAGTAGTAATGCTTTCAACATAATAAATTTGCTCATCAAAACTTGGGGGACAAAAATATCATCTTTATCAAACATAGCATCCCCAAGCTTGTGGCTTTGCATATCATTAGCATCATGGATATTCAAAGAATTCATACTAAAAACATTGCAATCATGCTCATCATTCAAAAATTTAGTGCCAAACATTTTATTGACTTCTTCTTCTATCAATTGAGCATAATTTTCCTTTCCATCATTTTCTATGAGGTAACATCAATACCATTTTTTGTAGTTTTCTTTTATAGACTAAACTAGTGATAAAACAAGAAACAAAAAGATTCAATTGTACCTTCAAGAACTCACCTCCCAGGCAACAGTGCCCGAAAAGAGCTTGATGCCTACTACGCAACCTTCTTCTTCTAGACTCGTCTTGGGCCTCCAAGCGCAGAGTTTTGTAGGATGATGTTTGCTAGAACTACATCGGTATTTCCCCAAAGAGGAAGGGATGATGCAATATAGTAGTGGTAGGTATTTCCCTCAATGATGAAACCAAGGTTATCGAACCAGTAGGAGAACCAAGCAACACAATGTAAATGGCATCTGCACACAAATAACAAATACTTGCAACCCGACGTATAAAGGGGGTTGTCAAACCCTTTCGGGTAACAGACGTGATAGAGTTGTAAATATTGATAGATCGAACGCCAAATAAGATAAATTGCAGCAAGGTATTTTTGGGTTTTTGGTTTAATAGATCTGAAAGTTAAAGCAAAGGAAAATAGATCGCAAAGGCAAATAATATGAGAAAGAGACCTGGGGGCCATAGATTTCACTAGTGGCTTCTCTCGAGAAAAATAGCAAATGGTAGGTGAACAATTACTGTTGGGTAATTGATAGAACTTCAAATAATCATGACGATATCCAGGCAAGGATCATAATATAGGCATCACGTCCAAGATTAGTAGACCGACTCCTACCTGCATCTACTACTATTACTCCACACATCGACCGCTATCCAACATGCATCTAGTGTATTAAGTTCATGGAAAAACGGAGTAATGCAATAAGAACGATGACATGATGTAGACCAGATCTATTTATGTAGAAATATACCCCATTGTTTTATCCTTAGTAGCAATGATACATACGTGTCGGTTCCCCTTCTGTCACTGGGATCAAGCACCGTAAGATTGAACCCACTACAAAGCACCTATTCCCATTGCAAGATAAATAGATCAAGTTGGCCAAACAAAACCCAAAATCGGAGAAGAAATATGAGGCTATAAGCAATCATGCATATAAGAGATCAAAGAAGACTCAAATAACTTTCATGGATAAAAAGATAGATCTGATCTTAAACTCAAAGTTCATCGGATCCCAACAATCACACCGCAAAAGATTTACATCATATGGATCTCCAAGAGACCACTGTATTGATAATCAAACGAGAGAGAGGAAGCCATCTAGCTACTAACTACTGACCCGTAGGTCTACAAGGAACTGCTCACGCATCATCGAAGAGGCACCAATGGAAGTGGTGAACCCCTCCGTGATGGTGTCTATATTGGATCTGGTGGTTCTGGACTCTGCGGCGGCTGGAATTGATTTTTCGTTGACTCCTTTAGGGTTTCTGGAATATTGTGGTATTTATAGAGCAAAGAGGCGGTCCGGGGGGCACCCGAGGTCGGCACAACCCACCAGGGCGCTCCTGGGCCTCCTGGCACGCCCTGGTGGGTTGTGCTCCCCTCGGAGCACCCCCAGGTGCTTCTCCGGCCCATTGGATGTCTTATGGTCCAAAAAAATCCACAAAAAGTTTTGCTGCATTTGGACTCGGTTTGGTATTGATTTCCTGCGATGTAAAAAACATGCAGAAAACAACAACTGGCACTTGGCACTATGTAAATAGGTTAGTACCAAAAAATGATATAAAATGACTATAAAATGATTGTAAAACATCCACTAATGATAATATAACAACATGGAGCAATCAATAATTATAGATACGTTGGAGACGTATCAGCATCCCCAAGCTTAATTCCCGCTCGTCCTCGAGTAGGTAAGTGATAAAAAACAGAATTTTTGATGTGGAATGCTGCCTAACATGTCATATCATATTCTTTTCTTTATAGCATGGACATTTGGACTTTTATATGGTTCAAAGCAATAGTCTAGTTTTGACATGAGATTTAAATACTCAAGCATATCAACAATCAATCATGTCTTTCAAAATATCAATGCTAAAATAAGTCATCCCTAGCAATGTTGAGGATATCGCTTATCGTTATCGTCTCGGTCAGCTGGGGATTAGAGATTAATCGGAAATCAGCAGATTAATCAATTTTATCGGTCGACTCTTAATCGGCCATTTTTTTCAAATCCCAGGTTCCCAACACTAAAATATGTTATATTGAACACCAAAACAATATTGGACAGAAGTGTTACCTTGAATCCTAGCCTTTGAATCCTCATATAATGACAAACAAAATAGAAAAACACTACATATTGCGTAATAAGGTCCACAAAACACAAATAAACATAGTTCTTGCAAACATAGTGCTACGAATAGGTCCGATTTATTAGTAGATTATCAATAAATCGCTTGTCATAGCGATAAATCGGCCCAAACGATAAATGATGAAGATAAGGCATAATCTTATCGGTCACCCCAAGAGTAGCGATAAATCGGATGATAAATCGTTGAATCGGAAGATTTATTGAACAGTGATCCCTAGCCCATCATGCTCAACCATTGATCCATTCATGAAACACACTCGCATATTAACTACACCCAAAGCTCAAGTACGATCATAGTGCTTCCTCGTTGGTGCTTTATAAGAGAAGATGGAGACTCAAATTCAAAATAAAAATTGCATAAAGTAAAAGAAAGGCCCTTTGTATAGGGAAGTAGGGATTTGTAGAGGTGCGAGAGCTCAAAGCTTAAATTGAGAGATAAAATTATTTTGGGTGGCATAAATTTCCCACCAACGAAAACGACTTAGAGTTCCCAACACTTTCCATGCTAGATATATCATAGGAGGTTCCCAAACATAAAATAAAGTTTATTCCTTTTTCCACCAAACTTTCACAAGCCATGGCTAACCGTATCCACGGGTGCCTTCCATACCAACACTTTCCAAGGAATTTATTATTTGACAACATAAACTAAATTCATTTTTCATTTTGGGACCGGGCATCCCTAATACCTTTTCCTTACTCTCGTGCAATGACAAGTGAACAAACACTCATCATGAGAATAACACATCTAGCATGGAAAATATTAGCCACCCCCACTGCCTCGCGAGTGGTACGAGCACACAAAAGAGAAATTTATTTTGAAAATTAGAGATGGCACATACAAATTTTCTTAGAACGGCAAAAGAATACCGCATATAGGTAGGTATAGTGGACTCATATGGCAAAACTGGGTTAAAGGATTTTGGATGCACAAGTAGTGATCATACTTAGTGCAAAATGAAGGCTAGCAAAAGATTGGAAAGCGACCAACCAAGAAACATCTAATCTCATAAGCGAGCATTAAGCATAATTAACACCGAATAATGCACCACAAGTAGAATGTAATTTCATTGCATGACTATTGACTTTCGTGCTTGCATAGGGAATCACAAACCTTAACACCAATATTCTTACTAAAGCATAATTACTCAGCAACAATACTCACATATCACATCATCATATCTCAAAACTATTACAAGGAATCAAGTTTATTTTGTCCAACGATCTTCATGAAAGTTTTCATTATATCCTTCTTGGATATCTATCACTTTGGGACTAATTTTCATGTGTTGCTTTTGATAACTCAAACAAATATAAGTGAAGATCATGAGCATATATTTTTTTCTCTCAAAATAAATTGTAACATCCCAATTTTCAATTTGGATGTTATCATAGACCATTCATATGCATTCATCATTTGAGCATTTTGGGCATGAGTTATTTGAAAATTTATCCAAAACTTTAAGCAACTCAAGGGCCCAAGTGAGAGAGTTGGAAGTTTTCCAAAGAGAAGCCCACTATTTTATTTATTTTCAAGTGGGGTTGGATCAATAATATTTTTGCCAAATTTCATTTTCCAATATTTAAAATAAATGAGAGAAGATAATATGACTTCTTCAAAAACATAATAAAAATCTTGGAATTTGATTTTTGAGTAAAAATAATTTTTATTGGATTTTTATTTGTAGTTTATTATTTTAAAAATTGCATTTAAAAGTTATTTTATTTTTAGGCATTTTTATATCAGAAAAATGTTCACTTTGTTCTAAATATTAGGTTTAGACGTTGAAAATTGTTTCTGGTATTTTTAGTTTTTTTTATATATAGTTTTTTGAATATTTTTCCGTTCAAGCGATTTTATTAAGAAAAACTTTGTTCGGACCGACAGGGCCGAAGGCCCAGCCGGCCCACGAGGCCGCGAGCCACCTTCCTCCCGAGCGGGAGGAGCCCCGCCGCCGCACGAGCCGGAGTCCGGCTCGGACTCGCCGCCGGCCGCCCCTTCCCCAAGGCAGGCCAAGCCCCCCACCTTTAAATAGCCGCCACAGTCGCCGCCCCCTCTCTCCTTCCCATGCCCCACCGCCGCTAGCCACCAGCACCCGATTCTGTTGCATGATTGCTTATGTATGCTATTGTTTGCTTGCGATAGAATTCCCGGAGTGTGAAGCGTGCTACTACGAGTCCCTGGGTTTCAACGGTCGTCAGCAAGGCAAGTTCATACTTTGATCACACTATTCAATACCCAGTTTTCATTGCATTAGTTATATCCTCAAACACGTGCATGAATAGGACTGGTTATGTCGTGGTTTTGTCACGGCAGATGTCCTAGCCAAAGGACTTAGTCGTGAGGCCATTGTTCAAGAACTCGGCCGGGTTACCATTTAAATGGCCATTTAATCGCTACTCAGTGCCTAACTGAGGCGAATAGCACATACTCGGTTCATTAAATGGTCAAGCCGATTAACTGGCATTTAATCGGTTGTCAGACGATTAACTGGTTGTAAAACCGATTAATTGGTGATGGGTCAGGTAACTGAAGCGGAATCCATAAAAAAAGGGGTACCGAAGTGGCAATCCAGGCCATTTTTTGGCCCCGTAACCTCCGACACTTTATCCTCCCTCTCCGAAATCGTAGCGCCCCTTCCTCTCCTGACTCCCCACGAGTCACGACCATGAATTCTCCTCGCCGGCCCTAGCCACCGCCGGCAATCGCCTTGCTCCCGTCGCTGGCCCTACCCTCCTTCTCTAACCCCCATCGCCTCCCATCCTCTTCTCCTCGTCTCTCCTCCAGCCCCTACCTGCAGCAGCGGCGGCATAGGACAGTCAGCAGCATCGACCTAGGCTAGGCAACAGTGCCGGTGACCTAGGCCAGGCAGCAGCGCCGGCGACCCCTCGAACCAGGTCCCCAAGGATTCACCAACCAACAAGGTATAGTTCTGCTAAGATTCATCTCATGTGCAGTTGTGAGCATTGGATTATGTCGTGTACAATACATGAAAAACTAGTTACATGTTGCCAATATATTCTCATGTGCAGCCGATTAATGATCGACCGATTAATTCAGTTAAATGGCCGATTAACCGATTAATCGCTAATCAGTACTCGACCGAGCAGTTACCAGTTACCGAATTCCCGAACAATGCGTGAGGCCATCGCTACGGGTTAGCTTAAAGGGGTTAAAGCGGACAAGGACACATGGATTTTATACTAGTTCGGCCCCTTCGATGAAGGTAAAAGCCTACATCTAGTTTGGTGTGTATTGCTAGGGTTTCGATGACCAGGGAGCGAATCCGCTTTGCCTGTGTCTCGATCTGTAGTTGCATGTCCTGAACCGTCGCCGGGTCGTCCCTTTATATAAGAGGTGACGCCCGGTCTGGTTTACAGAGTCCCGAGGCCGGCTCATAAACGTGTCCGCCTCGGTCTTTATTCTTTCTATCTTACATCCCAAGTTACATAATATGACGGTTTACAAATCATGGGCC
This sequence comes from Secale cereale, assembly GCA_902687465.1. Classification (NCBI taxonomy): domain Eukaryota; kingdom Viridiplantae; phylum Streptophyta; class Magnoliopsida; order Poales; family Poaceae; genus Secale; species Secale cereale. Next base: position 239,693,874 of record LR738710.1, read on the forward strand.
CTAACACTTGGGCTCTAAACCTCTTGGGCTGAAATCTTCTACTTCATGCTCCGCTGGTCCTTGGTAAATAATCTTGATAACATAAACTGGCCCCTCCTGGGCGGTTTATACCTGGTAGTAATATCCCTGACATTAGGTCCCAGATTGATTTGAACCTGTTCATATCAATCTTCAAGTCTTGTACAAATTTCCCTTTCCGCAGCTTCAGCATGCTTTGTAAACCGGCGTGACGTCATCTCCTCAAATCACTTTAAACCACCGTGACGCCATCTGCGCATTTAATACTTGTACCTGTTTTTTTACCTTTTATTCATTAAAGCTCTGAAGATCGAGGCGACAGTATCATCCATATCTGGTTTTTGGGCTCCTCGATTCCTGCGCCTGCCGTTTTATCTCTTCGGCTTATAAATAGGGCAGAGGGGCGCCTCCTTTTACCCCCTTGCCTCTTCTTCTTCCTCTATCCTCTTGCGCTCGAGCTCCGCCGCCGTCCGTCGAACTCTGCGTCTTCGTCGAGCCTGTCCGCTGCATCAACCTGAACGCTTCCAGAGACTCGCCAGTGCCTCTCCGCACCCGTCACCTCGGGTACGTCTTCTTCTCCCCTTCTCATAGATCTTAGTTCTAGGGTTTCATGCGAGCTCGTAGATAAGTCCCTGTTCTTCGCAGTTCTTCGCCATAGGTAGTAGTTCGCCGTAGATCTCAAACTTTAGGTCAACCACCGTAAGCATGACTCCGCTCCATCATTGTAACTTTATCTCTCCCAATACTGCTAGTTAGACTGAATCTGTTTAGGACCTTCATCGCATCTGTTGAATATAACTTGAATTATTTCTGAGTTTTCCATATGCTGTAGATCCATATTTTACTGTTGTTTGTATAAAAGTTGTTTCCTCAAAACTTTAGATCTGCGTCCTGTTTGCCTGTGTTGGCGGTTTAACTTTTTTCAAACTTCATAATCCGGTAGATGTCATGGTTATAGCTGTTCCAGATATTTAACCCGGTAGATACCATTAGGCCCCTGCTTGAACCGCCGTTTAGACCAGTACCTTCATAGATCATACCGGTTTAAATATGCGTAAATCACAAACCGGATCTTCATTGTATTTTCAGCCTTTCCCTTTCGAAAAGATGACTACCCAAGCCAAACAGTTTGTCTCCTGCAACTGGGTCCCATCCCGGATCACTGAGGATGACCTAGAGAAAATGGCCTCAATTTGCGCTTTAGGCCCAAAGGATGTCCTTCACTGGAGGGCTCCCGGATCAGAATGTCCTCCAGAGCCCAAGGAAGGAGAAATCGTTGTCTTCTTTGATCACTTGGCCTGGGGTTTCAACCCTCCTGGGTCAAAGTTTTTCCGTGATGTATTAGCAAACTTTCAGCTTCATCCACAAGACATCGGTCCCAATTCTGTATCAAATATTTGCAATTTCCAAGTCTTCCGTGAAGCATATCTGCAAGAGGAGCCAACAGTGGAGCTATTCCGGGACTTTTTCACTTAAACCGTCGTACTGAATTTCATGATGGCCCAAATACTGAACTTGGCGGAATGTCTATTCAGAAGAGGAAGGATGTCAGTTTCCCTCATACCACTATCCACAGCCATCCAAAGGATTGGAATCAAACTTGGTTCTACTGCGTAGACACTTCACCGGAAGGAGAAAATCCACTGCCGGGTTATCGCCCCCACCGTCTTCTAGAGAGCCATCCTTTTCCACAACACTTAAGTGCCCAGGAGCGAGCTCAATATGCCCCTCAGCTTTCAAAGCTTAGGGCCTTTGTAGCCAATGGACTGACAGGAGTTGACTTCATCCGCTGCTGGCTTTCTTGGAGTATTCTCCTGCTAAGCCGGCGTTCCGGTTTAATGTGTGAGTATACTGGGAACCCCAAGGACCCTTTGCGCCACACAGAGATGGTGCTACCAGAAAATGAGGTTAACGAATCCGTCAAGAAGCTGCTGAATATACCTCTAGAAGAGTGCAGTCAGACCGGCTTGGCACCCTTCTGTGTGACCAATAAACCGCCGTCGGCAAGAAATTCTTCCGTCCCTTTGCTTTGTTTTAATCCGTCCATAGTGCTTGGCTTAATATGTCTTTATTCCTTTAAACAGGAGGATGACCCTTTCTGGAAAAGGAAAACCCAGGAAAAATCGGTGAAGGCAGCTCGTAAAAAGACCTTGGTTTTTAAGAGAAACAAGAAGAAGCCCACTGCCGCATCAGGATCCAATGCAGAGGAAGATGATCCGGCCTCTGAGGTACCACCTAGTTCTTATGATTCCTTAGTATTTCCTTTGCCTATATTTTTATTAATAATGACTGTTCCCAGGGTCTTGCTGAAGTCAGTAAAGCGGATGACATTGAGGTAATCTCTCTTTCCTCCGACTCGGAACCACTGCCACCACCAAAAATTCGTCGGACAGTCCGGAAATTTCAGTTTTCTCATCCTTATGCTCATATGGATCCAAACTTTCTTTTGAAGAAGCAACAACATGAAGCTCGCCGCACCACTCGCCATAGTGGCCATGCGATTGAATCCACCGGATTAACGCACACCCCGGCTCAAAGGCATCGTTCTGAGGTTTTACTTACTCCAACTGCTCTTTACCCTAAAGCAGGTCTTATTCGTCAACCCCTTAATCCGTCTCACTCGAATTATGAGGAAACTCCTCTCTCATCTTCTGGCGAATCGACCGTCACACAAGTTCCTGCCCTCAAGACTGTTCACGGGTAAGCTGTCTTTCACTCTGTCCGGTTTAACTTTTATCTTTGACCCTTCTGATCTTCATTATTCCTTAATCTTTCGCAGTATGCCCAAGCCTAGTAAAAAGGCCAAATCGAGTAAACCGGTAGTCGATAACACCACTCCTGGACCGGCAGAAGATCCTGAGCTTGCTAACCCTTTATAAGATAATGTTGAGATTCCGCATGATGACCCTCCTCCTATGGATCAAGAAGACCTTGCTGCTCAGGGGGACGATCCCATGGAGCATACTGCTGAACCGGCCAGCCCTGCCCGGGCTAGTCCGGCTCCTGCTAGTCCTGCTCCTGTTAATCCCCCTAAGCCAACGGCCGCTTCACCTGATGATGTTGAGATCACTGGGACCGGTTTTACCACCTCAGGGGAACCTGTTGCTTTGGCAAAACATACTGCCAAGGAAGAATTTCTCCAGAAGGACAAGGGCAAGTGGAGTACTGACTTGTCCAGCTATGCTCAGCTCAGCGCTCAGGAGCTTCATTCCAGCTACCTAAACCGGCTTCATACCAGCCATGATTATGAAGCTGGCTTGGTGAACTTAATGAAGGAACGTTATGAGGTAACTTCTTTTCCTTTGTCTTCTATCTCTGCTTGTGCCTTGTAATTGTACCTTTACTCCATCGTAGCCCCCAAGTGCCGGTTTAGCCTTTAAAGGTGAACCGAGACTTCAGTAGATCTAGCAGATAGCTTTGTTTTGCACATGTGTAGCCCCCAAGGGCTGGTTTACTCCTTTAGGATGAACCGAGACTTTCATTTGTATTCAGAACAATGTCACATTAGCCCCCAAGTGCCAAATATATAACTTGTTATGTGCTTGGGACTTGTCTGAATAATACCTATTTTTACTGCAAATGTACATTAGCCCCCAAGTGTCAAGTGCATAACTGGTTATGTGCTTGGGACTTTGATTGAATTCCTCCATAAATATCTGATATACTTTCATTTTTGGCAGACCGACTTTAACCGGAGGGCCTCTGAAATAACTGAGCTCCGGGATAACTTAAAATTCCAAGAAACTGCTGCTGTTAAAGTCAAGGATGAGCTTACACTTGCTTTAGTTAATATGGAGAAGCTAAAAAAGGATTTTGAAGCGGAGCGGTCAGCTTGGGAGGTTGAAAAGGCTGCTCTGGAGAAGAGAGCCAGTGATGCGGAGGCTGCTCTTAATCCGGTGATAGAGGAGCTGTCTGGGTTAAGGCAGCAAATAAGTGACATGACATCTGCCATCTTTGGTAAGTTCTCGTGACATAAGCTTATCCTTGCAAGCCTGCACTGTTCCGGTTTGACTCATAATTTTTATGCAGGGAGGCGCATCACTCATCTTGGCGATGATGTGTGGAAGAAACTGAAAGCTGCATACACTCTGGTGGAGCAGCTATATTCTGGCGCTCAAAGGGCCATTAGCGCTATCTCCCACAACAAACCGACTCCAACCACCATCCAAGGTACTTTGGAAAAACTGTCAATTTTGCCTGCCGCCTTGTCAAAGTGAAGAAATCATCTGCAAGAGCCGGCGCCCTGATGGCCTTAACCCGAGCGAAGGCTTGGGTTCCTGACTTTGATCCGGTGGAGGCAATGAACGACTATCCGAGCATGAAGGAAGACAGATCAGCCTTTTCCAGTGATGATCTTCGCGCCTTAACCAAGGATATGCGGCCTCTTGCCAGTAAACTTGCTGATGAAGCGGATCTATCAAGATATCATCCGGGCTATGATATGGAGAACGTACGGGTGGAGCGTCCGTCCTATGATATTGAGAATCTTATTTCGCCCGTCCGTAAGCACACCTTCGCTCCTGACATTGATCCGTCAGAACTCATAAATGACGAAGTTTATTTCTGAGCCCTTGCCAAGATTAACTGGAACACAACTGACTTCCAGCAACTGGAAGAAACCGCCAAAGACCCGGAGCAAGCTGACCCTCAATCGTCACAGCGGGCTGATGCAGAATCTTAAACCAGCGCCGGTTTGACTTTATGTCCTAGTAGTTTGAGAAAAACTGATATTCTTTTGGGCCTTCCAGCGCCTTGTTATAGGATAGCTGATATACTCTGCATTCGTCCCAGACTTATATTTTGTGAGATTGCTTTAATTGGCAACTTCTTAAATACATCCTGCTTTCAATGCTTTTGACGGTTTATTCTACCTGTTTCTGCATAAAACAATGTTCAAAGTGTCCTGGCGGTTTATTGCCAGACGGGTCATAATGCCCAAGCACATGATCTAAGTTGATAACTTGAACTGTGTATAAAGTATAAGTATGTACCACACCTGTGATTAAGTGTATCACAATAAACCTTAATCCGGCAGGAAGAAATAATGATCCAAGGTGTAAGCGCTGATGACTCCCTTGATTATTTGTCGATCCTTCATGAAAACCGAACCGGGTTACGATGAACTCTGTTTTGGCTATAGTTAGTACTGGTGTTTATAGTCATCCACTCCCTGAATCGACGGACTTGGTTGAAAAACCAATGACCTTGAGGATAAAGATTTGATAAAACATAAAAAATAAAAATAAAGTTTTTAGGCAAATAAGACCATGTAGTCGAGGCTTTTAACGAGCTGCCAGGCTCCAAATTTGAGGCTTTTTATGAGCTTCCAGGCTACTGTCATTAACCATTTTGCAAATCCTGTTAAGATGGTCCGCAATCCTTAACCAAATCATCAATGTCAAATGCTACCAAGTTCAAAAAATCTCGTAAAGATTTGACTTGTGTAATCACTTGATGATCGTCAATTTAACGTTACCAAGTTCAGGGTCCATAAGGGTTGACTTGTGTGTACGTTCGATGGGTCGTACCAGGTTTACCTGGACGACGTGACTTACTTGATGCAGGTAGGTTAATCCGGGGTTTTAGGTGTATACACCAAGCTTCCAAGCCGTGTTTATTACAAGAGTTTTCAACTCGCTGATGTCTTGCATCAGGAGCCCCCAGGTAGCATTTGAGCATTGCTCGTCAGGGCCTATGTTTGAGTTGTGCTAAGCATCAGACTCTCTTTTGCCCCTCATCGTCATGTGGAAATTGCCGAAGCAACCAGAGTTGTGCCCTTATGATGGCCTTGATGCGGTCACTGGTTTAAGAGGCCATAGGAACTCCCTTGCCCACAGAAGCCCCCATGTGATACTCTTATGAAAAATGTGGCTGATACCCCGGTTTATTACATTAATCGAAATATATACATTGTAAAGATATGTACATGAAGCGGAGCCTATGGCTCAAGCATAGTAAGGTCGAAGAAGAGCAATGTTCCACGGTCGCTTGGTCTCCTCCTCCACCGTACGTGAGTCCTTGTGTTCTCGAACGTCGACGAGGTAGTATGATCCGTTGTGCAGGTTCTTGCTGACCACAAAGGGTCCTTCCCAAGGTGGGGATAGCTTGTGCATGTCTGTCTGGTCTTGGATGAGCCGGAGCACCAGATCTCCTTCTTGAAACGTCCTGGTTTTAACCCGGCGACTGTGGTACCGGCGCAGATCTTGCTGATAAATCGCAGATCGAGCTGCTACCGTGTCCTGTTCTTCGTCCAGCCGGTCCAATGCATCTTGCCTTGCTTTTTCATTATCCGCTTTAACATAAGCCGCCACCCGCGGCGAGTCATGACGGATATCACTAGGGAGGACCGCTTCAGCTCCATATACCATGAAGAAAGCGTGTACCCTGTGGATCTGTTAGATGTAGTGTTGATGCTCCATAGTACAGAAGGTAACTCTTCCACCCAACAACCCGGTGTTCTCTACAAAGGAACCATAAGCCGGGGTTTGATGCCTCTCAAGATCTCTTGATTGGCTCTTTCAGCTTGGCCATTAGACTGAGGGTGAGCTACTGATGATACATCAAGGCGGATGTGCTCTCATTGACAGAACTCCTCCATAGCCCCCTTGGATAGATTGGTGCCATTATCAGTTATAATGCTGTGTGGAAAGCCAAACCGGAAAATCACCTTTTTGATGAACTAAACCGCCGTTGCCGCATCACACTTACTGACAGGCTCCGCTTCAACCCATTTGGTAAACTTGTCCACCGCCACCAAAAGGTGAGTCTTTTTATCTTGGGATCTCTTGAAGGGTCCAACCATATCAAGCCCCCAAGTTGCAAACGGCCAAGTAATTTTAATCATCCTCAACTCCTGCGCTGGTATATGAGCACGCTGTGAGAATTTCTGGCAAGCATCACATTTTCTGACCAAGTCCTCTGCGTTGGCATGAGCCGTCAACCAGTAGAACCCATGACGAAAAGCTTTAGCCACCAAAGATTTTGAACCGGCATGATGACCACAATCTCCTTCATGGATCTCTCTAAGAATGTCACAGCCCTCCTCTGGTGATACACACCACTGAAACGCCCCAGAAACGCCGCGATGATGAAGTTCTCCATTGACGACAGTCATTGACTTGGATCGCCGGATTATCTGCCTAGCCAAGACTTCGTCCTCTGGTAATTCACCTTGGTTCATGTACGCTAGGTAGGGAAGCGTCCAATCCAGAATAACATGAAGTGCCACGACCAATTGTGCCTCTGGGTCAGGAACAGCCAAATCCTCTTCTGAAGGTAACTGCACCGACGGATTGTGCAATTCATCCAAGAAGGTATTGGGTGGGACCGGTTTACGCTGATAACCCAGCCGGCTTAGCGCGTCAGCCGCTTCATTTTTTTCACCGGTCTATATGATCCACCTGGTAACCCTTGAAGTGTCCAGCGACAGCGTCTACCTCTCGTCGATATGCTGCCATGAGTGGATCCTTGGAATCCAACTTGCCAGATACTTGCTGTGCCACCAGGTCTGAATCGCCAAAGCATTTAACCCGGCTTAAGTTCATCTCCTTGGCCATCCGCAGACCATGGAGGAGAGCTTCGTACTTAGCAGCATTGTTAGTACAAGGGAACATTAAACGGAGGACATAACAGAACTTATCACCTCGTGGGGAAGTTAACATGACTCCAGCCCCCGAGCCCTCCAATTGCCTTGATCCATCAAAATGAATAGTCCAATATGTGTGATTCGGCTTTTCCTCAGGTGCTTGCAGCTCTGTCCAATCATTGATGAAATCCACCAATGCTTGGGACTTTATTGCATTACGGGGCACATACTTTAATCCGTGCGGGCTAAGTTCAATGGCCCACTTTGCAACCCGCCCAGTGGCTTCTCTATTCTGGACTATATCCCCCAACGGAGCTGAACTGACAACGGTGATTGGATGGCCTTGAAAATAGTGCTTTAGCTTCCGGTTTGCCATGAAAACTCCATACACCAACTTCTGCCAATACAGGTATCTCTGTTTTGATTCAATGAGTACCTCACTGATGTAGTAAACCGGCCACTGAACTGGATATTCATTGCCTGCCTCCTTACGCTCTACCACAATGTCAACGCTTACTGCACGGGCATTAGCAGCCACGTACAACAACAACGGCTCATTGTCAACTGGGGCAGCAAGGACTGGTGGCTCTGCTAGTTGCTTCTTCAGGTCCTTAAATGCAGCATCAGCAGCATCGCTCCAGACAAAGCGATCTGTCTTTTTCATCATCTGATAAAGCGGGATAGCCTTCTCCCCCAAACGGCTGATAAACCGGCTGAGCGCCGCAATACGGCCCGCCACGCGTTGGACATCATTGATGCACGCCGGTTTAGCCAAGGATGTAATCGCCTTGATCTTCTCCGGATTAGCTTCGATTCCCCTATTCTATACTAAGAAACCCAGGAGCTTGCCTGCCGGAACACCAAAAACGCACTTCTTCGGATTAAGCATCATTTTATAAACCCGGAGATTGTCGAAGGTTTCTTTCAAATCTGTTATCAATGTCTCCTCCTTCCCGGATTTCACCACAATGTCATCCACATATGCAAGAACATTGCGCCCGATGTGTCCATGAAGGCAATTCTGCACACAACGATGATAAGTCGCCTGGGCACTCTTAAGCCCAAATGGCATAGACACATAGTAGAAGGCTCCAAAGGGAGTTATAAAGGCCGTCTTCTCGTGGTCCTTGACTGCCATCTTGATCTGATGATAACCTGGATATGCATCCAAAAAACTTAGTCGCTCACATCCTGCCGTAGCATCAATGATCTGGTCAATACGGGGGAGGGCAAAGGGATCAGTTGGGCAAGCTTTGTTCAGATCTGTGTAATCAACACACATTCGCCAAGTGCCATTTTTATTAAGTACTAGCACCGGATTAGCCAACCACTCTGGATGAAACACCTCAACTATAAAGCCTGTCGCTAAGAGCCTAGCCACTTCTTCTCCAATAGCCTCTCACATCTCTTCATTGAAGCGGCGCATAAATTGCTTGACCGGTTTAAACTTACGATCAATATTGAGATTGTGCTCAGCGAGTTCCCTCGGTACACCTGGCATATCAGAAGGCTTCCATGCAAAGATGTCCCGGTTCTCACGGATGAACTCGATGAGCGCGCTTTCCTATTTTGGATCTAGGTTAGCACTGATAGTGAACTGCTTGGATGAATCGCCAGGAACGAAGTCAACCTTCTTGGTCTCCTCAACTGATTTGAACTTCAAAGCCGGATCATGCTCTGTGGTTGGTTTTTTCAGCGGAGACATATCTGCGGGATCAACATTGTCCTTATAAAACTTCAGCTCCTCAGTTGCACAAACCGCTTCAGCATAAGCTGCATCACCTTCCTCGCATTCCAATGCAATCTTGCGACTCCCATGGACCGTAATAGTTCCCTTGTGGCCTAGCATCTTGAGCTGTAGATAGACATAACACGGCCTAGCCATGAACTTGGCATAAACCGGCCGCCCAAACAAGGCGTGATATGGGCTCTTGATCTTTACCACTTCAAAGGTCACGGTCTCTGACCAGGAGTCGTGTTCATCTCCAAAGGTAACCTCTAGATCGATCTTGCCAACTGGATATGCCGATTTACCAGGCACCACCCCATGAAACAGTGTATTGGACTGCCGAAGCTTCTTATCTGTCATCCCCATACGCCAGAAAGTCTCATAATACAGAATGTTCATGCTGCTGCCTCCGTCCATAATCACTTTGGTAAACTTGTAGCCACCTACCTGCGGTGGCACAACTAGAGCCAGCTGACCCAGATTATCAACCCAGGGCGGATGATCCTCTCTGCTCGACACAATGGGCTGCTCTGACCAACGCAGGAAACGTGGCACTGCCGGTTCAACAGAATGTACTGCCCTCTTTAGAACTTTTTGATCACGCTTGCACAAGCTCGTGGTGAAGACATGATACTGCCCACTGCTCAGCTCCTTCGGATTATTCTGATATCCGGATTGCTGCTGCTGTTGACGCTGTTGATTTCCCTAATTGTTATATCCGCCCTGACCATGCTGCTGATTATGCTGATTGTGCCCATTGTGGTTGCTGTTATTACCTTGGTACCCTGAACCGGATCCACCACCTTGATAACCCAGACCCTGAAAGCCAGGGCCTGATCCGCCGGAGGGCCCATGATCGTACCGAGTCCGGTTCATGAATTCCTGCATAATAAAACAGTCTTTCCAGAGATGCGTAGCTGCCTTTTCTGGTGTACCGTGCTTCGGTCAAGGTATGTTCAACTGGTCTTCCAGATTAATAGGCGGCCTCCCATTACGTGGAGGCGGTCTACCCTTGCGGCGCTGTCCATCCTCCTGAGCATTGGTGTTGGCCACAAAATCCGAATTACCATTCGCTTTACGCTTACCGTTGTATCCTTGATTCGCCGGGTTGGGCTGCGGTGCCTTACCATTCTTGCTTGCCTTCCCTGACTTGTCTCCATCAGCGTCTGGGTGTTTGGTACTATCGGAGTCCCCATACTTCACTAAAGCGCCCATGACTGTCCCCATGTCATTACAATCACGCTTAAGCCGTCCCAACTTTAGTCTCAAAGGTTCAAACCGGCAATTGCCCTCCAAGGTTACCACTGCTGTACTTGGGTTGATGCTATTGGAGGGATGCAAGATCTCCGACACTCGACGCACCCAACTGCTTGTATACTCATGCTCTCCTTGAATGCAGGTAGCTAAATCAATGACAGACATTGGCTGCTTGCATGTGTCCTTGAAGTTATTGATAAACCAGCGCCGCAATTCGGCCCATGATCCCATGGAATTAGGTGGTAAACCCTTCAGCCAAGTGCGAGCCGTGCCTTCGAGCATCATTCTGAAATACTTAGCGCATGCTGCATCATCCACATCCAGCAGCTCTATTGCCATCTCATAACTCTCAATCCATGCCTCCGGAACTAGATCCGCTGTGTAATTGGGCACTTTGCGCGGTCCTTTGAAATCCTTGGGCAGTTTCACGTTTCGTAAAGCGGGGGTAAGACAAGGCACTCCCAAGGAGCTAGACATGACCCCCCGGTTCAACTGTGGTAGTGGGCCGAACCGGCGTCGCCTGACGGGTTTCGTACTGTGCTGTTACTTCAGCCTCCCGACACTGTCTGCCCTGATCCACCACATTTTGAGCGTTCGCATCTCCTCCTGCCGGATTATCCTGCCTCGGCGGATTACGTCTTCGCGCGCTGCTTGATACGACCGGTTCATCCAGACGCGTGGTGTAACTCCGGCTTGGGCGGGGAGTTGAATGAATCCTCTCGCGGCTGTGAGAATACGCTTGTTGTTGAGTTAGCGCCGTCTCCAAGAACTCCCTGGCCCGCCGTGCCTCCAGTGCTATGGGGGAAGTTCCTTCAATGAGAAGGGCAACCAGTCGTGAAGCAGCAGCAACTATGTTGTCCAACGGATTAGAGTAATGACCAGGAGGGGTGGGCACATGCTGGGACGGCACAACCTAGCGGGTTGGCTCTACGGCCGGCGGCTGAACCGACGCTCCCCTGCCCGGCGCCCCTCCCCGGTTCACCTCCGGTTGGTTACTGGTTCCCGCTCCTGGCGTGCTAAAGAGATTCCTTGCCTCATAAACCGGTTGCAAGCGAGATCGTTGACTTCTCATCATTACCTCATGTGAAGCGGTCTGATCCAACATGAGTCGATAGGCTTGAGCATCGAGCTCCGCCTGCCTTGTAGCCATCCTAGCCTTCTCAGCAGCCAGGTCCAACTTGGCTTGTTCAACCCGGCCTTTCACCAGAGCGACCTCCGCCTCATGTAGCTCCTTGTTGGCCTGGGCTACCTCTGCTGTTACTAACGCTGTCAAAGTATCGACCAAAATGGATAAAGTTTCAGACGGTGATGGGGCAGGATCTCCAACCCTAGCCCCCACTACGTCTGATGTCAACGCCGCTGTTGTTGAGGACTGCTGCACAGGTTGTGATCCGGCCATAAAGACAGCAACCCGATTTCGCGGATCGAGGGGGTACGGAATACCATCACCATCGGAACAGCCCTCAAATCGAGCGTCCGATAGCAGATATAAAGATTCTGTCTCTCCGGAAGAAGATTCATCGCCGGAATAGATAACAGTCTCGCCGCCAGAGTCCGACCCGTCCTCGGCTTGTACTCCATGCACTGCTCCAACGAAGACGTGCTTCACGGCGGGCTGAACCGGGCAGGTCTCGCACGCTGAGCCGGCTCGATGATGTTGGGGAAGATGTCGGGCTCAGGGCTCGGTTCGCCGATCTTGCCGATGAAGACATGGATGCCGCCGAAGGGGACCCGGTACCCGTATTCGATTGAATCGGCCTCAGGGCCCCAGCCTGCATCATCGATGTAGATCTTGCCGCGACGACTCTTAGTCATCCGGCCCATTGTGTATCCCTTGAGTCCTTCAAAGTTGCCCTTCGAGAACTCGAAACCATCGTGCGATCGCCCCATGGTGGGCGCCAACTGTCGTGGTTTTGTCACGACAGATGTCCTAGCCAAAGGACTTAGTCGTGACTCGTGAGGCCATCGCTACGGGTTAGCTTAAAGGGGTTAAAGCGGACAAGGACACATGGATTTTATACTAGTTCGGCCCCTTCGATGAAGGAAAAAGCCTACGTCTAGTTTGGTGTGTATTGCTAGGGTTTCGATGACCAGGGAGCGAATCTGCTTTGCCTGTGTCTCGATCTGTAGTTGTCTGTCCTGAACCATCGCCGGGTCGTCCCTTTATATAAGAGGTGACACCCTGTCCAGTTTACAGAGTCCCGAGGCCGGCTCATAAACGTGTCCGCCTCGGTCTCTATTCTTTCTATCTTACATCCCAAGTTACATAATATGACGGTTTACAAATCATGGGCCCTAACACTTGGGCTCTAAACCTCTTGGGCTGAAATATTCTACTTCATGCTCCGTTGGTCCTTGGTAAATAATCTTGATAACATAAACTGGCCCCTCCTGGGCGGTTTATACCTGGTAGTAATATCCCTAACAGGTTACATGTGATGATGCTTTGTAGTTCATGAGGTAGGATCCCCATGACTTGAAGTCAACCCAAGGGAATATAAGCTTTGTTACTTATCGCTTAGCCATGCTTGTAGACGTGGATTGGTATGAGAGTTTCATGGAAGTTGTGAGTGTAGTAACAACTAAGGGTTTCTTTAAGGTGGAAATTTAATACACATCTGGGTGGATTGGTTGCAGGGCACCTGGAGAATCCAGTGTTGTCCTAGGAAATCTCGGAGGACCTGTGTGATTATCCTAAGGAATGCCACCCAGGCTCAAAGGGATCATATATCTTTAATTCCTAGAAACTTCCGTGTGTAGCCACAAGCCATTATGGGCTCTGGCATAGTTAAGTATGTTGTGTGACCTCTTTCAGTGGTAGACTAGCAGATGTAGCGGATGTAGGTGTAGCGGTCTACCCATGGTAAAGAGTTAATGCTTCTGAAAGACTGTGTCTCGGTCATCCGTTTCTCAAACACCATGTAGTGCGAGAAAATTAAACGGAGGAGATCGAGTCTTGTGGGGAAAAGTGCACAAACCTCTACAGAGTGTACACACTATTCATGAGTAGTCGTGTCCCTGGTTATGGACTTCTTGAGTATCCTGGTATTTGAATTATGGACTGGTCTCATCATTTATTTAACTTGTTGGGTTAATAACGGCTTTGGTTTGGGATTGAGATGGGGGTACCATTCTCAATGTTCATGCTTAAATTAAACTAAGTAGTTATTAAATTACATTCCTTTCTTGTAGGGAAAAACTAGCTTTATGCAAAATTAACCTTACAGCCTCCACCAGCCAAATATGCATATAGTTGTAGACCTTGCTCATTATCATTACAGTGTGTTCTTGCCAGCATATTCAATGTGCTGACCTACATGGCTGCAACGTATCATGTTGCAGAGTTTCCAGACGAAGATTAAGGTGCGATAGGTCGTTGTCATGCACTCAATGTTTGCCGTGGAGTTGGATGGACTCAACTACTCTTCATAGCTTCCGCAGTTTATTATTTTAGATGGCGTTGAGCCATATTCGTGTATTGGATATTGCCTCTTCGAGGATTTTCGATGTAATAAAGTGTGATTGAATCTCTATTATAAATCCTCGAGTATTGTGTGTGTCAGCATACCGATCCAGGGATGACACTGAGCACAGAGACTTCGGTTCATTGGAATCGTGGTCGCTACAAGATGGTATAAGAGCACACGTTTACTGTAGTACGCGACCACTAAGATAAGCCATAGGATGTTCTCCTCTACTCATTCTACTTCTTCTCTACTCATTCTAATTCTTCTCTAATTCTTTTCTATAGATGTTGGACCCAGGGAGCAAGTTCACTCAGCCAGACGATGCCACTCCTTTCGGAAAGCACTTGAAGGAAGTCACTAGATACTTGCATATTGGAATACAAAGTATCACTTGAGATCTCTATGCAACATCGCCGGAAGAGGAATGCTGGAAGATCAAAGTTATTATACCTGGGAGGACTATTGCCCCATTCACGGAGCCACTTGAGCTAGCCTTTGACGCGCCAACATGGAGCCTGGGAAAGAGTATGGCAGCTCATATCACATTTGGACGCATATGTGAAGTCTACAACAAGGACCTTGTAGACATCATCTACCAGATTTGTGGACGTTGAGACGAGCAGTGGGAGATGCTTCGCACCAGGAAGGATGGATCCATTGTAGCATACATCCCGGAGATGGACCGACACATTCGACGCTACGAGAACCAGATGTGCGTACTCATGCAGAAAACCAACATGGTTACAACCCGGAACATGGAGCTAGAAGAAGAAGTCAAGATAGTACGAGATGGATATGAAGAGGAAATCGCCATACTACTGGAGAAGAATGAAGCACTGAAGAAGAAGGCTGGAACTAGCACGGTGAAGCCGGAACCAGAGACGGGAATTACTATGGAGAACTACATTATGATAGACGACACCGACAGTGATGAAAATGACTATGAAGACGAAGCTGGAGCAGATATCATGGAGTCTTCAGATGAAAGTGATTAGACGACCACCCTGTAATCATTAGAATTAGTCCGACTAGTTAGAATTGTTCGCTAGCTTTGTAATTGGATCTTTTGTGTGATCTTGATTGAAATTGAGTGATATGATATGAAATTGTTTGTCTCATGTGCATATCGGTAGTGATTTCCCCTAGACCCCATTCTATTCTAATCTCTCCCCTCTAAACCCCCAGATGCCTCTGAGAAGTGAGACCGGATTTGAGTTTCCCCCTGAGCTCACTCAGTTGATCCAGCAGCAGAACACTTTGATGCAACTACTTGTCCAGAATCAGAACAACAACAACAACAACAACAACAATAACAACAACAACAACAACAACAACAACAACAACAACAACAACAACAACAACCCACCTCCGCCTCCCCATGACAACTTGACCCGGTTCTTAAGGTTGCAACCGCCGGTGTTCTCTAGTAGCACCGAACCGAATGTTGCAGATGACTGGCTCTGCAAGATGGACATAGAGCTAACAACTGCAGGATGCACAGATGCTGAGAGAGTGCGTTTTGCTGCATATCAGCTTGAGGGACCAGCAGCCACTTGGTGGGAGAATTACACCGCCACCTACCCACTTGCTACAATTACTTGGGATCAGTTTCAGGAAGCTTTTCGCACAACACATGTCTCAGTAGGAGCCATGGGCCTGAAGAAGCGTGAGTTTTGCAACTTGCACCAAGGAAATCGTACTGTGGGGGCAGTACGTGGATGACTTTAGGCAGTTAGCTTGCTATGCGCCAGATGATGTGGCCACTGACGCCGCGAAGTAGGAGAAGAATTTTAGAAGGACTCAATGATGAGATGAGTATGCAGCTGATGCTAGCAACCTATAACAATTATCAAGAGCTAGTGTACAAAGCTATCATGATAGAAGGAAAGCAGCAACAGATTGACAACCGCAAGAGGAAGTATGGAGCTGGGAAATTTAATTCTGGAGCCCAGCAGAAGCCCCGCTATACTCCATACTCAGGAGGACACAATCATCCCACCCATAACCATGGAGGCCATGCTAACAATGGAGGGAATGCACACAACCACAGTGGTGCCAGAAATGGCAATGGAAATGGAGGAAGCAACAATCAGAACCATTCCACTCCCTCAACACCCGCCAAGAAGGATCTGAGTCACATGACGGTTTCAAGTGCGGGAAGACCGGACACTACGCTATCGAGTGCCCTGAGTCAAAGAATGGGAATGGTAATGGAAACTCGGGGAAGAAGCCCAACCCGTTCACCAGAGGAGAGGTGAATCACGTCAATGTGGAGGAGATTGGCGAGCAGCCCGACGTAGTTGTCGGTAAGTTTTTGATTAATGCATTTATTTCCCTTGTTCTTTTTGACACTGGTGCATCGCATTCATACATATCAAGGGTTTTTGTGGAAAAGTATAAATTTCCAACCGTAGCCCTTAGGACGCTTATGTTAGTGAGTTCCCCTGGAGCAGAGTATATGGCTAGCCGAGGATGCTATCAAGTGCCATTGACCATTGGAAGACATGTATTTCCCACGGACCTTATTCTTTTGTAAGCCCAGGGTTTGGATGTAATCATAGGTATGTATTGGCTATCCAAGTTTGGAGGAAACATCGATTGCGCCAGTAGAACAATTCTTCTCACCACCCCGGAAGGAAAGAGGATCAAGTATGTTTCGAGGCACACACCCAGGAAAGTGCATGTGAATGCACTCACGAGAGTTGTTCAGGAAGAAGTGCCAGTTGTGAAGGATTTCCCCGACGTATTCCCGGAGGAGTTACCCGGCATGCCACCGGATAGAGATATAGAGTTCCAAATTGAGCTATTACCCGGCACCAGACCAATATCTAAGAGACCATACCGGATGCCTGCTAATGATCTGGAGGAGATCAAGAAGCAAATCAAGGAGTTAATGGATAAGGGTTATATACGACCAAGTTCATCACCGTGGGGAGCCCCAGTGCTCTTAGTTGAAAAGAAGGATAGTTCCCTAAGAATGGTGGTTGATTATCGAGCATTGAACGAGGTGACAATCAAGAATAAGTACCCACTACCGATGATAAACAATCTATTTGACCAGCTGCAGGGAGCCAAGGTATTATCTAAGATCGATTTGCGATCAGGATATCATCAGTTGAAGATCGAAGAACAAGATATACCTAAGACAACTTTTACCATGAGGTACGGGCTTTGTGAGTATACAGTTATCTCATTTGGTTTGACTAACACTCCTGCCTATTTCATGAGTATGATGAACAAGGTATTCATGGAGTTCTTGGATAAGTTTGTGGTAGTATTCATTGATGACATATTGATATACTCCAAGAATAAAGAGGAGCACAAGGAACATTTGCGGTTAGTTCTCGAGAAGCTCAGAGAACATCAGTTATATTCTAAGTTCAGCAAATGTGAGTTTTGGTTGAGGGAAGTTGGATTCCTTGGACATGTTATATCAGGAGACGGTATAGCCGTAGACCCCGCCAAGGTTGAGGCAGTCACAGAATGGAAGGCACCCACCTCAGTTGGTGAGATTCGCAGTTTTCTTGGACTCACGGGATATTATCAGAGGTTTATTGAGAATTTCTCAAATATTGCGAAGCCCATGATAGAGTTGTTGAAGAAATATACTAAGTATAAGTGGACCGAAGAGTGTGAGGCCAATTTCCAGGAGTTGAAGAAAAATTTGGTTACGGCCCCATTGTTGATTCTTTCGGATATACGCAAGGATTTTCAAGTGTATTGTGACACTTCTCGTCAAGGACTTGGAGGCGTTCTCATGCAAGACTGAAGAGTTGTGTCATACGCTTCACAACAGCTTCGACCACATGAGTTGAATTATGCCACGCACGATTTGGAGTTAGCAGCCGTGGTGCACGCACTCAAAACCTGGAGACATTTTCTTATTGGAAACCGTTGTGATGTATACACAGATCATAAGAGTTTGAAGTATATCTTCACACAGAAGGAGTTGAATCTCAGGCAAAGGAGATGGCTGGAGCTCATAAAGGATTACGACATGAGCTTGCATTATCATCCAGGAAAAGCCAATGTCTTGGCAGACGCTCTAAGTCGCAAAAGTTATGTTAACACAATCATTTCCGGAGGTTTACCCCAGGATTTTGTCGAGGATTTTAGGGATTTGCGAATGCAGATAGTCCCTAGAGGTTATGTTGCCACATTGGAAATTCAGTCCACTTTGTTGGGAAAGATTCGAGAAGCCCAGAAGATGGACAAAGAAATTGCAGAAATAAAGGAAAGAACGGCCAAAGGAAAGGCAGAAGGATTTCATGAGGATGAATATGAAATACTTTGGTTCAAAAAGCGGATTTATGTGCCCAATGACCCCGAGATTAGGAATTTGATTCTCCAAGAGGCTCATGATTCGCCGTATTCGATTCACCCAGGCAACACCAAGATGTACTTGGATTAGAAGCAAAATTTCTGGTGGACCGGAATGAAGAAGGACATTGCCGAGTATGTAGCAGTGTGTGATGTTTGTCAGAGAGTCAAGGCTGAACATCAGAAACTAGCATGGTTATTGCAGCCGTTACCCATACCCGAATGGAAGTGGGATAAACTTGGAATGAATTTTATCACATGACTGCCCAGGAAATGTTCAGAGTACGATTCTATCTTGGTGATAGTCGATCGTTTGACTAAAGTAGCTCACTTTATCCCTGTGAAGACCACTTACACGAGTGCTAAGTTGGCCAAGATATACATGACCAGGATCGTATGTCTACATGGAGTTCCGAGGACCATTGTATCAGATAGAGGAACACAGTTTACCTCAAAGTTTTGGAAGCAGTTGCATGAGACTTTGGGTACGAGGCTTGAGTTCATTACAACCTTTCATCCACAGACCGATGGACAGACCGAGAGAGTCAACCAGATCCTGGAGGACATGTTGAGAGCTTGTTCGCTCGATTATGGATCTAGTTGGGATGATAACTTGTCGTACGCAGAGTTTTCTTACAACAACAGTTATCAAACCATCTTACAAATGGCCCCTTTCGAAGCTTTGTACGGAAGGAGGTGCAGAACACCATTGATGTGGGATGAAGTTGGAGACCGTCAGTTATTCGGACCTGACCTAATCAGAGAGTCGGAAGAGAAGGTCAAATTGATTTGCGACAGACTTAAGATAGCTCAATCCAGGCAGAAGAGTTATGCAGATACAAAACGCAAGGAGGTGACCTACGAAGTTGGAGATAGAGCGTATCTTCGTGTGTCCCCGCTTCGAGGATTTAAGCGTTTCGGTGTTAAGGGTAAATTGGCACCAAGATTTGTGGGACCGTACAAAGTTTTGGAGCGCAGAGGAGAAGTAGCTTATCAGCTAGAGTTGCCCGAGACTTTGTCCGGAGTTCATGATGTGTTTCACATATCTCAGTTGAAGAAGTGTCACGCAGAGATGGCCGATATCCCGTTGCATGATACAGTGCCATTGGAAGCAATTTAGTTAGAGAGCAATCTGACTTACGAGGAAAAGCCCATTAAGATTCTTGAGTTTGCCGACAGAGTTACCCGCAGCAAGGTTATCAAGTTCTGCAAAGTACAGTGGAGTCACCATAGAGAGGACGAAGCCACTTGGGAATGAGAGAACGATCTACGCCAAGACCACCCACACCTATTTTCTAGCCAACCCGAATCTTGAGGGCGAGATTTATCTTAAGGGGGGGGGGGTAGGTTTGTAACATCCCAATTTTCAATTTGGATGTTATCATAGATCATTCATGTGCATTCATCATTTGAGCATTTTGAGCATGAGTTACTTGAAAATTTATCCGAAACTTTAAGCAACTCAAGGACCCAAGTGAGAGAGTTGGAAGTTTCCAGAGAGAAGCCCACTATTTTATTTATTTTCAAGTGGGGTTGGATCAATAATATTTTTGGCAAATTTCATTTTTCCAATATTTAAAATAAATGAGAGAAGAAAATATGACTTCTTCAAAAACATAATAAAAATATTGGAATTTAATTTTTGAGTAAAAATAATTTTTATTGGATTTTTATTTGCAATTTATTATTTTAAAAATTGCATTTAAAAGTTATTTTATTTTTAGGCATTTTTATATCAGAAAAATGTTCACTTTGTTCTAAATAGTAGGTTTAGACGGTGAAAATTGTTTCTGAGATTTTTAGATTTTTTATATATTTTTCCGTTCGGGCGATTTTATATAAAAAAACTTCGTTCGGACCTACCGGGCCGAAGGCCCAGCCGGCCTACCAGGCCGCGGCCCGCCTTCCCCGTCGCCTTCCTCCCGAGCGGAAGGAGTCCCGCCGCCGCACGAGCCGGAGTCCTGTCGCCGCCGCCGCCGTTTTTTTTTGGTTTTCTTTAGATCGTTTTTTTTAGAAAACCTAGATATTTTTTTAGGGTTTATTAAAATAGTGCACGCTAGATGTTCGCAAATTAGTCTTTTCTTTTTCTGTTATTTTTCGTCAAGGACCTATCCATGATTTAAAAAATTTACAGGTCAGTCCCTCATCTTTAAACCCTCGTTACATCTTACTCGTTAGTCGGAATTAGATGAAACCAACGCCAATTTCTTCTATTCAATCTTATCTTTCGAGTAACGCAACTCAAAGTTGATTTTGAAAGTTCTAAAATTTGAATTCAAATAGTTTTGTGTTTGAACTTCGTTTGATCGTAACTTGAGTTTCGTAACTCCGTTTGAGTTGAATCTTTTAGCAAATTGAAGCTCTTGACCTAAATTTTTTGATAAGGCCAAATTCACTTAATTTTTGTACTATTAGAAATTGTTTTCTATCACAAGAGTTATTCGTTTGTTTTCAAAGTCTTTCGAGATCTGTTTTTCGATTCTGTTGCATGATTGCTTATGTATGCTATTGTTTGACTGCGATAGAATTCCCGGAGTGCAAAGCATGCTACTACGAGTCCCTAGGTTTCAATGATCGTCAGCAAGGCAAGTTCGTACTTTGATCATACTTTTCAATACCCAGTTTTCATTGCATTAGTTATATCCTCAAACACTTGCATGTATAGGACTGGTTACATGTGATGACACTTTGTAGTTCATGAGGTAGGAACCCAATGACTTGAGATCAACCCAAGGGAATATACGCTTTGTTACTTATCGCTTAGCGATGCTTGTAGACGTGGATTGGTATGAGAGTTTCATGGAAGTTGTCAGTGTAATAATAACTAAGGGTTTATTTAAGGTGGAAATTTAATACACATCTGGGTGGATTGGTGGCAGGGCACCTGGAGAATCTAGTGTTGTCCTAGGAAATCCCGGAGGACCCGTGTGATTATCCTAAGGAATGCCACCCAGGCTCAAAGGGATCATATATCTTTCATGCCTAGAAACTTCCGTGTGCAGCCACAAGCCATTATGGGCTCTGACATAGTTAAGTATGTTGTGTGACCTCTTTCAGTGGTAGACTAGCAGATGTAGCAGATGTAGGTGTAGCGGTCTACCCAGGGTAAAGAGTTAATGCTTCTACAAAACTGTGTCTCGGTCATCCGTTTCTCAAACACCATGCGGTGCAAGAAAATTAAAAGGAGGAGATCGAGTCTTGTGGGGAAAAGTGCACAAAACTCTGCAGAGTGTACAAATTATTCATGAGTAGCCGTGTCCCTGGTTATGGACTTCTTGGGTATCTTGGTATTTGAATTATGGACTGATCTCATCACTTTATTTAACTTGTTGGGTTAATAACGACTTTGGTTTGGATTGAGATGGGGGTACCATTCTCAATGTTCATGCTTAAATTAAACTAAGTAGTTATTAAAATACATTCCTTTGTTGTAGGAAAAAACTAGCTTTATGCAAAATTAACCTTACAGCCTCCACTAGACAAATATGCATATAGTTGTAGACCTTGCTCATTATCATTACAGTATGTTCTTGCCAGCATACTCAATCTGCTGACCTACATGGCTGCAACGTATCATGTTGCAGAGTTTCCAGACGAAGATTAAGGTGCGATAGGTCATTGTCATGCACTCAATGTTTGCCGTGGAGTTGGATGGACTCAACTACTCTTCATAGCTTCCGCAATTTATTATTTTAGATGGCCTTTAGCCATATTCGTGTATTGGATATTGCCTCTTCGAGGATTTTTGATGTAATAAAGTGTGATTGAATCTCTGTTATAAATCCTCGAGTACTGTGTGTGTGTCACCATACCGATCCAGGGATGACACTGAGCACAGAGACTTCGGTTCATTGGATTCGTGGTCGCTACATAAATTAAGTGAAGCATGATAGAATTTCTTATTTATTTTTACTAACTCTCAAATAAATCTAAGTAAAGCAAGAGAGTATTTGTTCAAAAATATGAAAGCACACCATGCTCAAAAAGATATAAGTGAGGCACTAGAGCAATTCTACAACTCATAAAAATTTAAGTGAAGCAAAGAGAGCTATTCTAAAAAGTCATGGCATAATTATGGCTCTCTCAAATAGGTGTGTACATCAAGGATTCAAGACTTACAAAGAAAAAGAAAACAAGAAAAGACTCATATCATACAAGACGCTCCAAGCAAAACACATAATATGTGAAGAATAAAAATATAGCTTCGAGTAAAATATCGATGGTTGTTAGAAGAAAGAGGGGATGCCACTCGGGGGCATTCCCAAAATAAGTTGCTTTCTTCTCATTGGATAATATCTTGGGATGCCATGGGCATTGTGATAGCCTGGCTTATTAGGGATTATAGACTACTCATATGAATAAGGAATTCCTTCTTTTCTGGGAGCCCATTCGGATAGAACTCCAAAGTTAAGCGTGCTCAGCTTGGAGTAGTTTCAGGATGGGTGACCGATCAGGAAGTTGCTCCCGGGTGCGCACGAGTGAGGACAAAGTGCGCAGAAAAGACTAGTATTGATATGTGAGGCCAGTCTAGATCCCGCCAGGAGTAACGACCAACCGCGGGTGTGTCTGGGGCGTTACAAGTTGGTATCAGGGCCGACCCTCACGGTTACACGGATGTTTGCGAATAGTTTGCAGTCATGTTGTGCATGACGTTTGTGACCCGTCGTGGCACACGGCATGGCACATGTGCTGTCCTGGAAGCACAGACGTTTGTGCCAAGAGGGAACGTTCCTGTGGCCTGACGAGGATGTCGGTTCCTATGAGTGGGGGTGTATGTGATAGCCTGGCTTATTAGGGATTATAGACTACTCATATCAATAAGGAATTCCTTCTTTTCTGGGAGCCCATTCGGATAGAACTCCAAAGTTAAGCATGCTCAGCTTGGAGTAGTTTCAGGATGGGTGACCGACCGGGAAGTTGCTCCCGGGTGCGCACGAGTGAGGACAAAGTGCGCAGAATAGACTAGTATTGATATGTGAGGCCAGTCTAGATCCCGCTAGGAGTAACGACCACCAGCGGGTGTGTCTGGGGCGTTACAGGCATCCCCAAGCTTAAGCTCTTCTTACTCCTTATTCCTTCATCCATCGTAAGATAACCCAAAACTTGAAAACTTCAATCACACAAAACTCAACAAAACTTTCGTGAGATCCATTAGTATAAGAAAGAAAATCACTACTATAAGTACTGTAGTAAACAAATTCATATTTTATTCTTGCATTATATCTATTGTATTCCAACTTTTCTATGGCAAAAACTCATCAAAGAAAACCATAGAATCATCAAAACAAGCACATGATACGTCTCCAATGTATCTATAATTTTTGATTGTTCCATGCTATTATATTATCTGTTTTGGATGTTTAATGGGCTTTAATATACACTTTTATATGATTTTTGGGACTAACCTATTAACCTAGAGCCTAGTGCTAGTTTCTGTTTTTTCCTTGTTTTTGAGTATCGCAGAAAAGGAATACCAAACGGAGTCCAATTGACCTGAAACTCCAAGGAGATTGTTTTTGGACCAGAAGAAGCCCACGGAGTACCGTAGATGGACCAGAAGAGTCCCGAGGCCACCACGAGGGTGGGGGGCGCGACCTACCCCCTAGGCGCGCCCCTATCTCGTGGCCACCTCGGGGACCCCCCTGACTTGTTCCTGACTCCAACAACTCCCAAACTTCCAGAACATAACCTAGATCGGAAGTTCCACCGCCGCAAGCCTCTGTAGCCACCAACAACCAATCTAGACCCGTTCCGGCACCCTGCCGGAGGGGGAATCCCTCTCCGGTGGCCATCTTCATCATCCCGGCGCTCTCCATGACGAGGAGGGAGTAGTTCACCCTCGGGGCTGAGGGTATGTACCAGTAGCTATGTGTTTGATCTCTCTCTCTCTCTCTCTCTCTCTCTCTCTCTCTCTCTCTCTCGTGTTCTTGATATGGCACGCTCTTGATGTATCGCGAGCTTTGCTATTATAGTTGGATCTTATGATGCTTCTCCCCCTCTATCTTCTTGTAATGGATTGAGTTTTCCCTTTGAAGTTATCTTTTCGGATTGAGTCTTTAAGGATTTGAGAACACTTGATGTATGTCTTGCGTGGGATACCCGTGGTGACAATGGGGTATTCTATTGATTCACTTGATGTATGTTCTGGTGATCAACTTGCGGGTTCCGTGACCTTGGGTATCTATGCATAGGGGTTGGCTCGTCTTGACTCTCCGATAGAAACTTTGGGGCACTCTTTGAAGTTCTTTGTGTTGGTTGAATAGATGAATCTGAGATTGTGTGATGCATATCGTATAATCATGCCCACGGATACTTGAGGTGACAATGGAGTATCAAGGTGACATTAGGGTTTTGGTTGATATGTGTCTTAAGGTGTTATTCTAGTACGAACTCTAAGATAGATCGAACGGAAAGAATAGCTTCGTGTTATTTTACTACGGATTCTTGAATAGATCGATCAGAAAGAATAACTTTGAGGTGGTTTCGTACCCTACAATAATCTCTTCGTTTGTGCTCCGCTATTAGTGACTTTGGAGTGACTCTTTGTTGCATGTCGAGGGATAGTTATATGATCCAATTATGTTATTATTGTTGAGAGAACTTGCACTAGTGAAAGTATGAACCCTAGGCCTTGTTTCAAAGCATTGCAGTACCGTTTGTGCTGACTTTTATCATTAGTTACCTTGCTGTTTTTATATTTTCAGATTGCAAAAACCTATATCTACCATCCATATTACACTTGTATCACCATCTCTTCGCCGAACTAGTGCACCTACATAATTTACCATTGTATTGGGTGTGTTGGGGACACAAGAGACTCTTTGTCATTTGGTTGCATGGTTGTTTGAGAGAGACCATCTTCATCCTACGCCTCCCACAGATTGATAAACCTTAGGTCATCCACTTGAGGGAAATTTGCTACTGTCCTACGAATCTGTGCACTTGGAGGCCCAACGACATCTATAAGAAGAAGGTTGCGTAGTAGACATCAAGCAATTTCTAGCACCGTTGCCAGGGAGACTTACGCCAAGTCAAGTCAAGATTTGATCTCCCGTCAACTTGCCAATTTCTGGCGCCGTTGCCGGGGAGGTGGTTGCTTGAAGGTATATCTTTAGATCTTGCAATTGAATCTTTTAGTTTCTTGTTTTATCACTAGTTTAGTCTATAAAAGAAAACTACAAAAAAAATGGAATTGAGGGTACCTCATATGCTTCATCTTTTTAATGTCTTTTGTGAAAATGATGGAAAGGAAAATTGTGCCCAAGTACTAGAGGAAGAATGCATTAAAATGTTTGGCACTAAATCTATGAATGATGAGCATGATTGCAATGTTGTTAGTATGAATTCTTTGAATATCCATGATGCTAATGATATGCAAACACACAAGCTTGGGGATGCTATGTTTGATGAAGATGATATTTTTAGTCCCCCCAAGTTTTGATGAACTATTTTATTATGATGAAAGTATGCCTCCTATTTATGATGATTATATTGATGAAAGTGGGTTTGGAAGAGTGTCAACTTTAGGAAGTAATGATCCCACTATTTTGGAGGGTGTTCAATCTTATTGTGATAATTATGAAAGTGGATTTGGAGAGGTCATGACTTTATTTAGTGATGAATCCACTATTTCGGAAGAGGTTCCAATTGATTATGAGAACAAAGTTGCTATCTATGATGATTATTGTGATGACTTGTGTGCTATTAAGAATAATGATAACCATGAAACTTGTCATCATGATTTTAGTTTTCAATTGGATTATGTCTCACATGATAATTATTTTGTTGAGTTTTCTCCCACTATTATTCATGAGAAGAAATTCGCTTATGTGGAGAGTAATAAAATTTATATGCTTCGGGATCATGAAAAGAATGCTTTATGTGATGGTTATATTGTTGAATTCATTCATGATGCTACCGAAAATTATTATGAGGAGGAATATATGCTTGTAGGAGTTGCAATAATATCAAGTTTCCTCTCTATGTGCTTATAATCTTGAAGCTATGCTTGTTTTGCTTTCCTATGCTAGTTGATTCTTGTTCCCATAAGTTGTTTGCTCACAAAATCCCGATGCATAGGAAGTGGGTTAGACTTAAATGTGTTAGTCATATGCTTCAAGATGCTCTCTTTGTGTTTCAATTCTTATCTTTTATGTGAGCATCATTGAAATCATTATGCCTAGCTAAAAAGGCATTAAAGAAAAGCGCTTGTTGGGAGACAACCCAATATTTACTGTTACTGTTTTTGTGTGTTCACATGATTAAGCTACTGTAGTAATCATGTTCTATAGCTTTAGTTTCAATAAAGTGCTAAGTAGAACCTTGGGAAGATTTGGGTGAAAGTTAATGTGATATTGCTGTAAAAAAACAAGAACTTTGTGATACGTCTCCATCGTATCTATAATTTTTTATTGTTCCATGACAATATTCTACAATTTTCATATACTTTTGGCAACTTTTTATACTATTTTTGGGACTAACATATTGATCCAGTGCCCAGTGCTAGTTCCTGTTTGTTGCATGTTTTTTGTTTCGCAGAATATCCATATCAAACGGAGTCCAAACGGAATAAAAACTGACAAATATTTTTTTTGGAATATATGTGAATTTTGGGAAGCGGAACCAACATGAGACGATGCCCGAGTGGGCCACGAGGCAGGGGGCGCGCCCACCAGGGGCAGGCGCGCCCTGGGCCCTCGTGGCCACACCGTAAGGTGGTTGATGCCCTTCTTTCGCCACAAGAAAGCTAATATCCGGATGAAATTTGTGTCAAAAAATCAGCCCAATCGGAGTTACGGATGTCCAGGAATATAAGAAACGGTGAAGGGCCAGAATCTGGGAACACAAAAACAGAGAAAGACAGAGAGACATATCCAATCTCGGAGGGGCTCTTTCCCCTCCGCCGCCATGGAGGCCATGGACCAGAGGGGAAACCCTTCTCCCACCTAGGGATAAGGTCAAGGAAAAAGAAGAAGGAGCGGGGCTCTCTCCCCCTCGCTTCTGGTGGCACCAGAGTGCCACCGGGGCCATCATCGTGTGACGGCGATCTACACCAACACCTCTGTCATCTTCACCAACATATCCATCACCTTCCCCCATCTATCTACAGCGGTCCACTCTCCCTCAACCCGTTGTACCCTCTACTTGAACATAGTGCTTTATGCTTCATATTATTATCCAATGATGTGTTGCCATCCTATGATGTTTGAGTAGATTTTCGTTGTCCTATCGGTCATTGGTGAATTGCTATGATTGGTTTAAATTGCTTGTGGTTATGTTGCTATCCTTTGGTGCACATCATATGAGCGCGCGCGTGGATCACACCATAGGGATAGTTGTATGTTGATAGGACTAGGTATTGGAGGGCAAGAATGACAGAAGCTTCAACCTAGCGTAGAGATTGATGTATACGGGATTGAAGGGGGACCAATATATCTTAATGCTATGGTTGAGTTTTACCTTAATGAACGTTAGTAGTTGCGGATGCTTGCTAATAGTTCCAATCATAAGTACATAGAATTCCAAGTAAGGGATGACATGCTAGCAGTGGCCTCTCCCACATAAAACTAGCTATCGGTCTAGTAACGTAGTCAATTGCTTCGGGGCAATTTCGCAACTCTTACCACCACTTTTCCACACTTGTTATATTAACTTTATTGCTTCTTTATCTTAACAACCCCTAGTTTATATTTACGTGCTCTTTATTATCTTGCAAACCTATCCAAAAACAACTACAAACTACTTCTAGTTTCATACTTGTTCTAGGTAAAGTAAACGTCAAGCATGCGTAGAGTTGTATCGGTGGTCGGTAGAACTTGAGGATATATTTGTTCTGCATTTAGCTCCTCTTTGGGTTCGACACTCTTAGTTATCGAAAAAGGCTACAACTGATCCCCTACACTTGTGGGTTATCACTCTGCGCTCACGAGATTATCTGCCATTTTTACAGAAGAGTGATTTTAAGTTGATTCTTTTTGCAGAACATTAATAGACAAATTCCTCACATACACCAATTTATTTAAGAATTTTTTGAGTTATAGAAGTATTCGAAAGTTATAGATTGCTACAGACTATTCTGTTTTTGACAGATTCCGTTTCCATTGTGTTGTTTGCTTATTTTGATGAATCTATGAGTAGTATCGGAGGGTATGAACCATAAAGAAGTTGGAATACAGTATATATTACACCAATATGAATTTATAATGATTTCACAACAGTATCTAAGTGGTGGTTTTATTTTCTTATACTAACGGAGCTTATGAGTTTTCTGTTGAGTTTTGTGTTATGAAGTTTCAAAGTTTTGGATAAAGATTCGATGGACTATGGAATAAGGTGTGGCAAGAGCCTAAGCTTGGGGATGCCCAAGGCACCCCAAGGTAATATTCAAGGACAACCAAGAGCCTAAGCTTGGGGATGCCCCAGGAAGGCATCCCCTCTTTCGTCTTCGTCTATCGGTAACTTTACTTGAGGTTATATTTTTATTCACCACATGATATGTGTTTTGCTTGGAGCGTCAATTTATTTTATTTTGCTTTGCTTGCTGTTTGAATAATATCCCAATATCTGAAATTCTTAAATGTTAGAGAGTCTACACATAGTTACATAATTATTCAACTACTCATTGATCGTAACTTATATCTTTCGGAGTAGTTTGTTATTTGCTCTAGTGCTTCACTTATATCTTTTTAGAGCACGGCGGTGGTTTTATTTTGAAGAAATAGATGAACTCTCATGCTTCAATTATATTATTTGAGAGTCTTAAATAGCATGGTAATTTGCTTAGGTTATAAAATTAGTCCTAATATGATAGGCATCCAAGATGGGTATAATAAAAACCTTCATATAAAGTGCATTGAATATTATGAGAAGTTTAATACTTGATGATTGTTGTGAGATATGAGGATGGTAATATTAGAGTCATGATAGTAGAGTAGTTGTGAATTTGAGAAATACTCGTGCTGAGGTTTGCAAGTCCCGTAGCATGCACGTATGGTAACCGTTGTGGGACAAATTTGAAGCATGAGGTATTTCTTTGATTGTCATCCTTTGTGTGGAGGCCGAGATCGCGCGATGGTTAACTCCTACCAACCCTTGCCCTAGGAGCATGCGTGTAGTACTTTTTTCTGATGACTTGTAGATTTTTTCAATAAGTATGTGACTTCTTCATGACTAATGTTGAGTCCATGGATTATACGCACTCTCACCCTTCTGCCATTGCTAGCCTCTCTTGTACCGCGCAACTTTCGCTGGTACCATACACCCACCATATAACTTCCTCAAAACATCCACCATACCTACCTATCATGGCATTTCCATAGCCATTCCGAGATATATTTTCATGCAACTTTACACCGTTCCGTTTATTATGACACGCTTCATCATTGTCAAATTGCCATGCATGATCATGTAGTTGACATCGTATTTGTGGCAAGGCCACCATGCATAATTTTCCATACATGTCACTCTTGATTCATTGCACATCCCGATACACCGCTGGAGGCATTCATATAGTGTCATATTTTGTTCTAGTATCGAGTTGTAATCTTTGAGTTGTAATTAAATAGAAGTGTGATGATCATCATTATTAGAGCATTGTCCCGAAAAAAGGGGGGAGAAAGTCCAAAAAAAGAAAGGCAAAAAATAAGAAGGGGGACAACGCTACTATCTTTTTCCACACTTGTGCTTCAAAGTAGCACCATAGTCTTCATGATAGAAAGTCTCTTGTTTAGTCACTTTCATATACTAGTGGGAATTTTCATTATAGAACTTGGCTTGTATATTCCAACGATGGGCTTTCTCAAATGCCCTAGGTCTTCGTGAGCAAGCAAGTTGGATGCACACCCACTTAGTTTCTTTTGTTTAGTTTCATACATTTGTAGCTCTAGTGCATCTGTTGCATGGCAATCCCTACTCACTCACATTGATATCTATTAATGGGCATCTCCATAGCCCATTGATACGCCTAGTTGATGTGAGACCATCTTCCACTTTTTTCTTCTCCACAACCACCACTCGATTCCACCTATAGTGCTATATCCATGGCTCACGCTCATGTATTGTATGAAAGTTGAAAAAGTTTGAAAAAATTTAAGTATGAAACAGTTGCTTGGCTGAAACCGGGGTTGTGCATGATTTGGGTATTTTGTGTGATGAAGATGGAGCATAACCAAACTATATGATTTTGTAGGGATGAACTTTTTTTGGCCATGTTATTTTGAGAAGACATAATTGCTTTGATAGTATGCTTGAAGTATTATTATTTTTATGTCAATATTAAACTTTTCTCTTGAATCTTTTGGATCTGAACATTCATGCCACAATAGAGAAAATTACATTGATAATTATGTTAGGTAGCATTCCACATCAAAAATTCTGTTTTTATCATTTACCTACTTGAGGACGAGCAATAATTTAGCTTGGGGATGCTTGATACGTCTCCAACGCATCTATAATTTTTGATTGTTCCACGCTATTATATTATCTGTTTTGGATGTTTAATGGGCTATAATATACACTTTTATATGATTTTTGGTTCTAACCTATTAACCCAGAGCCCAGTGTTAGTTTCAGTTTTTCCTTGTTTTTGAGTATCGCAGAAAAGGAATACCAAACGGAGTCCAATTGACCTAAAAACTCACGAAGATTAATTTTGGACCAGAAGAAGCCCACGGAGTACCAGAGATGGACCAGCCGAGTCTCGAGGCCACCACGAGGGTGGGGGGTGCGCCCTATCCCTTGGGCGCGCCAACTATCTCGTGGCTGCCTCTGGGACCCCCCTGAATTGTTCCCGACTCCAACAACTCTTATATATACCCAAACTTCTAGAACATAACCTAGACCGGGAGTTTCGCCGCCGCAAGCCTCTCTAGCCACCGAAAACCAATCTAGACCCGTTCCGGCACCCTGCCAGAGGGGAAATCCCTCTCCGGTGGCCATCTTCATCATCCTGGCGCTCTCCATGACGAGGAGGGAGTAGTTCACCCTCGGGGCTTAGGGTATGTACCAGTAGCTATGTGTTTGATCTCTCTCTTTTTCTCTCTCTCTCTCTCTCTCTCTCTCTCTCTCCCTCTCTCTCTCTCTCTCGTGTTCCTGATATGGCACGGTCTTGATGTATCGCGAGCTTTGATATTATAGTTGGATCTTATGATGCTTCTCCCCCTCTATCTTCTTGTAATGGATTGACTTTTCCTTTTGAAGTTATCTTATCGGATTGAGTCTTTAAGGATTTGAGAACACTTGATGTATGTCATGCGTGGGATACTCGTGGTGACAATGGGATATTCTATTGATTCACTTGATGTATATTTTGGTGATCAACTTGCGGGTTCCGTGACCTTGGGAATCTATGCATAGGGGTTGGCTCGTCTTGACTCTCCGATAGAAACTTTGGGGCACTCTTTGAAGTTCTTTGTGTTGGTTGAATAGATGAATCTGAGATTGTGTGATGCATATCGTATAATCATGCCCACGGATACTTGAGGTGACAATGGAGTATCTAGGTGACATTAGGGTTTTGGTTGATATGTGTCTTAAGGTGTTATTCTAGTACGAACTCTAAGATAGATCGAACGGAAAGAATAGCTTCGTGTTATTTTACTACGGACTCTTGAATAGATCGATCAGAAAGAATAACTTTGAGGTGGTTCCGTACCCTATAATAATCTCTTCGTTTGTTCTCCGCTATTAGTGACTTTGGAGTGACTCTTTGTTGCATGTCAAGGGATATTTATATGATCCAATTATGTTATTATTGTTGAGAGAACTTGCACTAGTGAAAGTATGAACCCTAGGCCTTGTTTCAAAGCATTGCAATACCGTTTGTGCCGACTTTTATCATTAGTTACCTTGCTGTTTTTATATTTTCTTATTACAAAAACCTATATCTACCATCCATATTGCACTTGTACCACCATCTCTTCGCCAAAGTAGTGTACCTATAAAATTTACCATTGTATTGGGTGTGTTGGGGACACAAGAGAATCTTTGTTATTTGGTTGCAGGGTTGTTTGAGAGAGACCATCTTCATCCTACACCTCACACAGATTGATATACCTTAGGACATCCACTTGAGGGAAATTTGCTACTGTCCTACAAACCTCTGCACTTGGAGGCCCAACAACGTCTACAAGAAGAAGGTTGCGTAGTAGACATCAGCACACAACGCAAAGAAAACAGAATATGTCAAAAACAGAATAGTCTATAGCAATCTGGAAATTTTGAATACTTCTGTGACTATTTTTTTTTAAAAATTAGGACCACGTGAACAATTTCTATATTAATCTTCTGCAAAAAGATTCAACTCAAAAACACTCTTCTATAAAAAATGATAATTATTTTCGTGAGCGCAAAAGTTTTTGTTTTTCAGCAAGATCAAATCTACTATCACCCAACTTGATCCTAAGGCTTTGCTTGGCACAAACATTTATTCAAACCACAAAACACATCTAAACAGAGGTATTATTGGGTAAACACACAAGAACAGAAAATAAAAAGTAATAATTTATTTTATTCGTTGGGTCGCCTCCCAACAAGCTCTTTCTTTCTAGCCATTAAGATAGGCTTGAGATTTTAATGATGTTCACATGAAAGACAAGAGATGAAGCACAAAAAAAGCATCATGAAGCATGTGACAAACACATTTAAGTCTAACATACTTCCTATGCATAGGCATTTTGTAGGTAACCAAATTATCAAGACAAGAAACATCTAGCGTATGCAAGGAAGAACAAAGAAACAATAGCAATCTCAACATAACGAGAGGTAATTTAGTAACATGAAAAGTTCTGCAACCATATTTTCTTCTCTCATAATAATTACATCTAGGATCATACTCAAATTCAACAATATAGCTATCACATAAAATTTTCTCTTCATTATCCACATGCATAGAAAGTTGGCACTCTTCCAAAATAGTGGGATTATCATCAAATAAAGGCATTACCTCTCCAAACCCACTTTCAATATTATCGCAAACATATTCATCATGAGGCTTAAATAAATTTTCAAAATCGTAAGAAGAATCACCCCAATCATAATCATTGCAATAAGTAGAGGACATACCAAAATTAGCATCCCCAAGCTTGGGGTTTTGCATATTATTAGCATAATTGACATTAAGATAATTTATCATAACACCATTGCAATCATGCTTTTCATTCAAGGATCTATCATGAATCACTTCATAAATTTCTTCTTTTATCACTTCATCACAATTTTCAGATTCATGAATCTCAAGCAAAACTTCACAAAGATAATGTAGTGCACTCAACTCACTAGCAATTGGTTGGATCTTTTAAAAAGTTTAGCAAGTGGATGAGGATCCATAAACACTTTCCTTCTGAATTCAATAAAACACCCAATTATACCAAACAACCAAGCTAAGTAACCAAGTAAGACATAAGGGCAAACGAAAACAGATTTGACGAGAAAACGGCAAACGAAAAAGAGGGTGAATAGAACAACACATTTTTGTGAAGTGGGGGAGATGAAAACGAGAGGCAAATGGCAAATAATTTAAATTACAAAGAGATGAGATTTATGATTAGGAACCTGGTATATGTTGAAGATCCTCCTCGCAACAGCGCCAGAAATTCCTTTTGATGTCTGCTAGAACTACATCGGTATTTTCCCATTGAGGAAGGGATGATGCAGTATAGCAGCGGTAGGTATTTCCCTCAGTGATGAAACCAAGGTTATCGAACCAGTAGGAGAACCAAGCAACACAATGTAAATGACACCTGCACACAAATAACAAATACTCGCAACCCGACGTGCGTGTAAAAGGGGTTGTCAATCCCTTTCGGGTAATAGACGTGATAGAGTTGTAAATATTGATAGATCGAACGCCAAATAAGATAAATTGCAGCAAGGTATTTTGGGATTTTTGGTTTAATAGATCTGAAAATAAAAGCAAAGAAAAATAGATCGCAAAGGCACATAATATGAGAAAGAGACCCCGGGGCCGTAGATTTCACTAGTGGCTTCTCTCTCGAAAAATAACAAACAGTGGGTGAACAATTAATATTGGGCAATTGATAGAACTTCAAATAATCATGATGATGTCTAGGCAATGATCATAATATTGGCATCACATCCAAGATTAGTAGACCGACTCCTGCCTGCATCTACTACTATTACTCCACACATCGACCACTATCCAGCATGCATCTAGTGTATTAAGTTCATGGAAAAACGGGGTAATGCAATAAGAACAATGAAATGATGTAGACAAGATCTGTTTATGTAGAAATAGACCCCATCGTTTTATCCTTAGTAGCAACGATACATACATGTCGGTTCCTCTTCTGTCACTGGAATCAAGCATCGTAAGATCGAACCCACTGCAAAGCACCTCTTCCCATTGCAAGATAAATAGATCAAGTTGGCCAAACAAAACCCAAAATCGGAGAAGAAATACGAGGCTATAAGCAATCATCCATATAAGAGATCAAAGGAGACTCAAATAATTTTCATGGATAACAAGATAGATCTGATCATAAACTCAAAGTACATCGGATCCCAACAAACACACCGCAAAAGAGTTACATCATATGGATCTCTAAGAGACAAATGTATTGATAATAAAACGAGAGAGAGGAAGCCATCTAGCTACTAACTACGGACCCGTAGGTCTACAAGAAACTACTCACGCATCATCGGAGAGGCACCAATGGAAGTGGTGAACCCCTCTGTGATGGTGTCTAGATTGGATCTGGTAGTTCTGGACTCTGTGCCAGCTGGAATTGATTTTTCATTGACTCCTTTAGGGTTTCTGGAATATTGGGTTATTTATAGAGCGAAGAGGCGGCCCGGGGGCACCCGAGGTCGGCATAACCCATCCGAGGGGCACTATGTAATCTAGATTATTGACTCTAGTGCAAGTGGGAGACTGAAGGAAATATGCCCTACATGTAATAATAAAGTTGTCAATTATATTTCCTTATATATCATGATAAATGTCGTTTATTCATGCTAGAATTGTATTAACCCGAAACTTGATACATGTTTGAATACATAGACAAAACAGAGTGTCCCTAGTATGCCTCTACTTGACTAGCTCGTTAATCAAAGATGGTTGAGTTTCCCAACCATAGACATGTGTTGTCATTGATCAACGAGATTACATCATTAGGATAATTATGTGATGGACAAGACCCATCCGTTAGCTTAGCACAATGATTGTTTAGTTTTGTTGCTAGTGCTTTCTTCATGACTTATACATGTTCCTCTAACTATGCGATTATGCAACTCCCGAATACTAGAGGAACACCTTGTGTGCTATCAAAAATCACAACGTAACTGGGTGATTATAAAGATGCTTTGCAGGTGTTTCCGAAAGTGTTTGTGGTGTTGGCATAGATCAAGATTAGGATTTGTCACTCCCAGTGTCGGAGAGGTATCTCTGGGCCCTCTCGGTAATACACATCATAATAAGCCTTGCAAGCAAATGACTAATGAGTTAGTCGCGAGATGATGTGTTACGAAACGAGTAAATAGACTTGTCGGTAACGATATTGAACTAGGTATGATGATATCGACGATCGAATCTCAGGAAAGTAAAATACCAATGACAAAGGGAACAATGTATGTTGTTATGCGGTTTGACCGATAAAGATCTTCGTAGATTATGTAGGAGTCAATATGAGCAGCCAGGTTCTGCTATTGGTTTTTGACCGGAGATGTGTCTCGGTCATGTCTACATAGTTCTCGAACCCGTATGGTCTGCACACTTAACGTTCGATGACGATTTGTATTACGAGTTACATCTTTTTGATGACCGAAGATTGTTCGGAGTCCTTGATGAGATCACGGACATGACGAGGAGTCTTGAAATGGTCGAGACATAAAAATTGATGTATTGGAAGGTTATTTTCGGACACCGGAAGGGTTCCGATGTGTATCAAGTATTTTTTGAAGTACCGGGAGGTTACTGGAACCCCCCGGGGAGTCCATGGGCCTTAATAGGCCCTAGTGGAGAAAGAGGGTAGCGGGCAAGCCACTACACCACAACACTTGATTGGGGGCAATTAACTGTCGGGAGAAATATCAGAACAAGGGCAAACTATCTGCTAGCGGTGGGGCGCGCCCCCTAGGCCAAACCGAATTGCTTTGGGGTTTGGGGGCCGTCCCCCCTTTCCTTCTCCTCTCCTCCTCCTTCCTCCTTCTCCTAGTAGGAATAGAAGGGGGGAAAACCTACTTGGAGTAGGATTGCACCCCCTTGGGCGCGCGCCTCCTCCTGGCCGGCCTCCTCCTCCTTCCCTCCAATGGCACAGCAAAGTTTCTCTTAGCTGTGTGCGGTGCCCCCCTCCACAGTTACACACCTCGGTCATATCACTGTAGTGCTTAGGCGAAGCCCTGCGCCAGTAACTTCATCATCACCGTCACTATGCCGTCGTGCTGACGAAAGTCTCCATCGTCCTCAAATGGATCATGAGCTCGAGGGACGTCATCGAGCTGAACGTGTCCTGAACGCGAAGGTGTCGTACGTTCTGTGCTTGGATCGGTTGGATCGCGAAGACGTTCGACTACATCAACCGTGTTACTAAATGCTTCCACTTTCGGTCTACGAGGGTACGTGGACACACTCTCCCCGCTCGTTGCTATGCTTCTCCTAGATAGATCTTGCGTGATCGTAGGATTTTTTTTGAATTACTACGTTCCACAATAGTGGTATCAGAGCCAAGTCTATGCGTAGATGATATGCACGAGTAGAACACAAAGAGTTGTGGGTGATAATAGTCATACTTCTTACCAGCATGTCATACTTTGATTCGGTGGTATTGTTGGATGAAGCGGCCCGGACCGATATTACATGACCCCGTTCATGAGACTGGTTCTACCGACATGCTTTGCACAAAGATGGCTGGCCAGTGTGAGTTTCTCCAACTTTAGTTGAATCGAGTGTGATTACGCTCGGTCCTTGTTGAAGGTTAAAACATCACACTTGACGAAAAATCGTTGTGGTTTTGATGCGTAAGTAATAACAGTTCTTACTAGAAGCCCGTAACAGCCACGTAAAACTTGCAACAACAAAGTAGAGGACGCCTAACTTGTTTTTGCAGGGCAAGTTGTGATGTGATATGGTCAAGACGTGATGAGTTATACGTTATTGTATGAGATGATCATGTTTTGTAAATTACCGGCAACCGTGGTTGTCTCTTTATTGTATGAATTGTGAAATCCATGTAATTGCTTTACTTTATCACTATGAGTTAGCGATAGTAGTAGTAGCAATAGTTGGTGAGACGACCACGACACTACGATGAAGATCATGGTGTCAAGCCGGTGACGATGGAGATCATGGCGATGCTTTGGAGAGGAGATCAAAAGCACAAGACGATGATGGCCATATCATGTCACATATTTTGATTGCATGTGATGTTTATCTTATTATGCTTCTTATTTTGCTTAGTACAGCGATAGCATAATAAGATGATCCCTTACAAAATTTCAAGGTACAAGTGTTCTCCGTGAGTATGCACCGTTGCGACAGTTCGTCGTGCCGAGACACCACATGATGATCGGGTGTGATAAGCTCTACGTTCACATATAATGAGTGTAAGACAGTTTTGCACATGCAGAATACTCAGGTTAAACTTGACGAGCCTAGCATGTACAGACATGGCCTCGGAACACTAGAGACCGAAAGGTCGAGCGTGAATCATATAGTAGATATGATCAACATAAGATGTTCACCATTTAAAACTACTCCATCTCACGTGATGATCGGACATGGTTTAGTTGATTTGGATCACTTGATCATTTAGATGACTAGAGGGATGTCTATCTAAGTGGGAGTTCTTTAGTAATATGATTAATTGAACTTTAATTTATCATGAACTTAGTCCTGATAGTTTTTGCATATCTATGTTGTTGTAGATCAATGGCCCGTGCTACCGTTCCCTTGAATTTTAATGCGTTCCTAGAGAAAGCTAAGTTGAAAGATGATTGTAGCAACTACACAGACTGGGTCCGTAACTTGAGGATTATCCTCATTGCTGCACAGAAGAATTATGCCCTGGAAGCACCGCTAGGTGAAAAGCCCTTTGCATATGGAACACCGGACGTTATGAACGTCTGGCAGAGCAAAGCTGATGACTACTCGATAGTTCAGTGTGCCATGCGTTACGGCTTAGAATCGGGTCTTCAAAGATGTTTTGAACATCGTGGAGCATATGAGTAGTTCCAAGAGTTGAAGTTAATATTTCAAGCAAATGCCCGAGTTGAGAGATATGAAGTCTCCAACAAGTTCTATAGCTGCAAGATGGAGGAGAACAGTTCTATCAGTGAACACTTACTTAGAAAGTCTGGGTACTGCAATCACATGACTCAACTTGCACTAGTACGCGTCGGTGCCATACAAACGGTTTTTAACCCCTTTCTGCGACGACATTTGGAACCTTCGCCTAGTGAGTGTGGGCGATAGGGGGTTCTTCCCACACGACCCAGAAATCGTAGGGGATAGGCCCTCGTGGGACACCAAATGAGCTCGTGTGTGATCGGGCGAGGCATCGAAACCCAATCATTTCTGTTGGTATGTACATCCCACATGGTGAATCCCAGAAAAACATTTACGTAGGTATGTATATCACACACAGTCAATCCAAGGAATGTGTTTCTGCTAATGTACATCCCACACAGTCAATCGAGGGAAAATGTTTCTGTTCGTATGTATATCGCACACAGTCAATCCAAGGAATATGTTTCCGTTCTTATGTACAACCCACACAGTCAATCCAAGGAAAGCGTTTCCGTTCGTATGTTCATCCCACATCGTTTTATGTGTAGGCTCGTGTGTGAAAGGTGTAACTATCACACATGCTCTACCTTGGTTAACTGTTTGCTTTTATCAACTACATCACACACGATTTGATGAAGAAAACTGTGTGGCATTGGGCTATCCATCACAAGCGCTTTTACTGCTAGAATCGTTTGCAAAGATCCATGACACATTTAGTAGGTTTATTAGTTTACAATTAATAATTCTAGTATTACGCAAATTCACATTTCATATCGAACAACTGTTTGCCAATTTCATATCAGGCACATAAATATATTATAATATCACAGTACGATAGCTACATGAAAACAACACAATACAACATATAACTAGTTCAACGTCATATGAACAATATTAGAACAATATATTCATTTCCCTGATCGAGATCATCCAGGCTCGTCTTATCCACCTCTGCTTTTAGTTTAGTAAGAACCTGTTTTGCACGGGCCAACTGGGAAAGTGCCTCCGCCTTCGCCAACACCATCTTAGCAAAGTCTGATTTAAAAAATCTGAGCTCATTCTCCACCTTCCACTTTTTATCCCGCATCTTCAAATATTCTTCGGCGTTAACAATAGTTTCTCTAAGCCTACGTCTGTTCTCTTCCTCATACATGCTCCAGAGCTTCGCTAGGCACATTTTCAAAGACTGTGGCCACTCTTGATCAACCCACTCCAAGTAAGAACACCTCCGTTCATCCTATAATATTTAAAACTAGATCAGTAACAATTGTAGGGGAAATTAGTTTATAGCAACATAGAAAATCACTAATGATTATTTTAAAAAAGTGAAGAAACATGTTAATTATGACATATCTTCTCAAAAGATCAATGTGCAAATGAATTAATTGCTACTGAGACAACAACCAAATTCTGGAACATCAGAAGCTATAATTAACTACAACAATGCTACAAGTTCTTACTCATGTACAATAAATAACAAATTGAACATTTTATGAGGAAGGTAAATATAACTGCAACATCATAGCGACGGTGTTTGGATGACAACAAATTGATACTAACAGGTGTGTACATGCACAAATTTAGTAACATAGAACTAATAGCACTAAGGCCGTCCACTATGTATGCCAAAAGTGGTGTAAAGACAACTGCTGCTACATCTCGCACCGGTGCCCTGCACTGGCGAGCCGATGCAACGGAAAAAAAATCAGGGATCCGGACTCCGGAGCACATAGTTGCTCCAATGCCCAGTTCATTCGTGCCATAAAGATTTAGTATTTTACTGCTTGGCTGCTCGGATGCGTGGACCAAAGTTGGCTGCACAAACTACTGAAGCAGTGCCAAATAATTTTCTAATGGCACCATTGATGAGATGGCAACAATTTAAGATACTAGGTAAAAACTGTGACACTGTCTTAGGATGCGTTAGGTTGAAGGTGTGGTATGAATGGGTTGGGACTGTGACAGTGTCTGAATCACATCTAACAAATGATTTGTAACAACGAAAGAGGGTTTATCCTTCTCTGCACATGGCAGAAACTTCCTCCCACTGTCCATAGATTCAAACACAACTAGCTTCACACGTGGAGATTGATGGTGACAAAGAGCAGATAGATCTTCAGCCACCCCTCTCCATTCGTTGCCACTGATGGTCCTCGGGAGCTACAAGATGAAGAAATGACTCAAATCGATCGTCGTGTAAAAATCCTTCATTCCAAGTCATAGCCCGAGAGAGAGAAGAGAGGCATACCCGGGTGGTGAAGGAGTCGTCGCCGGAGGAGGAATCACTGGAGAGGTCTTTGAAGAAGACCATGGCGACCCCGGTGGTTGGATACGAGACGGCGAGAGCGAGGAAGCGGCTATAGCTTACGAAGGAAGGAAGGAAGGAGGAAGCAGGGGAAATGTGACTTGTGGTCGGGGAGAAAAGAGGGTTGGGAAGGGGAGAGAGGGCGGGGTAGATATTTTTGCGGTAGGCCAAAATTTTGGAAATGTGGAGGGAAACTTTGTCCGCGGTGCCGCCGGACCATTCACTTTGAACAATTGTGTGCATCGCAAATGATTCTTCTGCTTTACGCGCATGGGATGAGTTTGATAATTCAAATTTTGGTGGAAATTTCCCCGGGTACGTCATTGCATAATTTAACGTCACTTGCTAATCTGGGAACACAAAAGAGCATACAGCAGACAGAACAGACTTACTGAATCGAGCAATTTTAGTAATTAAACAGATCCAGTTGACCTAAACATTGCTCTAACAAAAGATTAGAATTAAAAACAAAGCCTAAGTACGCATAATTTTAACAAATCCGCCACCGCGCCGGCCTATGCATCGTCGGTGTGAGATGAGACGTCGATGACTTGTCCTGGCGACATGCCGCCGTTGGTGGACTCCACGTGCCCCCTGTTGAAGTCGACCGCGTCCTCATCCTCGTCCTCGGCGCCGCCCTCAAAGTTCTAGTACTCGTAATAGTGGCTGCACCAGAGCTCGCGTTGGTACTCCACCGCCCATTCCTCGACGGACAGACTCTTCTCGACCTCGACTTCGGACACGCGCAACTCCTTCTCCCGGTGCTCCTCGATCTCCGTCGCCTCCTACATCTCTAGCTCCTGCTCGGCGACCTCATGCGGAAGCAGGTGCTCCATGGCCACCGCCGCCTTTTCGGACGTGGGTTGCATGCTAGAGTCCGAGGTGGCACGGAATATCTTGGCATGTGCATCCTCGATCTTGGCGTGGATGGCCTCGACCCGGACTAGGGTGACATCGGCGGCACGGATGGCAGCTCGAGCGCTCTCAGCGTTTGTAGCCGCCGTCGCAGCAGCAACTGCAGCCATCTCGGCTGCTGCAGCAGCCCTGTCGGCTGCCGCAGATGCCCTCTCGACGGAAGCGGCCGCACACAATGCGGATGCGGCGGCACTCTCGGGGTAGGCGGTCGCACTCTTGGCGCAGGCGGCGGTGCTCGGGGGGACACGGCCATCGTACGGGCCTTCATGAAGCGTTTCCGCGATGTCATCTTTGCAAGAAGGGGGTGTGGGAATGGGGATCGGGGTTCGTAGATTCGGCTATTGCCGGCACTAGAGCAGACGAGCAGGCGAAGCTTAAGGGGGGAGACTTAAATAGACCCAGATATTTTCATCGCAAACGGTTCCTAGAAACCAACTGTATGTGATGTTGTAGATTTTTTTTAATTAAAATCTAACAATTTTTATGCATCTATCATCGCAAACGTTTTGCACCTTTTTTACGGTTCTTTTACAACACCGTTTGCGATTAGGGTTTCGGACGAAAACTCATCTGTTACAAAGGGATTTCATTTTTTCTGAACTTATTTGAACTCCAGACTTTTTGTGTGTTCAAAATGCACCATTTAGAGCCACATCATCAATTTTCAACCCTTTCTGACTTCATTTGGTATTTTTCATGCATTTACTGATTTTTTAAAGCTAAATGACCCTGAAATTGGAAAGCACTACAAATGAACTCTGAAAAGGTTGAAATTTGGTATGGTATCATCATTTCACCCACATAGCACATGCTAAAAAGTTAAGAGGGTTACGGCAAAAACAGGACTCACTTCGAGTATAAAATGGACAATCTCTTTCGTAGTATCAGGGTTTCGGACGATAACTCATCTGTTAAAAATGGATTTCATTTGTTTGGACTTATTTGAACTTGTGACTTTTTGTGTGTTCAAAATGCACCATTCAGATCCACATCATCAAATTTCAACCATTTCTGACTTCATTTAGTATTTTCATGCATTTACTTTTTTTTACTTAAATGACCCTGAAATTGGAAAGCACTACAAATGAACTCTGAAAAGGTTGAAAGTTGGCATGGTATCATCATTTCACCCACATAGCACATGCTAAAAAGTTAAGAGGGTTACGGCAAAAAACTGGACGCACTTCGTGTAGAAAATGGACAATCTCTTTCGAAGTATCACGGTTCCGGACGAAAACTCATCTGTTACAAAGGGATTTCA
The DNA here is from genome assembly GCA_902687465.1 of Secale cereale. Taxonomy (NCBI): domain Eukaryota; kingdom Viridiplantae; phylum Streptophyta; class Magnoliopsida; order Poales; family Poaceae; genus Secale; species Secale cereale. Next base: position 239,736,970 of record LR738710.1, read on the forward strand.
TCTTAAAAGAAATTGAACTCCAGACTTTTTGTGTGTTCAAAATGCACCATTCAGAGCCACATCATCAATTTTCAACCCTTTCTGACTTCATTTGGTATTTTTCATGCATCTACTGATTTTTTTAAGCTAAATGACCCTGAAGTTGGAAAGCACTACAAATGAACTCTGAATAGGTTGAAAGCTGGCATGGTATCATCATTTCACCCACATAGCACATGCTAAAAAGCTGATAGGGTTAAGGCAAAAACTGGACGCACTTCGTGTAAAAAATGGACAATCTCTTTTGAAATATCAGGGTTTCGGACGAAAACTCATCTGTTAAAATTGGATTTCATTTATTTGGACTTATTTGAACTTCAGACTTTTTGTGTGTTCAAAATGCACCATTCAGATCCACATCATCAATTTTCAACCATTTTTGACTTCATTTAGTATTTTCATGCATTTACTGTTTGTTAAAGCTAAATGACCCTGAAATTGAAAAGCACTACAAATGAACTATGAAAATGTTGAAAGTTGGCATGGTATCATCATTTTACCCACATAGCACATGCTAAAAAGTTGAGATAGTTACGGCAAAAAATTGGACGCACTTCGTGTACAAAATGGACAATCTCTTTTGAAGTATCAGGGTTTCACACGGAAACTCATCTGTTACAAATGTATTTCATTTATTTGAATTTATTTGAACTCCAGACTTTTTGTGTGTTCAAAATGCACCATTCAAAGACACATCATCAATTTTCAACCCTTTTTGACTTTGTTTGACCTTATAAAGACATTTAAGTGATTTTCTAGCCATTTAATGACCATAATTTAAATTTGAACTACATCTACATGCAACGCCTAACCATAACGGTTTGAAAAATCATATTTTTGTGTACTTGTGTGCGAGTTAAAAAAATCTTCAGACCATGTAAATATCTGGTGTTCAAAAAAGAAAATGTAAAGATCTGGCCAGACAACCGGCCCCCACACGATTGGCACTCTATTTATCGCCTCGAGGTTTGGAAGGTGAATGGCGGGGGTTATTAATCAGACATGGTTCCGTATTGGAAACCGTCAGATATTATGTTCACACACGGATTCTAATGCGGTAATCATGTGTAATTCAAACTACAGTCATCGTAAATTTCGGCGATAGGCGTGTGTACTGTTCCCGTCGATCTTGATTCCGGCCGCCAATAAATACTACCTTGCTTACGTCGCCCGCCTGCATTCTCATCTACATCATCCCCTCGCTCGCCCCCTTGAAGGAAATATTCCCAAGAGGCAATAATAAAGTTGTTATTTGTATTTCCTTATATCATGATAAATGTTTATTATTCATGCTAGAATTGTATTAACCAGAAACTTAGTACATGTGTGAATACATAGACAAAACAGAGTGTCCCTAGTATGCCTCTACTAGACTAGCTCATTGATCAAAGATGGTTATGTTTCCTAGCCATAGACATGAGTTGTCATTTGACCAACGGGATCACGTCATTAGGAGAATGATGTGATGGACAAGACCCATCCGTTAGCTTAGCAACTTGATCGTTTAATTTTACTGCTATTGCTTTCTTCATGACTTATACATGTTCCTATGACTATGAGATTATGCAACTCCCGAATACCGGAGGAACACCTTGTGTGCTATCAAATGTCACAACGTAACTAGGTGATTATAAAGATGCTCTACAGGTGTCTCCGAAGGTGTTTGTGGTGTTGGCATAGATCGAGAATAGGATTTGTCACTCCGAGTGTCGGAGAGGTATCTCTAGGCCCTCTCGGTAATACACATCATAATAAGCCTTGAAAGCAAACAAATAATGAGTTATTCACGAGATGATGTATTACGGAACGAGTAAAGAGACTTGCCGGTAACGAGATTGAACTAGGTATGATGATACCGACGTTCGAATCTCAGGCAAGTAAAATACCGATGACAAAGGGAACAACGTATGTAGTTATGCGGTTTGAGTGATAAAGATCTTCCTAGAATATGTAGGAACCAATATGAGCATCCAGGTTCCGCTATTGGTTATCGACTAGAGATGAGTCTCGGTCATGTCTACATAGTTCTCGAACCCGTAGGGTCCGCACGCTTAACATTCGATGACGATTGGTATTATGAGTTTATGAGTTTTGGTATACCGAAGGTAGTTCGGAGTCCCGGATGTGATCTTGGACATGACGAGGAGTCTCGGAATGTCCAAGACATAAATATTAATATATTGGACGGCTATATTCTTACACCGGAAGTGTTCCCGGTGATTTCGGAGAAAACCGGAGTGCCAGAGGGGTTGCCGGAACCCCCCGGGGGAGTATTGGGCCGTAGTGGGCCATGAGGGAAAGAGAGAGGCAGCCCACTAGGGCTGGCCGCCCCCCCAATGGAATCCTAGTTGGACTAGGAGTGCGGGGAGGCGCCCCTCTCCTTCCTTCTCCCCTTCTTCTTCCTTTCCTACTCCTAGTAGGAATAGGAAAGAGGATTCCTACTCCTACTAGGAGTAGGAAAATTCCTTCTATGGTGCGCCACTAGGGCCGGCCGGCCACCCCCCTTGTTCCTTTATATATAGGGGCAGGGGGCCACCCAAGAACAGACAAGCAACATTGTTTTAGCCATGTCGGTGCCCCCCTCTATAGAAACACACTTCAGTCATATCGTTGCAGTGCTTAGGCGAAGCCCTGCGCCGGTTGCTTCATCATCTCCGTCACCACGCTGTCGTGATGACGAAACTCTCCCATGAAGCTCAACTGAATCAAGAGCTCGTGGGACATCATCAAGCTGAACGTGTGATGAACGCGGAGGTGATGTACGTTCGGTGCTTGAATCGGTTGGATCGTGAAGACGATCGACTACATCAACCGCGTCACTAGACGCTTCTGCTTTCTGTCTACGAGGGTACGTAGACACACTCTCCCCTCCCGTTGCTATGCTTCTAGTATATAGGTCTTGCGTGATTGTAGATTTTTTTTTGAAATACTACATTCCCCAACAATGGCATCATGAGCCAGGTCTATGCGTAGATGATATGCACGAGAAGAACACAATGAGTTGTGGGCGATAATAGTCATACTGCTTACCAACAGTGTTGGGGATCGTTGCAGAAATTCAAAAAAATTCTATGCATCACCAAGATCTATCTATGGAGTTACTAGGAACGAGAGGGGAGTGCATCTTCATACCTTTGAAGATCGCGATGCGGAAGCGTTGCAAGAACGCGGTTGGTGGAGTCGTACACAAAGCGATTCAGATCACGGCCGAATCCGATCTAAACACCGAACAACGGTGCCTCCGCGTTCAACACACGTGCAGTCCGGTGACATCTCCTACGCCTTGATCCAGCAAGGAGAGAGGGAGAGGTTGGGGAAGACTTCGTCCAGCAGTAGCACGATGGCGTGGTGGTGATGGAGGAGCGTGGCACTCTGACAGGGCTTCGCCAAGCTTCACCGGAGAAGAGGAGGAGTTGGGAGGGGGGAGGGCTGCGCCACGCTATGGGGTGCGGCTGCCCTCCCACCTCCTCTCTTTATATGGGCGCAAGGGAGAGGGGGGCCGGCCCCCTCAGATCCAATCTGAGGGGGGCGGCGGCCAAGGGGGGGACATCCCTCCAAGCAAGGTGGAGGCGCCCCCACCCCTAGGCGCCTTGGGACCTTGGGGGGGAGCGCACCAGCCCACCAGGGGCTGGTTCCCCCTCTTACTTAGTCCACTTGGCCCACCGGGGCAGGTGGCCCCGCCTGGTGGACCCCCGGACACCTTCCGGTGGTCCCGGTACTACACCGGTGACCCTCGAAATCACTCCGGTGACCAAAACAGGACTTCCCATATATAAATCTTTACCTCTGGATCATTACGGAACTCCTCATGGCGTCCGGGGTCTCATCCGGGACTCCGAATAACATTTCGTAACCACACACATATATTCCCTATAACCCTAGCGTCATTGAACCTTAAGTCTGTAGACCCTATGGGTTCGGGAACCATGCAGACATGACCGAGACATCTCTTTGGCCAATAACCAACAACGGGATCTGGATACCCATGTTGGCTCCCACATGTTCCACGATGATCTTATTGGATGAAAAACGATGTCGGGGATTCAATCAATCCCGTATACGATTCCCTTTGTCTACCGATATAGTACTTGCCCGAGATACGATCATCGGTATACCTATACCTTGTTCAATCTCGTTACCGGCAAGTCTCTTTACTCGTTCCGTAACACATCATCCCGTGACCAACTCCTTAGTCACATAGAGCTCATTACGATGATGTCTTACCGAGTGGGCCCAGAGATACCTCTCCGTCATATGGAGTGACAAATCCTAGTCTCGATTCGTACCAACCCAACAGATACTTTTGGGGATACCCGTAGTGCACCTTCATAGCCACCCAGTTACGTTGTGACGTTTGGCACACCCAAAGTACTCCTACGGCATCCGGGAGTTGCACAATCTGATGGTCTAAGGAAAGGATACTTGACATTGGAAAAGCTTTAGCATACGAACTACACGATCTTGTGCTATGCTTAGGATTGGGTCTTGTCCATCACATCATTCTCCTAATGATGTGATCCCGTTATCAATTACATCCAATGTCCATGGTTAGGAAACCGTAACCATCTATTGATCAACGAGCTAGTCAACTAGAGGCTCACTAGGGACATGTTGTGGTCTATGTATTCACACATGTATTACAATTTCCGGATAATACAATTATAGCATGAAGACTAGACAATTATCATGAACAAGGAAATATAATAATAACCATTTTATTATTGCCTCTAGGGCATATTTCTAACAGTCTCCCACTTGCACTAGAGTCAATAATGTAGTTACTTTGTGAGGAATCGAACACCCATAGAGTTCTGGTGTTGATCATGTTTTGCTCGTGGAAGAGGTTTAGTCAACGGATCTGTGACATTCAGATATGTATGCACTTTACAAATATCTATGTCGCCATCTTTTATATAACTACGAATGGATTTGAAGTGGTGCTTGATGTGCTTGGTCTTCTTGTGAAACCTGGGCTCCTTGGCAATGGCAATAGCTCCAGTGTTGTCACAGAAGAGAGTCATCGGACCCGACACGCTTGGAATAACTCATAGGTCGGTGATGAACTCATTCATCCAAACTCCTTCCTACGCTGCTTCGGAAGTAGCTATGTACTCCACTTCACATGTAGATGCCGCCACGACGCTTTGCTGGCAACTGCACCAGCTGACTGCCCCACCATTCAAAATATACACATATCTGGTTTGTGACTTGGAGTCATCCGGATCTGTGTCGAAGCTAGCATCGACGTAACCATTTACGACGAGCTCTTCGTCACCTCCATAAACGAGAAACATATCCTTAGTCCTTTTCAGGTACTTCAGGATGTTATTGAGCGCTATCCAGTGTTCCATTCCGGGATCACTTTGGAACCTCCCCACTAAACTTATGGCAAGGTTCACATCAGGTCTGGTACACAGCATGGCATACATAATAGAACCTATGGCCGAGGCATAGGGGATGACACTCATCTTTTCTCTATCTTTTGCCGAGGTCGGGCATTGAGCTGTGCGCAATCTCATACCTTGCAATACAGGCAAGAACCCTTTCTTGGACTGATCCATATTGAACTTCTTCAATATTTTCTCAAGGTATGTGCTTTGTGAAAGACCAATGAGGCATCTCGATCTATCTCTATAGATCTTGATGCCTAATATGTAAGCAGCTTCTCCAAGGTCCTTCATTGAAAAACACTTATTCAAGTAGGCCTTTATGCTTTCCAAGAGTTCTACATCATTTCCCATCAACAGTATGTCATCCACATATAATATGAGAAATGCTACAGAGCTCCCACTCACTTTCTTGTAAATACAGGCTTCTCCATAAGTCTGTATGAACCCAAACGCTTTTTTCACCTCATCAAAGCGAATGTTCCAACTTCGAGATGCTTGCACCAGCCCATAGATGGAGCGCTGGAGCTTGCATACTTTGTTAGCATTCTTAGGATCGACAAAACCTTCCGGCTGTATCATATACAATTCTTCCTTAAGGAAGCCGTTAAGGAATGCCGTTTTGACGTCCATTTGCCATATCTCAAAATCATAGAATGCGACAATTGCTAACATGATTCGGACGGACTTCAGCATCGCTACGAGAGAGAAAGTCTCATCGTAGTCAATCCCATGAACTTGTCGATAACCCTTAGCGACAAGTCGAGCCTTATAGATGGTCACATTTCCATCCGCGTCAGTCTTCTTCTTAAAGATCCATTTATTTTCTATGGCTCGCCGATCATCGGGCAAGTCAACAAAAGTACATACTTTGTTATCATACATAGATCCTATCTCGGATTTCATGGCTTTAAGCCATTTGTTGGAATCCGGGCCTGCCATCGCTTCTTCATAGTTCGAAGGTTCACCATTGTCTAACAACATGATTTCTAGGACAGGGTTGCCGTACCACTCTGGTGCGGAACGTGTCCTCGTGGACCTACGAAGTTTAGCAGTAACTTGATCCGAAGCTTCATGATCATTATCATTAACTTCCTCTCTAGTCGGTGCAGGCACCACATAAACATCTTCCTGCGCTGCGCTACTTTCCGGTTCGAGAGGGGAGACAATCACCTCATCAAGTTCCACTTTCCTCCCACTTACTTCTTTCGACAGAAACTCTTTCTCCAGAAAGGATCCATTCTTGGCAACAAAGACCTTGCCTTCGGATCTGAGGTAGAAGGTATACCCTATAGTTTCCTTAGGGTATCCTACGAAGACGCATTTTTCCGATTTGGGTTCGAGCTTTTCAGGTTGAAGTTTCTTGACATAAGCATCGCATCCCCAAACTTGTAGAAATGACAAATTAGGTTTCTTCCCAAACCATAGTTCATACGGTGCCGTCTCAACGGATTTAGACGGTGCCCTATTTAAAGTGAATGCGGCAGTCTCTAAAGCATAACCCCAAAAAGATAGCGGTAAGTCGGTACGAGACATCATAGATCGCACCATGTCCAACAGAGTACGATTACCATGTTCGGACACACCGTGTCGGTGTACAAAAAGAGGGGTACACTTTTTGTACCCCTATGACTGTGCACGGGCAGTCTGAGCCACGGGTGCCACCGCACCAAGCATGGCAAGGGAGGTGAGCCAGGGTAAGACCGAAGCTCGATGGAACTGAAGCCCAAAGCCAAGACCACAAAGAGCAAGGGTACGAAGCAGATTCCCCCGACAAGATCCTTGCCGGGAGCCAGTTTCAGCAGCCCCGGCAAGATCCTTGCCGGGGCCGGCTTTAATAGCCCCGGCAAGACCCTTGCCGCGGCAACTCGCCCCACGCCTACGGAGCGGATCACCCTTGAGTCCACTACCCCCATGGGGCAAGGATTCGGGAGACATCCCTGTAGTGGCATGCAGATCTTTGTGAAGACATTCAAGATCAGATACATACTAAGAAGACGACGACCCTTGGCGGGATCCTAGCCAAGGAAGACCACAAGACCTCCGGCAAGCACCTTGCCGGGGATGACAGCGGGTGCCGCGGCAAGACCCTTGCCGGGGCCCCGGCAAGGCCCTTGCCGAGGACATCCACAGGGCCACCATCAGGCCCACGCCAACTAAGCTTCCACTGCCCCATGCAGCTGCCGACCCAACCAGCTGGGCAGGCACCTGCGTGGCGACATGCAGATCTTTGTGGAGACCCACCATTGTGCCACCTCAGCTGTCTGCCTACCTACATGGCATCTCAGGCATTGCTGGCCAGGGCACGTGTCGACACAAGAAGGAGCGGCGACGGACAAGATGGATGTCTCCCCCGTCCCCGATAAAGCAAGGACACCTAAGCTAGGCGCATTAAATGCGCCTTGTCATGTAATGCGAGGGATAACCTCGCGTCACTGTACCCTTTCCACCTCCTGTATGCCACTGTGGCGACCCCTTTTTCCCTATAAAAGGAGGCCCGAGGCGACCAGGAGGAGGATTCGGCTTTTTAGAACTCCTCACGATTCGGCTTTTTGGAGCTCCTCACGCCCCGTAGCTAGCTGAAGAACACAAACATATAATCCACCAAAGCAGGAGTAGGGTTTTACGCATCCTCGCGGCCCGAACCTGGGTAAAGGAACCGTGTGCTATCTGTTTGATCCGCTCTTCTCTCAACCCCGCGCCCCGCAACTGTAGTAGAGATTCTTGTGATCCCATAGGTGTCGTTCGAAATACACCGACATCTTTGGCGCGCCAGGTAGGGGTGTGCGCAGTTGTGAGAATCGGCTTTAGCAGCTAGTTCGACGCTTCTTCATCATCATGGCGCCCAAGAAGAAGACGACGGTGGCGGTGGGCCAGTCGGAAGCCGGACAGCCCGTCCCGACGCGGGCGAGCAGCGGACCGGTCGCGGAAAGGACCCGGGGCGCTGCTCGTGAGCACCAACGCCGTCCCAGCAGCCGAAGTTTGGGAGGTGGAGATGTTTGTGCGCCTGGTAACGGGACACACACCGCCGGATCCAAAGACGGAGCCAGGCCCTCCGCGAGTGGCGCGGGGCCTTCCAGGGCCTCCAGGACTCCCACGCCGGCGCCAACAGCGCGCTCCTCTCAAGCAGCTCGCGACGGACGTCGTCGTCACGCTGAAGATCCCGGGCGTCGCCACGGGAAGAGCCCCGAGCACCGCTCCAGAGACGTAGAAGACCTGCCCCCCGCCAAAGCACTGGTGGAAACGGCATGCAACCGCGACATCGTGATGGAGCTCCTCCTGACATGGTCAGGGGTCGAAGCGCGTCGCGGTCCGTGCAGGTTTCGCTACCGCTAACCCCGGCAGAAGCCCTGGCGCGCGCGCAGTTGCTCCTCGACTTTCCTCCCGTTATGGGGAAACTCGACGAATGGAGAGCCACCATCCGAAGCCTTGTCGCAGTCGCCAATAAGGATGAACCAAATCCAGCGGAGCTCCCAGGTCGATGCTCCGATGGGGTCCCGCACACCGGTGGCGGGAGGACCGGCAGCGCCGTGGCTACGGTGCATTCGCCTCCTCCCCGCCCGGTGCCGCATGTGTCGACTCGTCGGGACGTCGCGGGCGAAGCCGTCTCCATAGCGTCGTCCGACCCATGGACCCACGGCGATCAGCGTCAAGTTCTTCAGGAGCGAGCTCATGCAGACGCTCGAACCACCATTGAGCGCCGGCGCGGAGCGCGCCACCAGTCAGACAGGCGAGCTTGGCCTGCTATGGACCGCCCAGCACCGGAGAGCCCTGGAGGTCTACCTTACGAGGTAGGCTGTCCGGCTTTTACCCGTGAGCTGCGGCAGTTCCAGTGGCCCACTCACCGCATCTTCAAGCCCGACATTGGCGAGAAGTACAACGGCAAGACCCACCCGTCGGAGTTCCTCAGCATCTACACCATCGCGATGCAAGCTGCCGGAGCCCGCGACGATAAGGTGCTTGCGAACTACTTCCCATTGGCCCTTAAACCCAACGCCATGTCATGGTTGATGCACTTGCCGGTAGACTCTATTTCCTCCTGGTCGGATTTGTGCCATGAGTTTGTTGGCACCTTTACTGGAGGTCACCAAGCCCATGGCCAAGCAAGTGACCTGCACATCATCCCCCAGAAGGAAGGCGAGATTTTGCGCAAGTATATACAGAGGTTTAGCCGGGTACAGTACACTATCCCTGATGTTCACCCTGCCGCCATCATCAGCGCGTTCCATCAGAACGTGCGTAACCGCAAGATGCGTGAAGAACTGGCGATGACCAAGGTGAAAGATGTGGCGGAACTCTATGTTCTTGCTGACAGGTGTGCCCGGGCTGAGGAGGGAAGGAAGTACCCCGGCGAAGATGCCGACGCGGAAACCGACTCTTCAGATGAGGATACTACCGCCCCGGCGAAGAAAGGCCGGCACCGCAACAGGAAGCGCAAAGGTAAAGCCGTGCTTGCCGTCGAGGGATCTGATGATGCCGGCTCCGCCAAGAAAACCAGGGCGGGTGACCCCGGCAAGGAAATTGTCGGGTGTGTCGCCTGCTGGGCCTTGGCGGCTGCCGAGAAGCCAGGAAACTCCGGCAAGAGATACTGCAAGATCCATCGCACCAAAGGCCACGATCTCCAGGACTGCTGACAGGTTGAGCTCCTTGCTGAGAAGCAAAGGGCTGAATATGAGAGGCGGGACAAGGAGAAGGGCCAGGACGTTGCTGAAGGGTGCGGCAAGAAGCATGACGGCCAAGCAGGCCATCACGGCAAGGATAAACAGCAGGAGTGGCCCGCCCGGGGCCGTGACAGAAGGCCCGAAGACGACGATCACGAAGAGGACGATGAGTCCGGCGACCAAGAAATTCGGAAGGCTACGGAGGCCATGTGCGTCAACGGCGGCGCCTCGCTGCATACTTCTCACCGCCAACATAAACAGTGGGCGCGTGAGATTACAGTGGCGGAGCCGTCGTCCCGTGCCCAAAAGCCGCTGAAATGGTCCAGCACGCCTATCATTTTTGACACTGAGGATCACCCTGATCGCACCACTGCGGTCGGGTGCTTGCCATTGTTGGTTTCACCGACAATACGCAACCTCAAGGAGACAAAGATGCTAGTCGATGGCGGGGCCGGTCTGAACCTACTCTCGCCCACCGTGATCGAGAAGCTGCAGATTCCTGACGTAGACCTCGAAGAGACAGGCACGTTTCAGGGGGTCAACCCAGGGAGAAGTCAACCAAAGGGGAAGGTCACGCTGCCCGTGACCTTTGGAAGTGATCTGAACTACAGGACGAAGAGGATCGTGTTCGATGTTGCCAAGATCCCCTTGCCCTACAACGGGATCCTTGGTCGCCCAGCGCTGGCCAAGTTCATGGCAGCGTCACACTACGCCTAGAACACCCTGAAGATGCCAGGACCTGTGACGATAATCACCATCCCCTCCGATAAGAAAGATGCGATGATTTGCGCTGACCAACTATACCAGCAAGCGGTTGCAGCAGCTGCCTCCACGAGGGCACTTGCTCCTGCCACTGGAGCCCCGGGAGGGAAGAAGAAGAAGACCGATGAGACCTCGGACACCCACTCCGGCAAGCGCACCTCTTCGGAGTGTTGTGCTCCCATTGAGGACGTGCCGGAGAGCTCCACCGGCAAGAAGAAGACCGGTGAGACCTCGGACACCCACTCTGGCAAGCGCACCGCTTCGGAGTGTCGCGCTCCCGTCGAGGACGTGCCAGAGAGCTCCACCGGCAGAAACAAGAGGTCCAGGGCCACACCGCCGGGAACCAAGAAGGTTTCTGTCAAGGAGGACGGCACAGGAGGGGCTTTCACCATAAGCTCCACCCTTGACGACAAATAGGAAGACGCGCTCGTCACCTTCCTGCGGGCGAATGTCGACGTGTTTGCATGGCAAGCATCCGACATCCCCAGCGTTCCCAGGGAGGTGATTGAGCACCACCTTGCTGTCTGTCCTCTTGCACGGCCCGTCAAGCAGAAGGTCAGGAAGCAATCTTTTGAACGATAAGAGTTCATCACAGAGGAGATCCGGAAATTAGAAGCTGCGGGTTTGGTAAGAGGAGTGCTCCATCCAACGTGGTTGGCCAATCCAATGGTAGTGCGCAAGGCAAATGGGAAGTGGAGGTTGTCTATTGATTACACAGATATCAATAAGGCTTGTCCTAAAGACCCCTTCCCGTTGCCACGCATCGACCATATTGTTGACTCCACGGCTGGGTGTGACATGCTGTCATTCCTTGATGCCTACTCCGGCTACCATCAGATCTTCATGACAAGAGAAGACGAAGAGAAGACATCATTCATCACCCCATGCGGTACGTACTATTTCGTACGAATGCCTTTCGGGTTGAAGAGTGCTAGCTCGACGTTTGCAAGGGCAGTGCAGATTGGTTTTGAACCCCAGCTCCATAGAAATATGGAAGCTTATATGGATGATATAGTGGTCAAAACCAAGAACAGGGCAAACCTTATACCGGATTTACAAGAAACATTTGTAAACCTACGCAAGATCAACCTCAAGCTGAACCCTGAGAAGTGCGTCTTCGGCGTCCCGTCCGGCAAGCTTCTCGGGTTCTTTGTGTCACAGCGTGGGATAGAAGCCAATCCGGACAAGATCAAAGCTATAGAACAGATTGAAGCACCCAAACGGGTCAAGGATGTGCGTCGGCTTGCTGGCTGTGTTGCCGCCATGAGCAGATTCATTTCCAACTCTGCCGAGCACGCCCTTCCCTTTTTAAAGATTTTGAAAAAGGCGGGCCCAATGGAATGGACGCCAGAAGCCAAATCGGCATTACAAGATTTGAAGAGGTATCTTTCCTCCACGCCAGTACTATTTGCGCCTAGGCCACAAGAACCATTGCTGATATACCTGGCGGCAACGAACCAGGTGGTCAGTGCCACGTTAGTGGCGCAGAGAGAAATCGATGATGAGGTGATAGCAGTGACAGAGCCAGATGCCATTGGTGCAGAGACGACATGGCCGGTTGGAGTGCAGCCAAGGAAGAAAATGATGCAGCACCCGGTCTACTTTGTTAGCTCCCTCTTGCAAGGGGCAAGATCAAGGTACTCCGGTGTGCAGAAATTGCTCTTCGGCCTTCTTATGGCCTCGAGGAAGCTACGTCACTACTTCCAGGCGAACGAGATCACTGTCGTCACTCGCCTCCCTCTACAACGGATATTGCACAATCCGGATGCAATGGGAAGAATTGTAGAGTGGGCACTTGAGCTGTCCAGCTTTGGCCTCAAGTTTGAAAGTACCTCGATGATTCAAAGCCGAGTTCTGGCGGAGTTCGTCGCAGAATGGACCGCGACGCTTGATGAAGAAGTCCAGGAAACTGCTCTCGCCGGCAAAGAGGCGAGTTGCAACTGGATCATGTACTTTGATGGAGCTTTCTCCTTACAAGGTGCCAGGGCTAGCGTACTGCTGGTCGCGCCCACTGGAGAGCACCTCAAGTACGTGGTCCAGATGCACTTCCCCAGGGAGGTATCAACGAACAACACTGCGGAGTATGAGGGGCTGCTTGCTGGTCTTAGGATCGCGGCAGACCTCGGAATCAAGAAACTCATTGTTAGGGGCGACTCGCAGCTTGTCGTCAAACAAGTCAACAAAGATTACCAGAGCCCGTTGATGAAGGCCTACGTCGATGAAGTGGGAAAGTTGGAAGAGCGCTTTGATGGTATACAGGCGGAGCACGTTCCCCGAGTGGAGAACGACATCGCCGATTGCTAGGTGGCTTCTCACCCCTCGTTGGTTACCCCAAGTGGAAGGTTTGAGATGCAGTGTAGCAGAAGTTTTCCCTTGGTAATACCAAGGATCGATTTCCCAGAGACTCCCAGTTTCAACAAGAAGGTGTCAACTGCTAACGGCGCCAGATATTAGCAATCAACATGGACCTGCACACAGATACAAATAACTTTGCTCCCAACGAGTACAGAGAGGCTGTCAATCCCTCCGGCCTTGTAGTTTACAAAGGATCAAACGCAAGTGATAATAGTGATAGGTATAATTGCAATAGTAAGTAAATAGCGGAAAAGTAAATAGCGGATGTGATCAATGATGGTAATATGGACCGGAGTCTCATGATGTTCACTAGTGATGTCTCTCTCCCAAAAGACGATAAAACAGCTATGTGAGGTAAACGAATTACAGCTGGGCAATTGACAGGACCATGTGCGCAAACCAATGCTGACAACATTGCAAGAAAGGTAGAGGTTCAAAGCATGGGCGGTACGCGAAAGTAAGTAGACCGAAATCCATCAATATCTACTACTAATCATCCACCTTGAGATATCTATCCAGAACATCTCGCTGGTATTAAGTTGCGAGCCCCACCCATAGTGTAAACTCAAAGCAACAGACAACTGCATTAAAAGAACTTTGCGTAAAGTAAACAATCCTTGCACCCGCGGGCACAAGCACCGTTGTTTTCCCCCTTGTGGCAACAGCACATCCCCTAGACTCATGTTTCTGTCACTCAAGCTAGTCATCGAGGGGCATGAACCCACAATCAAGCATAACGTTCCCTCTTGGAGTCACTACCTATTACTTGGCCAAAGCAATAAATAACAACGGAGAACATGCAAGAATTACTTACGAACATAAACATAAAAGAGGTGAATCAAATATATTACTCAAACACAATCTGAACATAATCTCATAATCCATCGGATCCCAGCAAACTCATCATAGCAACAGCATAAGGATTACATATGTGCCTCGATCTTGTAGGGCAGCTCACGAGGACTAATTAGTGAAGCACAAGAACGGGAGGAGAACATCACATAGCTACTGGTCATGGACTCATGGTCCAAGCGAGACTACTCACAACTCATCCGGGAGGCGTCCATGGTGGTGGAGAAGCTCCCGGTGGTGATCCTCCCCTCCGGCAGGGTGCCAGGAAGGGTTCTCCTGGTGCTCCCGATCTTGGAAGCGGAGGCGGCGGCGGAACAGAGATGGGATCGCGAAAAAGAGTTCCTGTTTCGAGGGTTTCGGGAGACGCTTTAAATATATGCCAAAGGGGGGCATCGGAGGAGCCTCGGGGGGCCCAGGCGCCCCCCCCGGCGTGGCCCAGGGGGGGCGCCGCCAGGGCGCCTGGAGCCCTGGTGCCCCCCCCCCGGCTGTCCTTCGGGAGCACGGTAGTTTCTGGAACGCTGATTTTTTATATAATTTTTCTGGATTTCTCCTGGCAGTTCTCGTAACGTGAAAACCTGAAATACAAAAACAGCCGAAAACAGAAACTGGCACTGGGGTGCACTGAGTTAATAGGTTAGTCCAAATATGATCAAAAGTGTATGGAAGTGTATAAATATCATAGCAATATCACCCAAAAGAGGCATGGAGCAAGCAGAAATTATAGATACATTTTGGACGTATGAACATCCCCAAGCTTAATTCCTGCTCGTCCTCGAGTAGGTAAATGATAACAAGAATAATTTCTGTGGTGACATGCTATTAACCATATAGGACTTTTTCATAGTCATATGACAAAAGCTTACTGAGACAATGAATCTGTAGTAATTAATTGCCTCATGAGAAAATCACAAAGAACTGAAAGTTTTACAATATGATACTGAAACATCAAAAAGATTTGCAATGAACATGATGTGCAAATATGATAAAGTGATATCTAGCTTGCCCCCTTTAGTGAAGCAAAACATAAATGCAGGGGCAGCTCCAAGGTTTAAGTGATGACTAGATACAATGATTTCAGAATAAACGATATCACAATCATGCAAAAGACAATGCTACTTTGGGACAATGCACATTACACTCAGAATGACAATCATGCTCTCAGTAGTTGGTGCTTTGAAGAAAGAAGGAGGAGACTCAACATAAAAGTAAAAGAATGGCCCTTCGCAGAGGGAAGCAGGGATTACTCATGTGCTAGAGATTTTTATTTTGAAAACATAGAAACAATTTTGTCAACGGTAGTAGTACTTCATATGTGTTATGCATAAGACATCCTATAAGTTGCAAGCCTCATGCATCGAATACCAATAGTGCTCGCACCTTGTCCTAATTAGCTCGGATTTCCATGGATTGTCATTGCATTACATATGTTTCAACCAAGTGTCACAAAGGGGTACCTCTATGTCACCTGTACAAAGGTCCAAGGAGATAGATCGCATTTGATTTCTCGTTTTTGATAGATCTCAACTTGAGGACATCCATACCGGGACAACATAGAAAATAGATAATGGACTCCTCTTTAATGCTTAAGCATATTCTCATAAGAGATTGAGGATTAATGTCCAAGCTAAAACTTCCACCATGATACATGGCTTTGGTTGGCGGCCCAATGTTCTTCTCTAACAATATGCATA
>LR738710.1:239759598-239776235 GCA_902687465.1 Secale cereale
CCCCCCCCGACAAGCCACCCTTTTGTACAAGCCTTGCCGGCAAGGCATGTAACCCTTTGTACAAAGCCAGGCGCAGACCCTGAGCATAAATAAATGAAGCGCTGGCGCCCTTAGTTATAGCATGCATGATGAGTCGAGTCTCGTCCTTGGTTAGGGTTGATAGTGCTTAGCGGCGGCTAAACCCTAGCTTAGACGTCGAGTTTGCATCTCTTTGTCTTTCCTCTATCTCCTTTGGTTCACGGGACGCACAGATATCCTTGCCGAAGCCACTTGGGGAGAAGACAGAGGAATAGACTAGCACCTAGGCCCCGGCAAGCCAGTGTTGCCGGGGGCTACAAGAGCAAAATTTACCCACGGCAAACCAGGGTTGCCGGGGGCTGCAGCTTCAGATAAGTTCTTCATCCCTTATCATGAATTCCATTATGGACTGAGGTATGTGAAACCTCGTTCTTTCCCTTAAGCTACCGTGCTCCCATAACTCTAGGCCCTAGGGCTCGTTCCTGGGACTAAGTTTGGTCGTAGTCGCGGCAGCGAAAGGATAAAACGAGGAGCCTAAGCCCACTTCATCCCTGCCTCCGCCAAAGGCGTGAGAAAGGTCGAGCGAAGTAGGGAGACGGCAAGGCCTGTTGCCGGGCGAGAAAATGTTTATCTTAAAGATATCAAGGATTTATTCCTTGTCGTGGGTTTCACCCACAAACAAATGACCCGGCAAACATCCTTTTTTCATTAAAAACGTTCCATTCAGGTACAGTCTGTAGGGAATGAAAAACATGAACAAGGGGATTACAAGTTCTAAATTTAACAAATGCCCGAAGGCTAAAAAACTAAAAAGAGATAAGATGCCTGTAATGCCTTTCTTGTCCCTCTCCTCAGGAGATAGGTCAAGGAGGCGAGAAGGGCAAAAGGAGCGCCTAGGCGAGCTACGGGTGGCAGAAGACACCAAGAGGACATCTTGGTGGCCGCCCAAAGGCTGGATGGTGATGGCGGTGCCGGAAGCAGAGCTCGAAGACGAGGCGGCAGGACGTCGGCACACGTCGAAGGCGTCGGTGCCCGCGTACTCCGACATGACGACCTTGCCACCCGCCCTCTTCCTCTTCCTCTTCCGCAACCTCCCTACGCCAGCCGCCAAGGGGACGGCCCCGAGAAGTTCAAAGAGCCGGCGACGCGGATGATGGGGTCGCCGGTGCCACCAGGAGTGGCGCCCGACACCTAGTCGGACCCGTCATCCTGCCGCCCACCGCCCTCGTCATCGTTGCCGCTGTCCTCCTCGTCACCCTCGCTCGAGGACGAATCTTCGTCATCGGAAGAGCTCTCCACGCAGCACCTTGCACGAGTCCCAAAGTGCCCGAAGACCTTGACGGAAAGAAGGCCACCCTCCATCAACTTAAAATGGAGAGTGAGCCCATCCGTCAAGCTGTGGATACGAGCAAACGTCTTCCATCCCTGACGAAGATACATCACATGAGGAGCAGGGAAGTCGACGCGGACCCGCGTGCCACTGATCCCGCAGCCCCTCATGTGCAGCCGCAGCGACTCCGGCGGATCCAGCTCCATCTCCCGCTCAAATGGGGTCGGGAGACGAGGGCGACGGCGTGGCGGCCGCCGCATCCTGACAAAGAACTCGCAAGGGTCATCCCCAACATGGCCCTCCACTGGAGGAGGAGCTGCTGGCGAGGGCGAGGTCGGCGGGCCGCCCCGTCCTCCTCTTCCCCGAGCGCCCCGGCCTCGCCCACGGCCTCGCCCCCTCCCCCTTCCCCTCTTGGCCGGCCCTGCCATCGCGGGTGCAGGAGAAGGAGGGACGCGTTGTCAAGCGGCGACCCTCGCCGCCACCGTTGAAGGGCCGGGATTTCCTCTCTCCATGGCGAACGGAAGAGAGGAGCAAAAGCTGAAGGAGGAAGAAGATGGAAGAGTGCAAGACGCCGTCCCTCCCCCCGCTCTTTATAAAGGAACGGGGTTGGGGCTCGACCGCCCTGCTCGGACAATCACGACGTGGGAGGCGCAGGGAGCCAGGACCGACCCGTCGCCCCAACCAGCGACGGCCCGGTTTGCCGCCTCCACCATCTGCCACCCCAAGCGCATGGGAGGCCCGTGGCAGACGTGCAGAACCGAGGGGACGAGTGAGGCGACCTCTCCACACCCCGTGATCATGGGGAGTGGACACCTTGAGGACCGCGCCTCGGCCCCATTCAGTAAATGGGCCGCGCCTCCACGCCTCCCCCCGTTTATGGGGAAGGTGCGAAGCCGCCTCTTAACTGTGACATGATGCATGCGTGCGGAAGTCGCCCCGCGCATGCCGCCCACGTCACCCACGCCCCTCCACACCGCGCCATGCACGCGGATCGTGGGAGACGCAGCGCGCGAAAAATCTTACCACAGTAAAAACCGTCCCGCCTGCCCGTGCACCGTTCTGGGCCTAGCCCAACAACGCGTCGCGCTTATGTGTGGCCCAGGCCCGGGGGCTCCTGTCGGTGTACAAAAAGAGGGGTACACTTTTTGTACCCCTATGACTGTGCACGGGTAGTCTGAGCCACGGGCGCCACCGCACCAAGCATGGCAAGGGAGGTGGGCCAGGGTAAGACCGAAGCTCGATGGAACCGAAGCCCAAAGCCAAGACCACAAAGAGCAAGGGGACGAAGCAGATTCCCCCGACAAGATCCTTGTCGGGAGCCAGTTTCAGCAGCCCCGGCAAGATCCTTGCCGGGGCCGGCTTTAACAGCCCTGGCAAGACCCTTGTCGCGGCAACTCGCCCCACGCCTATGGAGCGGATCACCCTTGAGTCCACTGCCCCCATGGGGCAAGGATTCGGGAGACATCCCCGTAGTGGCATGCAGATCTTTGTGAAGACATTCAAGATCAGATACATACTAAGAAGACGACGACCCTTGGCGGGATCCCAGCCAAGGAGGACCACAAGACCTCCGGCAATCACCTTGCCAGGGATGACAGCGGGCGCCGCGGCAAGACCCTTGCCGGGGCCCCGGCAAGGCCCTTGCCGAGGACATCCACAGGGCCACCATCAGGCCCACGCCAACTAAGCTTCCACCACCCCATGCAGCTGCCGACCCAACCAGCCGGGGAGGCACCTGTGTGGCGGCATGCAGATCTTCGTGGAGACCCACCATTGCGCCACCTCAGCTGC
This sequence comes from Secale cereale, assembly GCA_902687465.1. NCBI lineage: Eukaryota > Viridiplantae > Streptophyta > Magnoliopsida > Poales > Poaceae > Secale > Secale cereale. The sequence continues at coordinate 239,762,738 of LR738710.1, forward strand.
CTGCCTGCCTACATGGCATCTCAGGCATCGCTGGCCAGGGTGTGTGTCGACACAAGAAGGAGCAGCGACGGACAAGATGGATGTCTCCCCCATCCTCGATAAAGCAAGGACACCTAAGCTAGGCGCATTAAATGCGCCTTGTCATGTAATGCGAGGGATAACCTCGCGTCACTGTACCCTTTCTACCTCCTATGTGCCACTATGGCGACCCCTTGTTCCCTATAAAAGGAGGCCCGAGGCGACCAGGAGGAGGATTCGGCTTTTTAGAAATCCTCACAATTCGACTTTTTGGAGCTCCTCACGCCCCGTAGCTAGCTGAAGAACACAAACATATAATCCACCAAAGCAGGAGTAGGGTTTTACGCATCCTCGCGGCCCAAACCTGGGTAAAGGAACCGTGTACTATCTGTTTGATCCGCTCTTCTCTCAACCCCGTGCCCCGCAACCGTAGTAGGGATTCTTGTGATCCCATAGGTGTCGTTCCAAATACACTGACACACCGTTACGCTGAGGTGTTCCAGGCGGCGTCAGTTGTGAAACAATTCCACATTTCCTTTTGTGCGTGCCAAATTTGTGACTCAAATATTCTCCTCCATGATCTGATCGTAAGAACTTTATTTTTCTGTCATGTTGATTCTCAACCTCATTCTGAAATTCCTTGAACTTTTCAAAGGTCTCAGATTTGTGTTTCATCAAGTAGACATACCCATATCTACTCAAGTCATCAGTGAGGGTGAGAACATAATGATAACCACCGTGAGCCTCAACACTCATCAGACTGCACACATCAGTATGTATGATTTCCAACAAGTTGGTTGCTCGCTCCATTGTTCCGGAGAATGGAGTCGTGGTCATCTTGCCCAAGAGACATGGTTCGCACGTGTCAAATGATTCATAATCAAGAGACTCCAAAAGTCCATCTGCATGGAGCTTCTTCATACGTATGTGGCAGTGCCACAAGTATGTGGGACTATCATTATCAACCTTACATCTTTTGGCATTCACACTATGAATATGTGTAACATCACGTTCAAGATTCAATAAGAAAAACTATTGACCAGCGGGGCATGACCATAAAACATTTCTCTCATATAAATAGAACAACCATTATTCTCAGATTTAAATGAGTAGCCATCTCGCATTAAACGAGATCCAGATACAATGTTCATGCTCAAAGCTGGTACTAAATAACAATTATTGAGGTTTAAAACTAATCTCGAAGGTAGATGGAGAGGTAGCGTGCCAACGGCGAACACATCGACCTTGGAACCATTCCCGACGTGCATCATCACCTCGTCCTTCGCCAGTCTCCGGTTATTCCGCAGCTCCTGCTTTGAGTTACAAATGTGAGCAACTGCACCGGTATCAAATACCCAGGAGCTACTACGAGCGCTGGTAAGGTACACATCAATATCGTGTATATCACATATACCTTTGACATTGCCAGCCTTCTTATCCGCTAAATATTTGGGGCAATTCCGCTTCCAGTGACTCGTTCCCTTACAATAAAAGCACTCAGTCTCAGGCTTGGGTTCATTCTTTGGCTTCTTCCCCGCAACTGGCTTACCGGGCGCGGCAACTCCTTTGCCGTCTTACTTGAAGTTCTTCTTACCCTTGCCTTTCTTGAACTTAGTGGTTTTATTCACCATCAACACTTGATATTCCTTTTTATCTCCACCTCCGCTGATTTCAGCATTGAATATACCTCGGGAATGGACTTCTCCATCCCTTGCATATTGAAATTCATCACAAAACTCTTGTAGCTAGGTGGGAGCGACTGAAGGATTCTGTCAACGACCGCGTCATCTGGGAGATTAACTCCCAGCTGAGACAAGCGGTTGTGCAACCCAGACATTTTGAGTATATGTTCACTGACAGAACTATTTTACTCCATCTTACAACTGTAGAACTTGTCGGAGACTACATATCTCTCGACTCGGGCATGAGCTTGGAAAACCATTTTCGGCTCTTGGAACATCTCATATGCTTCGTGTTGCTCAAAACGCTTTTGGAGCCCCGATTCTAGGTTGTAAAGCATGCCGCACTGAACCAGGGAGTAATCATCACTACGTGACCGCCAGGCGTTCATAACATCTTGAGTTGCTGGAAAAACGGGTGCGTCACCTAGCGGTGCTTCAAGGACATATGCTTTCTTGGCAGCTATGAGGATGATCCTCAAGTTACGGACCCAATCTGTATAGTTGCTACCATCGTCTTTCAGCTTAGTTTTCTCTAGGAACACGTTGAAGTTGAGGGCAACATTAGCATGTGCCATTTGATCTACAAGACATATTGTAAAGATTTTAGACTATGTTCATGAAAATTAAGTTCATCTAAACAAATTTCATGAACCCCACTTAGATGGACATCTCTCTCGTCATCTAAGTGATACATGATCCGAATCGACTAGGCCGTGTCCGATCATCACGTGAGACGGACTAGTCATCAACGGTGAACATCTTCATGTTGATAGTATCTTCTATACGACTCATGTTCGACCTTTCGGTCTTCCGTGTTCCAAGGCCATGTCTGTACATGCTAGGCTCGTCAAGTCAACCCTAAGTGTATTCGTGTGTAAATCTGGCTTACACCCATTGTATGCAAACGTTAGAGCCTATCACACCCGATCATCACGTGGTGCTTAGTAACAACAAACCTGAGGAACGGTGCACAGTTAGGGGGAACGAAATTCTTGAAATTTTAGTGAGAGATCATCTTATTTATGGTACCTTCCTTCTAAGCAAATAAGATGTAAAACATGATAAACATCACATGCAATCAAATAGTGACATGATATGGCCAATATCATTTTGCTCCTTTTGATCTCCATCTTCGGGGCTCCATGATCATCATTGTCACCGGTATGACACCATGATCTCCATCATCGTGTCTTCATGAAGTTGTCTCGCCAAGCGTTACTTCTACTACTATGGCTAACGGTTAGCAATAAAGTAAAGTAATTACATGGCGTTTTCAATGACACGCAGGTCATACAATAAAAATAAGACAACTCCTATGGCTCCTACCGGTTGTCATACTCATCGACATGCAAGTCGTGATTCCTATTACAAGAACATGATCAATCTCATACATCACATATATCATTCATCACATCCTTTTGGCCATATCACATCACACGGCACATGCTGCAAGAACAAGTTAGACGTCCTCTAATTGTTGTTGCAAGTTTTTACGTGGGTGCTATAGGTTTCTAGCAAGAACATTTCTTACCTACGCCAAAACCACAACGTGATATAACAATTACTATTTACCCTTCATAAGGACCCTTTTCATTGAATCCGATCCGGCTAAAGTGGGAGAGACAGACACCCGCTAGCCACCTTATGCAACTAGTGCATGTCATTCGATGGAACCTGTCTCACGTAAGCGTACGTGTAAGGTAGGTCCGGGCCGCTTCATCCCACGATGCCGCCGAATCAAGATAAGACTAGTAGCGGCAAGTAAATTGACAAAATCTACGCCCACAACAACTTGTGTTCTACTCGTGCAATGTAACTACGCACTGACCTAGCTCATGATGCCACTATTGGGGATCGTTGGTGAAATTCAAAAAAATTCTACGCATCACCAAGATCTATCTATGGAGTTACTAGCAACGAGAGGGGAGTGCATCTTCATACCTTTGAAGATTGCGATGCGGAAGCGTTGCAAGAACGCGGTCGGTGGAGTCATACAAGAAGCGATTCAGATCGCGGCCGAAACCGATCTAAGCACCGAACAACGGTGCCTCTGCGTTCAACACACGTGCAGCCCGGTGACGTCTCCCGCACCTTGATCCAGCAAGGAGAGAGGGAGAGGTTGGGGAAGAATCTGTCCAGCAGCAGCACGACGGCGTGGTGGTGATGGAGGAGCGTGGCACTCCGGCAGGGCTTCGGCAAGCTTCACCGGAGAAGAGGAGGAGTTGGGAGGGGGGAGGGCTGCGCCAGGCTATGGGGTGTGGCTGCCCTCCCACCCCCTCTCTTTATATAGGGGCAAGGGAGAGGGGGGTCGGCCCCCTCAGATCCAATCTGCGGGGGGCGGCCAAGGGGGGGACTTGCCCCCCAAGCAAGGTGGAGGCGCCCCCACCGGCCCACCCCCTAGGGTTTCCCAACCCTGGGCGCCTTGGCACCTTGGGGGGGCGCACCAGCCCGCCAGGGGCTGGTTCCCCCTCTTACTTAGTCCACTTGGCCCATCAGGGCAGGTGGCCCCACCCGGTGGATCCCCGGACACCTTCCGATGGTCCTGGTACTATACCGGTGACCCCCGAAATCACTCTGGTGACCAAAACAGGACTTCCCATATATATATATTTACCTCCATACCATTTCGGAACTCCTTGTGACATCCGGGTACTCATCCGGGACTCCGAACAACATTCGGTAACCACGTACATATATTCCCTATAATCCTAGCATCATCGAACCTGAAGTGTGTAGACCCTACGGGTTCGGGAACCATGCAGACATGATCGAGACATCTCTCCGGCCAATAACCAACAGAGGGATCTGGATACCCATGTTGGCTCCCACATGTTCCACGATGATGTTATCAGATGAACCATGATGTCGGGGATTCAATCAATCCCGTATACGATTCCCTTTGTCTACCGGTATAGTACTTGCCCGAGATTCGATCGTCGGTATACCGATACCTTGTTCAATCTCATTACCGGCAAGTCTCTTTACTCGTCCTGTAACACATCATCCCGTGAAAACTCCTTAGTCACATAGAGCTCATTACGATGATGTCTTACCGAGTGGGCCTAGACATACCTCTCCGTCATACAAAGTGACAAATCCGAGTCTCGATTCGTGCCAACCCAACAGATGCTTTCGGGGATACCCGTAGTGTACCTTTATATCCACCCAGTTACATTGTGATGTTTGGCACACCCAATGTACTCCTACGGCATCCGGGAGTTCCACAATCTCATGGTCTAAGGAAGGATACTTGACATTGGAAAAGCTTTAGCATACGAACTACACGATCTTGTGCTATGCTTAGGATTGGGTCTTGTCCATCACATCATTCTCCTAACGATGTGATCCCGTTATCAATGACATCCAATGTCCATGGTCAGGAAACCGTAACCATCTATTGATCAACGAGCTAGTCAACTAGAGGCTCACTAGGGACATGTTGTGGTCTATGTATTCACACATGTATTACGATTTCCGGATAATACAATTATAGCATGAACACTAGACAATTATCATGAACAAGGAAATATAATAATAACCATTTTATTATTGCCTCTAGGGAATATTTTCAACAAGCATGTCATACTTTGCTTCGGCGTTATTTTGAGATGAAGCGGCCCAGACCGACATTACGCGTACGCTTACGCGAGACTGGTTTCACCGTTACGTGCACTCATTGCCTAAAGGTGACCGGGGGGTGTCTTTCTCTCTCACTTTAGTTGAATCAAGTGTGGCTACGCCCGGTCCTTGTGAAGGTTAAAACAACACATACTTGACGAAAAATCATTGTGGTTTTTGTATGCGTAGGTAAGAACGGTTCTTGCTAAGCCTGTAGCAGCCATGTAAAACTTGCAACAACAAAGTAGAGGACGTCTAACTTGTTTTTGCAGGGCATGTTGTGATATGATATGGTCAAGACGTGATGAGTTATACGTTATTGTATGAGATGATCTGTTTTGTAAATTATCGGCAACCGACAGGAGCCTTATGGTTGTCTCTTTATTGTATGAATTGTGAGGGCCATGTAATTGCTTTACTTTATCACTGTGAGTTAGCGATAGTACTAGTAGCAATAGTTGGCGAGACGACCATGATGCTACGATGACGATCATGGGGTCAAGCTGGTGACAATGGAGATCATGACGTTGCTTTGGAGATGGAGATCAAAAGCACAAGATGATGATGGCCATATCATGTCACATATTTTGATTGCATGTGATGTTTATCTTATTATGCTTCTTATTTTGCTTAGAACGACGGTAGCATTATAAGATGATCCCTTACAAAAAAAAATCAAGGTACAAATGTTCTCCTTGAGTATGCACCGTTGTGAAAGTTCGTCGTGCCGAGACACCACGTGATGATCGGGTGTGATAAGCTCTACGTTCAAATACAACAGGTGTAAGACAGTTTTGCACATGCAGAATAGTCGGGTTAAACATGACGAGCCTAGCATGTACAGACATGGCCTCGGAACACTAGATACCAAAAGGTCGAGCGTGAATCATATAGTAGATACAATCAACATAAGATGTTCACCATTGAAAACTACTCCATCTCACGTGATGATCGGACATGGTTTAGTTGATTTGGATCACGTGATCATTCAGATGACTAGAGGGATGTCTATCTAAGAAAGATTTCTTTAGTAATGTGATTAATTGAACTTTAATTTATCATGAACTTAGTCCTGATAGTTTTTGCATATCTATGTTGTTGTAGATCAATGGCCCGTGCTACTGTTCCCATGAATTTTAATGCGTTCCTAGAGAAAGCTAAGTTGAAAGATGATGGTAGCAACTACATGGACTGGGTCCGTAACTTGAGGATTATCCTCATTGCTGCATAGAAGAATTATGTCCTTGAAGCACCACTGGGTGACAAGCCCCCTCCCGCTAATGTAGATGCTTTGAATGTCTGGCAGACGTTGTCTGATGACTACTCGATAGTTCAGTGTGCCATTCTTTACAGCTTAGAACCGGGACTTCAACGACGTTTTGAACGTCATGGAGCATATGAGATGTTCCTGGAGTTGAAGTTAGTATTTCAAGCAAATGCCGGATTGATAGATATGAAGTCTCCAATAAGTTCTACAGCTACAAGATGGAGGAGAACAGTTCTATCAGTGAACGCTTTCTCTGAATGTCTGGGTACTACAATCATATGACTCAACTTGGTTGGAAAGTTGACGAAGATAGTGTTATTGATAGAGTTCTTCAATCACTGCCACCAAGCTATAAAGGCTTCGTGATGAACTATAACATGAAAGGGATGCAAAAGAGAATTCCCAAGCTCTTCGCTATGCTCAAAGCTGCGGAGGTAGAAATCAAAAAGGAGCATCAAGTGTTGATGGTTAACAAGACCACTAGTTTCAAGAAAAGGGGCAAGGGAAAGAAAGGGAACTTCAAGAAGAATAGCAAGATAGTTGCTACTCCAACGAAGAAACCCAAGTCTGGAGCGAAGCCTGAAACTAAGTGCTTCTACTACAAAGGGACTGGACACTAGAAGCGGACTGCCCCAAGTATTTGGCGGATAAGAAAGATGGCAAAGTGAACAAAGGTATATTTGATATACATGTTATTGATGTGTACCATACTAATGCTCGTAGTAGCACCTGGGTATTTGATATTGGTTCGGTTGCTAATATTTGTAACTCGAAACAGGGGCTATGGGCTAAACGAAGATTAGCTACGGACGAGGTGATAATGCGCGTGGGAAATGGTTCCAAAGTTGATGTGATCGCCGTCAACACGCTACCTCTACATCTACCATCGGGATTAGTATTAGACCTAAATAATTGTTATTTGGTGCCAGCGTTGAGCTTGAACATTATATCTGGATCTTGTTTCTTGCGAGACGGTTATTCATTTAAATCAGAGAATAATGGTTGTTCTATTTATATGAGTAATATATTTTATGGTCACGCACCCTTAAAGGGTGGTCTATTCTTGTTGGATCTCGATCGTAGTTATACACATATTCATAATATTGAAGCCAAAAGATCCAAGGTTAATAATGATAGTGCAACTTATTTGTGGCACTGCCATTTAGGTCATATTGGTGTAAAGCGCATGAAGAAACTCCATACTGATGGACTTTTGGAATCACTTGATTATGAATCACTTGGTGCTTGCGAATAATGCCTCATGGGCAAGATGACTAAGACTCCGTTCTCCGGAACAATGGAGCGAGCAACTAATTTGTTGGAAATCATACATACTGATGTATGTGGACCATTGAGTGTTGAGGCTCGCGACGAGTATCATTATTTTCTGACCTTCACTGATGATTTGAGCAGATATGGGTATATCTACTTCATGAAACACAAGTCTGAAATGTTTGAAAAGTTCAAAGACTTTCAGAGTGAAGTAGAGAATCATCATAACAAGAAAATAAAGTTTCAACGATCTGATCATGGAGGCGAATATTTGAGTTACGAGTTTGGTCTTCATTTGAAACAATGTGGAATAGTTTCACAACTCACGCCACGTGGAACACCACAGCGTAATGGTGTGTCCGAACGTCGTAACCGTACTTTATTAGATATGGTGCGCTCTATGATGTCTCTTACCAATTTACCACTATCGTTTTGGGGTTATGCTTTAGAGACAGCTGCATTCACGTTAAATAGGGCACCATCTAAATCCATTGAGACGATGCCTTATGAACTGTGGTTTGGCAAGAAACCAAAGTTTTCGTTTCTTAAAGTTTGGGCTGCGATGCTTATGTGAAAAAGCTTCAACCTGATAAGCTTGAACCCAAGTCGGAGAAATTTTTCTTCATAGGATACCCAAAGGAGACTATTGGGTACACCTTCTAGATAAGAATATTCGTTGGTAAGAATGAATCCTTTCTAGATAAGGAGTTTCTCTCGAAAGAAGTGAGTGGGAGGAAAGTCGAACTTGATGAGGTAATTGTACCTTCTCCCGAATTGGAAAGTAGTACATCACAGAAACTAGTTCCAATGATTCCTACACCAATTAGTGAGGAAGCTAATGATGATGATCATGAAAATTCGGATCAAGTTACTATTGAACCTCGTAGGTCAACCAGAGTATGTTCCGCACCAGAGTGGTACGGCAAACCAGTTCTGGAAGTCATGTTACTAGACCATGATGAACCTATGAACTATGAGGAAGCGATGATGAGCCCAGATTCCACAAAATGGCTTGAGGCCATGAAATCTGAGATGGGATCCATGTATGAGAACAAACTATGGACTTTGGTTGACTTGCCCGATGATCGACAAGCCATTAAAAATAAATGGATCTTCAAGAGGAAGGCCGACACCGACGGTAATGTTACTGTCTACAAACCTCGACTTGTTGCGAAATATTTTCGACAAGTTCAAGGAGTTGACTACGATGAGACTTTCTCACCCGTAGCGATGCTTAAGTCTGTCTGAATCATGTTAGCAATTGCCGCATTTTATGATTATGAAATCTGGCAAATCGATGTCAAAACTGCATTCCTAAATGGATACCTCAAAGAGGAGTTGTATATGATGCAACCAGAAGGTTTTGTGGATCCTAAAGGTGCTAACAAAGTGTGCAAGCTCCGGCGATTCATCTATGGACTGGTGCAAGCATCTCGGAGTTGGAATATACGCTTTGATGAGGTGATCAAAGCATATGGTTTTATATAGACTTTTGGAGAAGCCTGTATTTACAAGAAAGTGAGTGGGAGCTCCTTAGCATTTCTTATATTATATGTAGATGACATATTGTTGATTGGAAATGATATAGAATTTCTGGATGGCATAAAAGGATACTTGAATAAGAATTTTTCAATGAAAGACCTCGGTGAAGCTGCTTATATATTAGGCATCAAGATCTATAGAGATAGGTCAAGACGCTTAATTGGACTTTCACAAAGCACATACCTTGATAAAGTTTTGAAGAAGTTCAAAATGGATCAGTCGAAGAAAGGGTTCTTGCCTGTATTACAAGGTGTGAAGTTGAGTAAGACTCAATGCCCAAACACTGCAAAAGATAGAGTGAAAGTCATACCCTATGCCTCGGCCATAGGATCTATCATGTATACAATGCTGTGTGCCAGACCTGATGTGTGCCTTGTTATAAGTTTAGCAAGGAGGTACCAAAGTAATCCAGGAGTGGATCACTGGACAGCGGTCAAGAACATCCTGAAGTACCTGAAAAGGACAAAGGATATGTTTCTCGTTTATGAAGGTGACAATGAGCACGTCGTAAACGGTTAAGTCGATTCAAGCTTTAACACTGATCCGGATGACTCTAAGTCACAAACCGGATATGTATTTTTATTGAACGGTGGAGCTGTCAGTTTTTGTAGTTCCAAGCAGAGCATTGTGGCGGGATCTACGTGTGAAGCGGAATACATAGCTGCTTTAGAAGCAGCAAATGAAGGAGTTCATACCCGATCTAGGTGTTATACCTAGTGCATCGGGTCCAATGAAAATCTTTTGTGACAACACTGGAGCAATAGCCTTGGCAAAGGAATCCGGGTTTCACAAGAGAACAAAGCACATCAAGAGACGCTTCAATTCCATCCGCGATCAAGTCAAGGAGGGAGACATAGAAATTTGCAAGATACATACGGATATGAATGTCGCAAACCCGTTGACTAAGACTCTTCCACGAGCAAAACGTGATCAGCACCAAGACTCCATGGGTGTTAGAATCATTACTATGTAATCTAGATTATTAACCCTAGTTCAAGTGGGAGACTGAAGGAAATATTCTCTAGAGGCAATAATAAAGTTGTTATTTGTATTTCCTTATATCATGATAAATATTTATTATTCATGCTAGAATTCTATTACCCGGAAACTTAGTACATGTGTGAATACATAGACAAAACAGAGTGTCCCTAGTATGCCTCTACTAGACTAGCTCATTGATCAAAGATGGTTATGTTTCCTAGCCATAGACATGAGTTGTCATTTGATCAACGGGATCACATCATTAGGAGAATGATGCGATGGACAAGACCCATCCGTTAGCTTAGCAACTTGATCGTTTAGTTTTACTGCTATTGCTTTCTTCCTGACTTATACATGTTCCTATGACTATGAGATTATGCAACTCCCGAATACCGGAGGAAGACCTTGTGTGCTATCAAACGTCACAACGTAACTGGGTGATTATAAAGATGCTCTACAGGTGTCTCTGAAGGTGTTTCTGGTGTTGCCATAGATCGAGAATAGGATTTGTCACTCCGAGTGTCGGAGAGGTATCTCTGGGCCCTCTCAGTAATACACATCATAATAAGCCTTGCATGCAAACGACTAATGAGTTAGTCACGAGATGATGTATTACAGAACAAGTAAAGAGACTTGCCGGTAACGAGATTGAACTAGGTATGATGATACCGACGATCGAGCCTCGGGCAAGTAACATACCGATGACAAAGGGAACAACCTAGGTTGTTATGCAGTTTGACCGATAACGATCTTCGTAGAATATGCAGGAACCAATATGAGCATCCAGGTTCCACTATTGGTTATTGACTAGAGATGAGTCTCGGTCATGTCTACATAGTTCTCAAACCCGTACGGTTCGCACGCTTAATGTTCGATGACGATCGGTATTATGAGTTTTTGAGTGTTGATGTACTGAAGGTATTTAGGAGTCCCGGATGTGATCACGGACATGACGAGGAGTCTAGGAATGTCTGAGACATAAATATTAATATATTGGACGGCTATATTCGGACACCGGAAGTGTTCCGGGTGATTTCGAAGAAAACCAGAGTGCCGGAAGGGTTACCGGAACCCCCCGGGGGAGTATTGGGCCATAGTGGGCCATGAGGGAAAGAGAGAGGCAGCCCAATAGGGCTGGCCGCCCCCCCCCCCCCAAGGGAATCCTAGTTGGACTTGGAGCGGGGGGAGGCGCCCCTCTCCTTCCTTCTCCCCTTCTTTTTCCTTTCCTACTCCTTGTAGGAATAGGACAGAGGATTCCTACTCCTACTAGGAGTAGGAAAACTGCTTCTATGGTGCAACCCTAGGGCTGGCCAGCCTCCCCCTTGTTCCTTTATATACAGGGGCATGGGGCACCCTAGAACAGACAAGCAACATTGTTTTAGCCATGTGAAGTGCCCCCCTCCACAGAAACACACATCGGTCATATCATTGCAGTGCTTAGGCGAAGCCTTGCACCGGTAGCTTCATCATCTTCGTCACCATGCCGTCATGCTGATGAAACTCTCATGTGAAGCTCAACTAGATCAAGAGTTCATGGGACGTCATCAAGTTGAAGGTGTGCTGAACGCGGAGGTGCCGTACTTTCGGTGCTTGGATCGGTTGGATCGTGAAGACGATTGACTACATCAACCACGTCACTAGATGCTTCCGCTTTCGGTCTACGATGGTACATAGACACACTCGCCCCTCTCATTGCTATGCTTCTAGTAGAAAGATCTTGCGTGATCGTAGGAATTCTTTTGAAATACTACGTTCCCCAACACCCCCCCTCTCTCTCTCAAAGCTCTGCCATGGCGTCGCCGATCTGCCCACGCGCCGACGAGGAATCACCGCCCCCCGAGGACGCTCATTCGATGAGCAGCAATGAGGAGGACCCCTATGCGCCGCCGGACGAGGTTGCGCCGTGCTAGGCTTCTCGCCCCTCGTTGGTTACCCCAAGTGGAAGGTGTGAGATGTAGTGTTGCGGAAGTTTTTCCCTTGGCAAAGATACCAAGGATCGAATCCCCAGAGACTCCTAGGTTCAACAAGAAGGTGTCAACTGCTACGGCGCCAGATATTAGCAATCAACGTGGACCTGCACACAGATACAAATAACTTTGCTCCCAACGAGTACAAAGAGGTTGTCAATCCCTCCGGCCTTGTAGTTCACAAAGGATTAAACGCAAGTGATAGTAGTGATAGATATAATTGCAATAGTAAATAAAAGCGAAAAGTAAATAGCGGGTGTGATCAATGATGGTAATATGGACCGCAGTCTCATGATGTTCACTAGTGATGTCTCTCTCCCAAAAGACGATAAAACAGCTATGTGAGGTAAACGAATTACAGCTGGGCAATTGACAGGACCATGTGCGCAAACCAATGCTGACTACATTGCAAGAAAGGTTGAGGTTCAAAGCATGGGCGGTACACCAAAGTAAGTAGACCGAAATCCATCAATATCTACTACTAATCATCCACCTTGAGATATCTATCCAGAACATCTCGTTGGTATTAAGTTGCGAGTCCCACCCATAGTGTAAACTCAATGCAACAGACAACTGCATTAAAAGAACTTTGTGTAAAGTAAACAATCCTTGCACCCGCGGGCACAAGCACCGTTGTTTTCCCCCTTGTGGCAACAACAAATCCCCTAGACTCATGTCTCTGTCACTCAAACTAGTCATCGAGGGGCATGAACCCACAATCAAGCATAACGTTCCCTCTTGGAGTCACTACCTATTACTTGGCCAAAGCAATAAATAACAACGGAGAACATGCAAGAATTACTTACGAACATAAATATAAAAGAGGTAGATCAAATATATTACTCAAGCACAATCTGAACATAATCTCATAATCCATCGGATCCTAGCAAACTCATCATAGCAACAGCATAAGGATTACATATGTGCCTCGATCATGTAGGGCAGCTCACGAGGACTAATTAGTGAAGCACAAGAACGGGAGGAGAACATCACATAGCTACTGGTCATGGACTCATGGTCCAAGGGAGACTACTCACAACTCATCCGGGAGGCGTCCATGGTGGTGGAGAGGCTCCCGGTGGTGATCCTCCCCTCCGGCAGGGTGCCGGGAAGAGTTCTCCTGGTGCTCCCGATCTTGGAAGCGGCGGCGG
>LR738710.1:239781331-239816607 GCA_902687465.1 Secale cereale
CCCCCGGCGCGGCCCAGGGGGGGGGGGCGCCGCCAGGGTGCCTGGAGCCCTGGTGCCCCCCCCCCTCCCGGCTGTCCTTCGGGCACACGGTAGTTTCTGGAATGCTGATTTTTTATATAATTTTTCTGGATTTTTCCTGGCAGTTCTCGTAACGTGAAAACCTGAAATACAAAAACAGCCGAAAACCGAAACTGGCACTGGGGTGCACTGAGTAATGGGTTAGTCCAAATATGATCAGAAGTGTATGGAAGTGTATAAATATCATTGCAATATCACCCAAAAGAGGCATGGAGCAAGCAGAAATTATAGATACGTTTTGGACGTATCACGCCGGACCCCCCAACTTTGGATTGGTTTTGGGGCCAGTACAGTCTTTATCTGTGGAAGTCAATGTCACCGGCTGAGAAAGCCATGCAAGTGCCGTTCAAGAAGGAGATGGCGGAGGAGAAAGCAAGGTACCAGGTGGCCTGTGAAGCCCGTGATGCCGCCTGAAAAAAGGAGAAGGTGGAGCTTTGGGGGCGGGCGCATCATCGAGCGGAGGAGGTGTACGAAGACAGGTAATTCGCGAGGAAGGCCAAAGGCGCTAGGCGCCTCATCGCTGCGTGGAGGTGGGCCGATAAGCTCCAGCGTGCCACCGACGAGGAGCTCCGGTGAGCGCCCAACGAAATGGCAAGATCGTCCGTGCTCGTCCGCCAGCAAGAGGCAGATCGGTACGTCAAGCGCTGCGAGGCGGAAGAGGCGAAGTACTGCTTCCGCGCTAGGATGACACCGCGCATCAGGAGTGATTATTAGTTTTAGTATTGTTTGTTTTCAATTTTATGCATTGTACCTAGTAGTTAAGTATCATCACGTATATGTGATGATATTATATATATTCTGTGATGAACTAATGAACAATTTATATATATATATATATATATATATATATATATATATATATATATATATATTATGAATTCCATTTTCTATATGTTCTTGTATACTAATTTGAATCTAGCTGTTATCATCCACATATACAGAATGGAAAGCGTATATACACGCATTGAAACAAAACATATAAGAACGGAAAACAGAGTACACACATTGAAACAGACTCAACAAAATAAAACGTGTCCATGAGACCATGACCAGCAGCCCTTGTCTACGGTAGCTCTTGGCTCTACCTGAACTCGTGTAGACGTTCGTCCAAGCGGTCGACATGCTCGCGGTACATCTGGAGTGCGATCTCGAGCCCCAAGTTGGCTATTTCATCGGAGATCACCAGCTCGAGGATGCGACGGCCATGTTCCTCTATTGCGCCTAGGTGGACACCTGGGCCAAGGGGGCGGTCGAGCCTACGGACCAGCGCCTTGGCATCCAGCGGGCCGCGGACAAGGCGAACGGCGCCACCCATGCGAACGGCGCGGCGGGCGTCTGGTGCAAGTAGGGCGCGACTGGCCTCTGGTGCAAGTACGGTGATGTGGGCCTCTGCCCACTCCTGCCGAGGAATGGGGGTACTGACGGGACGTGTACCCAGCTGCGACGCCGTGTCGACGGCAGATAAGCGCCGATGGATCCGCTCTTGTTGTGCGGCGCGCCGCCCCTCTCACTCTGAGGCGCTCCAACGGTCTCGCCGTGCGGCGAGCCGCAGCCTATCGGCGCGGACACGCCTAGGTTGCTCTGCGGCACGCCATCGATCATGTTGTGCGGCGAGCTGCAGCCTGTCAGCGCAGACATGCTTATCTTGATCCGTGGCGCTCAAGTGCCTTGCGCCAAAGGCTGCTCAACCCTGGCATTGATGTGCATCACGGTGTCGTGCATCGCATTGCCGGGGAGCGCCTCGGCCTCGACGGGCTGTGGTGCCTGCTCGTTTTCCTCGTTGACGAGGTTGATGGCAGAGGCGGCGCTTTGGTGGGTTGGCATGCTTGGAAAAGGTGGATGTGCTACAGGCTGCGCTTGTCGCCTGTGCGCGTCGAGCACCACCTAGGTTTATGCGCAATATCGCTGGGTTGCGGGAAATAGGTGAGGAAATGGCGAGAAATGATGGCGTGTTCATAAAACGCCATCAAATAATGGAAACTTAGCACAGAAGGAACATCGAGCTAGCACAAGTAGTAGATGATGACCAGATGAACTCGGAGCACACTAAGGAACCCGTCGGTGATGAATTCATCAATCGCAAACGGTTGAATACTAGCAAGCGTTTGGCCACAACACACACGGCTTATTCCATCACAAACAGGTCGGATGGATCAACTGTATGCCACGTATCGGACATTGTCAAGAACTAATGTCGTGACCTTCTTTAACATGTGTTAAAAAACAAAAAAAAATTGAAAACAAGGACCTTGAGGTTAATTCCACCCCACAACACACACGGCTTATTCCATCACAAATAGGTTGCATGGATCTACTGTATGACATGTATCGCACATTGTTAAAAAGTAATGCGGTAGACCTTCTTTAACATGTGTTAAAAAAACGAAAAAAAATCAAAACCCACTGATGGGATGTATCATGAAGGTCCTTAATGGACATTTACGATCTAAGGACCTTCATAATCCATCCCATCAGTGGGTTTTGAAATTTTGACAACTTCCCATCCGATCACCCGTCTCAAGGCTGCTCCAGCCTGAGCACAATTAACTTGAGAGTTCTCTTAGATGAGCTATTGGTGGAACAGCTAGTCCTTGCTGATATAGGATGCCCTCTTCGCATCCTTATGGCATACCCAGATGACCGCCCATCGCCCAATGTCCAATACATGTTGTGTAGACAGAGCATATCACATATGTCTTATTAGAAGCAATCGTCTGTGTTATTATCGGTCTTCGCACACATGTCTGTTTACGGACCTGTTTGCCGCGTATCACAGACATCTTGTTATATTGAACCATTTCTGTTCTCTTGTCTCAACGTAAACAGTTCATCCGAGTGAATCGCTTGCCGTATATCGCACACACCTTGATCTGGCTGACCATTTCTTTTGTGTTGCCTAATCACAAACAGTTCATCCGAGCAAACCGTATGTTGTATATCACACACACCTTCATCTGGCAGCCCATTACTTTTGTTCCTCCTCATCGCAAACAGTTATTGAACTGAACTGTATGCCCTGCATCGCACACGCAACTAAAATCTGAACCGTGTTTGATGCATCCTCCATCGCAAACATTTTTCACCTTTTTGACGGTTTTTTACACTGTCGTCTGCGATTATGGCATTGCACACAGTTTCGTCGAAGGGTCTCTGATCCTAGTGTCGCGTTAGCAGCATCCTGTAGTAGTGTTGGAGTCAAAGTTGATGAAGATAGTGTTATTAACAGAGTTCTTCAATCACTGCCACCAAGCTATAAAGGCTTCGTGATGAACTATAATATGCAAGGGATGCAGAAGACAATTCCTGAGCTCTTCACTATGCTCAAAGCTGCGGAGGTGGAATTCAAAAGGAGCATCAAGTGTTGATGGTTAACAAGACCACTAGCTTCAAGAAAAAGGTCAAGGGAAAGAAGGGGAACTTCAAGAAGAAAAGAAAGCCAGTTGTTACTCCCGCGAAGAAACCCAAGTCTGGAGCCAAGCCTGAAACTGAGTGCTTCTACTGCAAAGGGGCTGGACACTGCAAGCGGAACTGCCCCAAGTATTTGGCGGATAAGAAGGATGGCAAAGTGAACAAAGGTATATTTGATGTACATGTTATTGATGTGTACCTTACTAATGCTCGTAGTAGTGCCTGGGTATTTGATACTGGTTTGGTTTCTCATATTTGTAACTCGAAACAGGGGCTACTGATTAAACGAAGATTGGCTAAGGATGAGGTGACGATGCGTGTGGGAAATGGTTCCAAAGTCGATGTGATCGCCGTCGGCACGCTACCTCCACATCTACCTTCGGGGTTAGTTTTAGACCTAAATAATTGTTATTTGGTGCCAGCGTTGAGCATGAACATTATATCTGGATCTTGTTTGTTGTGAGACGGTTATTCATTTAAATCAGAGAATAATGGTTGTTCTATTTATATGAGTAATATCTTTTACGGTCATGCACCCTTGATGAGTGGTCTATTTTTGTTGAATCTCGATCGTAGTGATACACATATTCATAATATTGAAGCCAAAAGATGCAAAGCTGATAATGATAGTGCAACTTATTTATGGCACTGCCGTTTAGGTCATATTGGTCTAAAGCGCATGAAGAAACTCCATGCTGATGGACTTTTGGAATCACTTGATTATGAATAACTTGGTGCTTGTGAACCATGCCTCATGGGAAAGATGACTAAAACTCTGTTCTCCAGAACAATGGAGCGAGCAACTGACTTATTGGAAATCATACATACTGATGTATGTGGTCCAATGAGTGTTAAGGCTCGTGGCGGGTATCGTTATTTTCTAACCTTCACAGATGATTTGAGAAGATATGGGTATATCTACTTGATGAAACTCAAGTCTGAAACATTTGCAAAGTTCAAAGAATTTCATAGTGAAGTAGAGAATCATCGTAACAAGAAAATTAAGTTTCTACGATCTGATCGCGGAGGCGAATATTTGAGTTATGAGTTTGGTCTTCATTAGAAACAATGTGGAATAGTTTCACAACTCAAGCCACCTGGAACACCATAGCGTAATGGTGTGTCCGAATGTCCTAACCGTACTTTATTAGATATGGTGTGATCTATCATGTCTCTTACTGATTTACCACAATCGTTTTGGGGTTATGCTTTAGAGACAACTGCATTCACGTTAAACAGGGCACCATCTAAATCCGTTGAAACGACACCTTATGAACTGTGGTTTGGCAAGAAACCCAAGTTGTCGTTTCTTAAAGTTTGGGGTTGCGATGCTTATGTGAAAAAGCTTCAACTTGATAAGCTCGAACGCAAGTCGGAGAAATGTGTCTTCATAGGATACCCAAAGGAAACTGTTGGGTACACGTTCTATCACACATCCGAAGGCAAGATATTCGTTGCTGAGAAGGGATCCTTTCTAGAGAAGGAGTTTCTCTCGAAAGAAGTGAGTGGGAGGAAAGTAGAACTTGATGAGATAATTGTACCTTCTCCCGAATTGGAAAGTAGTTCATCACAGAAATTAGTTCCAGTGATTCCTACACCAATTAGTAAGGAAGCTAATGATGATGATCATGAAACTTAAATTGGAGAGCAACTTGGAATGCCCAGTATGAGATTATACCTCCTACGTGTCGAGGCACGACTTAAAGGTATAAGCTCATACTAGAATGATCTCAAGTATGGTATCTTTGCACGACTCATGTAAAAGAGGGATGAAATTGCAAAAGAGTAGTTGGCTTACACTCGCCACATCACACAATTCATTACATAAGCAATCATCATCCAAATAACATCACAGTCCGACTACGGACGCAAATCCAAATGAAAGATACCAAATAAATAAAGCCACAAGGTCCGATCGCCCCTAGTAGAAGCCACTACTGATCCTCTAGGTAAGACACGTAGTATCGCCCACGTTCTTCATCGAACTCCCAGTACAACTCTGTGCCATCACCTGTGTAGTTCACCATAGTACATGCATCTGGTGTTGTGTAGAATTTGTGAGCCACGGAGGACTCAGCAATCCTGTTCCCGGGTTGCAAAACTATCTAAGCCTTGGGTGTGGAACAAGGCTGAAGAACAAAGGTTGCAACTGCACTAGCACTAGCTTACGTGTTTAGAGCGAGAAGATAAGTGCCACGAGCGTCAAAGTGATCATATCTAAGCACGTCATTCATAACCCCACCGTGTTCACTTCCCGAACCCCTTGCGGAAAATCTCCGTCACGGTTACTCACGCTGGTAGTGTATTCTGAACATGGTGTCAAGTTTTCTACAACCGGATATTAACAAATTCCCATCTGCCACATAACCGCGGGCACGGCTTTCGAAATATCAAACCCTGCAGGGGTGTCCCAACTTAGCCCATCACAAGCTCACAATCTGCGGAGTCGCAACTCCAAG
This sequence comes from Secale cereale, assembly GCA_902687465.1. Classification (NCBI taxonomy): domain Eukaryota; kingdom Viridiplantae; phylum Streptophyta; class Magnoliopsida; order Poales; family Poaceae; genus Secale; species Secale cereale. The sequence goes on from LR738710.1 coordinate 239,787,277, forward strand.
GTGGGAAGACCCGAGTATTCTCGGAATCCCGTGCTCAAGATATTCCGACTAAGGTAAAACTAATCCAGCAAGACCTCCCGGTGTGCCGACACCCTGATAGTAGCCACGCGTATCTCGTCTCAGGCCACGACCGGAGGGGACAGCCTACAGGAAAATACCAAATACCTCGGGTTTCCCCAAGGCGGCCCTGCAGTCTGCCCGGTTGGACCAACACTCGAGTGGAGCACTGGCCCGGGGGTTGTTAATTAAGTCCACGAGATAGCTAGTCCCTATGCGAGTTTTAGTTGTTAGGCAAATGGAGTACCAATGTTGGGCCTTGCTGGAAAAGGTTTAGCGCTAAGCGGGTTATCGAGGGGGGCCCATAAACCCCAACCGTGTTAGGGACGCAAAATCAAGGAACATAACACCGGTTTAAACGGTTCCTAGGGTGGCATGAGTGGAACAAAACACCAAGCAAGAGGCTTAGCCTTCCACCCATTGCCAAGTATATAGATGATTTAGTTTAAGAGATTATATAGTGTGATATCCCAACAATAACATCAACATGAAGCAAGAATCTTCAAATCTTCTCCTGCAACAAGCAATGCTATAAGAGGGGCTGAGCGAAGCTTACGTAGCCAATCAAAGGTTTGCTAGGTTGGGTGGTTAGAGAGATTCATGGCTACAATAGGAGGCTGACAAACAATCATGGGCATCGAGGCAATAAGCTAAAGAGAGAGACATCTAGCAATAGGCAAAGATATTAATGATATCTGGGTCAGGTCATCTTGCCTGTCGAGTCGTCGATGGGATCGTAAGACGGCTCCTCGTACTCAACCTCCGTAGGAACCTCGTTCTCGGTCTCGGCTCCCGGCTCTACTCAACACAAGAACACAACATGTCACAACATCAAACACGGTGCAATGCACAATTAACATGATGCAAGACAAGTCTATATGATGCATTTCATGGCAAGGGATGAAGCACACAAGAACAACACAAAACAACAAGTTTAAATGAGGCTGGAATCAACATATAGCAAATCTGGTAAGTCCTCATATGCATATTTGAAATTGGTCCAGATCTGAACAAAACTTAAGTTAAAGTTGTTAAACAGCAAGTTAACATGCACCATGATGATCTACACGAAATTCTAGTCAAGTTTCATATAAAGTTTGTTTAATTCGGAGCTACGGTCTAGAAGATATGAGCAAAACAAGACAAACAAGGCAACGGTGCAAGATGCATCCAAACACCAAGAAAACACACTTCAAACATGTAAACAACATGATATTAAGATTATACATGCAAAATCACACAATTTTCATATAGGGCATGCTCAAAACGGAGCAACGGTTCAACACATACACACGAAACAAGATACAATGCAAAGCTGAAGTTAACAGCCACATAGCAACTTTGGAGCAAGAGATATATACGCTACAACACCCAAACATGGTGACAAAGGGCATGGACATGAAGTAGACATGATACTTAACAAGTATGAACTTAGAACACACCCAAAAACCTACTGGAACAGAATTAACCAAGCATGGCAAGTTGCAATAAAATTATCCAGACTTACACAAAATCTGGGAAGGCAAAAACATCATCACGATGCTGCCTTCGGAGGCACAAAACAACATGCATATCAACTCCACTAAGTATATAAAGATCATAGACATGTAGTAGACATATCCTACAGCAAACAACTCCATTGGAGCAATCCATAGGAGGCATGGATCAATAGCAACAAGCTACACCAAATTGATCATGCCGATAAAAACCTGACAGGTATAATTTATAGCAACTTGAGAGCAAGAAATAAATAAGCTACAGCAGGCCATATGTGCAAGTGAGGGTATGGATGGATAGAAAAAAACATGGACAACAAGGAATGACCATTGGCCACTCCAAAACAAGCATGGAATTGATTGGGGCATCAAGCAAACATAGCATCAGGTTAAAACAGATTCCAGACTCGGCAGTTTTTCACTAAGTATAAAACAGTAACATTGGCATGGCATGTTTACAAGCTTGTTTAAGTCACCTCAAGGCATATCATGGAAAGTGGTTTGCACCACAGCAAAGACCATAAGATGGTGCTTCTAAAACATATTGGCATGTGACATGAGGACAAACACATCAATAGCAATGAGCATGTCAAAACAGCATCTCACAACAAGTTTCAGCACTTAACGGCCACATGCACTTTTGTAACAGAGATTAACATGGCAATATGACACCTAACATGAATGCTACAGCAACCATCATGTAGAGCACTTCACAATGAACATTTTGACATATCACATGCTCCATTTGGATAAACATGCACCAAGTTATCATATCTGAAACATGGCATCAAATTAATAAGTAACAGCAGTTTATAACAAGTAGCACTCTTGTCAGGATGATTAGGTCATCAAGATGATCTCAAACAAGCATGCCACAATGGAACAAAATGTAGAGCACATCACCACGATCATTTTGATATATCACACGCCCAAAATGGATCTACGAGCACGAAGTTACGACCATGCAAAGGAGGGAACAAAATATAACAGATCTGGGGACTTAGTGAAAATCACCTCCGCGAAAAGTCAACGCGGGACGGGACGGAGGGATCCGGGCTGCGGGAAGCGTTTGGATCGTGGGACGGGTGGGTCTCATCCACCCGCCCGGATACGGGTCGGGACGGCCGGCGGCTCGCCGGAGCTCGCCGGCGAGGCGACGGTGGCGGCGGGCGGCGACGGCGGCCGGTGGAGGAGGGCGGTCGGCGCCCGGTGGAGGCCGGCGGCGGCGGGCGCGGCCGGAGGTGGCTCGCCGGCGGGAGCGGCCGGGCGGAGAACCGCGACGGCGGCGGCGACCGACGCCGACGGGCGCGGTGACCGGCGGCTCGCGCGCGGGCGTCGACGGTCGGGAGCGGAGCGGCGCGGCTGGGAACGGAGGGGCGCGGAGTCCGGCCGGGCTGCCTATGTGTAATGCCCCAGATGTAACACTTTCCCATTATGACAATATATAAACTTTGGCTTCATCAATTCCTTTTCGGGCTCTTGTTTCATTTCGGGTTTCGTTGTTTTGTCGCGTGCGTGTGTGCATTTCATCCATTTCATGTTGTCATGTGCATTGCATTGCATTGTGTTGTCACTTGCATCCGGTCCCACTCGTCTCTTCCCGTTGTTCGTTTCGAGTTCCGACGCTCACACGCGCCCGTGGCATCCCCGATTCCTTCTTTCGTGTGTGGCCGTGTAACATTTCCGGAATGGCGTGAGACTTGTCGTGCGATCTTGTTTTTGTACGTGTAGGCCGCCTGTCAAGTTTCGTCGCGTTTGGAGTTCGTTTGGTACTCCAACTATTAACCTAGTGGGCTAAAAGAACCTCTTCTTTAAGGTCCAAGACCCCCTCCACAACAGCCCACTAACCCAGTGCAACCCTTCCCATCATCTCGGTCGTCGAATTGAGATCGCGTGGCCGAAAATCGTTCCTCATTTGGAGTCTCCTAGCTCCTTGTGCCTATAAAAACGTTCCCCACGTCCATTTTTCGGACGAAACCTAGCCCCTCCTCCCTCTGCGACGCGCCGGACACATCCGACCGGGCCGGACATGTCCGCCTCCGCGCAGCCACATCACCCCGACCAATAGGGGAGCGCCACCTCATCTCCAGCGCCACGTGGCCGCTCCCTATTGGCCCGGCCACCGCATCTCCTCCCACCTCCTTCCAGCGACCCAGCGGGCCCAGGCGGGGCCCGCCCGGCCCGACCGCATCGCCGCTCCCAGCCGCGGATCCCGCTCCGCTCCCGGCCGCCGCCGACCGCCGCGCTCGCCAGCGCCGGCCGCCGACCACCGCCGCCCCGCGGACCCATGCGCTCCCGCCGGCCGCCGCCCGGCCGCACCTTCCCGCCGGTGGCCGCGACCACCACCGCCGCTGGCGCCCTCCGCCACCACCGCCGGCCGTGCCGCTCCCTCGCCGACGGATCGAAGTCGCTGCCGCGCCGTTCGAGCTCCATCCCGGGTCGGGCAGATCTCCACCGCGGACCCGACCCGCGGACCCGTAACCGCAACGCCGCCGGGACGGCTCCGTCCCGGGTGCCCGCCGCCGCCTCCGATCCAAACGCCCAGATCTGGACCCCTCCGTCCCATTTTTTTTTGCTGGGTATATTTCTGCTAAGTCTTTTTCTACAATATTTTGTAGCATACTTCTAGTGGTTGTAACTTTGTGCATACTTGTCTGTTTTGAGTGAATGATATGTCAAAATGATCATGGTGATATGCTCTACACTTTGTTCCATTGTGTCATGCTTGTTTGACTTCATCTAGATGTCCTAATCTTCATGACAAGAGTGCTACTTGTTATAAACTACTGCTACTTGTTATTTTCATGCCAGGTTTGAGATGTGATAACTTGGTGCATGTTTATCCCAATGAAGCAAATGAGATGTCAAAATGTTCATTATGAAATGCTCTACATGATGGTTGTTGTAGCATGCATGTTAGGGTTCATATTGCCATGTTAAACTTGGTTGCAAAAGCGCATGTGGCTGTTAAGTTATGAAACATGTTATGAGATGCTGATTTGAAGTGCTCGTTGCTATTGATGTGTTTGCCCCTTGTCACATGCCAATATGTTTTAGAATCTCCATCATGTGGTCTTTGCTGTGGTGCAAACCATTTACCATGATATGCCTTGAGGTGACTTAAACATGCTTGTAAACATGCCATGCCAACATATCTGTTTTATACTTAGTGAAATTTCTACTAAGTCTGGAATCTGTCATATCCTGATGCTATGTCTGCTTGATGCCCTAGTCAAATCCATGTTAGTTTTGGGGTGGCCATTAATCATTCCTTGTTTTACATGTTATTGTCTATCCATCCATGCCATCACTTGCTCATATGGCTTGTTGTAGCTTATTTAATTCTTGCTCCCAAGTTGCTATAAAATATAACTGTCAGGTTTTTAACAGCATGTTAAATTTGGCGTAGCTTGTTGCTATTGATCCATGCCTCCTATGGAGTTGCTCCAATTGAGTTGTTTGCTGTAGGATATGTCTACTTCATGTCCATGCTTATTGTCATCATGTTTGGGTGCTGTAGAGTATATATTTCTTGCTCCAAAGTTGCTATGTGGCTGTTAATTTCAGCTTTGCATTGTATCTTGTTTCGTGTGTATGTGTTGAACCGTTGCTCCGTTTTGAGCGTGTCCTACATGAAATTTGTGTGATTTTGCATGTAGAATCATAATATAATGTTGTTAACATGTTTGGAGTATGTTTCCTTGATGTTTGGGTGCATCTTGCACCGTTGCCATGTTTGTCTTGTTTTTCTCATAACTTCTAGACCGTAGCTCCGAATTAAACATACTTTATATGAAACTTGACTAGAATTTCGTGTAGATCATCATGGTGCATGTTAACTTGCTGTTTAACAACTTTAACTTAAGGTTTGTTCAGATCTGGACCAATTTCAACATATGCATATGAGGACTTACTGGATTCGCTATTTGTGGATTCCGGCCTCAGTTAAACTTGTTGTCTTGTGTTGTTCTTGTGTGCTTCATCCCTTGACATGTATTGCATCATATATGCATCATACTTGCATCATGTTGATTGTGCATTGCACCTTGTTTGGTTCTCATGCCTCGTTGTGTTCTTGTGTTTAGTAGAGCCGGAAGCCGAGATCGAGAACGAGAACGAGGTTACTACCGAGGGTTGAGTACGAGGAGCCGTCTTACGATCCCATCGACGACTCGACGGGCAAGATGACCTGACCCAGATATCATTACTATCTTTGCCTATTGCTAGAAGTCTCACTCTTTAGCTTATTTCCTCGATGCCCATGTTTGTTTGTCAGCCTCCTGTTGTAACCATGAATCTGTCTAACCACCCAACCTAGCAAACCTTTGTTTGGCTACGTAAGCTTCGCTCAGCCCCTCTTATAGCATTGCTAGTTGCAGGAGAAGATTTGAAGATTCTTGCTTCATGTTGAAGTTATTGTTGGGATATCACACTATATAAACTCTTAAACTAAATCATCTATATATTGGTAATGGGTGGAAGGCTAAGCCTCTTGGTTGGTGATTTGTTCCACTCATGCCGCCCTAGGAACCGTATAAACCGGTGTTATGTTCCTTGATTATGCGTTCCTAACACGGTTGGGGTTATGGGACCCCCTCGATAACCCGCTTAGCGCTAAACCTTTTCCAGCAAGGCCCAACATTGGTACTCCATTTGCCTAACAACTAAAACTTGCATAGGGCTTTGCAAACCCGAGTTCTTAATCAACAACCCGGGCCAGTGCTCCACATGAGTGTTGGTCCAAACTGGGGGTTATGCGGGGCCACCACGAGGGAACTCGAGGATTGGCTTTACCTGTAGGATCGCCCATCCGGTCGTGGCATGAGACTAGATACGCGCGGCTATTGTCAGGGTGTCGGCACGCCGGGAGGTCTTGCTGGATTAGTTTTACCTATGTCGGAATATCTTGAGCACAGGATTCCGAGAATACTAGGGCCTTCCCACCTTGGAGTTGCGACTCCGCGGATCGTGAGCTTGTAATGGGCTAAGTTGGGACACCCCTGCAGGGTTTGATCTTTCGAAAGCCGTGCCCGCGGTTATGTGGCAGATGGGAATTTTTTAATATCCGGTTGTAGAAAACTTGACACCATGTTCAGAACACACTACCAGCGTGAGTAACTGTGACGGTCATTTTCCGAAAGGGGTTTGGGAAGTGAACACGGTGGGGTTATGATTGACGTGTTTAGATAGGATCATTTCGTGATCACCTTGACGTTCGTGGCACTTCTCTTCTCGCTCTAAATACGTAAGCTAGTGCTAGTGCAGATGCAACCTTTATCTTTCTTCAGCCTTGTTCCATACCCAAGGCTTAGATAGTTTTGCTACCCGGGAACGGGATTGCTGAGTCCTCCATGGCTCACAGATTTCTACACAACACTAGATGCAGGTACTATGGTGGACTACACAGGTGACGGCACCGAGTTGTACTGGGAGTTCGATGAAGAACGTAGTCGATACTATTCGCACTATCCCGATGATCAGTAGTGGTTTCTACTAGGGGCGATTCGGACCTTGTGGCGTATTTATGTGGTATCTTTCATTTGGATCTTCGTCCGTAGTCGGACTATGATGTTATTTGGATGATGTCTTGCTTATGTAATGTATTGTGTGATGTGGCGAGTGTAAGCCAACAATCCTTTTGCAATTTCATCCTTATTTTTACATGAGTCGTGCAAAGATACCATACTTGAGATCATTCTAGTATGGGCTTATACCTTTAAGTCGTGCCTCGACACGTAGGAGGTATAATCCCATCGTGGGCATTACACTACGAGCCCCGCGGGCCCGCACGGTGCGGCGGTGGATCTGGCGGGCGGCGGATGTGTCCGACGCGGACGGACACGTCCGCCTGGCACGGTTTTTGATGCGACGGAAGGAGGAAGAAGGGGGCTAGGGTTTCCTACGAAATTTTGGACGGGGGAGACGTTTTTATAGGCATAGGGAGCTAGGAATGTCCAAATGAGGAGCGGTTTTCGGCCACGCGATCACGATCCGACGACCAAGAGGATGGGAGTGGTTGTGATGGGTTAGTGGGCTGTTGTGGAGGGGGTCTTGGGCCAAAAGGAAGGGGTACTTTTAGCCCACTAGGTTAACCGTTGGAGTACCAAATGAACTCCAAACGCGATGAAACTTGACAGGCGGCCTACACGTACCAAAACAACAACGCACGACAAGTCTCACCTCATTCCGGGAACGTTACATGGCCACACACGAAAGAAGGACTCGGGGGTGCCACGGCACGTGTGTGAGCGTCGGAACTCGAAACGGACGACGGGAAGAGGCGAGTGGGACCGGGTGCAAGTGACAACACGAATGCAATGCAATGCACATGATAACATGACATGGATGAAATGCACACACGCACACGACAAAACAAAGAAACCCGAAATGAAAGAAGAGCCCAGAATGGAATTGATGAAGTCAAAGTTTCATATATTGCCATAATTGGAAAGTGTTACATCTGGGGCATTACAAACTCTCCTCTACTACGAAAAGATCTCGTCCCGAGATCTAGGACTCGAAGAAGGAAGGGTACTCGGAACGAAGGTGATATTCTCGTTCCCACGTAGCTTCTCGGTCGGTATGGTGTGACCACTTAACTTTCAAGAACTTGATTGACTTGTTGCGGGTCTTGCGCTCAGTTTCTTCAAGAATAGCAACAGGGTGCTCACGGTAAGACAAGTCTTGTTGAAGATCAATCTCTTCGAACGGAATGGTGCATTCAGGTGTCTTGAAGAACTTGCGGAGTTGAGACACGTGAAACACATCATGAACATTTGCAAAGTTGGAGGGGAGCTCAAGTTGATAGGCTAGATCGCCTCTTTTGCCAAAAATCTTGAAAGGGCCCACGTATCTCAGAGCAAGCTTTCCTTTGATACCAAATCTTTGAGTGCCTTTCATAGGAGAAACATGGAGATAGACATGATCCCCAATGTCGAAAGCCAAATCAGGATGCTTGCCATCATAGTAACTCTTTTGATGCGACTGAGCGGCCTTGAGATTCTCACGTATGACTTTGCACATTTCTTCGGCTTCTGAGATCAAGTCATTGCCAAGAAGTTGACGTTCACCAGTCTCGGACCAGTTGAGAGGGGTACATCACTTTCTGCCATAGAGGATTTCAAAAGGAGCTTTGCCGGCACTTGCTTGGAAACTGTTGTTGTAAGAGAACTCGGCAAACGGGAGACAATCTTCCCACTTCATGCCAAAAGAGATGACACGAGCTCTAAGCATGTCTTCGAGGATCTGGTTCACTCTTTCGACTTGACCACTAGTCTGAGGGTGAAACGCAGTGCTGAAACGGATCTTAGTGCCCATGGCTGACTGAAAGGAGTCCCAGAACTTGGATGTGAACAAACTTCCATGGTCTGAGGAGATAACTTGAGGAATGCCATGCAATGAAACAATTCTGGAAGTGTACAATTCTGCCAACTGAGCTGCATTGATGGATTCTTTGACGGGAAGGAAGTGAGCTACTTTGGTTAGCTTGTCAATCACAACAAAGATAGCATCATTCCCTTTCTTGGACTTAGGAAACCCAGTGACGAAATCCATTTCAATGTGGTTGAATTTCCACTCGGGAATAGGAAGAGGTTGGAGGAGACCGACTGGACGTTGATGCTCTGCCTTCACTCTTCTGCAGACATCACATTCATTCACGAATTGGTCGATCTCCCTTTTCATGCGAATCCACCAGTAAGATTGCTTGAGTTCTTGGTACATCTTGGAACTTCCGGGATGAATCGAGAGGAGGGAGTCATGTGCTTCGTTCATTATGAGCTTCCTGAGATCACCCTTGGGAACCACAATTCTGTCCTCAAAGAACAAGGTGTCTTTCTCATCAACGCGATAGCACTTGTATTTGGGAGTACCCTTAGTAATACCATGTTTCACTTTCTGCAGCATAGCATCACTTAGTTGGGCCTCACGTATCTGATCTTCCAAGGTAGGAGCAACTTGAAGATTTGCAAGAAAGCCTTGCGGAACAACTTGGAGGTTGAGCTTCCTGAATGATTCACAAAGCTCGGGCTGAAACGGCTTGATAAGAAGACTGTTGCAATATGCCTTTCTTCTCAAGGCATCTGCAATGACATTGGCCTTGCCAGGTGTGTATTTGATGCTTGGATCATACTCTTGGATCATCTCAACCCAACGAGTCTGGAGAAGGTTCAGGTTCGGCTGTGTGAAGATGTACTTCAAGCTCTTGTGATCGGTGAAGATGTCCACTTTTCTGCCCAACAGAAGGTGTCTCCCGTGATCAAGGCATGTACCACTGCTGCTAGCTCGAGATCATGTGTGGGGTAGTTCTTCTCATTTGGCTTCAATTGACGAGAAGTGTATGCCACAATCTTCTTGTCTTGCATGAGAACACCTCCAAGTCCTTGTAAAGAAGCATCACAAAATACTTCATAGGGCTTGGACTCATCCGGAGGAGTAAGAACCGGAACAGAAATGAGTTTTTCTTCGAGTGTTTTGAATGCCACATCACAATCCGGAGTCCAGTTGTACTTGACATTCTTCCGCGGCAAGTTAGAAAGAGGCTTGGCAATCTGGGAGAAGTTCTGAACGAACCTTCGGCAATAGCTAGCAAGACCAAGGAAGCTTCGGAGTTGCTTGACGTTCTGCGGGGGTTCCCAGTTGACAATAGCTTCAACTATCTCTAGGTTGACAGAAATACCCTCAGCAGAGATGATATGGCCAAGATATAAGACCTTATCCAGCCAGAATTCACACTTAGAGAACTTCGCATAGAACTTGTGTTCACGGAGTCTGTCGAGAACCAAACGGAGGTGCTTGGCATGATCTTCTTCATTCTTGGAGAATACCAAGATGTCATCCAGATAGACGAGAACAAATTCATTGGTGTAGGGGTTGAATGTGAAGTGCATCATCCTCGAGAAAGTGGGTGGAGCATTTGTGAGGCCAAAAGACATGACCGTGTATTCATAGGAGCCGTAGCTTGTTCTGGATGCGGACTTGTGAATATCTTCTACACGGATACGGATCTGGTGGTAACCCATCCGGAGGTCGAGCTTTGAGAACACTTTTGCTCCTTTGAGCTGCTCGAACAATTCATTGATATTGGGGCGCGGATACTTGTTCTTTATTGTCTTCTTGTTCAATGGCCGGTAATTAGCACAAAGGCGCTCCGTGCCATCCTTCTTCTTGACAAATAGAACACCACAGCCCCAAGGAGAAGTGCTAGGCCTGATTAGACCCATACGCTCTTTCTCATCGAGTTGTCTCTTCAGCTCCTTCAACTCTTCAGGAGAAAGCTTGTACGGACGCCAACATGCTGGCTCGGTACCGGGCTCGAGTTCAATGACGAATTCAACTTGACGATGCGGAGGCATGCCTGGAAGATCTTCAGGGAAAACATCTTCATATCCATTGACCACCGGAATTTGAGAGATGGCATTAATCTCGCCCTTGTCATTGAGAGAGAATAGCCTGATTGTGTTATCTCGAGCTGCGAAGATAATCACGTCTTCGTCAGGATGAGTAAGCTTGACTTCCTTATTTGCACAATCAATGTTTGCATCATGCTTGGAGAGCCAATCCATCCCAAGAATAAGATCAATGTCGGAATTGCCGAGAATAACCGGAGGAACCAGAAAATTGTAATCACCCATATGAATAGATACATCCGGAGCCATTGAGGTGGAAGTCATGTGTTTGCCCGGAGAAATAATTGATAACTTCTGTGGTAAGTCCATTGTGCCCACGTTGTGTTTGGATGCACATGGACATGACATGATGGAAAGTGATGCACCAGAATCAAACAAGACTTTTGCAGGAATTGAGTTAACCGGAAGATTACCAATTATCACATCTGAAGAATTCTCTGCTTGAGCTGCATTCATCAAGTTCACTCTTGCATGCTTGGGGTTGTGCTTGACAATAGCAGTGCTGACAGGTGGAGGAGGCGGAAGGCGCCTTTGAGTACACTTGTTTGCATAGTGACCTTTCTGCCCGCACTTGTTGCAAGTCACTTCTGAGAGAGGACGGTGATAAGGACCACTTGACTTCGAAGCTTGAAAGTGATTCTTGGACTAATTGCTTGGGTTGGGTGGGTGGGAGAAACCACGGCCACTAGAATGCTTGTTGTTGTTGTTGGGAGGGCGGAGCACTGGAGGAGATGGAAGCCAAAACTTCTGCTGCTTTGCGACCACTTGGGAAGAAGAGGATGAGTGAACAGCATCTCTGATCCTCTTTTTGGAAGCTTCCATCTTGAGCTGGCCTGCCTCCTGCTTAAGTGCCATGTTATAGAATTGATCAAATTCATCCAGCTCAAACAAGGTGAGAGCTAGCTGGAGTTCATCCTTCAGACCACCACGGAACTGATAAATCTTGCTCTTGGAATCTAGGATGTCTTGCTTGGCATAGCGAGCGAGGTTCTGGAACTTGACAATGTATTGATAAACGGACATGGTGCCCTGCTTCAGGTTGTGGAATTGCTCACGCATACCTTCGATGACACTAGTTGGAATGTGGTGAGAGCGGAAATCCTTGCAGAAGTCAGTCCACGAGATTTCACGTCCCTCTCTGGAATCTTTGTACTGCTGCCACCAATCAGCAGCTTGGTCCTTGAGTTGGAAGGCGGCAAACTTGACATAATCCTCAGGTCTCACGTTACTGCACTTGAAATGCTTCTTGAAATATGTTATCCAGTCTTCAGCATCTAGCGGATCCACACAGTAACCGAATGCCTTCGGTTGGTTTGCCAGGAATTGGTTGAGAGTTGCAAAGTGAGGTTGGTTGAAAAAATTGCCTTGGCCTTGGTTCCCATGACCACCTTGATTTGCTTGAATGTTTTGCATCATTTGCATAAGCATCTGGGTGTTCTTGTTCATCGCTTGCATAATTGCTCTCCAGGCCTCAGACGGAGGAGGAGGGGAAGGAGGATGATCATGAACTTCTTCACCCTCTGGGTTAGCGTTGGGAACCCTTTTAGGAGCCATCATGAATGAGATGACAACTATTAGCCATTGATTGAAAATATATAAGCTGAATCAACGGCTAGAATCTGCAACATAAGTCTTCACAAGAACATTTGAACAAAATGAAGGAATGTAATCCACAGTTTAATGGTACAACAATGTTCTCGAGAAGCCACTTGGGAGAACAAAAGGTAAATAACAACAACAAGGAGCAAATAGAACAAATACAAGATAGAAGCTTCGTTCAACATATTCGTGCTGAAAGCTTATGGAACGTGTTACAAAAGGGTTTTGCAATCCCCGGATCAGCATAGCCAAGGACCCTTTAAGATGCAACTCCCGATCTGAACAAACGCCCATAAAACTACTTCACTCAATGTAGAACCCCGAACTCCATATCATGCATTCATTGGAAGAATGCCTACGAACTACTAGATGAACCCACCTATTAATTTCCGAAAGTCTCCAGTTATGCAATCAGGTGTTGGGGATACAGGGGAAGCATCGCGCACTCAACTCTAATCCTACATGGGAAGCATCGCGCACTCAACTCTAATCCTACATCCAGCTGTATCCATCCTTCAACACATAACCAGTTATTTCCGGAAACCGTTTACCTCGGACCTTCGAAACGCATCTGCTATACAAGCTATGTCAATACTCCCGAACTACCTCCCCAGTACTGGGTGATGTCGGGGTTATCTTGCCACTAACCGCATAGAAGAGTTTTCGATGTCGGCCGTCTTAAGTATTCCAGAACTGTTGCGATAGATTTGTGACGACAACACCTCGGAGCTCAACTCCCCGGGACACTGCCACAACCCCTAAATGACAGGAGGCATCGAGAACAATGTTCTCGTCACAAAGACATCGGAACAATTCAAACAATACTCGTGTGATCCTAAAAAAATAGTGAATTTTTTAGAGTAGAAGAGATAAGCAATCGTCAGGAGTCCTCACCAGAGTGAAAAGGGATGAGGAGTAAAAAGAAATCCTACTCTCCGATATATATATAGGACTTAAAACATTTTCAAGTGTGTGCCTAGACTCAACCGTCAACGATTCGATCAATCAGTGGGGGCTTCTAGGTCGGAGAAGGCTCTGAATACCAACTTGTAACGCCCCGGACACACCCGCCGATGGTCGTTACTCCTGGCGGGATCTAGACTGGCCCCACATATCAATACTAGTCTTTCCTGTGCACTTTGTCCTCACTCGTGCGCACCCAGGAGCAACTTCCCGGTCGGTCACCCATCCTGAAACTACTCCAAGCTGAGCATGCTTAACTTTGGAGTTCTATCCGAATGGGCTCCCGGAAAAGAAGGAATTCCTTATTGATATGAGTAGTCTATCATCCCTAATAAGCCAGGCTATCACAAGTTACTACTGAACCTCGTAGGTCAACCAGAGTATGTTCCGCGCTAGAGTGGTACGGTAACCCTATTCTGGAAGTCATGTTACTAGACCATGATGAACCTACGAACTATGAGGAAGCGATGATGAGCCTAGATCCGCAAAATGGCTTGAGGCCATGAAATATGAGATGGGATCCATGTATGAGAACAAAGTGTGGACTCTGGTTGACTTACCTGATGATCGGCAAGAAATTGAAAATAAATGGATCTTTAAGAGGAAAACTGACGCCGATGGTAATGTTACTGTCTACAAAGCTCGAGTTGTTTTCAAGGAGTTGATTACAATGAGACTTTCTCACCCGTAGGGATGCATAAGTCTGTCCGAATCATGTTAGCAATTGCCGCGTTTTATGATTATGAAATCTGGCAAATGGATGTCAAAACTGCATTCCTTAATGGATATCTTTAAGAAGAGTTTTATATGATGCAACCAGAAGGTTTTGTCGATCCTAAAGGTGCTAACAAAGTGTGCAAAGCTCCAGCGATCCATCTATGGGCTGGTGCAAGCATCTCGGAGTTGGAATATATGCTTTGATGAAGTGATCAAAGCATATGGTTTTATACAGACTTTTGGAGAAGCATGTATTTACAAGAAAGTGAGTTGGAGCTCTATAGCATTTCTAATATTATATGTGGATGACATATTGTTGATTGGAAATGATGTAGAATTTCTAGATAGCATAAAAGGATACTTGAATAAGAATTTTTCAATGAAAGACCTCAGTGAAGCTGCTTATATATTGGGCATCAAGATCTATAGAGATAGATCAAGACGCTTAATTGGACTTTCACAACGAACATACCTTGATAAAGTTTTGAAGAAGTTCAAAATGGATGAGTCAAAGAAAGGGTTCTTACATGTGTTACAAGGTGTGAAGTTGAGTAACACTCAATGCCCGACCACTGCAGAAGATAGAGAGAAAACAAAAGTCATTCCCTAATCTTCAGCCATATGTTCTATCTTGTATGCAATGATGTGTACCAGACCTGATGTGTGCCTTCCTATAAGTCTAGCAGGGAAGTATCAAAGTAATCCAGGAGTGGATCACTGGACAGCGGTCAAGAACATCCTGAAGTACCTGAAAAGTACGAAGGATATGTTTCTCGTTTATGGAGGTGACAAAGAGCTCGTCGTAAATGGTTACGTCCATGCAAGCTTTGACACTGATCCGGATGACCCTATGTCACAAACCGGATACGTATTTTTGTTGAACGGTGGAGCCGTCAGTTGGTGCAGTTCCAAGAAGAGTGTCGTGGCGGGATCTATGTGTGAAGCGGAGTACATAGCTGCTTCAGAAGCAGCAAATGAAGGAGTCTGGATGAAGGAGTTCATATCCGATCTAGGTGTAATACCTAGTGCATCGGGTCCAATGAAAATCTTTTGTGACAACACTGGAGCAATAGCCTTGGCGAAGGAATCCAAGTTTCACAAGAGAACCAAGCACATCAAGAGACACTTCAATTCCATCCGCGATCAAGTCAAGGAGGGAGACATAGAGATTTGCAAAATACATACAGATCTGAATGTCGCAGACCCATTGACTAAGCCTCTTCCACGAGCAAAACATGATCAGCACCAAGACTCCATGGGTGTTAGAATCATTACTATGTAATCTAGATTATTGACTCTAGTGCAAGTGGGAGACTAAAGGAAATATGCCCTAGGGGCTATAATAAATTTGTTATTTATTTTCCTTATATATCATGATAAATGTCTTTTATTCATGCTAGAATTGTATTAACCAAAAACTTGATACATGTGTGAATACATAGACAAAACAGAGTGTCCCTAGTATGCCTCTACTTGACTAGCTCGTTAATCAAAGATGGTTGAGTTTCCTAACCATAGACATGTGTTGTCATTTGATCAACGGGATCGCATCATTAGGAGAATGATGTGATGGACAAGACCCATCCATTAGCTTAGCACAATGATCGTTTAGTTTTATTGCTATTGCTTTCTTCATGACTTATACATGTTCTTCTGACTATGAGATTATGCAACTCCCGAATATCGCAGGAACACCTTGTGTGCTATCAAACGTCACAACGTAACTGGGTGATTATAAAGATGCTATATAGGTGTTTCCGAAAGTGTTTGTGGTGTTGGCATAGATCAAGTTTAGGATTTGTCACTCCGAGTGTCGGAGAGGTATCTCTGGGCCCTCTCGGTAATACACATCATAATAAGCCTTGCAAGCAAATGACTAATGAGTTAGTCACGAGATGATGTATTACGGAACGAGTAAAGAGACTTGCCGGTAACGAGATTGAACTAGGTATGATGATACCGATGATCGAATCTCGGGCAAGTAACATACCAATGAAAAAGGGAACAACGTATATTGTTATGCGGTTTGACCGATAAAGATCTTCATAGAATATGTAGGAGCCAATATGAGCATCCAGGTTCCGCTATTGGTTATTGACCGGAGATGTGTCTCGGTCAAGTCTACATAGTTCTCGAACCCGTAGGGTCCGCACGCTTAACGTTCGATGGTGATTTGTATTACGAGTTATGTGTTTTTGATGACCGAAGATTGTTCAGAGTCCCGGATGAGATCACGGACATGACGAGGAGTCTCTAAATGGTCGAGACATAAAGATTGATGTATTGGAAGGTTATATTCGGATAACGGAAGGGTTCCGAAGTGTATCAGGTATTTTTCGGAGTACCGGGAGGTTACCGGAACCCCCCGGGGTGTCAATGGGCCTTAATGGGCCTTAGTGGAGAAAGAGGGCAGCGAGCAAGTGGTGGAGCATGCTCCCCAAGGCCTAAACCGAATTGGTTTAGGGTTTGGGGGCGGCCTCCATTTCCTTCCCCTCTCCTCCTCCTTCCTCCTTCTCCTAGTAGAATAGGAAAGGGGGGCAAACCTACTTGGAGTAGGATTGCCCCCCTTGGGCGCGCGCCTCCTCCTGGCCGGCCTTC
The DNA here is from genome assembly GCA_902687465.1 of Secale cereale. Classification (NCBI taxonomy): domain Eukaryota; kingdom Viridiplantae; phylum Streptophyta; class Magnoliopsida; order Poales; family Poaceae; genus Secale; species Secale cereale. Next base: position 239,804,114 of record LR738710.1, read on the forward strand.
TCCTCCCTTCCTCCTTTATATACGTGGAGAGGGGCACCCCAAAGGCACACCAAAGTTTATCTTAGCCGTGTGCGGTGCCCCCCTCCACAGTTACACACCTCGGTCATATCGTCGTAGTGCTTAGGCGAAGCCCTGCACCGGTAACTTCATCATCACCGTCACCACGCTGTCATGTTGACGAAACTCTCCCTTGTCGTCAACTAGATCAAGAGCTCGAGGGACGTCATCGAGCTGAACATGTGCTGGACACGGAGGTGACGTACGTTCGGTGCTAGGATCGGTTGGATCGCGAAGACGTTCGACTACATCAACCACATTACTAAACGATTCCGCTTTTGGTCTACGAGGGTACGTGGACACACTCTCCCCGCTTGTTGCTATGCTTCTCCTAGATAGATCTTGCGTGATCGTAGGAATTTTTTTGAAATAGTACATTCCCCAACCCAACCCACCAGGGCGCGCTTGGGCCTCCTAGCATGCCCTGGTGGGTTGTGCTCCCCTTGGAGCACCCCCCATGTGCTTCTCCGGCCCACTGGATGTCTTCTGGTCCAAAAAAATCCACAAAAATATTTTCTGTGTTTGGACTCCGTTTGGTATTGGTTTCCTGCGATGTAAAAAACATGCAGAAAACAACAACTAGCACTTGGCACTATGTCAATAGGTTAGTACCAAAAAATGATATAAAATGACTATAAAATGATTGTAAAACATCCAAGAAGATAATATAACAGCATGGAACAATCAGAAATTATAGATACGTTGGAGACGTATCATAGGACAATAGCAAATTTCCCTCAAGTGGATGGCCTAAGGTTTATCAATCCGTGGGAGGCGTAGGATGAAGATAGTCACTCTCAAACAACCCTCCAACCAAATAACAAAAAGTCTCTTGTGTCCCCAACACACCCAATACAACATAAATTGTATAGGTGCACTAGTTCGGCGAAGAGATGGTGATACAAGTGTGATATGGATGGTAGATATAGGTTTTTGTAATTTGAAAATATGAAAAACAACAAGGTAACTAATGATAAAAGTGAGCACAAATGGTATTGCAATGCTTATAAACAAGGAATAGGATTCATACTTTCACTAGTGCAAGTTCTCTCAACAATGATAACATAATTGGATCATATAAAAATCCCTCAACGTGCAACAAAGAGTCACTCCAAAGTCACTAAAAGCGGAGAACAAACAAAGAGATTATTGTAGGGTATGAAACCACCTCAAAGTTATTCTTTCTGATTGATCTATTGGGCTATTCCTATAAGTGTCACAAACAGCCCTAGATTCGTACTAAAATTAACACCTTAAGACACACATCAACCAAAACCCTGATGTCACCTAGATACTCCAATGTCAGCACAAGTATCCGCAGGTTTGTTTATACGATATGCATCACACAATCTCAGATTCATCTATTCAAAGCAACACAAAGAACTTCAAAGAGTGCCCCAAAGTTTCTACCAGAGAGTCTAGACAAAAACGTGTGCCAACCCCTATGCATAAGTTCACAAGGTCACTGAACCCGCAAGTTGATCATCAAAACATACATCAAGTGGATCACGTGAATATCCCATTGTCACCACAGATAAGCACATGCAAGACATACATCAAGTGTTCTCAAATCCTTAAAGACTCAATCTGATAAGATAACTTCAAAGGGAAAACTCAATCCATTACAAGAGGTAGAGGGGGAGAAACATCATAAGATCCACCTATAATAGAAAAGCTCCCGGTACATCAAGATCGTGCCAAATCAAGAACACGAGAGAGAGAGAGAGAGAGAGGGAGAGAGAGAGAGAGAGAGAGATCATACACATAGCCACCGGTACATACCCTCAGCCCCGAGGGTGAACTACTCCCTCCTTGTCCTGGAGACCATCGGGATGATGAAGATGGACACCGGTGATGGTTTCCCCCTCCGGTAGGGTGCCGGAACGGGCTCCTGATTGGTTTTTCATGGCTACACACGCTTGCGGCGGCGGAACTCCTGATCTTGGTTTATTTTCGGCAGTTTCATTATTTATAGGAATTTTTGGCGTCGAGGACAAGTCAGGGGGACCCATGAGGAGACAACAAGGTTGGGGGGCACCCCCACCCTTGTGGTAGCCTCGTGGCTCTTCTGGTCCACCTCCGACGCTCCATGAGCTTCTTTTGGTCCATAAAAATCACCGTAAATTTTCAGGTTAATTGGACTCCGTTTGATATTCCTTTTCTGCGAAACTCAAAACAAGGAAAAAAAAGAAACTGGCACTCGGCTCTAGGTTAATAGGTTAGTCCCAAAAATCATATAAAATAGCATATTAATGCATATAAAACACCCAAGATAGATAATATAATAGAATCAAAAATTATATATATGTTTGAGACGTATCAGCTGCCACGAATCCTAATCGCTGCCGCCCGTCGTCGCGCTATCCTGTTGCCGCAGCCACACCACTTCTCCCGCTGCTGCCACACCTCCTCCCTCCCCCCTCCACCATGAGCTCCCCCGGTTCCTTCGTTTTTGCCGGTACCAACCCTTTCATCGGTCCTGATCCCGTGCTCATCCACGACATCAACATCCATGGCCGTGTTCCTATAGTCCTCGACTACAACACGTCCACCTACTATGCATGTAAAACCTATTTATATCTAGTGTTCCGTGAGTACAATCTCCATGATCTTGTTGATGGTTCTGTGGACTCCAGTTTCATGGTCAAAGATGATGAGTGGATTGATACGTCCATGTTGCATCATGCTTTCTTACTGTTATTTACAATATTTTTATCCATAATAATGCTTTTTGAGTAATTCTAATGCCTTTTGTCTCATAATTTGCAAGGTACACACCAAGAGGGAGAATTCTGGCAGTTGGAAATCTGGACCTGAAAAAGCTACGTCAGGCCACCTATTCTGCACAACTCCAAACGAGTTGAAACTGCACGAGGATTTTTCATGGAATATTTAAGAAATACTGGATTCAATAAACACCAGAGGGGGGCCACCAGGTGGGCACAACCCACATGGGCACGCCAGGCCCCCCTAGCGTGCCCTGGTGTATCGTGGCCTCCTCGGCCCACCTCCGGTGCCCATCTTCTGGTATATAAGTGATGTTGACCTAGAAACAATCATAAAAATACTGTCGGGACGGAACGCCGCCGTCTCGAGGTGGAACTTGGGCAGGAGCACTTTTGCCCTCCGATGGAACAATTTTGTCGGGGGAACTTCCCTCCCAGAGGGGGAAATCATTGTCATCATCATCACCAACTACTCTCCCATCTTGGGGAGGGCAATCTCCATCAACATCTTCACCAGCACCATCTCATCTCAAATCCTAGTTCATCTCTTGTATTCAATCTTGTTACCGGAACTATAGATTGTTGCTAGGGGGTGACTAGTAGTGTTGATTACATCTTGTAGTTGACTACTATATGGTTTATTTGGTGGAAGATTATATGTTCATATCCATTAGATATATTAATACCCCTCTGATCTTGAGCATGTTAATCACTTGTGAGTAGTTACCTTTGTTCTTGAGGTCATGGGAGAAATCATGTTGCAAGTAATCATGTGAATTTGATATGTGTTCGGTATTTTGATAGTATGTATGTTGTGATTCCCTTAGTGGTGTCATGTGAACATCGACTACATGACACTTCACCATATTTGGGCCTAAGGGAATGCATTATGGAGTAGTAAATATATGGTGGGTTGCGAGAGTGACAGAAACCTAAACCCCAGTTTATGCACTATTCCGTAAGGGGCCGATTGGATCCTAGAGTTTAATGTTATAGTTAGAATGTACTCTTAATACTTTTCTCGTAGTTGCGGATGCTTGCGGGAAGGTTAATCATAAGTACGAGGTTTGTTCAAGTAAGAACAGCACCTAAGCACTGGTCCACCCACATATCAAATTATCAAAGTAGCGAACACAAATCAAACCAACATGATGAAAGTGACTAGATGAAATTCCCGTGTACCCTCAAGAACGCTTTGCTTATTATAAGAGACCGTTTGGCCTGTACTTTGCCTCGAAAGAATTGGCCTACCTTGCTGCATACTTGTTACAATTATCGTTACTTGCTCGTTACAAATTACCTTGCTATCAAACTACTCGCTACTTACAATTTCAGCACTTGCAGACACTACCTTACTGAAAACTACTTGTCATTTCATTCTGCTCCTCATTGGGTTCGACACTCTTACTTATCAAAAAGAGCTACAATTGATCCCCTATACTTGTGGGTCATCAAGGCTATTTTCTGGCGCCGTTGCCGGGGAGTGAAGCGCTTCTGGTAAATGGGAATTGGTAAGGAAACATTCATATAGTGTGCTGAAATGTATTGTCACTTGTTACTATGGAGAACAATCCTTTGAAGGGTTTGTTTGGGGTATATTCACCTCATTCGGAAACACAATTATCTACCCCTCAACCCGCTGCACCTACTGAAAATATTGAATATGAAATCCCTTCGGGTATGATAGAACAACTGCTAGCTAATCCTTATGCAGGAGATGGAATTGAACATCCTGATATGCACTTGATATATGTGGAACAAATTTGTGGATTGTTTAAGCTTGCAGGTCTACCCAGGGATAAAGTTATGAGGAAGGTTTTTCCTTTATCTTTGAGGGAAAACACATTAGCATGGTATAGGCTATGCGATGATATTGGATCTTGGAACTGGAATCTATTGAAAATGGAGTTCCACCAAAAAAATATCATATGCACCTTGTTCATCTTGATCAGAATTATATATATAATTTTTGGCATCGTGAAGGAGAAAGTATCGCTCTAGCTTGGGGGAGGCTTAATTCAATGTTATATTCATGCCCCAATCATGATCTCTCAAGAGAAATTATTATCCATAATTTTTATGCTCGGCTTTCTCATAAATGATCGATCCATGCTTGATACTTCTTATGCTGGTTCTTTTATGAAGAAGACTATTGAATTCCTGTGGGACCTTTTGGAAAGAATTAAACGCAAATCTGAAGATTGGGAACTCGACGAAGGTAAAGAGTCAGGTATAAAACTTAAGTATGATTGTGTTAAATCTTTTATGGATACTGATGCTTTTCAAAAGTTTAACATTAAATATGGACTTGACTCTGAGATAGTAGCCTCCTTTTGTGAATCATTTGCTACTCATGTTGAACTCCCTAAAGAGAAGTGGCTTAAATATCACCCTATTAAATAAGAAATTAAAGAACTAGTACCAGTTAAAGAAGAAACTATACTTTATAACATTGATCCAGTTGTTCCTTCTGCTTATATTGAGAAACCACGTTTCCCTGCTTGGATAAAGGAGCACGCTAAAGTTTCAACTGTGGTTAACAAAAGTTATATTAGAACACCTAAACCAAATAAGCAAATTAAAGTAGAGCCTAACATTGCTATGGTAAAGGATCTCTTGGAAGAAAATGTAGATGAGCATGTTATTTGCTTTAATGAAGAGGCTGCTAGGATTGCCAAACCTGATGAAAGGGACAAACATAGACCCGTCGTGGGCGTGCCTATTATTTCAGTTAAAATAGGAGATCATTGCTATCATGGTTTATGTGACATAGGTGCTAGTGTGAGTGCTATTCCCTACTCTTTATACCAAGAAATTATGAATGCCATAGCACCTGTAGAAATAGAAAATATTGATGTCACTATTAAACTTGCTAATAGAGATACTATATCACCAATCGGGATTGTTAGAGATGTTGAAGTCTTGTGTGGGAGAATAAAATACCCTACTAATTTTCTTGGTCTTGGTTCCCCACAAGATGACTTATGTCCCATTATCTTTGGTAGACCTTTCTTGAACACTGTTAATGCCATAATAGATTGTCAGAAACAAATTGTTGGTGTTAGTTTTGGTGATGAGTCTCGTGAGTTTAATTTTTCCAAGTTTAGTAGGAAACTTCATGAAAAAGAATTGCCTAGTCAGGATGAAATTATTGGGCTTGCTTCTATTGTTGTGCCTCCTACTGATCCTTTAGAGCAATATTTACTAGACCATGAAAATGATGCGCATGTGCATGAAAGAAATGAAATAAGTAAAAAAATCTTTGAACAACGCCCCCTACTTAAACACAATTTGCCTATTGAAACTCTTGGAGGTCCACCTCCACGTAAAGGTGGTCCTATGTTTGAATTAAAACAATTGCCACACACTTTGAAATATGTTTATCTTGATGAAAAGAAAATATATCCTGTTATTATCAGTGCTAACCTTTCAGAACATGAAGAAGAAAGATTATTGAAAGTTCTAAGGAAGCACCGAGCTGCTATTGGATATACTCTTGATGATTTAAAGGGCATTAGTACCACTCTATGTTAGGCACAAAATTAATATGGAACCTGATGCTAAACTAGTTGTTGATCACCAACGTCGGTTAAATCCGAAGATGAAACAAGTGGTAAGAACTGAAATATTAAAACTTCTGGAAACGGGTATAATCTATCCCATAGATGATAGTATATGGGTAAGTCATGTTCATTGTTTCCCTAAGAAAGGAGGTATAACTGTAGTTCCTAATGATAAGAATGAACTTATTCCACAAAGAATTGTTACAGGCTATAGAATGGTAATTGACTTCAGAAAATTAAATAAAGCTACTAGAAAATATCATTGCCCTTTGGCTTTTATTGATCAAATGATTGAAAGATTATCTAAACACGCACATTTTTGCTTCCTTGATGGATATTATGGCTTTTCACAAATACATGTTTCTCAACCTGATCAAGAAAAGACCACTTTTACTTGTCCATTTGGAACTTATGCTTATAGACGTATGCCTTTTGGTTTATGTAATGCACCTGCTACCTTCCAAAGATGCATGATGGCTATATTGTCTGACTTTTGTGAAAAGATAGTTGAGGTTTTCATGGATGACTTTTCTGTTTATGGGAAGTCTTTTGATGATTGTTTAAGCAATCTTGAGCGAGTTTTGCAGAGATGTGAACAAACAAATCTTGTCTTGAATTGGGAGAAGTGCCACTTTATGGTTAATGAAGGCATTGTTTTGGGTCATGAAATTTCTGAAAGAGGTATTGAAGTGGACCAAGCTAAGGTTGATGCAATTGAGAAAATGCCATGTCCTAAGGACATCAAAGGTATTCGTAGTTTCCTAGGTCATGATGGTTTCTATAGGAGATTTATCAAAGACTTCTCTAAAATTTCTAGGCCTCTTACTAGTCTCTTGCAAAGGATATTCCTTTTGTTTTTGATGATGATTGTCTTGAAGCCTTTGAAACACATAAGAATGCCTTAATATCTGCGCCTATTGTTCAACCACCTGATTGGAACTTGCCTTTTGAAATTATGTGTGATGCTAGTGATTATGCTGTTGGTGCTGTTCTAGGACAAAGAGTTGATAAGAAATTAAATTTTATTCATTATGCTAGTAAAACTCTAGACAATGCTCAAAGAAATTATGCTACTACGAAAAAGGAATTCTTAGCAATGGTGTTTGCTTGTGATAAATTTAGACCTTATATTGTTGACTCTAAAGTAACTATTCACACAGACCATGCTGCTATTAAATATCTTATGGAAAAGAAAGATGCTAAGCCTAGACTTATTCGTTGGGTCCTCTTGTTGCAAGAATTTGATCTACATATCATTGATAGAAAAGGAGCTGAGAACCCCGTAGCTGATAACTTGTCTAGGCTTGAAAATGTGTTTGATGACCCACTACCTATTGATGATAGTTTTCATGATGAGTAGTTAGCTGCAATAAATGTTTCTCATAGTACTCCTTGGTATGCTAACTATGCTAATTACATTGTTGCTAAATATTTGCCACCTAACTTTACATACCAACAAAAGAAAAAAATTCTTCTATGATTTAAGACATTACTTTTGGGATGACCCACATCTTTATAAAGAAGGAGTAGATTGTATTATTAGGCGTTGTGTACCTGAGCATGAATAGGGACAAATCCTACGGAAATGTCACTCTGAGGCTTATGGAGGGAATCATGCTGGAGATAGAACTGCTCATAAGGTATTGCAATCTGGATTTTATTGGCCTACTCCTTTCAAGGATGCCCGTAAGTTTTTCTCATCTTGTGATGAATGCCAAAGAATAGGTAATATCGGTAAGCGTCAAGAAATGCCTATGAATTATTCACTCGCTGTCGAACCATTTGATGTTTGGGGATTTGATTACATGGGACCTTTACCTTCCTCTAATGGGTATACACATATTTTGGTTGCTGTTGATTATGTTACTAAATGGGTAGAAGCTATTCCAACTAGTAGTGCTTATCACAATACCTCTATTAAAATGCTTAAGGAAGTTATTTTCCCAAGGTTTGTAGTCCCTAGATATTTAATGACTGATGGTGGTTTGCACTTTATTCATGGCGCTTTCCGTAAAATGCTTGCTAAGTATGATGTTAACCATAGAATTGCATCACCCTATCATCCTCAGTCTAGTGGTCAAGTTGAGTAATAGAGAAATAAAATTAATTTTGCAAAAGATTGTCAATAGGTCCAGGAAGAATTGGTCTAAGAAATTAGATGATGCACTTTGGGCTTATAGAACAGCAGATAAAAATCCTATGGGTATGTCTCCTTATAAAATGGTCTATGGAAAGGCTCGTCATTTGCCTCTTGAGTTAGAACATAAAGCATAGTGGGCAGTTAAAGAACTCAACTATGATTTCAAACTTGCTGGTGAGAAGAGGTTATTTGATATTAGCGCATTAGATGAATGGATAACCCAAGCTTATGAAAATGCAAAGTTATTCAAAGAAAAATTTAAAACATGGCATGACAAAAGAATCAAAAAATCTAAGTTTAAAGTCGGAGAATATGTTCGTTTGTACAACTCTCGTTTTAGAATTTTTTTTCAGGGAAGCTCCTCTCGAAATGGGAAGGCCTATGTCATTGAGGAGGTTTACCAGTCTGGTGCCATCAAAATAAATAATTTAGAAGGTACTAACCCGAAGGTTGTCAATGGACAACGAATAAAACATTATATCTCAGGTACGCCCATTAATGTTGAAAGTAATATTATCCAAACTTTGACACCGGAAGAGTACATAAATAGTCCTTCCGAAACACTCCAGAATCATGAAAATAAGGAGGTACATGATACGGTAAGTAATCCCACTCCGAAAAATCCACACAAAAATTCCGTCCGTTTTGGAATATTTTAAAATTTTGGAAATAAAGAAACTTCCGAAAGCGTCCCCTGGTGAGCACAATACACCAGGGCGCGCCAGGCCTGGCGCGCCCAGGTGGGTTGTGCCCACCTCAGGCATCTTCCGGACTCTGTTTTTCTTCTGTATACTTGTCCTGCAAGATAAAAAAATTCTATATATACTCCCCGAACCTGTTGACCACCGTATCGTGGAGAAATCTTCTGTTTTCTTTTCTTGCTATTTTCAGTCAGATCTATCAAGCCCGGCATCATGTCTTCCTCCTCCTCAAACCTCATGGAAGAAGATGCTTGGATGATGAAGATCGAGACGAAGAGGGAGGGGCATACAGACGTCATCAAAGGAGAATTGAGTATCGGGCATGGGCACTCCCCTTGGCTTCCGCCAAGCTTGGGGGAGGTGCCCCGGTATCCTATAATCCCACTATCTTTTTGCTTTTACTTATCTTAGTTCAATCTTTTGCTTAGATGAATAAAGTTTAGTTCGATCTTTTCTTCTTTGAAAGTTTGCTTACTGATTTATCATTGTTATCATGTCCAAGTTATATAATAAAGTTAGCTCGAGTTTTTACTTTCTTTACTTTCATGTTGCAAATAAAGAAAAGAAAAATAAAAAGAAAGGAAATAAATGAAGATGATCATATGCTAATCTTATGGTAGGTGATGGCACCACACAAGGAAAAGTATAAGTAGAAAATTTTGTTATAGATTGACAAACATAGCATTGGTCAATGATGCAACGCATTAAAGAATTAATAATGGAAGAGAAGATTCACATATAAATATACTATCCTATAAATATTTTGTGATTGTGAGCCCCATCAAAATATTATATGCCAAAATTGTTGACGTTGGACAAGGCAGACAACTTAATGATTTATGTTTGTTCATATTCACATAAAAGTCATATTGTCATAGATCCTTTAACATGTGGTTCTTGGCCGATATATTTTCTAGCCAAAAATTCCGCACTAAGTAGAGATACTACTTGTGCATCCAAAAACCATTAAACCCAAATCTTTTTCGAGAGTCCACCATACCTACCTATGGATTGAGTAAGATCCTTCAAGTAAGTTCTCATCGGTGCAAAAAGGCAATAAAAATTGCTTCTAAATATGTGAGATCATTTAGTGTAAGAGAAAATTGAGCGTTGTATGAATTGGATGACAAAGAATAAAAGCGACAGACTGCATAATAAAGTTTCTCATCTTAAGGGGCAATACGACATGACGTTCTCTTGCACTAAGAGATTGAGCATGCAAACAAATAAGCGCATGGCAACCTCTGCTTCCCTCTGCGAAGGGCCTATCTTTTACTTTTATGCAAAGAGTCAAAGTTTTCCCTCTTTCCTCTTTTATTTTTATCCTTTGGCAAGCATCATGTGGTGAGGAAAGATTTAGGCACATATGTTCAGTTGAATATTGGTGGCATTAGTTATTATTGTTGACATCACCCTTGAGGTGAGTATGTTGGGAGGCAAAACTATAAGCCACTATCTCTCTATGTGTCTGGTTGAAACATTTTGCTCATGTGTATGTGGTGAGTGTTAGCAATCATAGAAGACTTTATGATGGTTGAGTATGTGGACTTGCCTAAAGGCTCTGATACGTGACCCTTCCTGAAAAGATGATGAATTGTAGTTGCAAAAGTCGACTAAAAACATAGTTTGTTGGTTTCTAATAGGGTTTATGCTTTATACTTTAGTTGTGTGATGAACTGTCACTTATTCATGAGAAATCTATGATGCAAGTTCTATGATAAAAGTCTTATGTTTAATTCTATTGCTGTTATAATAATCAACATGATGCTTCTATGTCTCTATTTTGTTTTTATCGACACATCTCTGTCAAAGCATGTGGACATGTTTTTTGATTTCGGTTTTCGCTTGAGGACAAGCGAGGTCTAAGCTTGGGGGAGTTGATACGTCCATTTTGCATCATGTTTTCTTACTGTTATTTACAATGTTTTTATCCATAATAATGCTTTTTGGAGTAATTTTAATGCCTTTTATCTCATAATTTGCAAGGTACACACCAAGAGGGAGAATTCTCGCAACTGGAAATCTGGACCTGAAAAAGCTATGTCAGGCTACCTATTCTGCACAACTCCAAACGAGCTGAAACTCCACAAGGATTTTTTATGGAATATTTAAGAAATATTGGAGTCAATAAAAACCACAGGGGGGCACCAGGTGGGCACAACCCACCTGAGCGCGCCAGGCCCCTTGGCGCGCCCTGGTGTATCGTGGCCTCCTCGGCCCACCTTCGGTGCCCATCTTCTGGTATATAAGTGAAGGAAATATGCCCTAGAGGCAATAATAAAGATGTTATTAGTATTTCCTTATATCATGATAGATGTCTTCTATTCATGCTAGAATTGTATTAACCGGAAACTTAGTACATGTGTGAATACATAGACAAAACAGTATGTCCCTAGTATGCCTCTACTAGACTAGCTCATTGATCAAAGATGGTTATGTTTCCTAGCCATAGACATGAGTTGTCATTTGATCAAAGAGATCATATCATTAGGAGAATGATGTGATGGACAAGACCCATCCGTTAGCTTAGCACTATGACCGTTTAGTTTTACTGTTATTGATTTCTTCGTGACTTATACATGTTCCTATGACTATGGGATTATGCAATTCCCGAATACCGGAGGAATACCTTGTGTGCTATCAAACGTCACAACATAACTGGGTGATTATAATAATGCTCTACCGGTGTCTCCGAAAGTGTTTGTGGTATTGGCATAGATCAAGAATAGGATTTGTCACTCCGAGTGTCGGCAAGGTATCTCTGGGACCTCTCGGTAATGCACATCATAATAAGCCTTGCAAGCAGATGACTAATGAGTTAGTCACGAGATGATATATTACGGAACGAGTAAAGAGACTATCTGGTAACGATATTGAACTAGGTATTGAGATACCGATGATTGAATCTCGGGCAAGTAACATACCGATGACAAAGGGAACAACGTGTGTTGTTATGCAGTTTGACCGATAAAGATCTTCGTAGAATATGTAGGAGCCAATATGAGCATCCAGGTTCTGCTATTGGCTATTGAACGGAGATGGGTCTCGGTCATGTCTACATAGTTCTCGAACCCGTAGGGTCCGCACGCTTAACGTTTGATGATGATCGGTATTATGAGTTTATGAGTTTTGATGTACCGAAAGTAGTTTGGAGTCCCGGATGAGACCACGGACATGACGAGGAGTCTCGGAATGTCCGAGACGGAAAGATTGATATATTGGACGGCTATATTCGGACACCGAAAGTGTTCCGGAAAAGTTTCGGATTAAACCGGAGTGCGGGAGGGGTTACCGGAACCCCCCCCCC
>LR738710.1:239827645-239846292 GCA_902687465.1 Secale cereale
ATATATATATATATATATATATATATATATATATATATCGAAGAGTAGGATTTATTTTACTCATCATCCCTTTATCACTCTGGTGAGGACTCCTGACAATTATTTATCTCTTCTACTCTAAAAAATTCACAATTTTTTTTAGGATCACGCGAGTATTGTTTGCATTGTTCCGATGTCTTTGTGACGAGAACATTGTTGTCGATGTCTCCTGTCTTTTAGGGGTTGTGGCAGTGTCCCGGGGAGTTGAGCTCCGAGGTGTTGTCGTCACAAATCTATCGCAGCAGTTCTGGAATACTTAAGACGACCGACATAAAAAACTCTCCTATGCGGTTGGTGGCAAGATAACCCCGACATCACCCAGTACTGGGGAGGTAGTTCGGGAGTATTGCCATAGCTTGTATAGCAGATGCGTTTTGAAGGTCCGAGGTAAACGGTTTCCGGAAATAACTGGTTATGTGTTGAAGGATGGATACAAGTGGATGTAGGATTAGAGTTGAGTGCGCGATGCTTCCCCTATATCCCCAACACCTGATTGCATAACTGGAAACATTCGGAAATTTATAGGTGGGTTCATCTAGTAGCTCGTAGGCATTCTTCCAACGAGTGCATGATATGGAGTTCGAGGTTCAACATTGAGTGAAGAGGTTTTATGGGCGTTGTTCCAATCGAGAGTTGCATCTTAAAGGGTCCTTGGCTATGCTGATCCGGGGATTGCAAAACCCTTTTGTAACACGTTCCATGAGCTTTCAGCACGAATATGTGGAACGAAACTTCTATCTTGTATTTGTTCTATCTGCTTCTTGTTGTTTTTATTTACCTTTTGTTCTCCCAAGTGGCTTCTCGACAAGTGTTGTATCATTAAGCTATGGAATCATTCGTTCAATTCTCTGTTCGGATGATATTGTGAAGATTATGTTGCAACATATATATCCGTTGTTTTCGTTTTATTCTGGTATTCGAGTTGCTTCGATGTCAAATGTTGATTCCATACCTTTCTTAATCGGTGTTCTCATATTTCTATGGGAGTGCTAATCCTTCGTGATCATCGAGATTATTATGTAAATTCTTTTCAACCCGTGTGGTTCGCTTCAAGTTAATCTGATCTCTTCATCATCTGCAAGATCAACTCTTAGTCTTTTCTCAATGGTGTCTATTTCATTCATCCCAAGTTGTCTTGTTTTTCCCCACCCTCCCCCCCTTTTTCTTATGGAGCCAGAATTCTTAATCAAGTATCCATTTTATTCATGTGATGTTTCTTCATTCATTTCCTTCAATGTTCTTATCCGGTGATTTATCGTGAAGATGCTCAAGAGTTTCTAGTTCATCATTCTTAATTCTAATATTCTTCTCCGGTGTACTAAATCCAAGCTTCCGTATTGATCATATCTGTGCCTCTTGTTTCGCATGTTTTCCATTGTGGGAATTCTTATCCAAAGTCTCTCTTGATTATTCAACTCTCTCTAATTCTTATCCGGAGTGTACAAGAGATCTCAGAGGACTCGTGTTTCCATTTTCAACCTGTTCAATATATTTTGAGATTGTTATCTCATTCAAGCCATTTAAGTCAACCGGTGCTATATCTCTTAAGCAATATTTTTGAATGGTGATTTCTTTTGAGTGGGCCCTAACCCACAGGTCTTTTTTCAAGATCTTACCTGACTCTTCTATTTTCCGGAGTTATTCTCAAATTCTTTCCAAAGTGTGACATAGGAATGATTTCCATCAGTCATATGACTTCTCCAAGATCGCTTTCAAATACTTTTCATCATTGGTTCAACATTTTAATTCTTCATTCCGGAGTGCCTCAACAATTCTTCATGGTATTTCTCGTCATTCTTCTCAACATTTGAAGGTCGGAGAAGAGTTTCTCATAAATCTTGGCCGTCCTCTTGAAGATTCATGGTTCTAGATTCATGCAATCCTCATTATTGTTCCGATTGTGAGGAATTCTTTTTATACCCATCCGAAGCATTTCATGAATTCTTTCCATTGTGATCCTACGAAGGCCATCATTTCAGAAGATTCTTCGTTCTCAGTTTTCAACTTCGCCCTCCAACTATTCTTTATTGATGCATCTTCGTTCGTCTCCATATTCTTCCGGTGCTTTGTTCAAGTATTCTTTAATCAGTCTGCGATCTCTTCGTTCTCTTGTATCTAAATTTCCACAAGTGCTTATTCTTCCCGGTGGATTATTCTTTTCATCACCCGGTTTCAATTCTTACGGTGGTTCATTCAAGATTACTCTTCCGTTGTTATCGTATCAATTCATTTGTTCTTTCAATAATCCTACCGGTGCTTTGTTGATTATTTATCCAAGGTTGTGCTAGATCTCTCTTTAATTCTTTGCAACGAGAATAAGTAGCATTCATATCCATTGCTTCTCATCAATTTAAGGTGATGAAAGGTATTCTTAGTCTTATTCCCTCAAGGTGATTTAATTCCTTTGTTCGGAGTTTGTTCATGATGAATAAATTCTAATCCCATGTCATTTCATCTTTTTCTTTTCCGGAGTTCAAAGTTTCTCGGCCATCTCATCGGAACCTCCATCTAAATCATTGCAAGGCTTCAATCTTATTCTTTTCATCCTTCAGTTTTTCATCCTTTTGTTACCGGAGTTTTTCTTGGTGGTTCATCATGATTTAATTCATGCTCGAAGTGTTCTTCAAGATTCTTGTTGGAGCTCAAGCATTCTTCATCATGCATTCCGAAGTGCAATTCTTTCTACCTTATCTTTTGAGGTGGTGTTATGTCATTCTCGACAATTTACTTCATGTCTCATGATTCACAAGTTGTCAGGAATGAGATATTTAAACCCATCATTTTCTTCGTTCAGGAGATCCTTCTAACCCTTCAATCTATTCGTTGGAGTTTTCGTGGGTTATAATTCACCTAAAGTTTTCCCTAAGAATTGTTGCTATTATGGTGCTTATAAATGACCCAAGTACTTCATTTATCATTCCGGTGAAATAAGATTTTCATCTCTTTGGTGCTCTCATTCAAATCAATTGTTTCCGTTAGTGGCTGGTTGTCACCTCTTAATTTTGAGATGTTTTCCATAAGCCCACATCAAGCTTATTCTTTTCGTTGTTGAATTTCCAACAACTCTATTCAATCCATCGTTGTAAGAATGCTCTTTCAAATTCAATTTTGAGAGAAGTTGTCATATTTTTTTCTCCGTTCATTTCTTTCATTGATCTATATTCTATTCTTTCATTCCGGAGGCATTGTGATATTGCTCTCTTTGACCATCATCTCGTTTTTATCAAGATCATATTCTTCCCTTTCTTGTCTATTTAAACGGAGTGTTGTGTCCTCCATTCAAGTTTCGTCATCTTATCTAGTTTTTCCTCTGTTTTCAACCGGAGTGCTGTCTGAATCCTTCTTACCCCTTGTGCCATTCTTTCAATTGTTTCAGAGGCAGTGTGTTGTTGATTTCATCAAGTATCATTCCATCTCCTCAAGTTCATGTTAATTCCTTCCATTTTCAGACGGAGTACTGTCCAAATTATGTCATTCTTATTCCTTGCCTATACCATTGCAGTTTCATATTCTTTTGCTTCGTAATCTCTTCTTTCATGTCTTTCAACCTACAAGGTTCTTGTAATGTACCTTGTTCCTCCTTTTTATAACGAAGTGTTTTCATCTTCATTCATCTTTGTTGTATTCTTCTTTCAATTTGTTCAACCTCTCAACGTTCGTGGTTTCACTCGTTTGTCGAAGAAGCAACTTTGTTTTACCGCTTCTTTTCCATTTTTATCCGGTGCCATCTCTAGGATCTCGGGTCGAGATCATCTGTTAGTGTGGGAGAGTTGTGACGCGCGAAGACCGACGCTCCAGAAGATTCCAGATGTTCCGGGTTTTCGCCGTGTGTTTTATTTTGTGCTTGCTCTTTTTATTTTGCATTGCATTATGTCATCATGCCTGCATGTCATCAATCTTTGCATCTCAACTAAATGAATTGCATAGATCGTTTGATCTATTTAAATCGAGGGAAGGATGACTTCTCTTTATAACATATCCTCCTAATAAATATGGAGCTATGAAAATATTCCATTCCTTGGAATCACCTATAACACATTTGCACCGTTCTTCAATTTCCTTTTGTCCAACTCAACTTCATTTCTTCCTTTGAGGCATTTTAGTAAAATTGGGTTGCAATTTTACTTTCTCTAGAAATGTTCCAAACCTGCCCATAAATCACATCTAGTGTGTAGGGTCATCTCCTATAATTTCAACCCTTTTTGAGTGCATTTAAATGGGTTTCGATTTTCAAACCTGTGCGAATCTTACTTCCACTAAAAATGCACGAACCATTTTATTGGTATCCTTCACATTTTTGTGAGTCCAGAAAGATTTTTCTCCCTGTCAAACTCCATTGCTACGCCTCTATTCTTTTCTTTTATCTTCTGTTTTTTCTTCCTTTCTTTCTTTCTTCTTTGGGTAAAAAAAAGGAGCCCAGCCCGCTGGACCTACAGCCAGGCCCAGCCGCCGGCCTCTCTAAGGCCTCCTGCAGCCTCCATTTGGCCCAAGGCCCAATCCCCACCTAACCCTAGCCCGACTCCACCGCTCGCTCCTCCTCTCGTATTTTTCCCTCGCGCCGCCTCTCCTCGAGCGCTCTGCCTCGTCTTCGTTCCCGCACACGAGCTCGCTCAATCCCCTCTCCCTCCGCTTCGATCTCCTCCTCGTCGCCCCACGCGCCCAGTGACCCCGCCTCCTTTCTTCCTCCAGCGACGCGCCGTCCTAGCTCCTTCCCCCGCCGGACCCTGCTGCGTCACCGCCCCGGGAGCCAGGGGCTGCAGCCACCGAGGCGCTGCCTCCTCTTCTCAAGCGCCGAGGCCCTTGAGCCTTTCGGCTCCCGATCCGCCGCCGCACCATGGCGCCCACGCCGTCCGCCGCTAGGGACCTCCTCCGGTGCTCCACTTCATCCGTGCCCGGCCTCCGCGGCGGCCACCGGAGGTGCTGCAGAGCGCCGCCTCCACGCGACCATCTCCGGTCGAGGCCCAGCCAGGTCGCCGGCGCGGCCGACCTCTTCTCCGCGTCGTTCCCGCGACACCGACCTCCCTTCCTCCCCTGCTGCACGTCCCCGACGTCGTCCTTCTTCCAGCCGCTGGCAAGTCCCATATCCGGCCGCTTCCGTCGCCTCCTGTTGACTTCCTGCACGCACGACCCTCTCCGTGTACATGTATCGCCAAGATGCACCCATGAGTTGTTTTCGCCAAGTTCAACCACCGATGAGCCAGGGCTTTTTGCCTTGCTCATTTTGTGCGGCCGAGAACACCTCAAGTTCGACTACAAGGAAGACCCCAAGTACCACGACGCCGAAACATCAAGTTCAACTACGAAACGTGTATGACCGTCGTCGAGACTGCAAGTACCACTACATCGACGTGTACGACTACCGTCATTCCTCGAGGGCACCACAAGCGTCAAGTTCGTGACCGATACATGTACGACTACCGTCGCCCCGGAAACGATGGATTCGTCAAGTACCTCTCCGAAACGGAACGTGTACCTCTACGTCAATGACGACCCCGACGCCCCGTGTACAGCTACGAACAGAATGACTACCTCCCACTACGAACGTGTTCAACTACTTCCCTCGACGTCTCGAACCACCCCGAATCCGCACGCTACAAGGTATACCAACGAGACGACCCCATGGATGAATGCATGTGAGTGTGTGATGTATGAGATGAAGTACTTGTTTGCGCCGTGTCCGTTGCGCCCCTCTTTTGTCGCCGACCCGTGGGAACCCGGAAGCCGGGAGCACCCCATTAACTTGTTCGACTCACTCACGCCACCTAACTTTTGCACCGGCTTCTTGACGAGTTGTCGGATCATCGGAACGTTGCCACTGCACCGTTTCCGTTCTCGTCGCCAGGAAACTCCTTTCCTTCCGTCGTGGCAACCAAATGCTTCATATCTTGTTAATTGTCAACCTTTAATTAAAATTTGCATAAAACTTGAAAATGTCATCCGCATCATGATAACAACATTTAAATTGTTAAAATTGTTGTTGCTTCAATAATTGCTAAATGACATGAGGAGTTTCCGGAATTGTTGTTGTTATTTCCGGCCTCATTTAAATTGACTAGATAGTGTAGTTTTGCTCATGCTTCACCTCTTGCTATGTTTAATAAAAACATTTAACCTTGTCTTGTAAATAAACGAGAGTCAACTAAATAAATATAATGTGGTGTTTTGTCAATATGCAACTCGTTGCATATTGAGCTCCACTTAACTTGTAGAATTGTTTGTGTATTTGCCATGCCATGCATATTTAAACCGGACATGCATCATACTTGTTTGTGCATCTTATGCCATGCTTATGATATGTGTGTTTACCGTGTTGTTTGTTTCTTTCCAGTTTGCTTCTCTCGTTAGCTTCGGTTTTCGTTCCGGAGTTGTGAGGTTTGTCGACTACTTCTTGGACTCGTTCTTCTTCCTTGCGGAATCCCAGGCAAGATGACCATTCCCAGATATCACTACTATCTTTGCCTATGCTAGATGTCTCGCTGTTTAGCTTATTGCCTCGATGCCTATTCCTGTTTGTCAGCCCCCTATTGTTGCCATGAAACCTCTAACCTTTGACACCTTCCCAGCAAACCATTGTTTGGCTATGTTACCCGCTTGCTCGGCCCCTCTTATAGCGTTGTTAGTTGCAGGTGAAGATGAAGATTGCTCCATGTTGGAACTTGTTGTTGGAATATCACAATATCTCTAAAATATATTAACAGACCTATATACTTGGCAATGGGTGGAAGGCTTGGCCTTTTGCACGGTGTTTTGTTCCACTCATGCCACCTTAGGACCCGATAAACCGGTGTTATGTTCCCGGATTTTGCGTTCCTAACACTGTTGGGGTTTATGGGCCCCCCTCTATAACCCGCTTAGCGCTAAAGCTTTTCCAGCAAGGACCAACTTTGGTACTACATTTGCCTAACAACTAAAACTTGCATAGGGAGTAATTAACCCTTTTTCTTAATCAACAACCCGGGCCAGTGCTCCACATGAGTGTTGGTCCAAACTGGGGGTTCTGCGGGGCCACCTCGGGGAAACTCAAGGGCTGGTAAAAACATGTAGAATCGCCCATCCGGTCGTGGCCTGAGACGAGATACGCGCGGCTACTATCAGGGTGTCGGCACGCCGGGAGGTCTTGTTGGATTAGTTTTACCTTTGACGGAATATCTTGAGCATGGGATTCCGAGAATACTCGGGTCTTCCCACCTTGGAGTTGCGACTCCGCAGATCGTGAGCTTGTGATGGGCTAAGTTGGGACACCCCTGCAGGGTTTTGAACTTTCGAAAGCCGTGCCCACGGTTATGTGGCAGATGAGAATTTGTTAATATCCAGTTGTAGATAACATGACACTCTATCCTTAAGAATACACTACATGTGTGAGTTCTGTGATTGTCTCCTCTTGAAGGGGTTTTGAGAAGAAGAACACGGTGGTGTCGGGGAAACTGACCGCCCGCGAACACCTATGGGACCGGAGCCCCTTCTACGTTGCGGTAAGGGAGCGGAGGGAGCACGGAGAGCAGATCGAGGAGCACACGCGGGCAGTTTACCCAGGTTCGGGCCGCGATGTACGCGTAAAACCCTACTCCTGCCTTGGTTGTATTGAGTTCTTGGGCTCGGGAGCTTGAAGATCTACAGTACTAGCTACACCGAGCGAGAGAGTGGTTTAGTTTCTGGGATCGAACCCCCTCTACGTTGTGCATGGGCCTCCGTTTATAGTTCGAAGAGGTCACCGACAGGTGCCAACGTAGAGGAGGGTAAAAATGTAAAACTGGTGGTGGTTGTAACAGTGCATGAACAGTGTATGAACAGTGGTCTTCACCTAACTCTGACGGTGGGGGACAAGGGCATTGAATGCCCGTCGTCGTCGCCCCAAAAGCGCCCGTCCATGCGTCTCCGTTTGCCACGGCGATAGTCTCGTCACCGCAGCTTGCCACCGTGTACCCCAGGCTGCACAGCCATCCGCCATGTGCCCCTGGAAGGGCCCCAGGGCGACGCGTGGCCAGATGAGCTGGAGCGCAGGCACACAGTATAAGTTTCCCCCGGCAAGCACCTTGCCGGGGTCGCAACCTTGCCGGGCCCGGAAGCTTGTCGCTCTCCGGGTCCTGCCGGGGCGCATGATGCACCGCGATATACCTCCTTGAAGTGCCGTTCTTTTGGCCTTCCTGGCAAGCTCCTCTTGCCAGGGTCTCGTGCTGGAATGATAACTTTGAGCCTGGTGCGGCCTTCCCGGCAAGCTCCTCTTGTCGGGGTCGTGTCTCTTAACTTGAATACTTTGTTCTTGAATGGCTCAAAAGGGGTCTAGAGTGGGCTTTGGCGGGCACGTGGTGAGCCAGACCACGGGACGCTGCTACTGCCCGTGCACAAGTCGGGATACTAAGGTACCCCTACATTAGTACACCGACAGGAGCCCCCGGGCCTGGGCCACACACGGTGCCGAGCGTTGTTGGGCCAGGCCCAGAACAGTGCACGGGCACACGCAGCCCACGGCGCGCCGTTTCCCACTCCAGATTCGCCGCATCCCTCCCTAACGGCACGCGTCGATTGCGGCGTCGTGGGAGAGATCGTGGCCTGTTTCTTTAATAGGGAAATGCGGAACGTCCCCCACTTCCCCCTTAAAAGCAGAGGAAGTAGGGGCAGTTTTCCCCCATTGCTTTCATTGCGCCTTGAATCCTCAGAAACCCCCGCCGCTCCCTGCTTCTGCCCTTCCTCCGCCGTCTTCCCCACCCGTAGCGCCGTCGCCCTCCCTCGCCGTCCCCGCCATGGCCCCGAAGAGCGACCAGGCGAAGAGCGACAAGGCGAAGAGCGATAAGGCGAAGAAGGAGAAGTCTGAGCAGGCGGCGAAGCTGGCAGCCATGCGGAGAAGGAGGGTGGTCTTCCCGCCAAGGCTCGGCCCGAGGGAGCTGCGGGACAAGTACTACTTGTTCTGGGCGAGGGAGACGAAGGATCACCCACGCACCAGAGTCCTCCCCGCCGTGGCCGTCGACATGTTCCCGGGAGGTTACTACTTCTTCGCTTCGTTCTTCTATTGCGGTCTCTGCCCTCCGTATTCGGAGTTCTTCTGTGATGTGATGAACACGTATGGCCTCCACCTCTTAGATTTCACCCCAAATGTCGTTCTCACCTTGGCCGTTTTCGCACATCTGTGCGAAAACTATGTCGGGGTCCACCCAAATGTAGCTCTTTTCCGCCATTTCTTCACGCCTAGAGTAGAGTCCGGATCCCGACTCTCCGGCGGCATATCCTGGATCTTTAGGCTGAACAAGAAGGAGGCGTACTTGAAAGGAGAGCTTCGCGGCAAGTGGGAGGAGTGGAGGGCTGACTGGTGCTGGGTTCTGGAAGATGAGCCCGAGCAGTTTACCTTGCCGCGCCAGACAGCAGTAGTGCGCGGCAAGGATTGGAGCGACTTGGCCCCGGAGGACGACAAGCTGCAGATTGCCCTTACTAGGATCCTTCGTCTCCGGGCTGCCAACCTGACTGTGGGTGAAGTTGGGGCCGACTTCCTCCGCCGCCGCATTGCCCCTCTGCAGGAAAGGAAGAGACCCGCTTGGGAGTTCGGCAACGCGGCAGACCGCATGAGGCTGCGCTCCGGGCTGAACTATAATTCACCGTCCTGGAGCTGAAGGGGATGGTCCGGGAGCTGTTCAAACACGACCCCAAGCACCCGGAGTGGTTCAAACCGTCGACCGGAGCAGTTCCTTTGTGCAACAACACTGCCCTCAGTGCCATCCGCGCGGTCATGCCTGAGTGTGATTCCCACGGGGTCGTCCCCACTTGGCTGGTGCCTTCAGAGGAGACCGTGCAGGCCTTCTTTGACAACCTGGTTGAAAAACCACGCAACGCCGAGGAGAGGAAGGGGCTCACCCGGGAGACCACCGCGCGAGATGTGGCATACATTGCCTCCAGGATGGAGGAGGCCGATGCGGCTGCGGCTGCAGGTGAATTTGGGTACACTGTGGATGAAGCGGAGGCGGCGGACGCGGTGAGCCAGGCCGAGGAGGAGGAAATCCTCAAGCTGCTGAAGATCGCGCCCGAGGAGTTTGCCGGGGAGCCTACCGGGGAGCCTGCCGGGATGGGCGAGGCTGCCGGGCAGGCTACTGAGTCCAGCGGGCCCGCCGAGGAGGAGGAGGACGCCGAGTCCGGTGATTCCGACGAAGACTCTGGCGGGTCTCTGAATCTTGATGACGACGCCTCCTCATCCTCGGAGAATTCTCCGTCACCACCAAGTCCTCCGCCACAACAGAAGAAGCGCCTCCGCAAGGCCGCCGAGACGGTGAGGCCACAGGCGCCCCGACAGCAACCCAAGCGCCGGGCGATGCTCGCCACCACGATGAGCAAGGTCGTCAAGGAGGCGCCCCGTGCCCGAGCGACAAGCGGAGGGGGATCTTCCCGGAGTGGCTCTGGGGTTCCTTCCGCCCCTCGGTCTTCGGCGACGACCGGCGCGGGGTCTTCGCAACCCGGAGCTCCGGAGCCCGCCAAGCGCCCGAGGGAGCCTTCTCCTCCAGCTCCTCGCGCTGGAGCATGTGAAGCGCAGTTTGACTTATCCGCTCTCAGCTCCGATGAAGAGGAGGAAGAGTAAGCATTTGCAATTTTAATTTCCTTTCATTTTTGCCTTGATTTCTCTTGCTTGGTTCTGATCTTGTTTTGGCTTCCAGGACCTTGACCCAGAGGATGACGAAGAGGGCCAAGATCCCGGTGGTCGATCTCGAGGACGACGAGCCCGTCGCAGCGGCAGGTGATGCGCCAGCGACAGACTTGCCGGACCAGCCTGCTGCTCCGGAGAGCAGCCCCCAGCGCAGCCCCCAGCGTAAGTCTGGTATTCATTTTTCTGCTTGACGTGCGCGCTTGAGGTTGTTATCCTTATTGATGTCTTGTTGTCTTGTGCAGAAGTGGAACCGCAGCCGCAGGAGCATCAGGAGGTCGCCCCCGATGAGCCGCTTGCTCCACCTTCCCCGCCAAGGATGAGCTCCCCGGCAAGGGACGGTGCTCCGCCAAGGATGGGTACTCCGCCAAGGGCGAGCACCCCGCCCAGGGCGAGCACCCCGACAAGGGTGGACTCCCCGCCAAGGGAAGGCGCCAGCGGCCCTCCGCCGGTGGGGGCTTCTTCTACGCCGCCAAGGGAGAACTCCCCGGCGGGGGACCCCGTTGTTGAAGAGGCCCGCGAAGGTAACCCTTGTAATTTCTTCTTCTTTGATTCATCTTTTTTTGGATATTTGCTTGACGATTCTTTCTTTTCTTTTTCTTCTGTTGTCAGACCCGCCCGCCCCGGAGCCGATGGAGACGGAAACCATCGCCGAGGAGGAGGTGCGCGGCGACGCTGGCGATGCCACCGCCGCGATGAGCCAGCCGCCGAGGAGACCGCCCCGACCGCTGACACGGCAGCTGGGGAAGGGACCGGCGACCGCACTGCTGGCCTGGAGGCCGCAGGAGCGCCGGACGCTGCACCGGCCGCCGATCCATCCGCCTCTGCGGCTGGGTCGGGCGTCTATCTGGAGGCCGCCAACGGGGTATTTATACAAGTCCCGTGGGCGTCCACATCAAGGGCACCCACGGAGGGGGAGACGTTTGACGGGGAAGTTCTTGCCTCCGCCGGGTTGAAGGTTGTCGACGCGCCCGGCAGCAGCGACGAGCCCGAAGAGGAGCAACTCCTGCGTCGACTCCTGGGTTTGTACCGGGCCAGGCAAGCCAAGCTGGAGTCCCGAGAGGCTCTGGCTGCCAAGGCTGGTGCTGATCTGGAGAAGCGTGCCGCGGAGCTCCGTGCCGCCAACTAGGCGGCCCTCCGAAACTTGGCGGAGAAGCGCGAAGAGCTTGCCGGAGCACACCAAGCATTCCTCCTCAAGAAGGCCGAGGTGGAGGAGCAGCAGCGTCTGGCCGCCGAGGAGCTATCTCGGCGGGAGGGAGAGCTGAACCAGCGGAAGGTCGACCTCGACACCCATGAGGACGACCTCACCGCTCGTGAGCAAGCCATTGGCGGGGCTCTGCAGGAGGCGAGGGATGCCTCTGCTGCTGCAGAGACCGCTAAGAGGGATATGGAGGCCAGGGTGGCGCAGATGGAGCTGAACTTGAAGGCAAGTGAAGACAGGGTCACTGCGCTCAACGTGGCGCGGGAGAAGGACGCCCATACCAACTCGGAGCTGCAAGTCCGCCTCTCCGAGAAGGGCAAAGAGCTCACTGACGCCAGGGACTCCATCGCTGACTTGGAGCTGAAGGTTTCCACCCTCACCGACTCGCTTGACGCCGCCTGGGACTGCGAGACGAAGCTGAAGGACGATCTCCGTACTGAGAGGGCCCTGCTGGAAAGCGCCGCTGTCTCGCAAAACCACTTCCAGTGGATGGTGGAGCAATGGACCGAGGAGCTCGTCGCCTCCGCCGCCAACATCGACAGGGAGATGGTGGCGTTGAGGGCGGAGCACCTCGCGTACTCCCCCGACGAGAGCCTCCCCCACAGCGCCAAGCTGAGTCTGTTCTTCAGAGGGGTGGCACCGGCGCTTGCTCAGCTACGGGAGAGGATCCCCGCGCAGCTGGCTGATGAGGCACGCCGGCTTTGCATGGGTACTATGGAGCGGGTGTTGTGGAAGATCGTCTACCGCAACCCCGGGATCAACCTCGTCAACGTCCTCCGGTCCCTGCCGCCCGAAGCTGACCAGGAGGCCCTGAAGGCACAAGTTGCCCACATCGTGGAGAAGGCGGGCAGGATCCAGAGGGTCGATGGAGATCGTAGGGACTAGGCTTCCTTTCTCCTGTTTTCCTTGCCGCTGTCAATTAAGTCATAGGTAGTAGTTGGTTAGAATCAGCGGCAAGCTATCTTGTAACATAACTTTATTTTGGATAATCAACGCAGTGTTATCTCCCTTGCTTTAGTCCCTTCACTTTGTATGTTCTCCACCCTATGCTTTTAGGGAACTTGCCGGCAAAGGGACCCTTGCCGCGAGCGCTGAGTGCGGGACTCTTAGCAGCCTGCTGGCAAAGCCCTTGTCGGCAAGAAACCTTGCCGCAGCTAGTCGCAGCACACTTAGATTATTGAGCGAACTCGAAAACGAAGTAAGGGCGCGACACTTGTCGCAGCTCACTTAAGCCGTTGAGCGTGCTCGAAACAAAGTAAGGGCGCGGCTAGCCACGGGTAGGTTCCTCCGTGCACAGGTTTTCCATACAAAGTGTGGTTGTTCAAGGAAGATAAAAAAATTTGAAAATTTTTAAATTGCTCAAACTTTGGCAACTTATCTTTTGTGTTCTGTTTGCTTCTCGGCAAGGCTTTCCTTCCTTGAACAACACTTGGCCCATACCACTATCTCCTTCCCCCCCGGCAAACTTGTGCGCGAGGAACACTTCTCCTGTTTAAGAGAGAAAGGAAAGGAGGAGAAAACACAAGTATGGAGCCTTGCGGCTTGTTACTGCTTACCGGGGATGTGTGCTGCACAAAATGTCAGATGATACATGCAAGTACAAAGAAAAGCATGAAATGACAAATGGTGCGAAGCACAAAAGTTTTACTGATGCACGGGGTCTGCGCCCGGCTTTGTACAAAGGTTTACGTGCAACAGCGGCAAGACTTGTACAAAAGGTGGTTGCCGGAGCGGATCACGGCAACCGCGCCTCACGGGTGAAACTTGCGAAGATGCTCGATGTTCCAGGAGTTGCTCACCGGTAAGCCTTCTTCGGTCTCAAGGCGGACAGCGCCGGGCCTTGTGACTTGTCTCACCCAATAAGGGCCTTCCCACTTCGGCGTCAACTTGTTGGAATTCTTGGCAGACTGAACGCGCCAAAGAACAAGGTCGCCTTCCTCGAGACTCCTGGCCTTGACCTTGCGGCTATGATAGCGACACAAGGCTTGCTGGTATCGAGCAGCTCGTACAGCAGCCTAGAGACGGTCCTCCTCGAGGAGCAATGCATCATCTTGCCGAAGTTGCTCTTGCTCGAGCTCGTCGTAAGCGAGCACTCGAGGAGACCCGTATACGAGTTCCGTGGGGAGAACTGCCTCTGCTCCATAGACAAGAGCAAAGGGTGTCTGTCCGGTGGCTCGATTTGGTGTCGTCCTGATTGACCAAAGAGCCGCCGGCAACTCTTCTATCCAGTTTCTTCTGCACTTATGCAGCCTGTCGAAGGTTCTTGTCTTGAGCCCGCGCAGCACTTCAGCATTGGCCCTCTCCGCTTGACCGTTACTCCTCAGGTGAGCAACAGAAGCAAAGCAGACCTTAGCGCCAAGGTCTTGGACGTACTGCATGAAGGTGCGACTTGTGAACTGTGTGCCGTTGTCGGTGATGATCCTGTTAGGGATTCCGAAACGGCAAACAATTGACCTGAAGAACTTCACTGCTGACTTTGCTGTCACCTTTCTCACTGGTTCCACTTCTGGCCACTTTGTGAACTTGTCGATTGCAACGTACAAGTACTCAAAGCCCCCGACTGCGCGGGGAAAGGGGCCGAGGATGTCGAGCCCCCAGACCGAGAAGGGCCACGACAAAGGGATCGTCTGGAGAGCTTGAGCTGGTTGGTGAATCTGCTTGGCATGGAACTGGCACGCTTCACACTTGGTTACTTGTGCAGTTGCATCTTGGAGGGCTTCTGGCCAAAAGAAACCTTGCCGGAACGCCTTCCCGGCAAGTGCCCTTGCGCCAATGTGGTGGCCACATATGCCTCCGTGTATCTCTGCCAACAGCTTCTGTCCATCTTCCCGAGAAATGCACTTCAACCTGACACCATTGAGTCTTCTTCTGTACAGTTCATTGCCGACGAACTGGTACATACTTGACTGCCTGGTAATCCTCTCTATCTCTTCTGGTTCTTCGGGGAGTTCTCCAGTTTGAAAAAAAACGGACGATTTGCTGCGCCCATGCTGGAGCCTGAGGCTCAACAACAAGGACTAAAGGCATCAGGGCTGCTGCGGGAACCTCAGCTTCTTCGGCAAGAACCTGCGGCTCTGCCGGAGCTGAGGGTTCCCCGGCAAGCCTGCCGGGGCAAGGCTTGTCGGGAACGCCTGCTTCAACTGTACAGACCCTTGGGTCTGCAGGAGCAGACTGTTCCTCAGCATCTTGGTTGCTGATCTTGGGGACCTTGGCGGCGGCTTCGGGAAGATCCGCCGGCAAGTAGTCGCCGGAGATCAACTTCCTCTTCTTGCTCTTCCCAACTGATGGCGTAACGGATGGCTGAGTTAGCTTGAGCACGAAGACCCCTGGTTCCACAGGCAACTTCATTGCAGCACACTTTGAGAGGCCATCTACGATATCATTTTGAGCTCTTGGAACGTGCTCCATTTGTAGGCCTTCAAAGTGTTCTTCAAGCTTCCTCACTTCATCGACGTAAGCTTCCATCAGAGGGCTCTGGTAACTCTTGTTTACTTGTCGGACCACCAACTGTGAGTCTTCCCGCACAATCAGCTTCTTGATCCCAAGTTCGGCCGCAATTTTGAGACCGGCAAGCAAACCTTCATACTCAGCAGTATTGTTTGTTGCTTGTTCCTTGGGAAAGTGCATTTGAACAACGTACTTGAGGTGCTCTCCGGTGGGCGCTATGAGTAACACGCCGGCGCCGGTGCCTTGCAGCGAGAAGGCACCGTCAAAGTACATTATCCACTCTTTGTTCGCTTCTTGGACGGGGATGCTTGTCTCTGGAACTTCTTCATCTGGCGTTGGTGTCCATTCTGCTATGAACTCTGCCAAAGCTCTGCTCTGTATGGTTGAAGTACTCTCAAACTTGAGACCAAAGCTCGACAGCTCCAGTGCCCACTCGACGATCCTGCCTGTTGCTTCTGGATTTTGCAATATCCTCTTCAACGGAAAGCGAGTGACCACCGTTATCTCGTGTGCTTGGAAGTAATGGCGCAGCTTCCTTGAGGCCATGAGGAGACCGAAAAGCAACTTTTGCACCCCAGAGTATCTTGACCTAGCCCCCTGCAGGAGGGAACTTACAAAATAAACTGGGCGTTGCACCATCTTCTTTCGCACTTCTCCTTGTTCCTGCGCAGACTTGTCCTTGTCGGGGCCAGAGCTTGTCGGGGAAGCCCCCTGCTTGTCGCTGGATGCGCTTGCCGGGGAAGTGGTTTCCTCATCTGCCTCCCTCTCCGCTACTAACACAGCACTAACCACTTGATTGGTTGCCGCTAGGTACAGCAGCAACTTCTCTTGTGGCCTAGGTGCGACAAGTATCGGAGTGGAGGATAGGTACCCTTTCAAGTCACGCAGCGCTGCCTCCGCTTCCGGAGTCCATTTCATAGGACCTGCCTTTTTCAAGATTTTGAAGAAAGGCAGGGCGCGTTCTGCAGACTTTGAAATGAACCTGCTGAGAGCAGCCACACAACCCGCGAGCCTCCGTACATCCTTGACGCGCTTCGGGGCTTCGATCTGCTCGATGGCTTTAATCTTGTCGGGATTGGCTTCAATCCCCCTCTGGGACACAAAGAACC
This sequence comes from Secale cereale, assembly GCA_902687465.1. Taxonomy (NCBI): domain Eukaryota; kingdom Viridiplantae; phylum Streptophyta; class Magnoliopsida; order Poales; family Poaceae; genus Secale; species Secale cereale. Next base: position 239,844,063 of record LR738710.1, read on the forward strand.
CGAGGAGCTTGCCGGAGGGGACTCCGAAGACGCACTTCTTGGGGTTCAATTTGAGATGTATCTTGCGTAGATTCTCGAAGGTTTCTTCTAGATCTTGAACCAGGGTATCCTTGCTCTTGCTCTTGACCACTATATCATCCATGTAGGCTTCTACATTCCTGTGTATCTGTGGCTCAAAAGCAGTGTGGACCACCCTTGCAAATGTTGAGCCCGCATTCTTCAATCCAAAGGGCATGCGTATAAAGCAATATGTGCCACATGGAGTAATGAACGCAGTCTTCTCTTCATCTTCCTCAGCCATGAATATCTGGTGGTAACCTGAGTATGCATCGAGAAATGAAAGCAACTCACATCCAGCCGTGGAGTCAACAATCTGGTCGATACGCGGCAAGGGAAAAGGATCCTTGGGACAGGCTTTATTCACGTCAGTGAAGTCTATACAAAGTCTCCATTTCCCATTAGCCTTTCGTACGACAACTGGATTGGCCAACCATGTAGGATGGAGTACGCCTCTAACCAGGCCTGCTGCTTCCAACTTCTTTATCTCTTCAGCTATGAACTCTTGGCGCTCCACAGCTTGCTTCCTGACCTTCTGCTTGACGGGCCGCGCGTGAGGACAAACAGCAAGCTTGTGCTCAATTACCTTCCTGGGAACGCCGGGGATGTCAGACGGTTGCCACGCAAACACGTCCACATTCGCCCGCAGGAAGGCAATGAGCGCGCTTTCCTATTTGGGGTCGAGTGTAGCACTGATGGTGAAAGTACCACCAGTGCCGTCCTCCTTGGCGGACACCTTCTTGGTTGCCGGTGGAGCTGCCATTCCCTTCTTGCACTTGCCGGTGGAGCTCGATGGTGCGTCTTCGACGGCAGCGCAGCACTCCGAAGAGGTGCGTTTGCCGGAGTGGGCCCCAGAGCTCTTGCCGGACTTGGTCTTGGTCTTCCCCCCGGGAGCTTCAGCGGCAAGTGTGTTGCTGTCTGCCGCGGCTGCTGCATCCCGGTAAATCCTGTCGGCGCAGATAAGCGCATCCTTCTTGTCGCCGGGGACAGAGATGACGCTTATCGGCCCCGGCATCTTGAGCATGTTGTATGCATAGTGGGATGCTGCCATGAACTTGGCGAGCGCAGGACGGCCAAGTATCCCATTATATGGTAATGGGATGTCGGCAACGTCGAACGTGATCCTTTCCGTCCTGAAGTTAAGCTCTTCACCAAAGGTCACCGGCAGCGTAATCTTCCCCTTCGGCTTGCTTCTTCCCGGGTTGATTCCTTGGAACGTCCCGGTTTCCTCGAGCTCACTGTCGGGGATTTGCAGCTTCTTGATCACAGCGGAGGAGATCAAGTTGAGACCGGCCCCGCCGTCAACCAACATCTTGGTGACCTTGAGGTTGCGGATAGTTGGTGAAACCAACATCGGCAAGCACCCGACCGCGGTTGTACGGTCAGGGTGGTCCTCAAGGTCGAAGATGATGGGCGTGCCGGACCATTTCAGTAGCATGCGCGACTCGACGGGTGGCTCAGCTGCATTCACTTCCCGCACCCATTGCTTGAGTTGGCGGTGGGAAGTGTGCAGAGAGGCACCTCCGTCGACGCACAGAACTTTTGTGGCCTTCTGGAACTCCTGCTCGCTGTTGTCTCCTTCATCCATGTCCTCGTCATCGTCTTCGTCTTCATCCTTGTCACGGCCCCGGGGAGGTCTGTGTAGGATCGAAGAAGTAGGTCTAGAGGGGGGGTGATTAGACTACTTGACAAGATAAAATTTCTGTCTTTTATCAAGGACAGATTTTGGCAGTTTTGCAACTAAGATCAAGTCAAGTAACTCACTACACATGCAATTCTAGAGTATGGGCAGCGGAAAGTAAATTGCATATATAGTAGATGGAAGTGGAGAAGATCAAACGCAGTTTGGTGACACGGAGATTTTTGTCGTGGTTCCGATAGGTGGTGCTATCGTACATCCACGTTGATGGAGACTTCAACCCACGGAGGGTAACGGCTGCGCGAGTCCACGGAGGGCTCCACCCACGAAGGGTCCACGAAGAAGCAACCTTGTCTATTCCATCACGGCCTACGCCCACGGAGGACTAGCCTTACTCGGGGTAGATCTTCACGAAGTAGGCGATCTCCTTGCCCTTACAAACTTCTTGGTTCAACTCCACATCACGACGGAGGCTCCCAAGCGACACCTAACCAATCTAGGAGGCACCACCCCCCAAAAGGTAATAGACGGTGT
>LR738710.1:239847657-239981527 GCA_902687465.1 Secale cereale
TTAAGCATTTGATGTGATCACATCTTATGAAGCTGCTTGTACTCATGACTTTGAGTAAAGCTTCTTAAAGATGTGAAGAACATACCTTGGGTTTGTTGTTGCTGTACTCATGTAGGTAAGCTTGATGTAGGTGCTCATTGAATGTGAAGTTGGAGCGCCATTTCTACCTGTGTAGTTCATCTTCCTACATGGGTTAGGCAAGCAAGGAAATACTCAAGAATATCCAAGATGACAAGAGTGAAATACTAGATGTATAGGATGTCAAAAAGGATATGTAGAATTTTGTTCCTTGAGCTCAACATCCCAAAGGGCTAGATACTTGGTCAATGACAAGATTACTCATGATTTGAGTGTGTGGTAATCTTGTGGAATGTAGATCATCCAAGTACCTGCAAGGAGTTAGATGCAATACAAGGAGGCAAATGTGTCCAAGACATATGATCATCATCATAAGAGAAATATCAAGGATTAGTCAAGAGGCTCATGCCTTGCATGCATCAAAGGAGTTCTTACTCCAAGTTTGAAGCATCAATGATGTTCAACTCACTCCTCAAGCGACAAAACACCTTCTCATCAAGAGGTTTTGTAAAGATATCAGCAAGTTGTTTGTCAGTACGAACATGCTTAAGATTAATATCACCCTTGGCAATATGATCACGAATAAAATGGTGACGAACTTCAATATGCTTTGTTCGAGAGTGTTGCACAGGATTGTGTCCAATCTTGATTGCACTCTCATTGTCACAAAGCAATGGAACACGTCTCACATGTATCCCATAATCTTTAAGCGTTTGTGTCATCCATAGCAATTGAGCACAACACGAACCAGCAGCAATATATTCTGCTTCGGCAGTGGATAAAGATACCGAATTTTGTTTCTTGGAGGACCAAGATACAAGGGATCGACCAAGGAATTGACACGTACCCGAAGTTGACTTTCTATCAACCTTGTCACCGGCATAGTCCGAGTCGGAATAGCCAACAAGATCAAAAGAAGCTCTCTTAGGATACCATATGCCAAAGTTTGGTGTGTGTATCAAGTATCTCACTATCCTTTTAACAGCTTTAAGATGACATTCTTTAGGGGCTGCTTGATATCGCGCACACATGCATACACTTAACATTATGTCAGGACGAGAAGCACAAAGATATAGTAGAGAACCAATCATAGAACGGTAAACCTTTTGATCAACGGGTTCTCCATCCTTTGTTAAGTCATTATGTCCACTAGTAGGCATGGGGGTACTCATACCTTTGCTTTCTTGCATGTTGAACTTCTTGAAGAGATCCTTGGTGTACTTTGTTTGTGAGACAAAAGTACCCTCCTTAGATTGCTTGATCTGCAACCCAAGGAAGAATTTGAGTTCACACATCATGGACATTTCATACTTCTCCGACATGAGCTGTCCAAACTTCTTGCTAAAATGTGGGTTAGTTGAACCAAAGATAATATCATCAACATATATTTGGCACACAAATAGTTCACCATTAACCCTTTTTGTGAACAGCGTTGAGTCTATCTTTCCAATTTCAAAACCTTTTTCAAGAAGAAAGCTAGTTAAGCATTTGTACCAAGCTCTAGGGGCTTGTTTAAGACCATAAAGAGCTTTGTGCAACTTGTAAACATGATTAGGCTTTTTGGGATTCACAAAACCGGGAGGTTGTTTAACAAATACTTCCTCCTCAATTTCACCATTTAGGAAAGCACTTTTGATGTCCATTTGATAGAGAGTAATATCATGGTGATTGGCATAAGCAAGAAGAATGCGAATGGACTCAAGTCTAGCAACGGGGGCATAGGTCTCACCATAGTCCATACCTTCGACTTGTGTGTAACCTTGAGCTACGAGACGAGCCTTGTTGCGGATGACTTGTCCATCTTCATCTTGCTTGTTGCGAAACACCCATTTGGTTCCAATGATGTTTTGATCATCGTTGGGCTTCTCTACCAAAGTCCACACCTTGTTCCTCTCGAAGTTGTGTAGTTCTTCGTGCATAGCGTTCACCCAATCCGGGTCATCAAGTGCTTCTTCAACCTTCATAGGTTCAATGCTAGAGATAAATGAGTAATGCTCACAAAAGTTAGCTAAGCGAGTTTTAGAGCGAGTAATTCTCCCGGAGTTGATGTCGTTCATCATTTGTTCCACGGGATGATTTTTCTTGACTCTTGCTCGGACTCGGGATAGCTTTTGTTGATGTTGTGGCTCAGCTTCCTCATCATCTTCATCTTCTTCTTCTTCTTCTTCTTCTTCATTGTTGTTGGTGTTGTCTTGAGGTGGTGGAGAAGGAGGTTGTGGTGGATCTTCTTGTTGCATTTCCTCATCTTGGTGAGTTCCACTTGTGGAGGCCTCCATGTTGCCTTGAGGTTCATCTCGCTGTGAGGTAGGTGGCTCCACATATGTAGATGAGGTACTCTCCTTCACCTCCATGGGGCGGATCTTTCCAATAGATAAATCTTGGATAGCTTCCGATGGGTCCTTGTCTCCTACATCAATAGGCATTTGCTCTACTTGCGAGCCGTTAGATTCATCAAACTTCACATCTACCGTCTCTTCAACCTTTCGGGTGAAATTATTGTAGACACGGTAGGTGTGGGAGTTTGATCCATAACCAAGAAGAAAGCCTTCATGAGATTTAGGAGCAAATTTAGACCGACGATGCTTATCAAGGATATAGCATTTTGAACCAAAGACACGAAAGTATCCCACTTGGGGTTTGTTACCGGTGAGAAGCTCGTATGATGTCTTGCCAAGAAGCTTATGAAGATAAAGCCTGTTGATAGCATGACAAGCTGTCTCGACCGCTTCTCCCCAAAAGTGCTTCGGTGTCTTGTACTCATCAAGCATCGTTCTTGCCATCTCTATGAGCGTTCGGTTCTTCCTCTCAACAACTCCATTTTGTTGAGGAGTGTACGTAGCCGAGAACTCATGTAGAATTCCTTCCTCATCGAGAAAAGAGTCTACATTGGCGTTCTTGAACTCCGTTCCATTGTCACTCCGAACTTTCTTGATCTTCACCTCAAATTGATTTTGGGCCTTTTTGGCAAAGGTCTTGAAGATCCTCTGAACCTGCGATTTATCATCAAGGAAAAATACCCACGTAAATCTGGAATAATCATCAACTATAACTAGACCAAAGGAGTTACCACCAAGGCTTTTGTAAGCATTGGGACCGAAGAGATCCATGTGAAGAAGCTCAAGCGGTCTCCTTGTGGTCATGATGTTTTTCACGGGATGACTTCCACCAACTTGTTTTCCTGCTTGACAAGCACTACAAAGTCTGTCTTTGTCAAAGAAAACATCTTTAACACCAAGAATATGATCACCTTTGATCAGCTTGTCTAGATTACGCATACCAACATGTCCTAGCCTTCTATGCCACAACCAACCTTTAGAGGATTTAGCAATGAAACAAGCTCTAGGTTGGGCTTTCTTAGTGAAATCAACAATATATAGATCACCTCTACGAATACCAGTAAAAGCCATGTTTTGATTATCACGACGAAAGACTTGGCAATCTACTTTGGTAAATAGCACATTGAATCCAAAGTCAGCTAATCTAGACACGGAAAGTAAATTGTATCCAAGAGATTCTACAAGCATGACATTTTGAATAGAGCTATCATGAGATATGGCCACCTTACCAAGGCCAAGTACCTTACCCTTGGAGTTGTCTCCAAAAGTCACATACTTGCGTGGACCATCATTCTTTGCAAGCTCTCGAAACATGTCTTTGTCTCCGGTCATGTGATCGGTACATCCACTATCAAGAATCCACTCTTTTCCACCGGACAAGTAGTCTCTCATATTTGCCATCAGATTGAGACTCTTCATGACTTTGTCTAGCTCGGTGTCCGAATCGGAATAATCATCGTCTTGCTCATGCTCATCATCATATTGACCCATAGATTGTTCATCATCAACACCTAGGTCAATTTGATAAGTATTTGCATTAGTTTGGTCAATGGAATAATAATCTTCGGAATGTAATGCAAGAGCATTTCTAACTCTAATATTGATAAGACCGGGATCACCCTTCTTTTTCATAAGATCACGAAGCTCAAAGAAGCATTTGTCAAAGTTAGGATCATTGGGGTGCAACCTATCAAATTCAATAGTCTTGTGTAGAATTTCATCAAGACCTCTCATAGAGTAGTCCGGATAAAGTTCTTCCAAGAATTTCCACATAGCATAGGCACATTCAAAATTTGTAACAAGATTAAGCAAGTCATCAGGTAACCCTCTAATGATAAGATTCACAGTTCTAAGATTACGAAGCAAATCAAGCTCTTCATCCATGGTAGGGTGCAAGGGATCAACAGGAGGCACATATGGGGTCTTAACATATTTGCGCAAATTGTACACCTTAAAGATACTAAGCATTTCAGACCTCCAAGAGTTATAAAACCTTCCATCAAGAACAGGCACTCTATGGCTAACACTCCCATCCGTAGACACGTCCATCTTCCTCCAATGGTGTGTAAACCAAAGCAATGGAGACCAAAGCTCTGATACCAATTGTAGGATCGAAGAAGTAGGTCTAGAGGGGGGTGATTAGACTACTTGACAAGATAAAATTTCTGTCTTTTATCAAGGACAGATTTTGGCAGTTTTGCAACTAAGATCAAGTCAAGTAACTCACTACACATGCAATTCTAGAGTATGGGCAGCGGAAAGTAAATTGCATATATAGTAGATGGAAGTGGAGAAGATCAAACGCAGTTTGGTGACACGGAGATTTTTGTCGTGGTTCCGATAGGTGGTGCTATCGTACATCCACGTTGATGGAGACTTCAACCCACGGAGGGTAACGGCTGCGCGAGTCCACGGAGGGCTCCACCCACGAAGGGTCCACGAAGAAGCAACCTTGTCTATTCCATCACGGCCTACGCCCACGGAGGACTAGCCTTACTCGGGGTAGATCTTCACGAAGTAGGCAATCTCCTTGCCCTTACAAACTTCTTGGTTCAACTCCACATCACGACGGAGGCTCCCAAGCGACACCTAACCAATCTAGGAGGCACCACCCCCCAAAAGGTAATAGACGGTGTTGATGGTGATGAACTCCTTGCTCTTGTGCTTCAAGTGATAAACTCCCCAACACTCAACTCTCCTCACTGATATGGCTGTGGTGGAAGAAAGATTTGAGTGGAAAGCAACTTGGGAAGGCTAGAGATCAAGTTTCATATGGTAGGAATGGAATGGCTTGATCTCAACACAAGGGTAGGTGGTTCACTTCTCAGAAAGTGTGTGATAGAAGTGGTGGTACTTTCTGATGGCTCTCCTCACGAATGAGGAGGGGGTGGAGGGGTATATATAGCCTCCACACAAAATCCAACCGTTACACACACATTTGACCAATCTCGGTCAGACCGAAGTGAAAACTCGGTTAGACCGAAATTTCAAATATAGTGAACGTTGGGATTTTCGGTGGGACCGAAAATACCATCTCGGTGAGACCGAAGTGAGTCAAAGGTTAGGGTTTGCCATCTCGGTGAGACCGAAAATATAAACTCGGATATTCCGAATTGATGTCAACTGATCACAGAAGGTTGGCAGCCCTTTTTCGGTGAGACCGAAACTCAGAATCGGTGTGACCGAGAATTTAGGGTTTGGAGAAACAACTGAAGTGGTTCATCTCGGTGGGACTGAGTTGGAGAAATCGGTGTGACCGAGATTACTTATGGGTGTGTGTTAAGTAGTGAATAGTGCTGATAGTTGAGGGAGTTAGATCACCAAGCACTTGAGCAACAAGATCATTAACACAACCTCATCCCCTTTTGATAGTATTGGCTTTCCTATGGACTCAATGTGATCTTTGATCACTAAACCAAAAATGGAGTCTTGAGCTTTTGCCAATGCTTGTCTTAGCATTTTGAGGGGTCCACTTCTTCAGACATTTCCATACCCACATCATCGAACTTTTCTGAAATGATTCTCAAGAGAATATTAGTTCAATGATATATATGTTGTTATTAATTACCAAAACCACCCGGGGATTAGTTGCACTTTCAGATGCTTATCAAGGATATAGCATTTTGAACCAAAGACACGAAAGTATCCCACTTGGGGTTTGTTACCGGTGAGAAGCTCGTATGATGTCTTGCCAAGGAGCTTATGAAGATAAAGCCTGTTGATGGCATGACAAGCTGTCTCGACGGCTTCTCCCCAAAAGTGCTTCGGTGTCTTGTATTCATCAAGCATCGTTCTTGCCATCTCTATGAGCGTTCGGTTCTTCCTCTCAACAACTCCATTTTGTTGAGGAGTGTACGTAGCCGAGAACTCATGTAGAATTCCTTCCTCATCGAGAAAAGAGTCTACATTGGCGTTCTTGAACTCCGTTCCATTGTCACTCCGAACTTTCTTGATCTTCACCTCAAATTGATTTTGGGCCTTTTTGGCAAAGGTCTTGAAGATCCTCTGAACCTGCGATTTATCATCAAGGAAAAATACCCACGTAAATCTGGAATAATCATCAACTATAACTAGACCAAAGGAGTTACCACCAAGGCTTTTGTAAGCATTGGGACCGAAGAGATCCATGTGAAGAAGCTCAAGCGGTCTCCTAGTGGTCATGATGTTTTTCACGGGATGACTTCCACCAACTTGTTTTCCTGCTTGACAAGCACTACAAAGTCTATCTTTGTCAAAGAAAACATCTTTAACACCAAGAATATGATCACCTTTGATTAGCTTGTCTAGATTACGCATACCAACATGTCCTAGCCTTCTATGCCACAACCAACCTTTAGAGAATTTAGCAATGAAACAAGCTCTAGGTTGGGCTTTCTTAGTGAAATCAACAATATATAGATCACCTCTACGAATACCAGTAAAAGCCATGTTTTGATTATCACGACGAAAGACTTGGCAATCTACTTTGGTGAATAGCACATTGAATCCAAAGTCAGCTAATCTAGACACGGAAAGTAAATTGTATCCAAGAGATTCTACAAGCATGACATTTTGAATAGAGCTATCATGAGATATGGCCACCTTACCAAGGCCAAGTACCTTACCCTTGGAGTTGTCTCCAAAAGTCACATACTTGCGTGGACCATCATTCTTTGCAAGCTCTCGAAACATGTCTTTGTCTCCGGTCATGTGATCAGTGCATCCACTATCAAGAATCCACTCTTTTCCGACGGACATGTAGTCTCTCATATTTGCCATAAGATTGAGACTCTTCATGACCTTGTCTAGCTCGGTGTCCGAATCGGAGTAATCATCATCATGCTCATGCTCATCATCATATTGACCCATAGATTGTTCATCATCAACACCTAGGTCAATTTGATAAGTATTTGCATTAGTTTGGTTAATGGAACAATAATCTTCGGAATGCAATGCAAGAGCATTTCTAATGATAATATTGATAAGACCGGGATCACCCTTCTTTTTCATAAGATCACGAAGCTCAAAGAAGCATTTATCAAAGTTGGGATCATTGGGGTGCAACTTATCAAATTCAATAGTCTTGTGTAGAATTTCATCAAGACTTCTCAAAGAGTAGTCCGGATAAAGTTCTTCCAAGAATTTCCACATAGCATAGGCACACTCAAAGTTTGTAACAAGATTAAGCAAGTCATCAGGTAACCCTCTAATGATAAGATTTACAGTTCTAAGGTTACGAAGCAAATCAAGCTCTTCATCCATGGTAGGGTGCAAAGGATCAAATGGAGGCACATATGGGGTCTCAATATATTTGCACAAATTGTACATTTTAAAGATACTAAGCATTTCAGACCTCCAAGAGTTATAAAACCTTCCATCAAGAACAGGCACTCTATGGCTAACACTCCCATCCGTAGACACGTCCATCTTCCTCCAATGGTGTGTAAACCAAAGCAATGGAGACCAAAGCTCTGATACCAATTGTAGGATCGAAGAAGTAGGTCTAGAGGGGGGGGGTGATTAGACTACTTGACAAGATAAAATTTCTGTCTTTTATCAAGGACAGATTTTTGGCAGTTTCACAAACAAGATCAAGTCAAGTAACATACTACACATGCAATTCTAGAGTATGGGCAGCGGAAAGTAAATTGCATATATAGTAAATGGAGATGGAGAAGATCAAACGCAGTTTGGTGACACGGAGATTTTTGTCGTGGTTCCAATAGGTGGTGCTATCGTACATCCACGTTGATGGAGACTTCAACCCACGGAGGGTAACGGCTGCGCGAGTCCACGGAGGGCTCCACCCACGAAGGGTCCACGAAGAAGCAACCTTGTCTATTCCATCACGGCCTACGCCCACGGAGGACTAGCCTTACTCGGGGTAGATCTTCACGAAGTAGGCGATCTCCTTGCCCTTACAAACTTCTTGGTTCAACTCCACATCACGACGGAGGCTCCCAAGCGACACCTAACCAATCTAGGAGGCACCACCCCCCAAAAGGTAATAGACGGTGTTGATGGTGATGAACTCCTTGCTCTTGTGCTTCAAGTGATAAACTCCCCAACACTCAACTCTCCTCACTGATATGGCTGTGGTGGAAGAAAGGTTTGAGTGGAAAGCAACATGGGAAGGCTAGAGATCAAGTTTCATATGGTAGGAATGGAATGGCTTGATCTCAACACAAGGGTAGGTGGTTCACTTCTCAGAAAGTGTGTGGTAGAAGTGGTGGTACTTTCTGATGGCTCTCCTCACGAATGAGGAGGGGGTGGAGGGGTATATATAGCCTCCACACAAAATCCAACCGTTACACACACATTTGACCAATCTCGGTCAGACCGAAGTTAAAACTCGGTTAGACCGAAAGTTCAAATATAGTGAACGTTGGGATTTTCGGTGGGACCGAAAATACCATCTCGGTGAGACCGAAAGTGCTTCTGATATGAACGTTGGAGATTTCGGTGAGACCGAGAAAGAAAACTCGGTTGGACCGATTTGAGAAAGAGTAGGAACATGCCAGAATCGGTTTGACCGAAAATGAATTATCGGTGCGACCGATTTGAGTCAAGGCAGAACCTTGCCCAATTCGGTGAGACCGATAATGCAAACTCGGAAATTCCGAAATGATGTGAAGAGGTTACAGAAGGTTGGCAGTTCAGTTTCGGTGTGACCGATCTCAAACTCGGTAAGACCGATTTTTCTAGGGTTTTGGAATGTGGCTGAAGTGGTTCATCTCGGTGGGACTGATTTGAAAGAATCGGTGTGACCGAGATGTTAGGGTTTGCAGAGATAGCTTCATCTCGGTGAGACATAGTTGGTTTGACCGAGATTACTTATGGGTGTGTGATAAGTAGTGAATAGTGCTGATAGTTGAGGGAGCTAAATCACTAAGCACTTTGAGCAACCAGACCATCAACACAACCTCATCCCCTTTTAATAGTATTGGCTTTCCTATGGACTCAATGTGATCTTTGATCACTAAACCAAAAATGGAGTCTTGAGCTTTTGCCAATGCTTGTCTTAGCATTTTGAGGGGTCCACTTCTTCAATCATCTTGCCATACCAAAGTGATTGGGTTTCCTGAAACATACTTGATAAAAGCATTAGTCCAACCACAAAGTATGTTGTCATTAATTACCAAAACCACCCGGAGAGCAAATGTGCTTTCAGTCTGTCTCCTTGCCGCTGCTTGGCCTTGCCGCGGCGTCCTCCCCGGCCATTGAACGGCCGCTTCTTGCTGGGCTCTCCTCCGCCTCCTTGGGCCTTCTCCTTGTCGCGACGCTCGTATTCAGCCTTCTGCTGCTCTACGAGGTACTCTACTCTCTTGCAGTTTTGGAGATCGTGGCCCTTGGTGCGGTGGATCTTACAGTACTGCTTGTCGGAGCCGTCCTGCTTGTCGGATGCCGCTACAGGGGCGGGCTCCTTGCCGGAGCCACCAGCCTGTGTCTTCTTGGCGGGAGCCTCCTTGCCGGACTGCTCGACAACCAGTACCTCCTTGTTCTTCTTCTTCCTGTTATTCCGCCGCCGGTTTTTCCTTGCCGGGGCGACATCCTCGCTGTCACTTCCTCCTGCTCCGGTATCCTCCCCGGGGAGTCTCCTCCCTTCTTCAGCACGTGCGCATTTATCAGCCAGAGCGTAAAGCTCGCTCACATCCCGGATCTTGGTCATCGCCATCTCCTCCCTCATCCGGCGGTTACGCACGTTCTGATGGAACGCGCTGATAACCGCGGCAGGGTGGACATCGGGGATATTGTGTTGAACGCGGCTGAACCTCTGGATGTATTTGCGTAGGGACTCCCCCTCCTTCTGGGCAAGAATGTGGAGATCACTCTCCTGGCCGTGGGGTTTGTGGCCGCTCGTGAAGGCGCCGACAAACTGGTGGCACAAATCCGCCCATGAAGAAATGGAGTTTTCCGGCAAGTGCATAAGCCAAGACCTGACGTTTGGCTTAAGCACGAGCGGGAAGTAGTTGGCTAAAAATTTCTCGTCGCGTCCCCCGGCAGCCTGCACCGCAATGGTGTAGATGCTGAGGAACTCCGAGGGATGGGTCTTGCCGTCGTACTTCTCGGGTACGTCGGGCTTAAAGTTCTGCATGCTGGGCCACTGGACTTGCCGCAGCTCTCGGGTGAATGCAGGGCAGCCTGCCGCGTACGGCAAGTCGTCTGGTTCACCAGGCGCGTGCATGTCGACAGCGGTCCCAGCGCGCTGGTCGGACTGTCTTCGGGCTTCTCGTCGACGCTCGATACGAGTTCGAGCGTCCTCTTGTCGCCTGTCATCTAGGACTTGGCGCTGATCGCGGCGAGCCCGCGGATCCGATGACGCTGTGGAGTCGTCGTCGACGTTGATCCGGCGGGGTGGCAATTTCTGCTTCCGCGGCGGGGAGTGCACGGTAGTTGCACCCCCGGCGGTCTTGTCTCCATCGGCCTTCGCTTGGTCGACTTGCCGCGGTCGTGATGTCGCTGGCTGCTGCGGTGTGTCGTTGTTGGCGAAGGCGATGAGGCTTTGGATCGTCGCCCTCCAGTCTTTGGCCTTATCCGCCGCTGGAGGGAAGTCTAGAAGCAGTTGAGCTCTGGCTAGAGCTTCTGCTGGAGAGGAGGGAAGCGGTGGCGAACGGTGCGAGGAGCGAGATATGCTCGGACTTCTAACAGCGTTAGAAGGAGCAGGTTCTCGCCCCGGCGACCGCGCCTTACTCGTGCCAGCGCGCTGGCCTTGAGCGTCCCGCGACCCACCAGTTTGGCCTTGCCCCAGCAGACGGATGGTACCGTGGGTACCACGACGCTGCTGGCCCAGCGCCTCCTGAGAGGGACGGGGTGCGTGCACGGACGCCGAGGCCTTGGAGTTCGCCCGGTCGTCCGTCTTGTCCTTGGACTTGGTGGCGCCGTGAGTTTCCCCACCGGCGTCCACCCTTCCGCCAGTGTCTCCTCCACCATCCGTCAGTTCTGGTGGTGGTGGGATTGACGCATACGGGCCTCCGACCTCCGAAGCCTTCTTCTTCGGAGGCATGTTGACGTAGCCGATGAAGTTGACGAAGCTGGAGAGGTTGATGAGGACTGCGCCCGCGTGAGCGCCGGATCAGGTTCGCACAACCTCGATGCCCCCTACCTGCCGCGCCAAAGATGTCGGGGAAACTGACCGCCCGCGAACACCTATGGGACCGGAGCCCCTTCTACGTTGCGGTAAGGGAGCGGAGGGAGCACGGAGAGCAGATCGAGGAGCACACGCGGGCAGTTTACCCAGGTTCGGGCCGCGATGTACGCGTAAAACCCTACCCCTGCCTTGGTTGTATTGAGTTCTTGGGCTCGGGAGCTTGAAGATCTACAGTACTAGCTACACCGAGCGAGGGAGTGGTTTAGTTTCTGGGATCGAACCCCCTCTACGTTGTGCATGGGCCTCCTTTTATAGTTCGAAGGGGTCACCGACAGGTGCCAACGTAGAGGAGGGTAAAAATGTAAAACTGGTGGTGGTTGTAACAGTGCATGAACAGTGTATGAACAGTGGTCTTCACCTAACTCTAACGGTGGGGGACAAGGGCATTGAATGCCCGTCGCCGTCGCCCCAAAAGCGCCCGTCCATGCGTCTCCGTTTGCCACGGCGATAGTCTCGTCACCGCAGCTTGCCACCGTGTACCCCAGGCTGCACAGCCATCCGCCACGTGCCCCTGGAAGGGCCCCAGGGCGATGCGTGGCCAGATGAGCTGGAGTGCAGGCACACAGTATAAGTTTCCCCCGGCAAGCACCTTGCCGGGGTCGCAACCTTGCTGGGCCCGGAAGCTTGTCGCTCTCCGGGTCCTGCCGGGGCGCATGATGCACCGCGATATACCTCCTTGAAGTGCCGTTCTTTTGGCCTTCCTCGCAAGCTCCTCTTGCCAGGGTCTCGTGCTGGAATGATAACTTTGAGCCTGGTGTGGCCTTCCCGGCAAGCTCCTCTTGCCGGGGTCTTGTCTCTTAACTTGAATACTTTGTTCTTGAATGGCTCAAAAGGGGTCTAGAGTGGGCTTTGGCGGGCGCGTGGTGAGCCAGACCACGGGACGCTGCTACTGCCCGTGCACAAGTCGGGATACTAAGGTACCCCTACTTTAGTACACCGACAGGTGGGGTTATGTCTGACGTGAGTAGTTAGGATCACTTCGTGATCACTTTGATGATCGTTGGCTCTTACTCTCTTCTCGCTCTGAACTCGTAATTTAGTTGCTTAGTGCTTGCTGCAAACACTTTTAAAGCCTTCCCTCACCCAAGGCTTAGATAGTTCTGCTACCCGGGAACGGGATTGCTGAGTCCTTTGTGGCTCACAGTTTACTACACACACCAGATGCAGGTACCGCCGAGAACAATGCAGGAGGTGGATCAGAACTTCGCTGGGAGTTCGATGAAGAGCGTCGCCGTATGTATGTGACGTTTTTGTCAATCAGTAGTGGTTCCTACTAGGGGCGATCGGGACCTTGTGTTGCTTTATTTATGGTATCTTTCATTTGGATCTTCGTCCGTAGTCGGACTCTGATGTTATTTGAATGATGAATGTTTATGTAATGCATTGTGTGACGTGGCGAGTGTAAGCCAACTACTCTTTTGCTATTTCATCCCTCTTTTACATGAGTTGTGCAAAGATACCATTCTTGAGATCATTCCAGTATGATATTATGCCTTTAAGTCGTGCCTCGACACGCGGGAGGTATAATCTCATATTGGGCATTACAACCTGCTTACATATTAGGCATCAAAATCTATAGAGATAGATCAAGACGCATAATTGGACTTTCACAAAGCACATACCTTGATAAAGTTTTGAAGAAGTTCAAAATGGATCAGTCAAAGAAAGGGTTCTTGCCTGTGTTACAAGGTGTGAAGTTGAGTAAGACTCAATGCCCGACCACTGCAGAAGATACAGAGAAAATGAAAGTCATTCCCTATGCCTCAGCCATAGGATCTATCATGTATGAAATGTTGTGTACCAGACCTGATGTGTGCCATGCCATAAGTTTAGCAGGGAGGTACCAAAGTAATCCTGGACTGGATCACTGGACCTCGGTCAAGAACATCCTGAAGTACCTTAAAAGGACAAAGGATATGTTTCTCGTGTATGGAGGTGACAAAGAGCTCGTCATAAACAGTTACGTCGATTCTAGCTTTGACACTGATCTGGATGACTCTAAGTCACAAACCGGATATGTATTTTTATTAAACGGTGGAGCTATCAGTTGGTGCAGTTCCAAGCAGAGCGTCGGGGTGGGATCTACGTGTGAAGCATAATACATAGCTGCTTCAGAAGCAGCAAATGAAGGAGTCTGGATGAAGGAGTTCATAACCGATCTAGGTGTAATACCTAGTGCATTGGGACCAATGAAAATCTTTTGTGACAACACTGGAGCAATAGCCTTGGCGAAGGAATCCAGGTTTCACAAGAGAACAAAGCACATCAAAAGACGCTTCAACTCCATCCGCGATCAAGTCAAGGAGGGAGACATAGAAATTTGCAAGATACATACGGATCTGAATGTCGCAGACCCGTTGACTAAGCCTCTTCCACGGTCAAAACATGATCAGCACCAAGACTCCATGGGTGTTAGAATAATTACTTTGTAATCTAGATTATTGACTCTAGTTCAAGTGGGAGACTAAAGGAAATATGCCCTAGAGGCAATAATAAAGATGTTATTTGTATTTCCTTATATCATGATAAATGTCTTTTTATTCATGCTAGAATTGTATTAACTGGAAACTTAGTACATGTGTGAATACATAGACAAAACAATATGTCCCTAGTATGCCTCTACTAGACTAGCTCATTGATAAAAGATGGTTATGTTTCCTGGCCATAGACATGAGTTGTCATTTGATCAAAGAGATCACATCATTAAAAGAATGATGTGATAGACAAGACCCATCCGTTAGCTTAGCACTATGATCGTTTAGTTTTACTGCTATTGCTTTCTTCATGACTTATACATGTTCCTATGACTATGAGATTATGCAATTCCCCAATACCGGAGGAACACCTTGTGTGCTATCGGACGTCACAACGTAACTGGGTGATTATAAAGATGCTCTACAGGTGTCTCCGAAAGTGTTCGTGGTATTGGCATAGATCAAGAATAGGATTTGTCACTCCGAGTGTCGGAGAGGT
The DNA here is from genome assembly GCA_902687465.1 of Secale cereale. Lineage (NCBI taxonomy): Eukaryota > Viridiplantae > Streptophyta > Magnoliopsida > Poales > Poaceae > Secale > Secale cereale. The sequence continues at coordinate 239,862,172 of LR738710.1, forward strand.
ATCTCTGGGCCCTCTCGGTAATGCACATCATAATAAGCCTTGCAAGAAAATGACTAATGAGTTAGTCACAAAATGATGTATTACAGAACGAGTAAAGAGACTTGCCGGTAACTAGATTGAACTAGGTATTGAGATACCGACGATCGAATCTCGGGCAAGTAACATACCGATGACAAAGGGAACAACGTATGTTGTTATGCGGTTTGACCGATAAAGATCTTCGTAGAATATGTAGGAGCCAATATGAGCATCCAGGTTCCGCTATTGGTTACTGACCGGAGATGAGTCTCGGACATGTCTACATAGTTGTCGAACCCGTACGGTCCGCACGCTTAACGTTTGATGACGATCGGTATTATGAGTTTTGATGTTCCAAAAGTAGTTTGGAGTCCCGAATGAGATCACGGACATGATGAGGAGTTCTGGAATGTCCGAGACGTAAAGATTGACATATTGGACGGCTATATTCGGACACCGGAAGTGTTCCGGAAAAGTTACGGATTAAACCGGAGTGTGGGAGGGGTTACGGGAACCCCCCCCCCCCCCGGGGAAGTATTGGGCCCTAGTGGGCTTTAGGGAAGAGAGAGGGCAGCAGCCCAGGAGGTGGCGCCCCCCCCCAAGGGGAGTCCGAATTGGACTAGGGGAGGGGGCGCAGCCCCTCTTTCCCTCTACCTCTCCCTCTCCTTCATTCCCTCTCTCTCCCTCTTGGTGGACTCCTACTAGGAATAGGATTGGAATCCTATTCCAAGTAGGAGTGGCCCTCCTAGGGCGGGCCATAGGGGCCGGCCGGCCTCCCCCCTTGCTCCTTTATATACGGGGGCATGGGGCACCACTAGAACACAAGTTTATCAAGTTGATCTCTCGCAACCGTGTGCGGTGCCCCCCCTCCATAGAAACACACCTCGGTCATATCATTGCAGTGCTTAGGCGAAGCCCTGCGCCGGTACCTTCATCATCTCTGTCACCACGCCGTCGTGCTGACGAAACTCTCCCGCGAAGTTCGACTGGATCAAGAGCTCGTGGGACGTCATCAAGCTGAACGTGTGCTGAACGCGGAGGCTCCGTACGTTCGGTGCTTGATCAGTTGGATCACGAAGAAAGTTCGACTACATCAACCGCGTCACTAGACGCTTCCGCTTTCGGTCTACGAGGGTACGTAGACACACTCTCCCCTCTCATTGATATGCCTCTAGTAGATAGATCTTGCATGTTCGTAGGATATTTTTTGAAATACTACGTTCCCCAACAATAAGCAATGTTGACCTAGAAAAATCATAAAAATACTTTCAGGACGGAACGCTGTCGTCTCAAGGCGGAACTTGGGCAGGAGCACTTTTGACCTCCGGCGGAGAGATTCCGTCGGGGGAACTTCCCTCCTGGAGGGGGAAATCATCGTCATCATCATCACCAACTACTCTCTCATCTTGGGGAGGGAAATCTCCATCAACATCTTCACCAGCACCATCTCATCTCAAACCCTAGTTCATCTCTTTTTTTCAATCTTGTTACCGGAACTATAGATTTTTGCTAGGGGGTGACTAGTAGTGTTGATTACATCTTGTAGTTGATTACTATATGGTTTATTTGGTGGAAGATTATATGTTCAGATCCATTATGCATATTAATACTCCTCTAATCTTGAGCATGTTCATCACTTGTGAGTAGTTACCTTTGTTCTTGAGGTCACGGGAGAAATCATGTTGCAAGTAATCATGTGAATTTGATACGTGTTCGATATTTTGATAGTATGTATGTCGTGATTCCCTTAGTGGTGTCATGTGGACGTTGACTACATGACACTTCACCATATTTGGGCCTAAGGGAATGCATTGTGGAGTAGTAAGTAGATGGTGAGTTGCGAGAGTGATAGAAACTTAAACCACAGTTTATGCACTATTCCGTAAGGGATCGATTGGATCCTAGAGTTTAATGCTATGGTTAGAATTTATTCTTAATACTTTTCTCATAGTTGTGAATGCTTGCGGGGGGGTTAATCACAAGTAGGAGGTTTGTTCAAGTAAGAGCGGCACCTAAGCACCGGTCCACCCACATATCAAATTATCAAAGTAGCGAACACAAATCAAACCAACATGATGAAAGTGACTAGATGAAATTCCCGTGTACCCTCAAGAACGCTTTGCTTATTATAAGAGACAGTTTTGGCCTGTCCTTTGCCTCAAAAGGATTCGGCTACCTTGATGCGTACTTGTTACAATTATCATTACTTGCTCTTTACAAATTACCTTGCTATTAAACTACTCGCTACTTACAATTTCAGCACATGCAGACACTACCTTACTGAAAACTACTTGTCATTTCCTTCTGCTCCTCGTTGGGTTCGACACTCTTACTTATCGAAAAGAGCTACAATTGATCCCCTATACTTGTGGGTCATCATGGATGACCATTAACGCCATGCTCATCCGCTGGTTCTACTCCACCATCTCGAAGGACCTCTTTCACACAGTGGAGTGCGATGAGGATGATGCTCACACTGTCTCGATGAAGCTCAACGACCAATTTCTTGATAACAAACTCCAACACAATGTCTTTCTTCATGGTGAGTTTTTTGGGTGTTAGCAACATGATTCGTCCATTGACGGATTTTGCATGCGCCTAAAGAATCTCGCCGACGAGCTCCGTGACCTTAGTAAGAAGGTCTCTGACAAGCTTCTCCCCAGCCCCTCACCGCCGGCCTGAACGAGGAGTTTGGGAACGCCGCCTCCAACCTCACCCTCATCCCTGATCCGACCTTTCCCAAGGTTGTGGTGTACCTAAAGCTGGAGGAGCGCCAGATGAAGATGGCGCGTACCCGGGCTACGCACTGCCCTTGCCGTCGGGACATCCCGTGGTGGTGCCCCACCCGCCCCGGCCCCTCGGTAGCGGCCCGCCCCGGCACCTTATCAGGAGCTGCCCGGGGCCTTTTTCCCTCCACCGCCACCGTGCCCGCAGGCGGCTCCCACTGATCGTTGTCGCGGTGGCGGATGCCATCGCAAGCAGCAGCAGTCCGGTGCCCAAGGCGGGGCGCCGCACCAACAGCGGCAGCAGTACTAGCCAGCTCCTTGGTCCGTTGGGCATAACCCATGGACGGACGTTGTTCATGCATACTCCAAGCCTGTCTCACACCCCCGTTACCGGCTTCCTCGGCACCCAGCCCGCGCCTCATCAAGCGCTCCTCGCCGTCCCGGAGCTGTACGCGTCGCCGTCGTACGGGCCACCCATGGTGTACGGACCGTTGCCGCCCTATGGGCTGTTGCCACCGTCCTGTGGGCTTCCCCGGCTGCTCCCGGCGCCCCTGCAGCAGCCGCCGCCATCGACGCCCCCGCATCCTTAGGATCCGACCCTTCTAGAGGCCCTTCACTCCACCCCTACGCCAACAAACTACACCGGCGGCGGATACTGGAGCTACAGCTCACATGTCTTCCCATCCTAGTAACCTCCACACTTCCTATCTTGTTCATACTTCCACTCGTATCACTGTCGGTGATGGTTCCATTCTTCCGGTTACACATGTTGGTCATGTTGCTTTTCCATCTACATCTACGTCTTTGTCGTTATCTAACATACGCGTTTCTCCTGACCTAATAAAGAACCTTGTTTCTATCTGTTCTTTTACTCATGAAAATCCTGTCACCGTTGAATTTGATGAGTTTTGCTTTTCTATTAAGGATGCTCCCACTCGGATGGTGCTCCACCGATGTGAGAGCTGCGACAAGCTCTATCCAGTCCACTCGTCTGCCTCCAACGCCACCGCCGCTCCCGTCGCTCTGTCCACCAGTGTGGACCTCTGGCATGCTCACTTGGGACATCCCAACCCCGCCACCCTTTGCATATACTTCAGAGTTTTTCTTTCACTTGTAATAAGATCGACAATCACACTTGTCATGCTTGTCGTCTCGCCAAACATGTTCATCTTCCTTTTAGCACTTCATCACATGTCGCATCATACCCATTTGAGTTAATTCATAGTGATGTATGGAACTCTCCAGTTGCAAGTAATACATGCTATCTTTACTATCTTGTTAGCCTTGATGATTTCTCGCACTATGTGTGGACCTTCCCGTTGTGGTGAAAGTCAGATGTTATATCCACTCTCATTGCATTTTACTCCTATGTCTTCGCGCAGTTTGGATGTCCCATTCATGCATTCCAGACTGACAATACGAAGGATTTTGATAACTTAGTTGTTCGCAATCTTGTCACCACACATGGCATGATTTTTCGTCTCACTTGCCCGTACACTTTGCAACAAAACGGGCGTGCCCAGTGTGTCTTTCGCACTCTAAATGATAGTGTTTGCACGCTTCTCTTTATGCCAACGTACCCTCACGTTTTTAGCCGGCCGCCCTCGCCACTGCATCACTTCTTCTTAACATTCGACCTTGTCGCACTCGTGGGAATTTTGCGCCTCATCACCTTTTATTTGGCACTCCATCGTCTTATGATGAGCTCCGTGTCTTCGGATGCCTTTTCTACCCTAGCATCACAGCCACCACTCCTCACAAACTTGCTCCTCGCTCCATGGCTTGCATTTTCCTCGACTACCCACCCAATACCAAAGGCTATCGCTGCTATGATCCTATCTCACATCGCGTGTTCACTTCACCACACGTTTACTTTGATGAGAAGGTTTTTCCCTTTCAACAAGTACCTTTGGCCATCACCTCGCCATCGGCCCCTAGTGGCCCATCGATGCCTCCCTATGGTGGTGGCCGACAGCCCTGGATTTGGGGCCCCTCTTTGCACCGCGGCTCCGACTCCTTCCGCGTCCCCGGCGCCCTCGGCGTCCCTAACGCCCTCGGTGTTCCCCAGCGCCCTCGGCATCCTCGGCGTTCTCGACGCCCTCGGCGTCCCACTCCACCGGAGCATCTTTGCATGGCGGCTCGTTCGCCACATGTGCTTCACCATCATCACCCGTTGCTACGCCGGACCAGCTGCCCCGCCCTATGACTCGGTCCCAGGCTGACATTCATCGGTCGGGCATGCGGTATACTAGCGATGAGTATCTTATCGCTGCTTCTACATCCGCGTTGTCACCTCAAGTCGCCCTCTGTGATCCTCACTGGCTCGCTATGATGCAGGAAGAGTTCGATGCTCTCCAGCGGAACCGCACCTGACAGCTCGTCCCTCAGCCTCATCATGCCAACATTATCAGTGGCAAATGAGTCCTCCGGCACAAGACTCGTCCCAGCGGCACTCTCGAGCGATATAAGGCTCACTGGGTGATTCGTGGTTTTCGTCAGCGTGCCGGAGTTGACTTCACTGAGACGTTCGCACCGGTGGTCAAGTGGTCACGATCCGCGACGTTATTCACCTTACAGTCTCTCGCCGAATAGGCCTATTGCCGGCAGCCCATCTGTTTCGTGGACGCTACTCATTCCGACTATGTGTGCTTCCTTTCTCTGTCTCTTTATGGCCTCAAGCAAGCACCTCGCGCCTGGTACCAGCGCATCGCTGGCTTTCTTCAACAGCTTGGGTTCTCCGTCACTTGCTCCTCGCTATTTGTTTATCATCATGGCCATGCGACTGCCTACCTCCTGCTCTACGTCGATGACATTATCCTGACAGCCTCCTCCACCGAGCTTCTCTAGCAGATAACTACTCGGTTGCGCGATGAGTTAGCTATCAAGGATTTGGCGCTTTGCATTATTTTCTTGGCATTGAGGTGGTTCGGCGACCAGATGGGTTTTTCCTTCACCAACAGAAGTATGCACATGAGTTGCTTGAGTGCGTTGGCATGCTCAATTGTAAACTAGTTGCTACTCATGTCAATACGAAGGCCAAGCTCTCTGCACTTGATGGCTCTCCTGCGTTGGATGCTCCATTTTACCGTTCCATTGTTGGTGCTCTCCGGTACTTGACACTCACCCGACTAGATTTGTAGTACGCAGTTCAGCGGGTGTGTCTTTACGCACTCCCCGTGTGATTCTCATTGGAACCCAATGAAGCAGATCTTGCGGTATATTCAAGGCACTATGGCTCTCGGTCTGATGTTGACTGCGTGTCCTCTATGGACATGGTGGCTTATTCTGATGCTGACTGGTCTGGCTGTCCCGACACGCACCACTCTACATCTGGCAACTGTGTCTACCTCGATCCCTCCCTCATCTTGGTCGTCTAAACGACAACCTACGGTGTTGCGCTCAAGCGCGGAGGCTGAGTACCGAGCTGTAGCTAACGCTGTCGCCGAGTGTTCGTGGCTTTGACAGCTTCCGCGAGAGTTACATCACGACATCACCCAGGCTACGGTGGTATATTGTGACAATGTCTCCACCGTCTACCTTTCCACCAACCCTGTTCATCATCGTCGGACGAAGCACATCGAGCTTGATGTCCATTTTGTGCACGAATAGGTGGCCCTTGGATATATTAGGGTTTTTCATGTTCTGACGGCACAACAGTTCGTCGATGTGATGACTAAGTGATTGCCGACTCCAACGTTTGAGGAATTTCGGTCCAGTTTATGTGTCTCTAGCGACGCGTCGACTGCAGGGGGTGTTGGATATATGGTGTTGCATGTATATCTTGTATTTTTGCCCATTTCCTATTCCTTGTATAGATGAGGTTGAGACACACCTTGTACATCATATATACATGCATTTTGCACCCGATCAATAATCGAGAGTTGCATTTTCAAACCTAGTCTCCTACAAGATGAAGTATATCTTGGCGCTTCAGTTGTAGTCATCCCTGGTCTAACTAACCCAGGTCCATTGAAAGCTATAACATGCATGGAGACATTGGCGTTAGGAGAAGATCTTTCCCTACACTGAACTCATGTGGCTTCTGATTGTAAGGGCATCTTCAGCCGTTGGCCCCCCCAGAAGGGCCTAAAAATCGCCCCTGGGGGCGCACCGGCGCTAAACCGCGCATTGGGGGGCGTGATGCCCCCCAGTCGCGGTCCCCCACAGTTTTTTAAAAAGTCAAATACGGCGCAAACACGGCTCAAATTTAACGCAAACACGGGCAAGTTCATTCAAATTTAAACATATTTTACACACAAAAAACTACCGCGGGCTACCCCCGCCGTCTCCCTCAGCGCCCACCTCGCCGCCCGCCCACGCGGTTCTACATGCCGAGGAGGTTGTAGAACCGCGTGTAGTCACCTCCGCCGTCGTCGTCGTCGTCGTCCCCGCCCCCGCCTCCACCGTCCCTACTGCATCCCTCCCCCGGTTGGCGCGGCGGGTTGGACGGTCCGGGGGCGTCGTCGTCGTCGCTATCAAGGACGACGACACCGTTCTCGTCCTCGCGCCCACGTTTGCGGGCGGCGATCTCCTCCAGGGCCCGGCACTGCCGGACCTTCTCCTCGCGCAGGTAGTCGTCGCGCGACCACCGCATGGCGTCCTCGTCGGAGAAGCCGCGCCGGGCTATCTCCTCGTACTCCAGGGGGAGGCCGGGCTCCGCCTTGGGCTCGACGAGGTTGCCGGAGCTGCGGGTACACGCGCTGACAGGCGTGTCCTGGGGCTCCGGCTTGACGGGGCGGAGGTGGAGGCAGGGAGAGCCGCCGGACGAGGAGGAGGACACCCCGGTCTCCATACGCCTCGGCGTACAGGAGCTTCCCCGGCGGCGTGAGAAGGACGGGGGAGCGGGGTACTCGAGGCGCGGTGTGTTGCCGCACTCGATGTACTCGAGGACGGACTCCAACGTGCGTCCGGGCACGCCCCACCACCGGCGCCGGCCGTCGGCGTTGAATCTGCCGGAGGGCACGACGCCGTTGGTGGCCTCGAGCTGCTCGTCCTGACGGCGGCAGAAGTAGGGCTCCCAGATTGGGCTGTCGGGGACGTACCGGGGCCCCTTCCTCGCCACACGCGGCAGGGACGAGCGGATGCGTGCGACCTCCGCACGCCGTGCCGCGCCGGTGGGTAGCAGGGGCACCAGCACGCCGTCGGCGCTGATCCTCCACGCCCCGGGCACCCGCATGTCCGGCAGGACCGGGTACTCGGCCTCGAAAAGGAGGCGAGCCTCGTCCTCATGCAGATGACGGTGCCCGAATCCGTTCGCCGCCGTGCCGTCGCCTGGGAAACGCTCGGCCATGCTTCTCAACTGGGGACGGCGAGAGGAGGAAAGGGGGAGAAATGAGCGCGTCGGCGGTGGATGATCTGTGCGAGTCTCCGGCGTGCTTGCGATCGACTTTTATAGGCGGAGGCGCGGCGTGGTAGGCTTGGCCGGCGCGTTACGCGTGGCATGATTGCGTGGCGGCCGAGGGACGCGTCGCCCAGCCTTCACTGCGCCGCCCGTGAGGCATCAATGAAGGCTGACCGGCGCGGCAGCGCGCACAGCTTTGACATTGATTCGCCGCGAGAAACGAGGCGATGAGGACGACGAAGCGGCGAGAAGAGAGTCGAGTCGCTGACGCGGCGGGCCCGCGGCTCTTCACGCCAAAAACAATTCGTGTGGCGCCCCCGAGCGACCCCAGCGCGCCGGGTTCGGGTTGGGTCCGCCGGCGCCAATTTCGGCCCGAGCCGGCGAAAACTGGGTTCTTGGGGGCGCGACTGGGCCGATTTTTTTACGCCGGCGGACGAAAAAACACCTGGGGGACCTTCTTGGGGGCGCGGCTCGAGATGCTCTAAGGTCGTCGTTGATCAGATCTCAGGAGGTTCCCTGGGAAGGTATGGAGCAATCATAAGAAAAATTTAACCAAGAAAGCCGAATTTTGATTCTGCTGTTTTTGTCCACAAGCTGAAAATTTGTAATTTTAAAATTCACAACCTAGCTTAGGATGCGATTTCGAAGTGTAGACTGACATGTTTGGCTAATCACGCCCTGTGACACTACGTGTAAACATTTTGATTAATCAATAAGACTCTGTTTGGATTTCGGTCTTTCTTTTAAGGGATAAGTATACTTTTCGTTCTCGAATTCTTCTGATAGTTTAGAAATCGTCCCTCAACTCTAATCCGGATAGTTTTCGTCCCTCAACTAATAAAACCGGATAGTTTTCGTCCCTCGTGCTGATTCAGGCAGTTTCGTCCGAAGTGAACAGTAAATCGATGAACAATAAATCTGAAAAAAATAGGAAAAAAATCTGAAAATTCGTGGGATCAAATTTTCAATTTTGTTTTTTATGTTTTCTTATTTTTTTTTAATTTACTATTCACTGATCTACTGTTCACGTCGGACGAAAACCGCTCAAAGCGGCACGAGGGATGAAAACTCTCCGATTTTGATAGTTGAGGGACGAAAACTCTCCGGATTAAAGTTGAGGGATGATTTCTGAAATCTCGGAAAAGTTTAAGGACGAAAAATATACTTATCCCTTCTTTTAAATACAGTCGTAAATAATACACGTCTCCACCCGTCGTTTCATTTCCAGGTGTAAATTGCTTTATGGCCGGTAAGAAACGGGTGTAAGTTAAACACCTCCATGTCGAAATACATCGATTCCAAACGCGCCCTAAAGCTTGGTCGTGTTGTGTGAAAAAAAAATTATGCTTGCCCTAAAGAAGGATCCTCTCGCGAGAGTTACCAACTGAAAATCCTTGATCTGGTTGGGTGGGGCATCCTTCTCTCCATTGGGAATTGTACAAGGAAAGAACTCGAGAACACACGTCAAAGATACATAGCCAACGACCTTGTCGAATTGTCAAGTGATCATGCAAACGTTGGTACATGCACATACGCATACTGATACTACTACTATATTGGTGTTGGACTGTAGTAGGTGAAGGAAAGCTAGTCCTACGAACTGAAGTTGCCTTTAGCGATTCTGTGGGACCTGTTTTGGAGGAAGCTAGCTATGCTGTTGTTATGGCGACAGTGACCGACAGAACTAATTCTTCATTGTGTTGTGCCTTTCTCCAGGAGCTAGCCAATCTTGCTGTACCATGCAAGTGATGTTACGATGATTAAGCCGCAGAACCTAACTTTGACTGATGTTCTGCCTTTTCTCCAGGATTCTAGAATGCCTTTCTGAATTACAAAAAAAAAAAGTAAACGTCTGTTTGGACCGACTACTACGGAAAACAACATTGCAAATCTGTCATTTTTGCATCAATCTTTCTACTGTATGACAGACCTATGTACTTCTCGATCCGCAAGTCTTTTGCAACGGAAGCCGTGCGTGAGTAGGAGGCATGCAACTTAAACCAGAGGTGGTCGATCGATGGTATTGGAATGCACTGGCTTTGGCTCCACTCCAAAGCTATAGCACTCCAGCTAGCTCAAGCTCCTGCCTGCCTTGATCGTTCATCAACCGAATCACCTAACGAAAATTGACCACGTAGAATACCTCAAAGAAATGGGACGGTGGTACGTACGTAGCTGGTGGTACACGCTTGCAGCTTCCTACATGTATATATAAACTCAAGTACTTGTTCGAACAAAACCATTCCATCCTCCCCTGGCCATACATCTGCTCGTCAAGAGCTCATCAAGATCGACAAGCTAGCTGATCAGGGCCTCCCTAATTGAAAGCCCTGGCCATGGCGATTTCCTCCCGTCTTCCAGCTCCTTGCTCTCTCCTCATGGCGACTCTCATGCTGCTCATCGTCCAGGCACAGAGCATCACTAGGCACTACGATTTCAATGTAAGTAGGAGTATTACATATACACGTCCACATTCATCTATGCTCTGCATGCATTTCCGGGCGTGCGCCTGATTTCTCACATGTGGATGGGGCTCGTCTTCAAAACCTCGATCTGTGCAGGTGCAAATGGCGAACGTGACAAGGCTGTGCGCCAGCAAGAGCATCGTGACGGTGAACGGGGAGTACCCCGGCCCGACGCTTGTGGCGAGGGAGGGCGACCGCGTGCTCGTCCGTGTCACCAACCACGTAGCGCACAACATGACGCTGCACTGGCACGGCATCCGGCAGCTGCGGAGCGGCTGGGCCGACGGGCCGGCGTACGTCACGCAGTGCCCTATTCAGACGGGCCAGAGCTACCTCTACAACTTCACCGTCGCCGGGCAGCGCGGCACGCTGTGGTGGCACGCGCACATCTCCTGGCTACGCGCCACCGTATATGGCGCCATCGTCATCCTCCCCAAGCTCGGTGTGCCTTACCCGTTCGTTGCGCCACACAAGGAAGTTCCCGTTGTCTTCGGCGAGTGGTGGAGGGCGGACACGGAGGCGGTGGTCAGCCAGGCACTCCGGACGGGCGGCGCCCCAAACATCTCAGACGCTTTCACCATCAATGGCCTCCCTGGGCCGCTATACAATTGCTCTGCTAACGGTACATGCATCCATGCATCTTTTTATGCATCCATGCATCTTTTATAAATCTTTGATGATTAAGGAGGTATAACAACATTTTGTTATTATACCTCCTTAATCGTCAAAGATTTATAAACCTGGTAACCAGTATGCTTACCGTGCACCCATGACACTTTGCAGACACGTTCAAGCTGAAGGTGGAACCAGGGAAAACATACCTGTTGCGCCTCATCAACGCTGCTCTCAACGACGAGCTCTTCTTCTCCGTCGCCAACCACACGCTCACCATCGTCGAGGTCGACGCAGTTTATGTCAAACCATTCACAGTCAAGACCCTGATAATCTCCCCAGGCCAGACCACCAACGTGCTCCTCACAGCCAAGCCGTTGTACCCCAAGGCAAACTTCTACATGTCCGCCGCGCCATACTCCACCATCAGGCCCGGCACCTTCGACAACACCACCGTCGCCGGCATCCTCGAGTACCACAACCCTCGCTCCACCTCCGAGTCAAGCTTCGACAAGGACCTGCCACTCTTCAGGCCGACTCTGCCGACGTTCAACGACACGGGCCTGGTCACCAACTTCACCTCCAAGCTCCGGAGCCTCGCCACACCGCAGTACCCGGCGGCCGTGCCACAGTCGGTGGACAAGCGGTTCTTCTTCACAGTCGGGCTGGGCACACGCCCTTGCCCCGTGAATGCGACGTGCCAGGGGCCTACCAACACCACACAGTTTGCGGCAGCCATCAACAATATCTCCCTGGTACTTCCTTCGACAGCGCTCCTTCAGTCACACTTCACAGGCATGTCTCGAGGTGTCTATGGGTCGAACTTCCCGGTTATGCCCCTCTCACAATTCAACTACACTGGGGTGTCGCCCAACAACACGAATGTGGCCACCGGGACCAAGCTGCTCGTGCTGCCATTCAACGCGACGGTGGAGCTGGTGATGCAGGACACGAGCATCCTTGGCATTGAGAGCCATCCTCTGCACCTGCACGGCTTCAACTTCTTCGTTGTCGGGCAAGGGTTTGGCAACTACGACCCTGTGAATGACCCCACAAGGTTTAACCTCATCGACCCCGTCGAGCGGAACACCGTCGGCGTGCCGGCTGGTGGGTGGGTGGCCATACGTTTCCTCGCTGACAACCCAGGTATGCAGAGTTGCATAGTACTATGAACTGGATGTTTAGCCCCTGCTCATACGTGTGATATGCATGTATACACAGGTGTATGGTTCATGCATTGCCATTTGGAGGTGCACACAACTTGGGGACTACGAATGGCATGGTTGGTGCTAGACGGGAGCCTGCCGAACCAGAAGCTGCTCCCCCCGCCATCCGATCTTCCAAAATGCTAGTCGGAGAGGATCAAATTAAGTTGTTGATTTTTCCTCATTTATCGGTTTGCTAACATGAAATTGATTTCTCCTCCAGAAGATTTTGGTGTATTTAATCAGTGTGCTGGTCTTGTAATTTTCTTGTATCTTTTAAATGTTCTAGTATACTTTGTAGCGACAATGTTTTGACTCTTCTCAAATAAATAATGATGTCAATGAATGTCCAAATCCTTAAACCGTTGTTTTAGACTCCATTTGTTATTCTTGAAATTACTCTATTTGTTATTCTCTTTCGAAATTACTCTATTTATATATTTTTTGAACGGAGGCAAAAGATTTGCCTCGTTTATTAATAAAGAAGGAGTGAATAAGAGAGTTTGGGGACTCAAGGCCAAGAGTTAAAAAAAATGACAATATACTACTCTCCCGGCATCATTTGCCACAAAAAGTTCGCACCCGCAATGGCCCATAGTCTTGCCTCAATCTTCATGGCTTGGAGAAGAATGAATGAGGGGGCGGAGTGGTTCCGGAATACCCATGCGTTTCGCTCATCCCAAATTGCCTTACTAACAAGCATGATGATGGAAGGCATCGCCCTTTGATGGATACTTTGGGTGGAGGCCATGTCAATCCACCAATCTTCTATACTCGTAGCAGTTGCCCAGATGGAAGTGTCCACCTCTACCAGTTGAAGCCAATCTTTACCGAAAGCCCAAACCCTCAAAGTGTATCTGCACTGAATAGGTGCTCCACAGTCTTAGGCTATCGCTTGGGAAGCGGGCATGTGATGGGCCTCGAACCCCTCGTTGGTTACCCCAAGTGGAAGGTGTAAGATGCAGTAAGTAGAAGTGTTTTCCCCTAGCAAAGATGCCAAGAATCGAATCCCCAGAGACTCCTAGGTTCAACAAGTAGGTGTCAATTGCTAACGGCGCAATTAGCAATCAACGTGGACCTGCACACAGATACAAATAACTTTGCTCCCAACGAGTACAGAGAGGTTGTCAATCTCTCCGGCCTTGTAGTTCACAAAGGGTTAAAAGCAATATGATAGTAGTGATAAATAGTGTTTTGCAATAGTAAGTAAATAACGAAAAGTAAATAGTGGATGTGATCAATGATGGTAATATGGACCGGAGTCTCATGATGTTCACTAGTGATGTCTCTCTCCCAAAAGACGATAAAACAGCTATGTGAGGTAAACAAATTACAGCTGGGCAATTGACAGGACCACGAACGCAAACCAATGCTGATTACATTGCAAGAAAGGTTGAGGTTCAAAGCATGGGCGGTACGCCAAAGTAAGTAGACCGAAATCCATCAATATCTACTACTAATCATCCACCTTGAGATATCTATCCAGAACATCTCGCGGGTATTAAGTTGCGAGTCCCACCCATAGTGTAAACTCAATGCAACAGACAACTGCATTAAAAGAACTTTGCGTAAAGTAAACAATCCTTGCACCCGCGGGCACAAGCACCGTTGTTTTCCCCCTTGTGGCAACAGCACATCCCCTAGACTCATGTTTCTGTCACTCAAGCTAGTCATCGAGGGGCATGAACCCACAATCGAGCATAATGTTCCCTCTTGGAGTCACTACCTATTACTCGGCCAAAGCAATAAATAACAACGGAGAACATGCAAGAATTACTTATGAACAAAAATATAAAAGAGGTGAATCAAATATATTACTCAAGATCAATTTGAACATAATCTCATAATCCATCGGATCCCAGCAAACTCAACATAGCAACAGCATAAGGATTACTTAGGTGCCTCGATCATGTAGGGCAGCTCACGAGGACTAATTAGTGAAGCACAAGAATGGGAGGAGAACATCACATAACTACTGGTCATGGACTCATGGTCCAAGGGAGACTACTCACGAGTCATCCGGGAGGCGTCCATGGTGGTGGAGAAGCCCCCGGTGGTGATCCTCCCCTCCGGCAGGGTGCCGGGAAGGGTTCTCCTGGTGCTCCCGATCTTGGAAGCGGCGGCGGTGATGGGCCTCGAACCCCTCGTTGGTTACCCCAAGTGGAAGGTGTAAGATGCAGTAAGTAGAAGTGTTTTCCCCTAGCAAAGATGCCAAGGATCGAATCCCCAGAGACTCCTAGGTTCAACAGGTAGGTGTCAACTGCTAACGGCGCAATTAGCAATCAACGTGGACCTGCACACAGATGCAAATAACTTTGCTCCCAACGAGTATAGAGAGGTTGTCAATCGTCTCTCCGGCCTTGTAGTTCACAAAGGGTTAAAAGCAATATGATAGTAGTGATAGATAGTGTTTTGCAATAGTAAATAAATAGCGGAAAGTAAATAGTGGATGTGATCAATGATGGTAATATGGACCGGAGTCTCATGATGTTCACTAGTGATGTCTCTCTCCCAAAAGACGATAAAACAGCTATGTGAGGTAAGCAAATTACAGCTGGGCAATTGACAGGACCACGAACGCAAACCAATGCTGACTACATTGCAAGAAAGGTTGAGGTTCAAAGCATGGGCGGTACGCCAAAGTAAGTAGACCGAAATCCATCAATATCTACTACTAATCATCCACCTTGAGATATCTATCCAGAACATCTCGCTGGTATTAAGTTGCGAGTCCCACCCATAGTGTAAACTCAATGCAACAGACAACTGCATTAAAAGAACTTTGCGTAAAGTAAACAATCCTTGCACCCGCGGGCACAAGCACCGTTGTTTTCCCCCTTGTGGCAACAACACATCCCCTAGACTCATGTTTCTGTCACTCAATCTAGTCATCGAGGGGCATGAACCCACAATCGAGCATAACGTTCCCTCTTGGAGTCACTACCTATTACTCGGCCAAAGCAATAAATAACAACGGAGAACATGCAAGAATTACTTATGAACTAAAATATAAAAGAGGTGAATCAAATATATTACTCAAGATCAATCTGAACATAATCTCATAATCCATCGGATCCCAGCAAACTCAACATAGCAACAGCATAAGGATTACATAGGTGCCTCGATCATGTAGGGCAGCTCACGAGGACTAATTAGTGAAGCACAAGAACGGGAGGAGAACATCACATAGCTACTGGTCATGGACTCATGGTCCAAGGGAGACTACTCATGAGTCATCCGGGAGGCGTCCATGGTGGTGGAGAAGCTCCCGGTGGTGATCCTCCCCTCCGGCAGGGTGCCGGGAAGAGTTCTCCTGATGCTCCCGATCTTGGAAGCGGCGGCGGCGGCGGAACAGAGATGGGATCGCGAAAAGAAGTCATTTTCTGAGGGTTACGGAGGACCCTTTAAATATATGCCAAAGTAGGGCACCGGGGGAGCCTCGGGGGGCCCAGGCGCCCCCCCGGCGCGGCCCAGGGGGGCGCGCCCACAGGGCGCCTGGTGCCCCTGTGCCCCCCCCCCAGGCTGCCCTTCGGACGCAGTGTTGTTTCCGGTTCGCTGATTTTTTATATAATTTTTCTGGATTTTTCTGGGCAGTTCTCGAAACGTGAAAACCTGAAATACAAAAACAGCCGAAAACAGAAACTGGCACTGGGGTGCACTGGATTAGTAAGTTAGTCCAAATATGATCAAAAGTGTCTGGAAGTGTATGAATATCATAGCAATATCACCCAAAAGTGGCATGGAGCAAGCAGAAATTATAGATACGTTTTGGACGTATCAACATCCCCAAGCTTAATTCCTGCTCGTCCTCGAGTAGGTAAATGATAACAAGAATAATTTCTGTGGTGACATGCTATTAATCATATAGGACTTTCTCATAGTCATATGACAAAAGCTTACTGAGACAATGATTCTAAAGTAATTAAGTTGCCTCAAGAGAAAATCACAAATGACTGAAAGTTTTACAACATGAAACTGAAACATCAAAAAGATTTGCAACGAACATGATGTGCAAATATGATAAAGTGATATCTAGCTTGCCCCCTTTAGTGATGCAAAACATAAATGCAAGGGCACCTTCAAGGTTTAAGTGATGACTAGATACAATCATTTCAGAATAAACGATATCACAATCATGCAAAAGACAATGCTACTTTGGGACAATGCACATTACACTCAGAATGACAATCATGCTCTCAGTAGTTGGTGCTTCAACATAAAGGTAAAAGAAAGGTTTAAGTGCTAAAGCTTTTTATTTTGAAAACATGGAAGCAATTGTGTCAACGGTAGTAGTACTTCATATGTGTCATGTATAAAACATCTTATAAGTTGCAAGCCTCATGCATTGAATACTAATAGTGCTCGCTCCTTGTCCTAATTAGCTCGGATCCCCATGGGTTATCATTGCATTGCATATGTTTTAACCAAGTGTCACAAAGGGGTACCTCTATGCCACCTGTACAAAGGTCCAAGGAGATAGATCGCATTTGATTTCTCGTTTTTGATAAATCTCAACTTGAGGACATCCATACCGGGACAACATAGAAAATAGATGATGGACTCCTCTTTAATGCATAAGCATATTCTCATGAGAGATTGAGGATTAAGGTCCAAGCTAAAACTTCCACCATGATGCATGGCTTTGGTTGGCGGCCCAATGTTCTTCTCTAACAATATGCATATTAATTCAACCCACGGTGAATCACCCTTACTTCAGACAAGACGAACATGCATAGCAACTCACATGATATTCAACAAAAGTGTGACAGTTGATGGCGTCCCCAGAAACATGGTTACCGCTCAGCAAGCAACTCATAAGAAATAAGATACATAAGCAACATATTCTTTACCACAATAGTTTTTAGGCTACTTTCCCATGAGCTATGTATTGCATGGTTAGTTTGCTTAGTGCAGGTGGAGGTTACAAAAGACTGGGAGCGACCAACTAAGAGAGCAATGACGGTCATAATCATGCAGAGCGACAAAGCAATATTGAATCAGGCATGGTAGTTATAACGCTACTTAGAAACAAAAGATCATAAAGGCTTGACAGACTTTATTTACAGTCTTAAATATGCGTGAGCATACGCCAAGTCAATCAAAATAAATTCTCGAAGGAAGATATTACTAAACCATACCACATCATAGGCAAACAAACCAAGTTGGTACTCCAATAACACATTGGGAACCTCCCAGCTATTTGAGATTAACCATAAGAAAACCTGAACTACTAAGCACCATCATGAAAGTAGCATCTTTATCATAGACACATTAACCCATGCAACGGAAGCAAACTCTTTTAATAAGGTGAGCATGGTAATTAAAGAGAGTTCAAGCAACCAACTAAATAAAAGCTCTTGAAAGGATAAGCATGAATACTAAGAGCAGAGCACGATAGTAGCTATTAAAAGATAAAGAACACACACAGCATAGATAGACATGAAAATTCTATGTAATGTTCTAGGTAGAAGTGGAGCGTGTTTCTCTCCCACATAAAGGAATGCTGGGTTCCGACTCGTTATGAAAAACTAAAAAGAAAACTAAAAGCAAGACGCTCCAAGCATAGCACATAACATATGAAGTGATAAAAATATAGCGAAACGAAAGACGAACTGATAATGCTGATGGAGAAGGGGATGCACGGGGGCATCCCCAAGCTTAGACGCTTGAGTCTCCTTGAATATTTCTTGGGGGTGCACGGGGGCATCCCCAAGCTTGAGCGCTTGACACTCCTGAATCTTTTTATCATCTTCCCTCGCACACTTGAAAACTCCCTTCATACACAACTCATTATAATCTGATTAGCGATGTTAGTACCCTTAATAAAATAATTATACCTTGCTGGAAATAAGGATATTCTTGAAGTTCTACTGTTTCTCAAGATTGCCAAAAGGTTTTTGCAAAGAAAAAGCAAGTTCTCAATTTGCAAAGTGAAGGTAAGGCAAAACAGGACAGAATCTGTGAAAAACAGAACAGCAGGCAGTAATTGACCTGTTCGGGATACTTCTGCAACTCAAATCAAAAAACTCAGAACTGACGCACGAAAGACAATTATATAGAGAACGCTGTCGAAAATATTCAGACCAAAAAGATGATCTGGTGATTTTATACGAATTTTTCTATCCAAGGACAGAATCTGTTTCCTGGACAGCACCTCACAACTTTTGAACTTTCTAGCAATCAGAGGCTATACTTGGCACAAATATGAAAAGCAAAGATACAATGATGATGCTACAGCAGTAAACAACATCAAGACACAACAAAAGCAAAAAATTTATTCATGTGGGCTGCCTCCCAAAAGCGCTTTCTTTTATGCCTTTAAGCTAGGCATAATGCATAGATCAAGTTGTATCAATTGAACCATCATCAAGATCATCAAAAAGCTCTTCAATAATACAACTAGTCTTGAGAGGACTCTCAAATAAAGGCCTCATAGAGATACTTCTAGGTAGAAGACCAAAAGGATAAAATTCAAGGGGAGATTCAACGATAGGTGTTTCTTCCAAAGTCTTTACAGTTTCAACCCCTTTGGCAATAGGTGGATTACTTTTAGAACGGGGAGCCTTTGGAACGTGAACGAACTTAGGCTCCCTCTTTGCCGGAGTTTCTACCTTTTTGGTTTTGATCAAGGAGAAAGTAGTTCCTAAGGTATCAAATATTTCCTCAATCTTGTCCATCCTAGAAGAGTCAGAATCATGGAATTTGACAGTCTCCAAAATTTTGAAAATTTTATGCATGGAGCTATCAAATCTATTCAAATTCCCTTGGATCTTTCGATCCAACTCGTTCATCTTATTAGTGCTTGGCATCTCTAGCTCTATTTTTTCAAGTTTTTTCATAATGTGAGCTAGGGTGATGTCCTCTCGAATGCTAACAACAGGGAGACTCCCAACAAGATTTTCAATAATACTAAGAGACTCCCAAACTGGGGCCTCCAGGAAATTCCCATTGATAGCAGTATCTAGAATAAACCTATTCCAAGAAGTAATTCCAACATAAAAGTTTCTAAGCAAGATAGTAGTAGGTTGCTTCTTGGTGGCTCTTTTTTGTGAATCATTAATTCTATACCAAGCATCTTTCAAACTTTCCCCACCTCTTTGTTTAAAGGTGAGAACTTCTGCCTCATCAAAGACAAAAAGACCCGACATAATGATAACTAAAGAACAAGATAACTATTTTTGTGATTTTTGATAAAAAGAACTAAAGCAAAAATAAAAGGTAAACTAACAAGACTAAAAAGCAAAGGTAAAAGATAGCATGCAACTCCCCTATCCTGAAGAGTGGAGTCCCCGGCAACGGCGCCAGAAAATACTCCTTGATGGGCCTCGAACCCCTCGTTGGTTACCCCAAGTGGAAGGTGTAAGATGCAGTAAGTAGAAGTGTTTTCCCCTAGCAAAGATGCCAAGGATCGAATCCCCAGAGACTCCTAGGTTCAACAAGTAGGTGTCAATTGCTAACGGCGCAATTAGCAATCAACGTGGACCTGCACACAGATACAAATAACTTTGCTCCCAACGAGTACAGAGAGGTTGTCAATCTCTCCGGCCTTGTAGTTCACAAAGGGTTAAAAGCAATATGATAGTAGTGATAAATAGTGTTTTGCAATAGTAAGTAAATAACGAAAAGTAAATAGTGGATGTGATCAATGATGGTAATATGGACCGGAGTCTCATGATGTTCACTAGTGATGTCTCTCTCCCAAAAGACGATAAAACAGCTATGTGAGGTAAACAAATTACAGTTGGGCAATTGACAGGACCACGAACGCAAACCAATGCTCATTACATTGCAAGAAAGGTTGAGGTTCAAAGTATGGGCGGTACGCCAAAGTAAGTAGACCGAAATCCATCAATATCTACTACTAATCATCCACCTTGAGATATCTATCCAGAACATCTCGCTGGTATTAAGTTGCGAGTCCCACCCATAGTGTAAACTCAATGCAACAGACAACTGCATTAAAAGAACTTTGCGTAAAGTAAACAATCCTTGCACCCGCGGGCACAAGCACCGTTGTTTTCCCCCTTGTGGCAACAGCACATCCCCTAGACTCATGTTTCTGTCACTCAAGCTAGTCATCGAGGGGCATGAACCCATAATCGAGCATAACGTTCCCTCTTGGAGTCACTACCTATTACTCGGCCAAAGCAATAAATAACAACGGAGAACATGCAAGAATTACTTATGAACTAAAATATAAAAGAGGTGAATCAAATATATTACTCAAGATCAATCTGAACATAATCTCATAATCCATCGGATCCCAGCAAACTCAACATAGCAACAGCATAAGGATTACATAGGTGCCTCGATCATGTAGGGCAGCTCACGAGGACTAATTAGTGAAGCACAAGAAAGGGAGGAGAACATCACATAGCTACTGGTCATGGACTCATGGTCCAAGGGAGACTACTCACGAGTCATCCGGGAGGCGTCCATGGTGGTGGAGAAGCTCCCGGTGGTGATCCTCCCCTCCGGCAGGGTGCCGGAAAGAGTTCTCCTGATGCTCCCGATCTTGGAAGCGGCGGCGGCGGCGGAACAGAGATGGGATCGCGAAAAGAAGTCATTTTCTGAGGGTTACGGAGGACCCTTTAAATATATGCCAAAGTAGGGCACCGGGGGAGCCTCGGGGAGCCCAGGCGCCCCCCCGGCGCGGCCCAGGGGGGGCGCGCCCACAGGGCGCCTGGAGCCCCTGTGCCCCCCCAGGCTGCCCTTCGAACGCAGTGTTGTTTCCGGTTCGCTGATTTTTTATATAATTTTTCTGGATTTTTCTGGGCAGTTCTCGAAACGTGAAAACCTGAAATACAAAAACAGCCGAAAACAGAAACTGGCACTGGGGTGCACTGGATTAGTAAGTTAGTCCAAATATGATCAAAAGTGTATGTAAGTGTATGAATATCATAGCAATATCACCCAAAAGTGGCATGGAGCAAGCAGAAATTATAGATACGTTTTGGACGTATCAGCATGGGCCACAATTTGGCTATCCCCTTTTGGCCAAGCGGACTGCTGTTCAGACTCTATCTTGGATGGCAAGCCATGCCAGAAATTTTACTTTTGGAGGGGCCCATGCCTTCCATGCAACCTTGTACATAACAGAGCGGGTGATGGTTATGAATTATGCATTGTAAGCGGAGGATGCGGAGTAGTCACCACTGATAGTATGCTTCCATAAAATGCTATCCTTCACATCCTCAAACAGGTGCACCTCTCGAAGGCCAACCCATAATGCAAAAAATGTCGAATGTGGCCAGCAGTGAAGGCCGTCGTCATATCGATCTTGCCAACCCAGGCGCCCTCCTGTAAGGCCTCCCTAACCTTCCAATTTTTCCTCTTAGATACATTAAAAATGCAGGGGAGGGGGGCAATATCTTTTGGCTTTTGACCGTTGAGCCACAGTGACTCCCAGAAAGGGGCGCGAGCACCATTGCCAATGGTGATAGTAGTGGATGTGTAGAAAAAAAATTGTTTGCATTATTGCATGGGTTTCCCAAGCCCACCCACAAACGTGAAGGCTCCGTCCACTTGAAGCACGGCCAACACAGGCATAGAGCTTGGCTAAAATTTTCAAGGTTGAGCACTCCAAGCCCCCCAAGATCCTTGGGCCGGCAGACCTTGTCCCAGCTAACTTTGCACTTTGCACATGTCGTCTTGTTGGACCCTAACCAAAGAAAGTCTCTCTCCAGCCTATTGATGTTGAGGAGGCACTACAAGAGATCAGGCCTACTATGACGAGCCAAAGAATGTCATGGAATGGCCAAAAATGTCACCGAATACACTTCAATGACATTTTATGGGCGTCATGAGCATCGTCACGGAATCCCCGTCACAGATTACTCATAGTGACGGCACACGCACCAAACGTCACTGAAAACAGGACCTTCGATGACACTTTCTACAATGTCATCAACTTGATATTTCTGTGGCGGCTAGGAAATGTCACATGTTGGATGAAAATATGCCATAATCTTCAATATTCAATGACAGAGCAGTGTCACAGACTAGATGCCACGTCAGCATACAACAAACTATCCCGTTACTACAAACATCACAATTTTTTCATAATTATATAGGACGTTGATTAAACTTGCATCACTAATTTCATCATTGGTTAATATAACATCATCATGAACTATTTTATTTATTTCAAAATTAAATTACACTGAATTATGAAATCCAATACATTCCAAATGCATATTGTATAAATAAGTTAGAGCCTAATCACATTATAAATTGAACCAAAAGACAAGTCATATTATAAATTCAATCATCTCGGCCAAATCATCATCTAAATGGAGATGGTAATAAAATAATAACGCGATTCACAACAATAGTGCTCTCTCTTGTTGTTGTTTCCTCTCCATCTCTTCAAGTGCTCTCTCTTGTGCTTAAGTCTCTCGATTAAGTCCTTGAGGTGCCTACAATTAACAAAACAAAACATCATTGCATCTTCATTGGATGAAAATTAACGAGACAACAAGGTACAAGAGTACCAATAAGAAGCTTACAAGCTATCAAATTATGAATCTGAAATAGAAAAGTACATTATTAAATGTCTAGGCATACATGTGGATAGGCCAATGAAACAATGTATGCCTATTTGTTAGAAATATTTGTTAACTCTTCGTTGGTATGCATGTGAAGCCTATTTTACACATGTATAAGTAGAACTCCTCTTAATAGTTATTTCATGCAATATTTTTTGCGAGGTGCACTCAATATTTGTTAGAAATTAAAATAGAGAAATAATTAGCATAAAGTTTTAATCGAATAAATATATGCTAGGTTTTTATGTTACATTAATATTGAATTGTCTTGTGATATTATTCGAGATTCTTTAGTAGATCTGCACTCACACTATTGGCGAAATGAAAACATAGTACACAACAAAGAAAAGCCACCATATTATCTACTTCTTCCGTTCCAAAATAAGTGTCATGATTTTAATTCAAATTCCAAGTAAATTCAAGAGGCACTTACAAGTGAGCCAATATCAAGAAGTAAATGGTACATTTAGAGATTTAATAATGTACATAACTACAAACTAAGCGGTAGTCTGATAAAACCATTAATAAAAATTTCATTAAAGTACCATAAAAATTCAACTAATAGTTGACCACAAACTTACAGAAAACTGTCAAAAGGTTCCTCTCAAGTCTCATATATTCCCTGAATGAAGGTTCTAATAACTATAAAAATTAAGAAGTAATATTATCATCCAGTTATATGTATTAAATGTATTCCTGGTGGAATGGAAGAGACTTGTGCTGCCAAGTCCACAACTTCCACAACTTTGACTTGGGACAAAAATAGTGGTGGAAAATTTAGTCGGTGTCATGTACACATCAATTCAGCCGTACAAAGCAAGATTGGAACAAATATCCGAGAAAGAAAAAGAAAATATTTCTAACACTAAGATAAGTTTCTTCCCAAATGGGATCTAAAGATGAGATGTAGACGTAATTGTAATGAGTAACCTAAAACATGGGAGTTATGAAAAGCTTTTGATTGCCCACAAAAATATTAATTTCTGAACACTGTAACAGAAAAAAAACATGACTTTCAGAGCAAGCCGATATATATTGGATCAAGTAGGTACGAGAAACTTGACAGGGAACATGGCTCTGTAAGGTAAGAGCATACTGCAGATTATCACCTCACATATTTTTCTACCAAATGTACAGTGAGTTATTGCACAAGGGAAGATCCGATAAATGACTTCATGTACGGACTAACCTGAAATCCTACATGTACGTGACTAACCTAAATCCTACATGTACGTCATAGTGTGTCATCGTTTCCTGATTAAATCATCAAAGCTGCAGAGAATACCTGAGATCAGAGAGAACTATAAGCTAATTAGTTCATCAATTTCACTTTGTAAAATAGTTACTCGGGTATTCCTAAATTATAGATGTAGTACGTCATAATGTTTCATCTGTTCACTTAGTAAGTGATACGTCCAAAACATATCTATAATTTCTGCTTGCTCCATGCCTCTTTTGGGTGATATTGCTATGATATTTATACACTTCCATACACTTTTGATCATATTTGGACTAACCTATTAACTCAGTGCACCCCAGTGCCAGTTTCTGTTTTCGGCTGTTTTTGTATTTCAGGTTTTCACATTACGAGAACTGCCAGGAAAAATCCACAAAAAATATATAAAAAATCAGCGTTCCAGAAACTACTGTGCGCCCGAAGGACAGCCGGGGGGGGCACCAGGGCTCCAGGCGCCCTGGCGGCGCCCCCTCCCTAGGCCGCGCCGGGGGGGCGCCTGGGCCCCCCGAGGCTCCTCCGATGCCCCCCTTTGGCATATATTTACACCGTGTCGCGGAAACCCTGATTCCAGACCCTTTTTCTCCAGACGCAATTCCGATCTCCGGCGCCATCGCCATCAAGCTTCGAGGGACTAGAATTCCTGTGCCGGCACCCTGCCGGGACGGGGAAGTGCCCCCGGATTCATCTCCATCGACGTTGCTTCCTCCCTCCATGATGCAGGAGTAGTTCCTCCTCGGGGCTGAGGTTTCTACCAGTAGCTATGTGGTCAATTCTCTCTCCCATGATGTGATCTTCGTTGTGATCATAGGCTATGTTAATCTAGGGTGATCCCATGATATTTCCCCTTCCTCTATGTATTGGATTGATGTACTCACTTGTCTTTATCTAGTATAATCCCCGAGACCAAGGTGACAGCGGTCTATTGGACATGGATTAGAAGAATAATTTCATGAGTGATTTCCTTTTTGTGTGTTGATTGAAGATTGAGAGTCTCTTGGTGCTTGTCTTTGACTATCCTTTAGATATGTTGTGGTGATTGTGGGACTCTCTTTGGATGGCCACGGTGACATTGGGAAATCCTTAGATTGAGAACTACGAACTTTGAGGTGTGCTTTTGTAGCCCTACATAATTCTCGTCCTCTCTTGACCACGAAGGAATGACCTCCGAGTGTGTCCCCTTTGCATGTTTTATGGGAGATATCATGTGATTCGATTATGTTAATGTTGTTGGGAGTTGCCACTAGTGAAAGTATGAAGCCTAGGCCTTGTTTCCACCATTGCAATACCATTTGTGCTCACGTTTACCACTTGTCATTTAACATCTCTTCGTCGAACTAGTGCACCTATACATCTAACAAGTGTATTAGGTGTGTTGGGGACACAAGAGACTTCTTGTATCTTAGTTGCAGGGTTGCTTGGGAGAGACCATCTTCAACCTCTACTTCCCTGAGTTCAATAAACCTTAGGTCATCCACTTGAGGGAAATTGCTGCTGTCCTACAAACCTCTGCGCTTGGAGGCCCAACATAGTCTACAAGAGTAGAAGCGTGTGTAGACATCAAGCTATTTCTGGCGCCGTTGCCGAGGAGGTGAGTGCTTGAAGGTATATCTTTAGATCTTGCAATTAAATCTTTTTGTTTCTTGTTTTTATTTCACTAGTTATGCTTATGGACAACCTTGCTATTGGATCGTTGCTTGCGGGAAGACGCCCCACACCTGTGGTGGTTGCTCCTCCCCCTACTGAAATTGTGCCCTATAAAATACCAGCTGGTATTATCGATTATGTTTTGGCTGATCGTTATGCAGGAGACAGACATCCAGGTGAACACTTGCTATATCTGTCACAACTATGTTCATTATTTAAGCTTGCAGGTGTATCAAGGGAGTTTGTCATGAGGAAATTATTTGCCTTGTCACTGAAAGGAAAAGCATTGGAATGGTATAGGCTACTAAATGACTCTCACCTGCTGGAGTGGGAAGAGATCCAGTCTCTCTTTTACTCCAAGTTTTATCCTCTTCATGAAGTCCATGAGAATAGGAATTATGTTTATAATTTTTATCCTCATGACGGAGAGAGCATAGCTCAAGCTTGGGGGAGACTGAAAACGTTAATGCTAAAATGTCCTAACCACGGGCTCCCCAAAGATATGATTATTACTAATTTCTATGCGAGGCTTTCTCGACAGGATAAAGATTTGCTCGACGCTTCCTCTATGGGTTCTTTCACAAACAAAAAGATTGATGCTAAATGGGAACTCCTTGAAAGAATTCAACGCAACACTGAAGATTGGGAGATCGACAAAGGTAAAGAGTCAGGTATAATTTATGAGTATGATTGCATTAAGTCCTTTGTTGAAACTACAAGTTTTAATAAGTTAAGTGCTAAGTTTGGGCTTGATTCTCAACTCCTTGTTGATTTCCTCAAATCTTTTGCTTCACATCTTAATATGCCTAAAGAGGATTGGATCAAGTATCATAAACCTTTTAAAGAGACTTGCAAAGAAAATGAAATTGTTCATGATGATTGCAACATGCATGATCCAATTCCTAAAAATGAAGTTTTATATAAGCATGTTAATTTTTGTGGAGTGGATAGACCTTGTGAAAGGCCTATGATTGAAGAAGAGAAGTATTGTAAGCAACATAAACATGAAAGAACAATCACTTGGGTCAAAGATTTAAATGAAATTGCTAGAGAATTGTGTGACCTTTATCCTTTTACTTGTGAACTTTGTTGTATAGAGGGTCACTTTAATTTTCAATGCATGCACTTTCAAAACATAACTGTTAACCAGTTGTGTGATAACATGATCACCCCTGATCTTTATGATGAGCTTATGTTATTTTTGATGTGTGAAGAGTTATCAGAAAAGACTTCTTGGCTAGATGTTAATGCCATAGGAATAAAAAACACTTTGCAAAATTGCCATCTCTATTGTGTTGTTAATTGCCATCAAAATGATTACATAAGTAAGATTAGAAAGGAGGGAACTTTACAAAAGTATAAAAATGTCTCTTATATTTCTGCTAATAAAAAGGAGAGTTTCTCCCAAGTTTCCCCTATTGTTTCTAATGATAAACCAGGATATGTGGAGAAGCTTCACCTCCAACCACAAGGAAAAAGGGGGGCCAAGGAGCCGCTGCCCCCTAGGGCCGCCGCCGCCCCCAAGGGCCGCCGCCGCCGCCTCCGTGGCTGTCGTCGGCCGTCTCCTCCTCGCGGGGCTGCACCTCTCCATCAACACCATCATCAACCTCCTCCTCACCATGTCCATGTGTGAGTAGTCTTCTCCGGGGCCGAGGGCTCGTACGTGTACCTATGTGGTTATCTCTCTCTCCCATGATGTGATCTTCGTTGTGATCATAGGCTATGTTAATCTAGGGTGATCCCATGATATTTCCCCTTCCTCTATGTATTGGATTGATGTACTCACTTGTCTTTATCTAGTATAATCCCCGAGACCAAGGTGACAGCGGTCTATTGGACATGGATTAGAAAAATATTTTCATGAGTGATTTCCTCTCTTGTGTGTTGATTGAAGATTGAGAGTCTCTTGGTGCTTGTCTTTGACTATCCTTTAGATATGTTGTGGTGATTGTGGGACTCTCTTTGGATGGCCGCGGTGACATTGGGAAATCCTTAGATTGAGAACTACGAACTTTGAGGTGTGCTTTTGTAGCCCTACATAATTCTCGTCCTCTCTTGACCACGAAGGAATGACCTCCGAGTGTGTCCCCTTTGCATGTTTTATGGGAAATATCATGTGATTCGATTATGTTAATGTTGTTGGGAGTTGCCACAAGTGAAAGTATGAAGCCTAGGCCTTGTTTCCACCATTGCAATACCATTTGTGCTCACGTTTACCACTTGTTTGCTTGCTGCACTTTTTATTACAGATTTATATTACTTTGTTTTGCCATCCATATCACTTGCCATTTAACATCTCTTCGCCGAACTAGTGCACCTATACATCTGACAAGTGTATTAGGTGTGTTGGGGACACAAGAGACTTCTTGTATCTTAGTTGCAGGGTTGCTTGAGAGAGACCATCTTCAACCTCTACTTCCCTGAGTTCGATAAACCTTAGGTCATCCACTTGAGGGAAATTTGCTGCTGTCCTACAAACCTCTGCGCTTGGAGGCCCAACATAGTCTACAAGAGTAGAAGCGTGTGTAGACATCAAGCTATTTCTGGCGCCGTTGCCGGGGAGGTGAGTGCTTGAAGGTATATCTTTAGATCTTGCAATTAAATCTTTTTGTTTCTTGTTTTTATTTCACTAGTTATGCTTATGGACAACCTTGCTATTGGATCGTTGCTTGCGGGAAGATGCCCCACACCTGTGGTGGTTGCTCCTCCCCCTACTGAAATTGTGCCCTATAAAATACCAGCTGGTATTATCGATTATGTTTTGGCTGATCGTTATGCAGGAGACAGACATCCCGGTGAACACTTGCTATATCTGTCACAACTATGTTCATTATTTAAGCTTGCAGGTGTATCAAGGGAGTTTGTCATGAGGAAATTATTTGCCTTGTCACTAAAAGGAAAAGCATTGGAATGGTATAGGCTACTAAATGACTCTCACCTGCTGGAGTGGGAAGAGATCCAATCTCTCTTTTACTCCAAGTTTTATCCTCTTCATGAAGTCCATGAGAATAGGAATTATGTTTATAATTTTTATCCTCATGACGGAGAGAGCATAGCTCAAGCTTGGGGGAGACTGAAAACGTTAATGCTAAAATGTCCTAACCATGGGCTCCCCAAAGATATGATTATTACTAATTTCTATGCGAGGCTTTCTCGACAGGATAAAGATTTGCTCGACGCTTCCTCTATGGGTTCTTTCACAAACAAAAAGATTGATGCTAAATGGGAACTCCTTGAAAGAATTCAACGCAACACTGAAGATTGGGAGATCGACAAAGGTAAAGAGTCAGGTATAATTTATGAGTATGATTGCATTAAGTCCTTTGTTGAAACTACAAGTTTTAATAAGTTTAGTGCTAAGTTTGGGCTTGATTCTCAACTCCTTGTTGATTTCCTCAAATCTTTTGCTTCACATCTTAATATGCCTAAGGAGGATTGGATCAAGTATCATAAACCTTTTAAAGAGACTTGCAAAGAAAATGAAATTGTTCATGATGATTGCAGCATGCATGATCCAATTCCTAAAAATGAAGTTTTATATAAGCATGTTAATTTTTGTGGAGTGGATAGACCTCGTGAAAGGCCTATGATTGAAGAAGAGAAGTATTGTAAGCAACATAAACATGAAAGAATAATCACTTGGGTCAGAGATTTAAATGAAATTGCTAGAGAATTGTGTGACCTTTATCCTTTTACTTGTGAACTTTGCCGTATAGAGGGTCACTTTAATTTTCAATGCATGAACTTTCAAAACATAATTGTTAACCGGTTGTGTGATAACATGATCACCTCTGATCTTTATGATGAGCTTATGTTATTTTTGATGTGTGAAGAGTTATCAGAAAAGACTTCATGGCTAGATGTTAATGCCATAGGAATAAAAAACACTTTGCAAAATTGCCATCTCTATTGCGTTGTTAATTGCCATGAAAATGATTACATAGGTAAGATTATAAAGGAGGGAACTTTACCAAAGTATAAAAAATGTCTCTTATATTTCTGCTAATAAAAAGGAGAGTTTCTCCCAAGTTTCCCCTATTGTTTCTAATGATAAACCAGGATATGTGGAGAAGCTTCATCTCCAACCACTCCCTCCTAAGGTTAAGAAGAAGAAAAAGAAGAGGAGGAGGAAGAGGAGCAAGAAAGAAGAAGAATGGGTATCAACCTGGCCTGAGCATATTCCTCCCATCAACTTTTATCCTAACGATTGTAAGTTTAAAGAAGAAGGTGAAGTTTATTGCCTTAATTATCATCTTGATGATACGTCCGTAGGTACTATTGAAGATGATTTTGATTATGATATGCATGTTACTTATTGTGATTGGGAAAATGATGATAATGCTACTTATGATCTTGAAAATCTTTTTGGTACCAACTCTGAAAGTGATGATATGGGAAGCTCTAAGCTTGGGGATGATAGGATTGCAAACCCTTTACCCACTAGTGATGTGATAATTGATAATTCTTTTGCTAGTAAGAATAAAGACAACATGATTACAAATATAGTTGCTAGCAATGATAATGCTCTTCTCTACTATGATGATGTCATAACTCCAACCTATAGTGATTATAAAGGTACCTATGACATAAGGAGAAATTATCCTTATGAAACTTGTCATAATCATGGAGGGAATTACTCCCTTGTTGAACACCACCCTCCTAATACACAAGTAATCTATAGTGTTCAAGTTGTTTATGATAGTCCTACTCCCACTATTACCAATGAGAAAGATTATGCTTATGTGGAGAGTAAGAGTACCTTTTTGCATGTGGATCATGGTAACAATGCTTTACGTGATGCTTATATTGTTGAGTTCATCCATGATGGCACTGAAATTTATAATGAGAGAGGGAGACTTGGTTCTAAATATCTTAATAATAAGAAGTTTCATCTCTTTATGGTGAATATTTTGAAGTTATGCTTGTTTTGCCTTCCTATGCTAGTTGCTTTGTGCTTCAATGAATTATTCTATTGCAATATTCCTATGCATAGGAAGCATGTTAGGCTTAAATGTGTTTGGTATTTGCTTCTTGATGCTCTCTTTTGTTCTTCAGCTCTTATTTCTACGAGAGCGTCATTAAAGTCTTAAGCCTATCTTTATGGCTATAAAGAAAGAGCTCTAGGGAGACAACCCTTGTTATGTTTACTTTCAGTTTTAGTGGTCTTGATGTTTGTTACTACTGTAGCAACATCATTGTATCTTTATTTTTCAGCTTTGTGCCAAGTTTAGCCTCTGATTGCAAGAAAGTTCAAAAGTTGTGACGTGCTGTCCAGGAAACAGATTATGTCCTTGGATAGAAAAATTCGTATAAAATCACCAGATCATCTTTTTGGTCTGAATTTTTTCGACAGCGTGCTCTATATAATTGTCTTTCGTGCGTCTGTTTTGAGTTTTTTTATTAGAGTTGCAGAAGTGCCCCGGAAAAATCATTTACTACCTGCTGTTCTGTTTTTCACAGATTCTGTCCAGTTTTGCCTTTCCTTCATTTTGCAAACCTAGAGCTTGCTTTTTCTTTGCAAAAACCTTTTGGCAATCTTGAGAAACAGTAGAACTTCAAGAATATCTTTATTTCCAGCAAGGAACAATTATTTTATTATGGGTACTAACCTCGCTAATCAGATTATGATGAGTTATGTATGAAGGGAGTTTTCAAGTGTGCGAGGGAAGATGATAAAAAGATTCAGGAGTGTCAAACGCTCAAGCTTGGGGATGCCCCCATGCACCCCCAAGAAATATTCGAGTAGACTCAAGCATCTAAGCTTGGGGATGCCCCCGTGCATCCCCTTCTCCATCAACATTATCAGTTCGTCCTTCGTTCCACTATATTTTAATCACTTCATGTGTTATGTGCTATGCTTGGAGCGTCTTGTTTTAGTTTTCCTTTTAGTTTTCTTTAGCTTTTCATAACGAGTTGGAACTCAGCTTTCTTTATGTGGGAGAGAAACACGCTCCACTTCTACCTAGAACATAACATAGAATTTGCATGTCTATCTTTGTTGTGTGTGTTCTTTGTCTTTTAATAGCTACTATCATGCTTAGCTCTTAACTTTCATGCTTATCTTTTTAAAGAGCTTTTGTTTAGTTGGTTGCCTGAACTCTCTTTAGTTATCATGTTTATCTTATTAAGAGAGTTTGCTTCCGTTGCATTGGTTGATATGTCTATGATAAAGATGCTACGTGCATAATGGCGCTTAGTAGTTCATGTTTTCTTATGGTTAGTCTCAAATAGCTGGGGGATTCCCAATGTGTTATTGGAGTACCAACATGATTTGTTTGCCTATGATGTGGTATGGTTTAGTAATATCTTCCTTCAAAGAATTTATTTTGATTGACTTGGCGTATGCTCACGCATATTTAAGACTGTAAAGAAAGTCTGTCAAGCCTTGATGATCTTTTGTTTCTGAGTAGCGATATAACCTCCATGCCTGATTCAATGTTGCTTTGTCGCTCTGCATGATTATGACCGTCATTGCTCTCTTAGTTGGTCGCTCCCCGTCTTTTGCTAACCTTCGCCTGTACTAAGCGGACTGACTGCTTGTGCATCCACATCCTTTTAATCCAGTTATGCCATATAAGTCCACCATACCTTCCTACATGGTATTTACCTGCCATTCCTAACGGAGACTTGCAGGTGCCATCTCGAAATTATTCAAAGAAAAAGCATTCTTATTTTGTGCCTCTGTTGTAAGTTCATGAGGAAGTAGTGGTTAATTCATGACCTTTTTAAGTTGGACAAGCTTCACCCCGGGATTGCATGTATAATGTGCAAACCCATAATACGAGAAGGAACTGGCATTGAGTGCGCCCGGCTCAAAAAGATAATATAACAAACAAACCCTCCTTCACGCTTTGTTGATGAGAAATCAGAAAACTTTGGCAGTGATAAACAAAGGAGATTAAGAGGATGTGATCGTCCTCATTCGGGAGCCGTTCCTCGAAACTTGTCCATCTCGAAAAGTGATCGAGTTGTCTGCTAGCATTCGTTGACGAAACATGCATGATCTAAAATAAATTATTACCTCTGTTTTAAAGCCAAGAGCTCTGGTACATGTTTTGTCTTTGTTTCCGACTACGGGTTTTCAACCTTGCCAACAAAAGCCACGGTTCGAGAGTCTTCACCTTCTTTTAAAAGCACCAACTACTGAGAGCATGATTGTCATTCTGAGTGTAATGTGCATTGTCCCAAAGTAGCATTGTCTTTTGCATGATTGTGATATCGTTTATTTTGAAATCATTGTATCTAGTCATCACTTAAACCTTGGAGGTGCCCCTGCATTTATGTTTTGCTTCACTAAAGGGGGCAAGCTAGATATCACTTTATCATATTTGCACATCATGTTCATTGCAAATCTATTTGATGTTTCAGTATCATATTGTAAAACTTTCAGTCCTTTGTGATTTTCTCATGAGGCAACTTAATTACTATAGATTCATTGTCTCAGTAAGCTTTTGTCATATGACTATGAAAAAGTCCTATATGGTTAATAGCATGTCACCACAGAAATTATTCTTGTTATCATTTACCTACTCGAGGACGAGCAGGAATTAAGCTTGGGGATGTTGATACGTCCAAAACGTATCTATAATTTCTGCTTGCTCCATGCCACTTTTGGGTGATATTGCTATGATATTCATACACTTCCAGACACTTTTGATCATATTTGGACTAACCTATTAACTCAGTGCACCCCAGTGCCAGTTTCTGTTTTCGGCTGTTTTTGTATTTCAGGTTTTCACCTTACGAGAACTGCCAGGAAAAATCCAGAAAAAATATATAAAAAATCAGCGTTCCAGAAACTACTGTGCGCCTGAAGGACAGCCGGGGGGGGGGGGGCACCAGGGCTCCAGGCGCCCTGGCGGCGCCCCCTCCCTAGGCCGCGCCGGGGGGTGCCTGGGCCCCCCGAGGCTCCTCCGATGCCCCCCTTTGGCATATATTTACACCGTGTCGCGGAAACCCTGATTCCAGACCCTTTTTCTCCAGACGCAATTCCGATCTCCGCCGCCATCGCCATCAAGCTTCGGGGGACCAGAATTCCTGTGCCGGCACCCTGCCGGGACAGGGAAGTGCCCCCGGATTCATCTCCATCGACATTGCTTCCTCCCTCCATGATGCAGGAGTAGTTCCTCCTCGGGGCTGAGGTTTCTACCAGTAGCTATGTGGTCAATTCTCTCTCCCATGATGTGATCTTCGTTGTGATCATAGGCTATGTTAATCTAGGGTGATCCCATGATATTTCCCCTTCCTCTATGTATTGGATTGATGTACTCACTTGTATTTATCTAGTATAATCCCCGAGACCAAGGTGACAGCGGTCTATTGGACATGGATTAGAAGAATAATTTCATGAGTGATTTCCTTTTTGTGTGTTGATTGAAGATTGAGAGTCTCTTGGTGCTTGTCTTTGACTATCCTTTAGATATGTTGTGGTGATTGTGGGACTCTCTTTGGATGGCCGCGGTGACATTGGGAAATCCTTAGATTGAGAACTACGAACTTTGAGGTGTGCTTTTGTAGCCCTACATAATTCTCGTCCTCTCTTGACCACGAAGGAATGACCTCCGAGTGTGTCCCCTTTGCATGTTTTATGGGAAATATCATGTGATTCGATTATGTTAATGTTGTTGGGAGTTGCCACTAATGAAAGTATGAAGCCTAGGCCTTGTTTCCACCATTGCAATACCATTTGTGCTCACGTTTACCACTTGTTTGCTTGCTGCACTTTTTATTACAGATTTATATTACTTTGTTTTGCCATCCATATCACTTGCCATTTAACATCTCTTCGTCGAACTAGTGCACCTATACATCTAACAAGTGTATTAGGTGTGTTGGGGACACAAGAGACTTCTTGTATCTTAGTTGCAGGGTTGCTTGAGAGAGACCATCTTCAACCTCTACTTCCCTGAGTTCGATAAACCTTAGGTCATCCACTTGAGGGAAATTGCTGCTGTCCTACAAACCTCTGTGCTTGGAGGCCCAACATAGTCTACAAGAGTAGAAGCGTGTGTAGACATCAGTAAGCTAATTAGTTCATCAATTTCACATCACCTAGTTTACCTGTAGATCGAAACTTCAAAAGTTCACTTCATATATCCTACAAAAAAGGGGAAATAGACAAAGAAAAGGGGATCTCCTCACGGGGTTGGTCGTCATCGAGGTGTCCGGCGTCCCCTGAATCCGCCGACCATGCACGGGGGAAGCCCCTGGACGGCTGATCCGACAGTGAGGCAGGCAGTGGGTTCGCCATGGAGGATGGTCGTCCTCATGGAGGTGGTGGCGGATCCAGTCGTCGTGGTGGTTGGCCTCGCTCAGCTGATGGCTGACGACGACGAGCAGACGCTGGGAGGCCCGGGGAGTGCGGGAAGGAGGTGCGCATCGTGGCAGGGCTGTACCTCTGCTCCCACCATAGTGGAACTCGGAGGAGGGCCACGAAGTTGGTGACGCGGGCGTCAACGAGCTGGAGGGGTCGGTCGTGTTCAGGAGCGCAGCATCGGTGTGGAAACGCTGCGGCAGAGATCACGCCATGGACGAGAGGCCCAAGAGCGTCGAGAAGAGCAGGCGCACGGAGGGCTCCCCCTCCCGAGCTCAACTGCATGCAGCGGTGGCGGAGCGGATCAAAAGATTGGATCGGGATTGAGAAAGAGAACGGCGCGAGATGGGAAAATGAGGATTAGGGTCGGCCGATGTATGGTTAAATTGGCTTCGCTCCAAAAAAATTGCCACCCCACCTAAGCAACTTCAAATTTTCATTCTCTGCGTGCTGGAGGGCAAATCAATTCTACTGTTGGGTTTAACACGCTTACCTCAAAAACATAGTGGGTTTGACACGTACCAAGTACGTGTATAATCCTTGAACTCAAAAAAGTACGTGTATAATCTGATTAAAAAAAATTAAAGGCAATGTACCATGTATATGTATGATCTTATAAAAAGTAAAAACCGCAAACCACGTGTATAATCTAATAAAAAAGTAAAAAAAAAAACAGGTACCCCGTAGTCCCGTACCATGTATTACATGAGTATTCTATAAGTGCTCGAACTATACAAGTAAGCCAGGTCAAAATAAACCTAAGCCGAAGCCACGAGTACCACACAATCCAAAAATATTTTACGAATCAAAAATATTTCATCGACACATTTAAGCCTATCTCGCAGAGTCCATCGCAAAGGTAAATGAGATCAAAATTGGAATCTATATTTCTCTATTTTGAGAGAAAGTTTTCAAGTAATTTTTTTAAATATTTCCAAATCACTACAAAGCTTGTGGAACAGATTGAGTCACTCACGCCTCTGAAATAAATAATGACTTGCTTCTATCTCTTAAAAAACATTTTCTCATCCGGTCTATTATTTCCCTTTTTTAGATAGAACGAAACAAATGCAATGTCATATTCATAGCGTCACTAGCATAATCAATAAGCTTTTTTTCTTGCCACTACTTATTTATATTAGATTGAACACATAATCCGTCGCTCAAACAACCTATGAAGAAACTATGGTGGGTCCAACTACTAGCATTGATACATGGGTCTCATAAAAAAACACTGATGTGTGGGTCCTATCCTCAGTAACCCATTGAAGTAATTATGGCGGGTCCCACTGCCAGTAGTTACACGATGAAAAAATGAGCATCACAGACCGTAGTAGGTTCATCATGGAAATTACCAAAACGTCATAGAAATGGGCAAATAGGTGGCACATAATGGCTCAGGTGATTCAATGACATTAACCGTCACTGATTTAGAGTAATCAGTGACACGACCTCCATAACATCACATATTAGATATTTTTGTGACGTTGCCAACCACCGTCACGAGGATTCATGTCATAATATCTCAATTTTCTTGCAGTGAGGGCACCAGGCGGGATGATGAGGGCAGTAGCAGTTTATACCAGAATAGAAGTTAGAACCACCATGACCAACACCCCTCTTTCGGGTGCGGCAATATATCTCCCCTACCAAGTCACAAGCTTAGCAGCAACCTTGTCCTCAAGGTATTGAAAATCAACGCGCTTGAGTTGCCATACCGATAGAGGGAGGCCAAGGTATTTCATAGGAAAAGACGCGCGCGCGGTAATGAATCCTTGAAGAATGGCCATGAGGTCTAGGTTCCGACAACGGATGGGGACAACAGAGCTCTTCTCGAAGTAAGTGCATAATCCGGTGACCTCCCCAAAAGCATTGCAGAATAGAGGCGAGGTTGGACACACAGATTTTGGGTTGCCTGCAGATTTTGGGGTGCCTGCAGATTTTGGGGTTAGTCCACATTTAACATTGCAGATTTGAAGCCTTACTTGGGTGAGGAAGATGAGCTTCCGTCGAGGACGACTTCATTTCAAGAAGGGGAGGATGTTCAGGACATCACTAACAAGGTTATACCCATAGCTCCAACTGACACATATACAGGACCAATTACTAGAGCTCGCGCACGCCAGTTAAATTACCAGATACTTTCGTTTCTTGGTAATGAATCTAATGTTCATGAGAATATGATGCTGCCTAAATTGGATACATTTGTCTTGCTTACAAATGAAGGACCTAGCTTGGACAAGAAGGATGAACATTGGAGCAAGATCAAGCATGGAGATGATGGCATGTGCAAGGGGAACAAGAATGGAGTTACAAGTGATGATTTCAGGACTTTGAAGCCATCATAATGAGTGCGTGAAGTCTTGGACGAAATATACAAGACGCCACTTCATAAATTTCGTCCAGAGGCTATTATAGGTGTTGCGTCACCTTATTATTGGGCCAGGCTCATGTAATTTCAAAATACTTGAGTATAGGCTGTTTTTAGAGTCCGTATGTGTGGGGAAACAAGAGTTAAGGTTGGTTTCGGACCCCTCCACCAAGGGCCACGAAATTCCCCCCTCTTTCCCCCATATATACAGCCCTTAGGGCGTCGTTTAGACTTTGGGTTTTGTTTATATTAAAAGTTCGCCATAGCTGCAACTTCGCGTACTTCGTTTGTGTTAACGATCAGACAAAGGCGTCACAGAACCCCACCTTGATCAATAAAGCTTTCATCTTATATTCGCAATATCCAGATTGCAATCTCAGTTTCTTGCTTGTTCTTCGTTTGCCTGCAGGAAACAGACCTTCGTGGTCAGGTTGATCGTGCTCCGGTGTGGTCGATAACCTCTCGGAGTTGGTTTAGCGATTGTTAAGGCGCGACGTCCACGCACGTTCGTAGTCGGATCGTCAAAGTCGACTTCATCCAAACGATAGCCACCTTCTCATCGAAAGACGGGACACTTTTGCCTCTATCAGCTTGCGGGGTAGTTCGGCAGAAGGCGGGGTCGAAGGAAGGGGGTCGTGTGATAATTTAAAGTGAAAGAAATAGAGGTGTGACAGTTTTGTTTATATGGCACACATGTGCCAAATATCACATTCCAATGTTTAGTGTCCTTAGATCATTATTTAGTGACGGAGTACATAATTTTCTGAAGAACAAAAAAACGCGTTTCAACAGTATCAGCCGTCCTGCTCCCGCCACACACACCCACATCACACATGCCGGTCCTCCACCTCTCGCTTCCGCCGCACCGTCTCCTCGTCGGCCGCCGCCGGCTATTCGCCCCGCCGACGCC
This sequence comes from Secale cereale, assembly GCA_902687465.1. Classification (NCBI taxonomy): domain Eukaryota; kingdom Viridiplantae; phylum Streptophyta; class Magnoliopsida; order Poales; family Poaceae; genus Secale; species Secale cereale. The sequence goes on from LR738710.1 coordinate 239,900,561, forward strand.
TCCTCCCTCTCGTATCTTCATAAGGTTTCCCTCGGAAGCTCCCAGCCCATACATCCATCCTCCGATGTGATTTCCGTAGCAGCCGCCGCGGCCGCCGCCTCCTCGGCTGATCTGTTTTGTTATTGGACAGGGCGGCAGCGTCGATATCGTCGGCCGCGGAGGATGGATGCGATCTCCCCTTCTCCCCAGAGCGCGCTCCCCACCACCGCGAGCTCGCCGCGGCCGCCGCCTCTGTCGAGCGCGCCTGCCGCCTCTGCGTAGACGTGAGTTGACCTCATCCCCTCCTCCTGGTTTCAGATTGGGCGCCGGGGTAGTTGCCATTTGGTGGCATAGAAGTGATTTAGCACTGTAAAGTAGCGTTCTTGATGTAAAGTTCGATGGCAACAAAGTTGAGAAAATTTAGAAAGGATCGACTAATTTGCATATTATTCTCTGAAGTCAATTCCTGCTGTGTTGATATTTTTTTTAAGAGTGAAAAGCTCCATGGAACACCGAAAAGTCAGTTCCTTGCAAATGTTTGATAAAAGCACAAGACATATTGTGTGAAGAGGTTTATAAGTTTTGCAAGACATAACATTTTAAGCATCCAATGCGTAATGCAGTATGCTAGACACAGAGAAAATCCAGTCATTTCATGTACTCGGTAACTTTAGTAAAATCATCAAAATGATTTACCTATTCTGAAACACAGTTTTGTTTTTGTTTTGAACATGGCAGTACAGACACAAGCGCTCATATACGCGCACACACTCACCCCTATGAACACACACGCACACCCTACCCCTAGGAGCACCTCCGAGAGACTGGTGAGCACCAAGACTTGAACCCTGGTGGGCTGGGGATACCACTGCCCACCTAACCATCCAACCACAGGTTGGTTCGCATTCTAAAAATACAGTTGTGTATTGTGGTCGCCATGTGGGTGTGATCATAAAAAGTACACATTCTCATTTAGACAATTTTAACCATACAGAGTAGAACCACAATAATATACTTCATTTTTTTTAGGAACCGGCAGGAGCACTGCCTTTTCATTTAGACGAAAAAGAAGGTTTATGTACAGATGTGTCATGTTTTTGAAGGGAACTTGGCGGAAACAATAAGACAGGAACAGACTTACTATTACTCCCTCTGTAAAGAAGTATAAGAGCGTTGGAGAGCCAGAGCGGCAACCTCAAAATGGGTGAGGCGGGTTCCGCTGAAGATGCGAGGGTTGTGTTCCTTCCATATGCTCCACAACGTGTATAAGAGAATACCACTCTGGTGTCGCTTGACCTCCTTCAGGCCATTAGAGCTCATCTCGTCCCGCCAATGTGAGACTGCCATGGTGAATAGAAGCGTTGGGTCCGCCGCCATATCCATATTCTCTCCCGTCCAATCTATAACATGGCTCCAGACCGCAGTCAAGAAGGGGCAGTTCTTGCAGAGGTGCATGGCCATTTCTGGCTCCCCCAGACATAGTTGGCATGACGGATCATACGGCCATCAAATGCTTCATATTATGCACTGTTTATTTCTGAAGTATTGACATCAGTCAGAGTCAGTTTAGTACTCCCTCCGTCCGGAAATACTTGTCATCAAAATGAATAAAAGGGGATGTATCTAGATGTATTTTAGTTCTAGATACATCCCTTTTTGTCTATTTTGATGACAAGTATTTCCGGACGGAGGGAGTATGTCTTAAGTTCTTTCCAAAATAAACTCACAAAGTCAAAGTTTGTGTTTAGTGCAGTCTATTGCCGCTGAAACCTTTGGGGCTTCTGTTTTTTACTTATGCTCTTCTCAGTAACCGCAACAAAACTGACTAGACCAAAATTGCTCTTTGCCTATTTGAACCTAAACTAAGACCTGATACACAAGAAATAATTCTGGCTTAGTTTATCCTTAATTTCAGGTATATATGTTGTACTCCCTCCGTCCCATAATGTAAGACGTTTTTTGACACTATGCGACGGAGGGAGTACAACATATATACCTGAAATTAAGGATAAACTAAGCCAGAATTATTTCTTGTGTATCAGGTCTTAGTTTAGGTTCAAATAGGCAAAGGCCAATTTTGGTCTAGTCAGTTTTGTTGCGGTTACTGAGAAGAGCATAAGTAAAAAATAGAAGCCCCAAAGGTTTCAGCAGCAATAGACTGCACTAAACACAAACTTTGACTTTGTGAGTTCTCAGTGCATCATTTAATGGTGATGTAATAAATTCAAATGCCTAGCATGTCATCGATTGTTTAGCTGATGACCTGAGCTACATTTTGCTGGTTAATTTGTATGCCTTGACAGGTGAAGAGATCACTTCTTTCAGGTGGAAGGAAGATTCTTGAAAAGAATGACCAAAGTCCTGTGACAATTGCAGATTTTGGAGTTCAGGCCCTTATCAGCTTCGGTAATTCATAGCATAATTCCTTAGTTCAGCTTACCGTATGCACTTTGTGCCTTTATCTGATGCCATATTTACCCTACTGGAAGAGCTCCAGCAACTGTTTCCATCAATACCTTTGGTGGCAGAAGAGGACTCAACATTTCTGAAGTCATTTAATCCTGATGATAACAGTGGTAATGTACTCATTGAGTCAATTTCAAGCGCTGTCGCAGACAAAGTGAAAAATAGTGGTTCACCTTTAACTCATGATGATGTGTTGAGAGCTATTGATAGAGGAGGCAAGGATGCTGTCTCCTTTGATTCAAATCCTGCTACTTATTGGGTAAACTGCCAAGTTTTCATTAATCGCATATCAGGATCTGTAAAAGTTCGTTCCACTGAGTTATCATGATGCTGTGGTTTTGAAGGTACTTGATCCAATTGATGGCACTAAAGGTTTCTTGAAAGGAGATGATGCTCTGTATGTGGTACAGCTCTCTGTTTATTTGTTTCTTTTTGCTTGAATGAACGACAGGAGCTCTTCCTAATAATTTTATGGGAGGGAAAGATTATGTACAGGGTGCTGAAAGACAAACAGCTAGGTGCCAAAACTATTTAATCTGCACAAGAGCTTGCAGAAACACTATTAGGCTGGCTGAGCTAAGTAGGTAGCTAGCAGTCTATCATTGCTCCATCCCATTGTTCATTGTCTTCACGAACTTCGTTTGCATTCTGTCTTGGGCTTAAGGGTTGATTCTGCAAGATTCTACTACTCCTCTACTTGCATAAATTCTACCAGCTAAGAATAACTAACCCAATGGAGTCATTCCATGCCTTTCTTTTGAAAATTGTACCTTTCTCTTGTCACAAAGCTGACAGGGAAGCCAAGTTGTAAGGGCATGTACAATGGTGGCATATGGATACAGATGCCTCATGACAAAAAGTAATTTGAGGCATATGTATTGATTTTTTCTTCCCAATGCAAGCTACTACTAGTAGGCATCATCAAAGAATAAAAAGTGTCTCACAGTAGACATGCATCCCTCCTAACTTTTTCAACTTTATGCACCGGACCACACTTTTTCTCTCTAAGAACCCGCCTCCTGAAGAGGATCCTGCTTCCTCATCCGAGCCTACTTTTTCTGTTATCCGATCCTACATGGCATGTGAAGCATCACCCTGGGGCTATGCATTGGCCATGCCCTAAGAGTCCACAATATTCATGATGTCACAGCCTAGCCAGCTCAGTACTGTATTCCGCACAAATTTAGCAAAAAGGGGCATAACAGGCATAATTGGAACACCATTTTCTGTGATGTGTCAGTGTATGGGGCAAGATTGTTCCTGAAGGCCATCGTCTCTTGGTAGGGTGGCTCTCTGTTCATTATAAGGCTCATCACTGGGTATTGCTGACCGCATCCTGAAACTTGGAGTACAACCGTTGTTACAGAACCGCAACAGCATAGACCTTTGTTATGAACATTTTCTGGACATTATGTGTACTGGACACTATTTTCTCAAACGCACATTAAAATTTGTATTGTACTAGAAAATGTTGTGATGATGCATATTGGACTATTTATATGTGTAGCTTGTCTCAGGGCCCCCGTCATGTGTTCCCTGTAGCATAAGCGATCCAGATGCATGTCTCAAAAGCCACGATCGACATTATGAGATTCATAGCACGTTGGGGTTTGTAGCTTGATGATTTTCCACATGGTTCCTCACTGAAACAAACCATATTTAACATTATAATATCGTCATTTTATTTGCTGGCTTAAAGTTTTCTTGCAGTTTTTTTTTTAATGAAACACTGGCCTTTTGGATTTGCAAACTTTGATATACCAAGTTTGACAAATTAGGGTATCTGAATACTTAGTTTGGCAAATTAGGGTTGGTAAATACCATTTTTCTTCGCTCGTCTGTGGTAGCTGTTCAGTCTGAATTTTGCAGGTCCATGCTTTCTAAAATTCTAAGTGCTATCTGAGCAATAGATCATGGTCACTACATTTTCGTATTCTTTTTCCTCTGATATGAAGCTATTCTTGCTTTGTCTTAAGGTCGGTTTGGCTCTTGTGGTGAACGGAAAGGTAGCAGTAGGAGTGATGGGATGTCCAAATTGGACCAATGGTACCACGGCAAACAAGAAAGAAGAAAATCTTGATCCCTGTCCTGGCAACGGCATCCTGATGGTGTCTCATGTAGGCTGCGGTACTTGGTCTAGGCACTTGTCTCCTGAGATTGGGCAGTTCACCACAGCACAGGATGTTTGGAAGAGATGTTTTGTTGATGCATGTTCAGTTGTGCACATGGCACGCTTCTGCATTCCGGATAGCCAAACTTGGAACATGGTACCATTATCCCTCCTCTTTGACTCAACGACGGACGAATCTGATAGTCGAGATGAGAATAAAATTCTTCTCCGATATGCTTGCTGTGGCAGGTTTGTTGCATTTTCTATTTATTACCACTATATAGTAGAAAATTATGTTAGGTTGATAGTGACCATCTTAGACTGATCATCAATGAGTGATAATGCTCTTGCTGATGTTTTGTAGCTTGTGCAAATACATAATGGTAGCATCTGGGAGAGCCTCAGTTTTTTTCAGTCGAGCACGGGTGAACACTCAAATCAAGGTGTCCTCTTGCTTGAAATTTCAATGGTTCTGACTGCATGACAAGTTAAACACCTTGAGGACTATATTTACACATACGCTGATCTTTTTCTACTCCCACTGTTTGCATAGGCTTGGGATCATGCTGTTGGGATGATTTGTGTGCAGGAAGCTGGCGGTCAGGTATATACCTCGTCTGTTAAGCCTGAACGCGGTGAAATGTAGTACATTTGTTCCACTGATTCACGAGTAGGGCATTTTGGAGACCGAGCTCCATGGAGCCCTTTATTTTGAATAATTCAAAATTCATAAATTTCTGTTTCAAAAAATTCTGAAAAAAAATACACATGTATGCAAGGATGTAAAGTGCATGTGTGAAAAATTTAAGGATGAAATACCTCGAATTGCAAGCTGTACAAAAAAACCAAAATCATGGACTTTATAGATGAACAGTACATATGCTAAAAGGCTCCAGATTTGTCTTTTTTGTGTAGCTCACATTTTAATGTATTTCAGCCTGAAATTTTGCACACATGTGCATTATGTATCTAGGTATATGTGTATTTAATTTCAGAATTTTTTGAAACAGAAAAGTTTGAATTTTAAAGTTCTCAAATGGAGCTCGGTCTCCGTTTGGCATTTTCGCTGATTCACCGGCATTAATGTTTATAACCTTTGTAATTTTGCAATTTGCTGAAACCCACAGATCAGTGACTGGAGTGGGGAGCCGTTGGATCTTGCGGCTGACCTAACAGGGCGCAGAATTCTGTACCCTTCAGGCGGTGTTCTTGTGACAAACGGTGCTCTGCACGACAAGCTCGTCGAACTCATGTCAGCAAACCACCAATAGATGCAATGTTGCACGGCTTCTAACAGGAGCACGATTTTGTTTTGTCTGCAACATTTTTACCGCGTGGAGCAACAAACTCTATCGGGCCTCGCATTCGAGAGATAAACCACAGCCTTGTTCAGAATATTTGTTTACATGAAAAATCAAATAGCACAGTTCCCTTTGACTAACGAGCACCTGAATGAACTTGTCAAGCAACGTCACCCAGAAGCTGCAGGCCTGAAATGCGGTACCGTGCCCGATGTTCCCTTGAGTCGGCGTCTAAATCACCTTCAGAATTATACAATCCTTGGGCCTTGAGAGTCTCTGAACCTGTTGCATGGCCGTACGACGTCCACGCGGACACCGAAGGCCTCATCCGAGCAAAGCTTGCAGCGTGGGAGAAGCGAAATCTGGGACCAATCTGACATCGCTGCACCTTGAAACATGTTTGGCCACCAATTCTCTTCAAGCCCAAGAAAAAGACACCCCCCAAAGCTTACTTGCGTAATGCAAAACCGGCACCTTGTAAGCATGATTAGCCCAGCAAATCCCCATCACGTACACTAGGACGACGGTCCGAACACCGATCCGTTGGCTTCCCCCGTGACACGTATACGTACCTCTAGGGCTGTGCATTTTGAAACCAAACCGAAAAACCATACCGAAAATAAACCGAACCGAACCAATTTTATGGTTTTTATGGTTTATGGTTTTGGTATGGTATGGAATTTTCATACCGATTTGAACTTTGGTTTTTATGGTATATACCGAAAAACCGAACGGTTAACCGAATAAACCGAAGTAAAAAATAAATTTATATTTCTTGAGACAAACAACCATACAAGTTGTCATTTTTCTTGTACATGAGTCAAATTCACTACTAAGCATGTACATTTTTCTTGTAACATAGTTATTTTTCTCTTTAAAAGATGCTAAGCACGTCCATAATCATTAAGGGATGAATATATGCATGCATATATACTTATACATATAGTTATACACTATTTATGTAAAATAGTATGTGTTTTGATTGGTTTTGAGTCATAAATTTGTAAATTATTATTACGTCATTTTCAAATTCGCGTCAACTTTGGTTTTTATGGTATATACCGAAACCATACCGAAATAATTTGGTATATACCGAAACCGAACCGTATTTACATTTCATACCGTATTTACCGAAGTATTAATACCGTACAAACCGAAAAACCGTATAAACCGAACCATGTAAACCGAATAAACCGAACGCACAGAGTGACGTACCTCCGCCCGCCGCGAGTTTCAGTAGACCGACATGACCCTAACCTATGCTGACTTTGATTGATGGGCATAATAAGAAGTCGCGGTTACCGTACGCGTCTTCAGTGTAGCTCTGCTGCGTAAGCAGGCTAGCTTAGCTATGAGGGTGAAATTTTAAGTTGTCAAGAGAATCAACTTGATCTGAAATGATGTTTGTCGATTGTTGTAGGAACCGCCCATGCTAGCTTGCCAAGAGTCAGCGGTTCCGGCAAACCCCGCCTGATTGAGAAATGACACGACTTCTTGGATGTACAAGTGGAAGTGGTTGGAGTTGAGATACCGTGAAAGTGTATGGAACGAGCCAAGAGATTACTACTAACTACTGTAGTAAGTAGCAATACAAATATGCAATCTTCTCAAGTATATGTAGTTATGTACTGGTGAACTACTATTTGCGCTGGCATCCGAGATCGAGCATTGTCGGCGCAAGTTTCGCGTATCGAGCTACTCAACTGAAATCTTAGTATCTCACTTATTAACACAAGAAAAGCACCAAGGAAATTGTTGCTATGCTGCTTAACAACAAGCGGTGCGTTTTGGCCACTAAGCATGAGCTCTTTTTTCTCCGGAAAAGAGAGTGCTCTTTCGTCTCAGAGATGCTCATAAAGTCATAAAGATAAGGTATGCGTGCGTGTATTCATAGGAATGAGTGTATGTGCGTATATATGAGCGTTAGCGTCTGTACCATCTACTGTGTTAAATAAAACAATGTCTTTGTACTACAAAAGCTTACAGGAAAGTTTTTCGATAAAAGGCTAAAAGGAAAGTAAAGACACAAAAGGAAGTAAACTCTGTCCGAGTGCATGAGCATGAGCTAGTCGGAACGGCCAACCAATGTACTACTACTACTACATATGAACAGCTGAAAACAGGTACCAAATGTTGCAAATAATTCCGATTTATATACTCCTCAGCACGTCTTTTCAGTCAGACATCTGAACATTAATTTCTCTGTTTCTCTTTCTAGCCACAGATTGTACTCCATAATGAATTGTCCTCTGATGCTCTGACCCATATGCTGAATCGACCAAGGTCCAAGGCATATACGGAACCAAGTGTGCTAGTAGCAAGCTGTTTTATGCTACTACCAACTTTGCCGCATCCAGATGACAACAATAATGTGAGCATAAGATACACCCCTATAGAAAATTAAATGTTGTTGCCGTTTCCAGGCCATATGCATCCAGGGAGCAAGTACGATATGCATGGGCCATGACATGAAATAATAATGTTTCCCGCCCATCCACCCTTGCTAACTATAGGCGGAGGCGATCCAGGTCACAACCAACACACAACCACAGCCACGGGTGCCTCATCCTGGCCAGTGACAAATATTTATATGGAGCAGCTGGGCGCGAGTGATGCAACAGAGGCGCCAGTTTGTATGTTGAGTTGACAGTTTGTTGACACCTCATCCATGGATCCACGTATGTACGTAACCTCGACCCCCATGCAAATACTATAGCCAGCTTTATACGGACCCGCACGCATGAACAGTGATCACAGGCTCTAAGAGATGCCAAAAAGGAAAAGAAATAGTATAGGAGATCGTCACAGCTATTACAATTAACTAACCTCTCAATCATATTCATGCCTGATCATCAAATGAACGTTCTAGCAGGATCAGGTTCAGATAATAAAATTAACTATGCATGGACGCCCTGTACAAAACAAACGAGGTAAAGATTAACCCAAGATTAATTGGCTCATGCGTAAGCGTAAGTACTAGCTGGAGTGCACTATTTTACCTTTGCATTGGTTGGTCTGATGGCGCTCCAACGTGGCGATCCCTGGTCCGTGTTCACAGGTGCTAATCACCCAATTCCGGAGTAGAAAACGCGATCACATCCGCGTAAAGTGCAGCAAGACAAAGTCAGAGTTGCCCTGGCCAGCCAGCTCCGCATTAATCTACAGTATCTAACGCGCGGTTTGCTCTTCCAATCCGTTCCTCTGCTGCCTCTAAACAACCAAATCCACAGACCCCTGGCTAAAAATACACAATTATGAGAGGGATTTGAATAGGATAAACGTCAATGTTAGGATGAAGCAGGCGAGACCGGCCGGGGTGACCTCACGGAGATCTCCCGGATCGGCCAACCGCGAATTAACTATGTACGCGCGCGTATCATAGAGAAGGACGCCGTAGCGCCTAGACTATTGGAGGCCGGCGCCCGGGGGGGCACGTAGGCGCGTGTGTGCGTCGCGTTATTCGCAGCGGCCCTCCGCCCCGTCAAACGGGGCGACGTAAGCGGAGCTCCGTTTCGGGCAGGGGATACGCCATGGAATCCTGATCTCGCGCCACGTGAGCCCCCGATCAGGTATTAGGGGAATACTTAAGAGCTGAGCTTCATGTGTGCGGTGCGGGTTAATGGTTGTTAATTTGAGGGCGTGTGTTGCTTGAAAACTGCTGGGGATTTGTTTTGGGTAGCGCGTGGAAGAGGGCCGGTGTCTCCATGGCGAGAGACATGGAGGCGTATGCAGCTTAGTATGTGTTGATTAATTAGAGTTAAGCTACTGCCAAATCTAGCTAGCTGGCTAGGTTATCTCTGTGTCCTCCTATACTACCTGATTAAGTAGCTAGGTAGGTGGGTTAATTGTATACGCCAAGTGTATGTATCAGTGTATCTCATGGCGGATTAACAAGTGGCGTAACATGCATGTCTAGCTAGCTTGTTCGTCTTATCTACTAATACGACGACCGGTCAAGTCTTACAACAAATCTACTGTACTAGCTAGCTACGTAGGCTGCTTATACTTCATCCGTCCCTAAATATAAGTCTTTCTAGAGATTTTAATACGGACTACATACAGTGCAAAATAAGTGAATTTATACTTTGAAATATGTCTATATACATTTCTATATAGTCCTTCTTGAAATATCTAGAGAGACTTATATTTAGAAACGAAGGGAGCCACCGTTCTTAAATATAAGTCTCCCTCCGTTTCTAAATATAAGTCTTTTTAAATATTTTAATAAAAACTACATTCGAAGTAAAATGACTGAATCTACACTTTAAACTATGTCCATATATATTTCTATGTAGTCCATGTTGAAATCTCTAAAAGGACTTATGGTAGTACATGTATGCGTATTTATGCGCCACGCGTACTTACTGGTGTATATACTACTATCTGCGTTGCCGTATGAGCAACGATCGCCAGTGGAAGCTGCGCGAGAGTGTGATCTCACTGGCCGTACTTTTATCGCAATATTTTCCCCAGTGTTAGTAGCGATCCATGTACGGACATTGGTTAAAGTACTCTGGTCGTTCCCCGGAAGCATCGGCAAGCATTGCTCGCTGGCACTTCACAGGTGTGCACGGTGCGCTCACATGCGCGAGGCGCTGTCGCCGTTACGTCTGCACGCTAGTCTAATCATCTCTCGGTAATTTTTGCCTCCAGTTTCGTTCGGACCAGTCGATCGGCACGTACTCCCTCCGTCAGTAAAATTGAGCTCATCACGCGTGCTCAGTCAATTGAGCACCTCTAGTATGTGTGGTACTAAGATGCAAGCATGTACTCTTAAGTGAAACAGTGATTGCATGTAGACCATTGATTGCATGCATGCATGCATGCCCATGCTGCCCAATTAAGTCTGAGAAGGACGGTGGGCCAACTAGTCCGAAACAGCACTGTTCTATTGGACGCGGGGTTATTTTCATGACATACGTAAATGATGTTTGCATTTGGAAATGGACGCCAAAAGTGGCTACTGCCTCCGAAAATTATAACGTTGCTGCGTGAATCCGTACCGTTAGTGGAGCGACCTGCATACTAATCGCTTTGCCTATGTGGACTTGGTTACCCCTTGCTTAAACTAATTAAGATGGGCGCCTTAGTTTGGAGGGCTGGCTAATAAGGGGGTAGCGGTACAGGTTTGTGGTTGGGCAACAGAGTTCATTATTAATCTTAGATTAGAATTAACCGCAAGCAAGCAAGCAAGCAGGCATTCTATAGGGCATTGACTGTTTTAGTCGTTGCGCGTTTGATGGGAGTGGATGAGATATTTGCGCATTGTTTACTTTGCCGTAAGCCGCACACTTTGGCTTTCGTTTCGTCTCTTCTCTTAACCTTCTATTTGTGGCTATATGTGCTCATCAGCTAAATTAAACCTGCTCGTTGGTTCCGTCTGCGCTACTAACTTGTTTTGCGTCACCTTTATTTGGACATTAATATTATAAAATCAACAAATTAATGCAAAGAAAACGCAAGACTGTCAAAAACTTCATTCAAGCGTGCTCCCGTGGTGTAGTAGTCGCATGTACGAGTGGCTTGATGTGTGCCGGCCGCGTCGAGCAATTATTGTATGTCCAAAAGGTCAATTGACATGGACACTACAAGCTCTGTTGGGAGACACGCGTCCCTACCGAAGAGAGATACCAAGTGAGTTTTGTGTGATTCATGGAACTAAGACGTTTGATGTAATAAAAGCGCCCTTTATCGAGAAAAAAAGAGGATGATAAATGCCAAGCATGTTTCACTTTCACCCAATTAACTGGGATCTTCTTTTCTGCGGTTGATTTAACCGGGTTCTTATAGGTGTAATCCTTTTAGTATTAGGAATTCAGGATATGTACATATATAGTGCGTGTACTACTCCATAGTAAGCCTTCACTTGCGACATCAATAGTTCATGCTTCGTTCACTTGTGGATTGCATCCGTACAACAAGGTAGAGTAGTAAAAAATATATGATATTCTCTCCGTGGTTGCATTTTCCTGGCTTGATGTCACTTCCAATTTTCCTTTACACACACTCTGATTTGCTTGGGCAAACTTTTTTGACATTTGTTTTCACTTTACGTATTAACTAGTAATATCAGCCAAGAAACCGCCCCTGCTGGTTGCGGAGGGACACGAAGTACGAGTCGCAATCCCCCCAAAAAAATAGCACACGAGTCCTTCGGACGAACACCCCATCGAGCCTTTTTGCGGCACACCACATCAGCAGGTGGCACACCTGCGTACTTGTCAGCCACACGGTCGCCGCCCCGGCACACGACGTACGTGGGGAGCCGCTAAAAATACTTGGCGCGAAAATCGATCCGTTGGTCGTTTTACACGACACCAATCTAAAAGCGAGCAAGAAAGAAGTAAAAATGTGGCCACGTCGGGATCTGCATGATCCGCAGATAGATCTTGACGTCGAGTCCAACACACACACACGCACAGAGACACACGAGGCGGCCGAGCAAGAGCGTCCCGAATTCGATTTCGAACACATGCGCGTGGCGCGCCTCCTTTTGCCTGCCAGATCTTCTTTGGTTACGGACCACGGCGGGGCTGTCATGTGGCCGGCCGGCGTGGCAGGTAGCGAGGACGTACGGCGGGAAGGCGGTGCGGGCGCAGGCCCATGCACAGGAATTAAAAGGAAAGCTGCACGCGGGCCTCTGTCGCCTTGCCAGTTTATCGCTGCTGCTGGCATGGCCCTTCCTGCTGCTGCCATGCCATGCCATGGCATGGTCCGTGGCCGTGGCCCTGGGAGCAGAGCAGAGCGTTTTTCCTTCCATGCAGCAGTGTCCGTGCAGTTTCCTCGACCACGAGGGCGCGCGCGCTAGAGATGGATAGAGTTGGCCGGGCCGGCACGGGTCTGGGCCGTCCGCCCCCGGCGCTGCGTTCCGTCAGCGATGGGAGGTGGCAGGCGCCACAGGGCAGGCCAGCGCCGTTCGTCAACGCCAGCTAGCCGACGGGGAGTGGCAAAACACGAGTCAATATCGATAGATTGGATTGGATTGGATGTTTCGCCCGCCGAGAAATTTATCCACTACGTAGGTCCTTGGTTCACAGTAGTAGTAAAAAGTAAAATACAGTACAATTTTTTTTTTAGGGGAAGTAAAATACAGTACAGTTGACTGTGTTTCACCCCATCATTCATTGTGTTTTGTTTCGTAGTAGTAGTACGTTCAGCCTGATGGAGTCTACAAGATTCTACTAGGATAGGTAAAAATGGCATGTTCCTGATGGAACGGGCAAAAGGAACTGAGCACACTCTACTCCGCAAGGATCGACACATGTGATTATCTTAGTCAAAACACAAGACAATGTTCCACGAGGCTACGGGCTAGCTTTGCCTGCGACGATGGGATAGTCGGGGTGGCACGCCAGCGCGTGCCGTGGGATCTGCTTGGCTACTTTGGGGGGTGGTGTCCCGCCCTGCGTGCGTTTTTTGTTTTCCGGTCGCAGACCCTTCCATCCTCATCCAACGGACGGCGAAGGACGGGACGCTTTCCGGCCGTGGCCGTGGCCCTGGGACGACGGGACGCAAGCCCGCAGGAGAGCCACGTCGCGGCCGCGATAAACAAAGGCCGGCACCGAATCCTGTTGACTTGGACCGCCACCCCCGGCCCGTCGCCCTCGCGCCCTTTATAAGCCTTTCCATCGCCCCCACACACCTTCGTCTCCCGTCCTCTACCTCCACCCGCCCACTTCTCTTTCACACTCTCCTCTCCTGGCTAGCTCAGCTCTCCTCTCCATCTCCCCTACAGCGGCTGCGAGACAAACTGAGCCTTTTCCTGCTTGCTCCGTCGCCCAATCCGTCTCTACAGTTTGTTTGATGGGGCGCGCGCCGTGCTGCGACAGGACCGGGCTCAAGAAGGGGCCGTGGACGCAGGAGGAGGACGAGAAGCTCGTCGCCTACATCAAGAAGCACGGCCAGGGCAACTGGCGCACCCTCCCCAAGAATGCCGGTAAGCGACCTGTTCAGCTACTTGCTCTGCAAAGTTAGTTATCCACCTATCGATCCCGCACAAAGGTGATGGATGGATAGATAATTAATTGCGTTGCGTCTGTCTGTGTGCAGACCTGGAGCGGTGCGGGAAGAGCTGCCGGCTGCGGTGGACTAACTACCTCCGGCCGGACATCAAGCGCGGCCGCTTCTCCTTCGAGGAGGAGGAGGCCATCATCCAGCTCCACAGCATCCTCGGCAACAAGTAAGAACTAACAACTATAATATGCACTCAGTTAAACGTACGTACATCAACACGACGTACTCTGTTGCTATAGCAGCAGCAGCTAGGCGTACGGTTTCCTGGCGAGTTTGAGTTTAATTTTGATGTGCTTTTTGCATGATTGCTCAGGTGGTCAGCCATTGCGGCGAGGCTGCCCGGACGGACGGACAACGAGATCAAGAACTACTGGAACACGCACATCCGCAAGCGCCTCCTGCGCATGGGCATCGACCCCGTCACCCACGCCCCGCGCCTCGACCTCCTCGACCTCTCCTCGCTCCTCAAGCCCGCCGCCTACTACCCCACGCAGGCCGACCTCGACACGCTCCGCGCCCTCGAGCCGCTCGCCAACTACCCGGACCTCCTCCGCCTCGCCTCCACCCTCCTCTCAGCACCGACGACAACCTCCCCGCAGCCCACGACCCAACAGCAGATGCTCCTCCCTTGGCTGATCCAGGCGCAGATGGCCCAGCAGGTATCTCAGGCGCCGCCGCAACATGCCACGGGCGCCGCAGGCATGTTCATGCAGCCGAGCTCGGCGTGCCAAATGCCGGGCCTGGTTCACGCGAACCCCGCGCAGCAACTACACCAAGATCACATGGTGCCCTCTGACTACGGGCAGCTCCCGAGCTACGACAACCAGCTCGACTACGTGCCGGCGCTGATGCAGATGGCGTCAGACACGTCCAACCTGCAGTGGAGCAGCCCGGTCACAAGTAGCAACAACAACTGCAACGTCGGCTCCGGCGTATCCACGCCGTCATCGAGCCCCGCGGGGGGTGTCAACTCGGCTTCAACGACAACGTTCTGCGCCAACGCGAGCAACATTGACGCCTTCAGCGCCGACGCCGCCGAGCTGTTCGACATGCACCTGTCCGATCTCCTGGATGTTAGCGACTACATGTAATGAAAATACAAGTACGTACGGGTTCCACCTGCACCTGCATGCATGTGGAAGCTAGGTCGAACAGTTCATCACGTACGGACCGAGAAGGGGGCGAAACATGCATGATGATCACGTACGAGAGCCGTTTTTGTACAGGATTGTACCATTTTTATCCAGTTCATGGTCACTGGTTACTGTTAGAAACTTCACTTTTCTTTTTCCCTGTCATTTCTATTTCGATCTTTATTAATTCATTGGTGTGTGTGGTGCATGTCAGTGTGGGGAAACATGGCAAAGGTGGCTTCATATGATTGGTGGAGGCGGCTGCTGTCCCTCTCACTTGCATCATGCCTTTGTCTCCAGTGAAGAAAAATAGGGTCACTCCGGTTGCTTTTCTCAGAATGCTGCTTTTATTGTCTGTTTGTTCTTGTTCGTTCGATTTCTTTTGTTTAATTTTGCTGCCTATTTTATTTCATTGGCTACTGTACCAGCATATAAGGCAGGAGATCGAAGGGAGGGAGAAAAACCAACTAGAATAAGGACACAAGTAACTGTCATGTCACTGATGGCACATGACAAGCAATTATTCTTAAATCGTTGGGAAAATAGACTAGAGTTGGTGTGCAACTTAATCATTGCTGCTGCCTGCTCCGTCTGATCGATGAGCGACCAACAGTTACCCGATTGACCACATGTATTTGTTTTTCTGTTTTTTCTGTAAGTCAAAGAGAAATCTATGGTGATGGATTAATTAGTAAGCTTCATCAAAGTTTACATTTCTCGTAGTAGTAGTACTATATGTTGTAGCTTGATATTATATATAAAAAAACTTTGTACTTTGATATAACCGTCTTGTTTGGGTATGATCAGGTCAACACGCACAACTCGTACAAGGCTGCATGAGCCTAGGTAGTACACCTTCAAGGCCAATGTGTGCAGTATACGTACATGCATACCAAAGCAACTAAATGCATGCATGCATTGTTAGTTATACGCATGGCATATCATGGTTTCTGTACGTATTTAAGACATTTTATTTTGCGAATGAGAACTTCCATTAATTACATTGGTGTGTATTACAATTATATTCGCAAAGTTTGTCAGTTTCATCAGGACCATGACGAGGCCATACAGTGGTACGTGCATGCACTCTTCATAGCCGAGCGAGGGTATGAGCAACAGGTTCTAAGCTCTAGGAATTAAAGTTATTGCATGCTCCCGTCGACCACGAAAAGGGCTTTGATTTCACCAACGAGGGAGGCCATCGGCGACCTATTAGTTTTCCATCACGTATTATGCATGTGGGTACAGATTTTGCGCAACAAATATTTGCAGTCAAAAACGCTTGCCCAGGTTACCACGAAACCAACTGACTCGCCATTTTGGAAAGGGCTTATGAGAACGAAGGACTTATTCTTTCGAAGGGTCAAATTCTTGGTTGGCAATGGGATGTCAACAATATTTTTAGAAGATACGTGGTTAGGAGAGACACCTCTGGCCGTGCAATATCCCATCCTTTATAACATTGTGCAACGTAAGAAGGATTCCGTAGGCACAATTTTTGCAAACGATTCCCTTGAATATTCAGTTTAGACGTGCGTTAGTTGGTGACAGATGGACTGCCTGGATGCACTTGATTCGTAGATTGATAGATGTTCAACTCTCTGACCAGCCAGATTCGACGCGATGGAAATTAGCTAAAAATTGGGGTTTTATGGTGAAATTGTTCTATATGGATTTGATTAATTCTGACCCAATCTCAAGATCATTGCATATTTGGAAGATTAAGGTTCCCTTGCGTATTAAATTTTTTATGTGGTTTGTCCACAAGCAAGTAATACTCACTAAGGACAACTTAATCAAGAGGCGATGGGTAGGTAGTTCACGTTGTTGTTTTTGTGATCATGATGAAACAATACAACATTTATTCCTTGAATGCCCACTCGCCAAATTGCTTTGGGGAACGATTCATATAGCCTTCAACATTAATCCATCAGTTGACATTGAGTCATTCTTTGGAATGTGGTTAGCTGGGGTGGAACATACTACTGCGGTTCGTATTCAGATTGGAATATGTGTGCTTATGTGGGCTATATGAAATTGTAGGAATGATTTGATTTATAACCGACAACACAATTTAACTTTCTTGCAGGTTATCTTCAGAGCTACCGCATGGATCCGTACATGGTCCTTACTCACTCCTATGGACTCCGGAGAGCCTTTGGTTACTGGGTGCAACCGATGGGAGATGGTAGCACGGACTATCTTCAACTGGTTCGGATGATGGTCACATAACAGGATAGGAGTTTAGGAAGCTTATCCTTATTTTGCCGTACCGGTTGTGATTGTCACCATGTATTTTCCTTATTTTCTTTTGGTTCGCTCCGTTTGCGAGCTGTAATAATTTTATGACTCTGTGATACTTCGTGCTTTTTTAATAAGATGGTTGCATGCATCATTATGATGCAGAGGCCGGGGGCACGCCTCCATTTCCAAAAAAAATCATGCTAGCAGCCACTGCACAGTCCGTCTCCAGGACAAAGGGACTTGTGCACCATTCCATGGTAAGAGAGATACCTTCAACACATGCAGCAAACCCGCTTCTAAAGCACTTCCACGTGACGTCAGGAGGAGGTGAAAACGATGATCCCCGTTTGGTCTCGAATGATCATACTTGCCCAGCCAGTGACATCCTCCGCTCTAAAGGTGACATCGACGTCGGGCTTATACCAACCCTTCGGTGGCCGGTACCAGCGTACCTTGGGCGGGTTCTTGTGGATGGGTGGAGGCCCCTTGATCGCACTCTGACGTATATCCTATACATCCAATAGTACCATTTCCCCTTTTTCCATGTTAGTTTATGGGTGTTGTTTGATGCATAACAATGATTCGATGTAGCTATTCAAAAATCTCCGGGATGCAGCTATTGGAGATGCTGGGTCACTTCATTATGCACGTGTTAGGCCCCCCACAACGTCATGAGGATAGGAAACCGCTCCTCTTTAGTGCAGTATTGCAGTAGGTGTAAGAGACATTCTGGTTAAGAATTCTTGACCTCCTCTAGTCCTGGCATTTTCCAATTCTCACTCCTCGCCCTTTAGAGACCCTGTGTCATCGGACATCTACAAAATACATGGAAGGTGTCCTTGCATTCCATCCCACAAATTAAGCATATGACCTTGTCTTCAAATGCATTTTGTAGTTATGTATGCATAATATGTTTGCTCAAATGGAGTCACTGCTTGTTGATCTCATTATTCAACAACAAATTTGCCGAACGAATATGCGTTGGATATTAGATCTTATAGCGCAATGTAACCAGGTTGTTGATCCGGTCGCGTGAAAAGAGAGAAGAGGGAGATGTGAGATTTGCCCGAAAAGATAAAGAAAGTGAAGGAAGAGAATGAAGGGCAACTGGAAGGAAGGGATGATGAGAAGGAGGACGAGGAGGCAGGAGGGAGCGGGGCGGGGAGCAGACTGGTGGTGACTAACTAGCACATGTCATCTCATTATCATGAGTAATGGAACTCTACCCTACGAGCACGGTGGACATAATGAGTCTACTAGAGAATGTCTAGAGACACCCGGCCAGTACCCAATAATGCCAATATAGGAACTTGAAGGATTCACACTATTTATGTGATCAAGAGATATGCTCCCGTAACAGCACAAGGTTAGATTGTAGGCAAATTTTAACATGCTCCCTCTTACCCCTTATTTTTACATATGAGGTAAGAAGGTAAGAGTTAATCCGACCACTAATTAATGTGATCAACGGCTCAGATCTACTACATACTCTTACCTCTAATGTGAAAAGAGGGGGTAAGAGGGACCATGCTAAAACTGCTCTTGATTGTAACGTCATTCCATAAATAGTTGTCTTGCTACCGAAGACGACAAAACAATATAAAGGCCTTGACAACCATCGTCGGTCAAAGACAACCTCCATTCGGGAGGCCAATAATCGGAAGACCTAGTTTTATACATACAATTACGCCAACACTTCGTAATCTCTCTTTCATCAATACAACAAATATATATACCACATAGGAAAATGGTTGTGTACTCCTGGGAGTACGTACTCCTGCTCCTCATATACCACATAGATGAATCTTTCATACCTCATTATTATTTTTAATATACTTCATTAGTAATTACTAGATACCCCAAAATGAGTTTCATGAAAAAAATCATGCGAGTCTACATATTTTTGAAGGTTTACGTGTATACTGATTTGTTCGTACGTGAAAAAGATATATTACAGAAAGTACGCCACAAATGATATTTTTTGAACCAAAATCGTATTGGGGTATCTAAGAATACTTAATGAAGTATATTGAGAATAATAGAGGGTATAATCTATGCCTACAAAAGGTATATTGACGATGGGAGTACATACTCCCAGAAGTACAGAAAATTAGTTAGTGATACTATTCATCATCCAGGGGGCAGAATAAGTTATTCTTCACCCGAGGTAATCTTACGATCACTTCATATTTAAATAACATCTGGAATTCAAATAGTTACATTCATATTGATTTAGTACGTAAAATTTGGCACATGAAAGTAAAAATATATGTCATAAGACAAGAAAAGTTGCAATTTATGTATATTTTACACTATATTTTTAAGTTTGTAATTTTACGTAACATAAAATATTTTTTACGGCGATTATATATTTTCTTACGGTCTCTTTTTACGTCGAAAATAAGACAAAATTTACGGAACGTAAAATTACGGTGCATTGATGGTAAAAGAGAGGGGGTGAAGAATAACTATTCCTCACCTAGGGTGACGAACAGTCAATATATATATCATAGCTTGCCACAGAACTAGTTAAGACTTGTTAAACCTTAGTAAAACTACCATGTTTCCTATAAGATTCCTCCGACCACTACCACTCTCTCTATTGTTCTTCATGGCCCTCATTTCCACCTTAAGATCGACGATGAATCAATTATCGGGCAACTATCGCACGCCTGGATCCCAATCGTATTTTGTTTGCGAACTCCATCACCCACAAGCAGTGCAATTGCAACACTATCGGTCTCTATCCTATTCATGACCGTCGTTGGATTCATGGGCATCAAGAACCGCTTAGACCAAACTAGGGGTTGGGGCGCACCCTTGGCGCGCCTCTTGAGGGGGAGCTGGGCGGTGCCAGCTAGTGAGCGACCCTTTCACATACTTTTCTGTTTTGATTAGTGTGTGATGATGCTGTTAATTAAGGATTTGAGATTTGATGCAGAGAATGGCAGTAGAAATAAATAGATATATACAGAAAAGCCCCATTATTGGATCTTAACAGTAGAGTTTACATAAGCAACAGCGTAGGTTTAGTATCTTCAAAGGCATCGAATAGCAAGGTCCAAAAGTAGACCGTAGGTTCATCACAGCACAGAGCATAATTAGGACTACTTAAGAGTGCTAGATTATATTCACACGGGACTTGTGGTGTCTTCGATGGTGCATCCAGAGGCGGTGCACGCTGAGAACAAGGCAACGACTTGAAGTGTATGTACTTCCTAAAAATAGAAATTATCAGAATCAATGCAACAATCAGAATATTAATAAGCAAAGATAACATCAAATAATGTATTACCACCATGAAGTTCAAGACAGGTTGTGTATACGAGTAATCTTGGGAAATAACTCACCCCCTTGAACAGATACATTCCTTTTGAATGTACAACCCATAACAACCACTGCCTCTTTCGGAATAATATGCACAAGCCTATCAATATCAAAAGAGCCACCATAGTTGTGTGCCTAAGGCACCATAAAGGGTATGTAGAATAACATCAACCAACATCATGTGATCTGAGATAATGACAGTACTACTGAAATTTCGAGGCCCCATCTTCATACTTCGCTACAAAGGGAAACAATTAGGACCTTATGGCTTATTAAAATACTCTTTCCTTCATGAAATGTTCAAAAGATAAACTATTTCTTTGTTTGTCAATGCACTTTTCTGTTGTACAGTCATAAGACAGCGTGATATGCCAATATGTTCTTTGGTTTATTATATGGCTCGCTATATTATTTTCAGTCCAACGGCTGTTGTACCCAACTTTTCTATTCCACGACATCTTTTTTAATTTTAACAACCAGAAGGAAGTCTAATAAAAAAACTAATATACTATTATCATAGAAGAACACAAGTAGATGGGAATCTATACCTACTATTGAAGGGATGAAGGTTTCTTACTCCCTACTTTTCGTACGTACTTGTGATAATTTTTCGTTCGTCCGTACTAAACATTTCGTACACCAGGCAAAGCAGAGAAAATTCTGTACGTTGTTGGAAGCAGAGAAAAATCGGTTCTCTACTGTCCCAACAAAGCCCGTACCCTCAGCCAGCAAGGATGGACCTCAGGTCATCAAACAAATTCGGCAAACCAGAGGAGGCAATAAAGTTTTTTGCAAGAAGGAAAGATCAAACTCACAACCAGCCATTTAGATCAGAAGGGGGCGCCCAACTTAGCTAACCTGTTACTGTGTGCAAAAATTAGAGTTTAGTCGTATTATATAATCCCACCTCGCTATCTTACACTGAAATGTTTAAATACGACTGTAAGTTGAAATCTATAAGCCGATTGGGATCAATGGGCAAGGGTGGACAAAGAAATTAAAACTGAGGAAAAATATGGATGGGATGATGATCCAATGAGGAAAAAGATATCCTGCATCTTATGAGGAAGATGGATAGATAATGACCCTATGAGGCACCGTGAGTTGGGGAGGCTGCGGACGCCAAGGCCGCCGCCGAGCGCGTGTAAGGTAGCTGCGGACGCCATGGCCAATCTACCAGCGTGCTCAAAGTGAATAATTTGACTGACGGGATGACGCGTTGCAGCAAAATAGAGCCATGGTTCTGCACTAACTCGTACCACGGAGGACAACAATACATGTTCATGGTGCAGAATCAGTCAAGTGCAAACTCTGGCAGTTCTCGGTCTGAATCCGAAGGCAGTGCAGGTGGGAGGCTGATGGGTCATGGTGCAGGTTGTACTGCAGCTGCACCCCCAACCGTGTCAGCAAGTTTAGACCTGAGATCAAAGTGGCAGAGAAGTTCAAGAAAACGGGACATGATATTTCCTAATACATTTCATTTTCCTCTTCGAATTTGCATAGTGTAGTGATTTGATTTTGAATAGATTTACAAATATTTACTTCCATTGAGCATCATGTGCAGAAATAATTCTCCAATTGGAAGCAAGTTTGTTTCTTTTTGAGAAACAAGGGAAGTATATTTTGATCAAAACTCAACAACAAAAATCTGACCACTCCGTGTGTATCTACAGATGCCATATATTTGATCAATAATCTGATGAAAACTTTATAAGAAATGTTACATATTTAAATACTATTATTTTCTGTTTTCAGGGATTAAAGCTCGCAACCCAACGATTTCACACCAAATAGAAGATAACGGGGTCAGAAGCAAACTTACTGGGAGCTACGGCAGGTAAACTTTTGAATACCACACAAACTCAAATTTGTTTTATAATGTGAATTGCAACACACAATCTATTTTGCACGTAGAATTTTCATGAACTGTGAATGTGCTTTGCAAATAGGTTTAGATACACATCAAAGTTTCTCCTATTGCAACACACATGCATTGTTGGATGGCTGGCTACAAATAACATGGGACCCGAAAGGAGCAATGTTGGAGTTGATGAGCTAGGGATTGGAGTTCGCGCAAGTCGTGACAATTGGAAGAGGGGGTGTTGACAAGGTACCATTCCTGATCTCGCCAAACACAAAATTTGCTTAACAGAAACAAGTAGGTTTTGCTTGCTGCCACTGTTACTCTAGATTTGTCTGCTCGACGCCTTACGTTAAATTTGTTTGCAATAATATTTCTATTCATTTACTTCTAAACTGAGCTCGTGATTAGATCCAATTTTTCAGAATGAACTAATAAATTGAACCAAGTTGGCTTGGGACGATATCTCATGTTTCAAAATGTCATCCTTAAAAAACCTACCTTCAATCAATCCATTGTACGTCATGTTAAAACAGAGGACATGCACATATGAAGGTATTGAAATGATTATCATTTTAAAGACATGTGCTATTTTTTCATCCCCTTTGCAACGCACAGACATTTTTGCTAGTAAACTCTAAAAAGGAGATCATATTTTAGGATACCATGAACGCAAAATGTTCAAACTAATACCAGATCATATTCATGGCAAATTTAATACAAAGTATATCCACATAAGAAACAAACATTTGATAAGAAAATCAATTTGGAAAAGTATAAATTGAGGTGACAAAGCTCTAACATCAAGTCAATGATTATTAGCAAAAGTAAATGTGATGGTGCCTTTAGGCGTATTTGGCAACAAGTAATAAGAAGTATTAAGTGGAAGTACTTGTAACAAGTGAAAAGCAGTAAGAACTAATCCTAGAATTGTCATTGCCATATAGAAAGGATCGTTCGTATTTCTAGTAAGATTCACTTTTATTTCATTTGTCAAGATTCTCTTGATACACAACATAAGCCTCAGATGAAAATCTTAGAGCATACAACGTACAGAAAATTAAGGCATGGAGTAGAACCTGGTCATGCCTCCACAGCCAACTCTGGCGGTCCATAACTATCAAGTATTCCGAAATGCAGAACCTGCTGAATCAAATAGCAGGAAGCTAAAAATTGTCAGTACATATTGAATTAATGGTAACAAAATTTGGAAGGTGCAACTCCCACAAGAACATGGCCTTTAAAAGGGAGGATGTTACTACTATAAATCTATAATCACAGTTCACGGAACAATCTTCGCATTGACATGAAGATGGATACAAAACTTATCACAATGAATTCCAAATGAGTCCCAAATCTTAACTACCAGTACCTTCAATTTTATAGCAACAGAAAATCGCAATTCAGCATCCAGGATTAGTACAAAATATTGTGGCGACAGAAAGAATGCTCCCACCTCCATAGAAAAAAGGTTGCTCCCAACTACACAACAGAAATAAATAACCTTTTTATGACTGACAACATAGTTGAAAGTAGAAATATCAACATTTACAAATATCACATAGCTGCAGAGAGAAAGAGAGACATAACACCAACCCACAGTCGATGTCGGAGCAGCTCATACCAACTATGTGCAAAATAGAAACTGCATATACCAAGTATGTGCAAAATCTTGAACAAGAATGATAACAAAGACTCCAATTCAAACAAAGATTTCCTGATGCAGAAGAACAAACATTGAAATATAGTTAAATTTTGAACAAGAAAAATAGAAGTTTAACAAAACTATTGATCAATTGCAGCAATGCATAATTATTATAATCTGATGGCATCACAGAAGAAATGCATTGAAACAGTAAATTTTGCTAGGCATAGCTCAGAGTTCTTTTCTGTTGGAAGATTACATTGAAGAACTATAGCAGAATCTACGTACACGTAAATCAAATTTAGTGAATTTGTTACATGCCTATATCCCAAATATCATGGCTACACCCAAAAGCATAACAAATTCACAAACGGGAGGACCTCACCCATGGCTTTGTACCTTCGATCCGTTTGTGGGCAAGTAATTTAAAAGTGCCTCGTCAACCTTAAAACTGTAGGTGGCAGCTGAGGCATGGCCACTCGTTTACATCTTTTGCTACATACTAGCACCTAGATCCAGGGGGAAACAAAACTTGTGAATGCAGCTCGTCTGGATAAAATAAATAATGGGTGAACAATGATTTTATTCTAGGCATAATACTCTGTTTAGCAGCAAGCACAACTGCACGAATTTGAACCCTAACCTGGGTTTCAATACTTTTGGCATGCTTGTCTAAATAAATTGGCATTACATAGGACCAGAAGTATGCAGATTCTTGAGAGCTAAAACTGATCCATATTTTCATGTCTAGGGATGCAACAATTCAGTTTAGACATCCAATGGCAGTTAGGTTCAGATTCATGCTATTTTACATGGCCAGCAACAACAAATGTAAGACCTTCACCTTAGGGAACTACTTGTACGTATGTCCTCTGACTAAACTGAATAAGATCACCTCATCGCTATAATATGGTGTCCCATTCTCATCCTTGTATGACCTTTCTCCTCCTAAAATCAAATCTTTCTGGACCAAAATAGAAAAAAAAATCGATTCATTTACTTTTAGAAACATGTAACAAAAATTAATTGATAATAGAAAGCCTACTAAATCTTCCTTTGGTGGAATTTGCACTTTCATCAACCCAAAAGGGAGCAATTTTGCACAATAAAGCACACATGCGGTAAGGACTAATACACATGAAGTGAGATTTGCATCCCAAAAATAAGTGATTAACCTATCGTACATATCTGTCCCGTAGTAGGAGTATCTACTACTTAATGCCGAACAATACAGTTCTTGGAAAAATAAGGGGGAAAGGGAACAAATTTAGAACTGAAGCATATTTGAAACATATTGAGAAGAAATAATTATTGAATATTTTCTATGACCTGATGCAGGGTCATGGGCTTGTTCGTGGACAGATGACGGCGCAAGGGAAGCTGCTCGTTGTATAAAATACACATAAGCAACATCAACCTAAGCGTACTTATACAATAGTAGGGGTAAATCAAAAGGCACAAATTTACAGGAAAGCTCACTGTGATGTTAAATGACCAGTCTAAATTATATTTGTCTACGATGACATTATGTACTTGCACATTACTCTGTCAGGATAGTGTGCATTTTCAGGCCTACAGGAATTTGCAATAAAATTCCTTTGAGAAATCGTCAACCTGTTCAATCAATATATAAAACTATGGATATCAGATACTATGATGACTATTAGTTAGCAAATATTTTAACATTCACGGGATACTGGAAGAAGAAAATCCTGACCTATATAACATTAAAAAGTTTGTAGAGCTGCTCCATGACTGTGTGAGTATTTTCTCTGTTCTTGGTACCACTATGGTGAAAGGCGCCTTGTCCTTATTGAGGCCAACTGCCAATGACTCAATGTTGTACAACCCCGGCAATGCGATTGATCATCACACTCTCATCCACAATAAAAGCTGATATCCTGTGGCGCTTTACTACCCTATACATACAAGATATTAAAGGAGAAAAGGAATTATAATAGATCAATGACGGAGTGCATCCCATTTTCTCCAATCTTCACCCTGTTCAACTGAGTGCCTGATTTTGAACACCCACAGTTCTTGGATCGGCCGAGCGAGACACCAAAAACTTCTCGCTACAATCAACATCCATCGACCATATCTTGCTGTGATGGGCACCTACAATTTGAAGGCAGTGTTGTGTGTCGAGGTCCCAGACCCGGATAACCTTGTCCTTGGAGTAGGTCACCAGCTTCCTACCCGAATCTAGGAACACAAAATTAGTAACCTGCAGCAAGCAATCATCAAATTAGAATTATTTGGCTAGGCCGACGAATGGAGTCATAGAGAGGCCTCAAACCATATCCAAACCTGACCTCGGTCACCACGGGTCGGAAGAGGCTGGCTGGCAGAGGCGAGGATGGCGCCAGAGGGAGTGAAGCGTAGGGTGGAAGCAGCAGAGCGGTGGCTGCGGACTGTCACCTTACAGGACACGAGGTGCACCCTTGGTCTCGCCGAGATGGACTCGAACGAGGCGGCGGCCGGTGGGGATGGCGGGATGCATTCCGGACAGCCGCCACACCAGCTTCGTTCTGCTCTGCTCATGATAGCCATCGTGTCTGCTCCCGTGACATGCCAATCTACTGTTGGCCGCCGCTGCTCCTCCACTACCTGCCGCTACAGCTCTCTGCAGTTTTTGCTTCCACGAGACTTCCTCGCCCGCCGAGGAGGAAGAGGACGAGGCAGCTGCGGCTGGTGACGCTGAGGGAGAGGAGGAGGCGACGTGTGAGGGAGAGGTGGAGACGACGTGCACGTGCGACCCGATGAGGAGAATGGTGGCAGGATCCGGACCTGCTGCTCTATCTAGGGCGAGGAATAGGGGAGGAGGTCGCCGGTGGTGGGGAGAAGGTGAAGGAAGGAGAGAAGGGGTGAGGCGCCAGCTGTGGGGAGGCTGCAGGTGGCGGCGGCGGCTGCAGGGAGGGAGAGAGGAATCGGGGGATGAGGGATGAATTGGGCCAGCTGCGGTTAGGTTAGATATCGAACTCTATTGCGTGTACGAGCGTGGCCAATCCTAAGCTGCATTCGTTTTTGTCCTTTCCTGTCCGACGTGGACATCGCAAGGCTACACCGTTGATGCGTAGCTTAATGTGTTTGATGTGCTCTTGACTAGTCACGACAAACTAATGAAGTCATGTGCTAGACCCCTCCAACCTGCTCCTAAGTCGTGAAAATGGGAATGACCGTATATCCCAGGTGAGAGCAAAAAATCATCCTTTCCTCCAACGTGACAAACATGTAGACTTGCTACCACTTAGCAAAACATGGGTATTCATTCCAAAAAAACTTCTCTGTACTCTAACAATCTAATTACTCATAGGAACTTTAATCTCAATTTACAAAGGCACCCTTATTTTTCTTCAATATCCATGGACGTCTTGTACATGTAGAGGTTTATTCCTATGTCCATGCACTGATGCACATGTAAGTCCAACTGTTTTGCGCTTTGGGCATTCCCAACAAAAGGTGGCGAATAGTTCCAAGTTTCACAATTATAGTTTTAAAGGATGAAACCTTCCATGTGGAATTCGCCATGTTATGTTGAAGTGGCCAAAATAAGACTTTGTGCTTAGGTCAGAGGGATTGTTGGTTGAAATGCACTAATCAATTTGTGGGCCTTTATTAAAGGGTATATGTTATTCCCTAAAATGTTGGCCCACTTGTCATGGCAAGATCACACAGGGTTTCTTTGAATGTATTTGTTTGTTTCACAAATGATGTATCTTTGGCTATATATATCATTCTCATAACATTCGAATGTGTGCTCCTCTAGTGCCGACCTTGGCCATGATCCATGTGGCTTCTACTGTTGGGAAACGTAGTATTTCCAAAAAATTCCTACGCACACGCAAGATCATGGTGATGCATAGCAACGAGAGACGAGAGTGTCGTCCACGTACCCTCGTAGACCGTAAGCGGAAGCGTTATGACAACGCGGTTGATGTAGTCGTACATCTTCACGATCGATCGATCCTAGTACCAAACGTACGACACCTCCGCGATCTACACACGTTCAGCTCGGTGACGTCCCACGAACTGACGATCCAGTAGAGCTTCGAGGGAGAGTTCCGTCAGCACGACGGCGTGATGATGGTGATGATGAAGTTACCGACGCAGGGCTTCGCCTAAGCACCACTACGATATGACCGAGGTGGATTATGGTGGAGGGGGCACCGCACACGGCTAAGAGATCAATGATCAACGTGTGTGTGTGTCTATGGGGTGCCCCCCTCGCCCGTATATAAAGGAGTGGAGGAGGGGGAGGAGGCTGGCCTCCAAGGCGCGCCCCAAGGGGAGTCCTACTCCCACCGGGAGTAGGACTCCAACCCTTCCAAGAGTAGGAGTAGGAGGGAAGGAAGGAGGAGAGAGGGGGAAGGAAAAGGGGGAGCGTCGCCCTCCCCCTTCCTTGTCCAATTCGGACTAGGGGGGAGGGGGCGCGCGGCCTGTCGTGGCTTCCCCTCCTCTTCTCCACTAAGGCCCATTACACTCCCCGGGGGGTTCCGGTAACCCCCCGGTACTCCGGTATTTGTCCAAACTTACTCGGAACACTTCCGAAGTCCAAACATAGTCATCCAATATATCGGTCTTTATGTCTCGACCATTTCGAGACTCCTCGTCCTGTCCGTGATCATATCCGGGACTCCGAACTATCTTCGGTACATCAAAACTCATAAACTCATAATACCGATCATCACCGAACGTTAAGCGTGCAGACCCTATGGGTTCGAGAACTATGTAGACATGACCGAGACTCATCTTGGGTCAATAACCAACAGCGGAACCTGGATGCTCATATTGGTTCCTACATATTCTTCGAAGATCTTTATCGGTCAAACCGCATAACAATATACATTGTTCCCTTTGTCATCGGTATGTTACTTGCCCGAGATTCGATCGTCGGTATCTCAATACCTAGTTCAATCTCGTTACTGGCAAGTCTCTTTACTCCTTCCGTAATGCATCATCTTGTGACCAACTCATTAGTCATTTGCTTGCAAGGCTTATAGTGATGTGCATTACCGAGAGGGCCCAGAGATACCTCTCCGACACTCGGAGTGACAAATACTATTCTCGATCTATGCCAACACCACAAACACCGTCGGAGACACCTGTAGAGCATCTTTATAATCACCCAGTTACGTTGTGACGTTTGATAGCACACAAGGTGTTCCTCCGGTATTCGGGAGTTGCATAATCTCATAGTCATAGGAACATGTATAAGTCATGAAGAAAGCAATATCAGTAAAACTAAATGATCAAGTGCTAAGCTAACGGAATGGGTCAAGTCAATCACATCATTCACTAATGATGTTATCCCGTTAATCAAATGACAAATCATGTCTATGGCTAGGAAACTTAACCATCTTTGATTCAACGAGCTAGTCAAGTAGAGGCATACTAGTGACACTTTGTTTGTCTATGTATTCACACATGTACTATGTTTTCGGTTAATACAATTCTAGCATGAATAATAAACATTTATCATGATATAAGGAAATATAAATAACAACTTTATCATTGCCTCTAGGGCATATTTCCTTCAGTCTCCCACTTGCACTAGAGTCAATAATCTAGATTACATAGTAATGATTCTGACACCCATGGGGTCTTGGTGCTGATCATGTTTTGCTCGTGAGAGAGGCTTAGTCAACGGGTTTTCAACATTTAGATCCGTATGTATCTTGCAAATCTCTATGTCTCCCTCCTTGACTTGATCGTGGATGGAATTGAAGCGTCTCTTGATGTGCTTGGTTCTCTTGTGAAATCTCGATTCTTTTGCCAATGCAATTGCACCAGTATTGTCACAAAAGATTTTCATTGGACCTGATGCACTAGGTATGACACCTAGATCGGATATGAAATCCTTCATCTAGACTCCTTCATTTGCCGCTTCCAAAGCAGCTATGTACTCCGCTTCACATGTAGATCCCGCCATGACGCTTTGTTTAGAACTGCACCAACCGACAGCTCCACCTTTTAATATAAACACGTATCCAGTTTGTGACTTAGAGTCATCCGGTTCAGTGTCAAAGCTTGCATCGACGTAACCATTTACGATGAGCTCTTTGTCACCTCCATAAACGAGAAACATATCCTTAGTCCTTTTCAGGTATTTCAGGATGTTCTTGACCGCTGTCCAGTGATCCACTCCTGGATTACTTTGGTACCTCCCTGCTAAACTAATAGTAAGGCACACATTAGGTCTGGTACACAGCATTGCATACATGATAGAGCCTATGGCTGAAGCATAGGGAACACCTTTCATTTTCTCTCTATCTTCTGCAGTGGTCGGGCATTGAGTCTTACTCAACTTCACACCTTGTAACACAGGCAAGAACCCTTTCTTCGACTGATCCATTTTGAACTTCTTCAAAACTTTATCAAGGTATGTGCTCTGTGAAAGTCCAATTAAGCATCTTGATCTATCTCTATAGATCTTGATGCCTAATATATAAGCAGCTTCACCGAGGTCTTTCATTGAAAAACTTTTTCAATTATCCTTTTATGCTATCTAGTAATTCTATATCATTTCCAATCAACAATATGTCATCCACATATAATATCAAAAATGCTACAGAGCTCCCACTCACTTTCTTGTAAATACATGCTTCTCCAAAAGTCTGTTTAAAACCATATGCTTTGATCACCTCATCAAAGCGTATTCCAACTCCGAGATGCTTGCACCAGTCCATAGATGGATCGCTGGAGCTTACACACTTTGTTACCACCTTTAGGATCGACAAAACCTTCTGGTTGCATCATATACAACTCCTCTTTGAGGTATCCATTAAGGAATGCAGTTTTGACATCCATTTGCCAAATTTCATAATCATAAAATGTGGCAATTTCTAACATGATTTGGACAGACTTAAGCATCGCTACGGGTGAGAAAGTCTCATCGTAGTCAACTCCTTGAACTTGTTGAAAACCTTTCACAACAAGTCGAGCTTTGTAGACAGTAACATTACCGTCAGCGTCGGTCTTCCTCTTGAAGATCCATTTATTTTCAATGGCTTGCCGATCATCGGGCAAGTCAACCAAAGTCCAGACTTTGTTCTCATACATGGATCCCATCTCAGATTTCATGGCCTCAAGCCATTTTGTGGAATATGGGCTCATCATTGCTTCCTCATAGTTCGTAGGTTCATCATGGTCTAGTAACATGACTTCCAGAACCGGATTGCCGTACCACTCTGGTGCGGAACGTACTCTAGTTGACCTACGAAGTTTAGTAGTAACTTGATCCGAAGTTTCATGATCATCATCATTAGCTTCCTCACTATTTGGCGTAGGAATCACTAGAACTAGTTTCTGTGATGTACTACTTTCCAAGTCGGGAGAAGGTACAATTACCTCATCAAGTTCTACTTTCCTCCCACTCACTTCTTTCGAGAGAAACTCCTTCTCTAGAAAGGATCCATTTTTAGCAACGAATATCTTGCCTTCGGATCTATGATAGAAGGTGTACCCAACAGTCTCCTTTGGGTATCCTATGAAGACACATTTCTCCAACTTGGGTTCGAGCTTATCGGGTTGAAGCTTTTTCACATAAGCATCACAACCCCAAACTTTAAGAAACGATAACTTTGGTTTCTTGCCAAACCACAATTCATAAGGCATCGTCTCAATGGATTTAGATGGTGCCCTATTTAATGTGAATGCAGTTGTCTCTAAAGCATAACCCCAACACGATAGTGGTAAATCGGTAATAGACATCATAGCTCGCACCATATCTAATAAAGTACAGTTACGACATTCGGACACATTACGTTGTGGTGTTCCAGGTGGCGTGAGTTGTGAAACTATTCCACATTGTTTCAAATGAAGACGAAACTCGTAACTCAAATATTCGCCTCCATGACCAGATCGTAGGAGCTTTATTTTCTTGTTACTATGATTCTCTACTTCACTCTGAAATTCTTTGAACTTTTCAAATGTTTCAGACTTGTGTTTCATTAAGTAGATATACCCATATCTGCTCAAATCATCAGTGAAGATAAGAAAATAATGATACCCGCCGCGAGCCTCAACACACATCGGTCCACATACATCAGTATGTATGATTTCCAACAAATCTGTTGCTCGCTCCATTGTTCCGGAGAACGGAGTCTTAGTCATCTTGCCCATGAGGCATGGTTCGCAAGCACCAAGTGATTCATAATCAAGTTATTCCAAAAGTCCATCAGTATGGAGTTTCTTTATGCGCTTTACACCAATATGACCTAAACGGCAGTGCCACAAATAAGTTGCACTATCATTATTAACCTTACATCTTTTGGCTTCAATATTATGAATATGTGTATCACTACGATCGAGATCAAACAAGAATAGACCACTCTGAAAGGGTGCATGACCATAAAAGATATTACTCATATAAATAGAACAACCATTATTCTCCAATTTAAATGAATAACCGTCTCGCAATAAACAAGATCCAGATATAATGTTCATGCTTAACGCTGGCACCAAATAACAATTATTCAGGTCTAAAACTAATCCCGAAGGTAGATGTAGAGGTAGCGTGCCGACGGCGATCACATTGACTATGGAACCATTTCCCACGCGCATCGTCACCCCGTCCTTAGCTAATCTTCATTTAATCTGTAGCCCCTGTTTCGAGTTAGAAATACTAGCAACCGAACCAGTATCATTTACCTAGGTGCTACTACGAGCATTAGTAAGGTACATATCAATAACATGTATATCATATATACCTTTGTTCACTTTGCCATCCTTCTTATCCGCCAAATACTTGGGGCAGTTCCTCTTCCAGTGTCCAGTCCCTTTGCACTAGAAGCACTCAGTTTCAGGCTTGGCTCCAGACTTGGGTTACTCCCGAGTAGCAACTGTCTTGCTATTCTTCTTGAAGTCCCCCTTCTTTCCCTTGCCCTTTTTCTTGAAACTAGTGGTCTTGTTAACCATGAACACTTGATGCTCCTTTTTGATTTCTACCTCCGCAGCTTTGAGCATAGCGAAGATCTCGGGAATTGTCTTCTGCATCCCTTGCATGTTATAGTTCATCACGAAGCCTTTATAGCTTGGTGGCAGTGATTGAAGAACTCTATCAATAACACTATCTTCGTCAACTTTGCATCCAAGTTGAGTCATATGATTGTAATACCCAGACATTCTGAGCAAGTATTCACTGATAGAACTGTTCTCCTTCATCTTGCAGCTGTAGAACTTATTGGAAATCTCATATTTATCAATCCGGGCATTTGCTTGAAATATTAACTTCAACTCCTGGAACATCTCATATGCTCCATGACGTTCAAAATGTCGTTGAAGTTCCGATTCTAAGCCGTAAAGCATGGCACATTGAACTATCGTTTAGTCATTAGAACGAGCTTGCCAGACGTTCATAACGTCTGGGGTTGCTCCTGCGGCAGGCTTGTCACCTAGCGGTGCTTCTAGGACATAATTCTTCTATGCAGCAATGAGGATAATCCTCAAGTTACGGACCCAATTTGTGTAGTTGCTAGCATCATATTTCAACTTAGCTTTCTCTAGGAATGCATTAAAATTCAATGGAACAACAACAGGGGCCATCTATCTACAATAACATAGACATGCAAAAAACTATCAGGTACTAAGTTCATGATAAATTAAAGTTCAATTAATTATATTACTTAAGAACTCCCACTTAGACAGACATCCCTCTAATCATCTAAGTGATCACCTGATCCATATCAACTAAACCATGTCCGATCATCACGTGAGATGTAGTAGTTTTCAATGGTGAACATCTCATGTTGATCATATCTACTATATGATTGACGCTCGACCTTTTGGTCTCCAGTGTTCCGAGGCCATATCTGCATATGCTAGGCTCGTCAAGTTTAACCCGAGTATTCTGCGTGTGCAAAACTGGCTTGCACCCGTTGTATGTGAACGTAGAGCTTATCAAACCCGATCATCACATGGTGTCTCGGCACGACGAGCTTTCGCAACGATGCATACTCAGGAAGAACACTTATACCTTGAAATTTAGTGAGAGATCATCTTATAAGGCTACCGTCGATCTAAGCAAAATAAGATGCATAAAAGATAAACATCACATGCAATCAATATAAGTGATATGATATGGCCATCATCATCTTGTGCCTTTGATCTTCATCTTCAAAGCACCGTAATGATCACCATCGTCACCGGCGCAACACCTTGATCTCCATCGTAGCATCGTTGTCGTCTCGCCAACTATTGCTTCTACGACTATCGCTACCGCTTAGTGATAAAGTAAAGCAATTACATGGCGATTTCATTTCATACAATAAAGCGACAACCATATGGCTCCTGCCAGTTGCCGATAACTTTGTTACAAAACATGATCATCTCATACAATAAAATTTAGCATCATGTCTTGACCATATCACATCACAACATGCCCTGCAAAAACAAGTTAGACGTCCTCTACTTTGTTGTTGCAAGTTTTATGTGGCTGCTACGAGCTGAGCAAGAACCGTTCTTACCTAGGCATCAAAACCACAACGATATTTCATCAAGTATGTGATGTTTTAACCTTCACAAGGACCGGGCGTCGCCACACTTGATTCAACTAAAGTTGGAGAAACTGACACCCGCCAGCCACCTGTGTGCGAAGCACGTCGGTAGAACTAGTCTCGCGTAAGCGTACACATAATGTCGGTCCGGGCCGCTTCATCCAACAATACCGCCGAATCAAAGTATGACATGCTGGTAAGCAGTATGACTAGTATCGTCCACAACTCACTTGTGTTCTACTCGTGCACATAACATCTACGTATAAACCTGGCTCATGATGCCACTGTTGGGGAACGTAGTATTTCAAAAAATTCCTACGCACACACAAGATCATGGTGATGCATAGCAATGAGAGGGGAGAGTGTCGTCCACGTACCCTCGTAGACCGTAAGTGGAAGCGTTATGACAACGCGGTTGATGTAGTCGTACGTCTTCACAATCGACCAATCCTAGTACCGAACGTACGACACCTCCGCGATGCACACATTCAGCTCGTTGACGTCCCACGAACTCACGATCCGATAGAGCTTTGAGGGAGAGTTCCGTCAGCACGACGGCGTGATGACGGTAATGATGAAGTTACCGACGCGGGGCTTCGCCTAGGCACCGCTACGATATGACCGAGGTGGATTATGGTGGAGGGGGGCACCGCACATGGCTAAGAGATCAACGATCAACTTGTGTGTCTATGGGGTGACCCCCTCCCCCGTATATAAAGGAGTAGAGGAGGGGGAGGAGGCCAACCTCCTAGGCGCGCCCCAAGGGGAGTCCTACTCCCACCCGGAGTAGGACTCCAACCCTTCCAAGAGTAGGAGTAGGAGGAAATGAAGGTGGAGAGAGAGGGAAGGAAAAGGGGGGC
This sequence comes from Secale cereale, assembly GCA_902687465.1. Taxonomy (NCBI): domain Eukaryota; kingdom Viridiplantae; phylum Streptophyta; class Magnoliopsida; order Poales; family Poaceae; genus Secale; species Secale cereale. The sequence goes on from LR738710.1 coordinate 239,935,996, forward strand.
GCCGCCCCCTTCCTTGTCCAATTCGGACTAGGGGGGGAGGGGGCGCGCAGCCTGCCCCGGCTTCCCCTCCTCTTCTCCACTAAGGCTCATGAGGCCCATTATACTCCCCGGGGGGTTCCGGTAACCCCCCGGTACTCCGGTATTTGTCCAAACTTACTCGGAGCACTTCCGAAGTCCAAACATAGTCATCCAATATATCAATCTTTATGTCTCGACCATTTCGAGACTCCTTGTCATGTCCGTGATCATATCCGGGACTCCGAACTATCTACCGTACATCAAAACTCATAAACTCATAATACCGATCGTCACCGAACGTTAAGTGTGCGGACCCTACGGGTTCGAGAACTATGTAGACATGACCGAGACTCATCTCCGGTCAATAACCAATATCGGAACCTGGATGCTCATATTGGTTCCTACATATTCTTCGAAGAACTTTATCGGTGAAACCGCATAACAATATACGTTGTTCCCTTTGTCATCGGTATGTTACTTGCCCGAGATTCGACCGTCGGTATCTCAATACCTAGGTCAATCTCGTTACTGGCAAGTCTCTTTACTTGTTTCGTAATGCATCATCTTGTGACCAACTCATTAGTCATTTGCTTACAAGGCTTATAGTGATGTGCATTACCGAGAGGGCCCAGAGATACCTCTCCGACACTCGGAGTGACAAATACTATTCTCGATCTATGCCAACACCACAAACACCTTCGGAGATACCTGTAGAGAATCTTTATAATCACCCAGTTATGTTGTGACGTTTGATAGCACACAAGGTGTTCCTCCGGTATTCGGGAGTTGCATAATCTCATAGTCATAGGAACATGTATAAGTCATGAAGAAAGCAATAGCAGTAAAGCTAAATGATCAAGTGCTAAGCTAACGTAATGGGTCAAGTCAATCACATCATTCACTAATTATGTGATCCCGTTAATCAAATGACAACTCATGTCTATGGCTAGGAAACTTAACCATCTTTGATTCAACGAGCTAGTCAAGTAGAGGCATACTAGTGACACTTTGTTTGTCTATGTATTCACACATGTACTATGTTTCCGGTTAATACAATTCTAGCATGAATAATAAACATTTATCATGAAATAAGGAAATATAAATAACAACTTTATTATTGCCTCTAGGGCATATTTCCTTCATGTACTAGCTAGAAGCAATTCACAATTGAATATATCTTGCCGACAAGAATATGGGCGTGCAAGACAGGTAGTGAGATCGATTTCCATATGTCTACCTCGACGTAGCTAGGTTTTATGTGTCGTCGTCATAGAAATCACAAGATAAAACAGTGCACACCTTGCTTGTAAGAAGGGTTTGACATGAGTATATGTTGCCTGAGTAGTTATGTCTCATTTAGTTTGGAGGTTTTTCATATGAAGTCAATAAGAATGAAGATTTCAAAGGGAAGTTCCCTGTAGATGCATGATGACCCACACGTGTAGGGGATCTATCATAGTCCTTTCGATAAGTAAGAGTTTCGAACCCAACGAGGAGCAGAAGGAAATGATAGGCAGTTTTCAGTAAGGTATTCTCTACAAGCATTGAAATTATCGGTAACAGATAGTTTTGTGATAAGGTAATTTGTAACGAGTAACAAGTGGTAAAAATAAATAAGGTGCAGCAATATGGCCCAATCCTTTTTGTAGCAAAGGACAAGCCTGGACAAACTCTTATATATATATATATATATATATATATATATATATATATATATATATATATATATATATAGGAAAGCGCTCCCGAGGACACATGGGAATTATTGTCAAGCTAGTTTTCATCACGCTCATATGATTCACGTTCGTTACTTTGATAATTTGGTATGTGGGTGGACCGGTGCTTGGGTGTTGCCCTTACTTGGACAAGCATCCCAGTTATGATTAACCTCTATTGCAAGCATCCGCAACTACAAAAGAAGTATTAAGGTAAACCTAACCATAGCATGAAACATATGGATCCAAATCAGCCCCTTACGAAGCAACACATAAACTAGGGTTTAAGCTTCTGTCACTCTAGCAACCCATCATCTACTTATTACTTTCCAATGCCTTCCTCTAGGCCCAAATAATTGTGAAGTGTCATGTAGTCGACGTTCACATAACACCACTAGAGTAAAGACAACATACATCTCATCAAAATATCGAACGAATACCAAATTCACATGACTACTTATAGCAAGACTTCTCCCATGTCCTGAGGAACAAACGAAACTACTCACAAATCATATTCATGTTCATAATCAGAGGGATATTAATATGCATAATGGATCTGAACATATGATCTTCCACTGAATAAACCAACTAGCATCAACTACAAGGAGTAGTCAACACTATTAGCATCCCACAGGTACCAATCTGAGGTTTTGATACACAGATTGGATACAAGAGATGAACTAGGGTTTGAGAGGAGATGGTGCTGGTGAAGATGTTGATAGAGATTGACCCCCTCCCGATGAGAGGATTGATGGTGATGTCGATGGTGACGATTTCCCCCTCCCGGAGGGAAGTGTCCCCGGCAGAATAGCTCCGCCAGAGCCCTAGATTGGTTTCGCCAAGGTTCCGCCTCGAGACGGTGGCGCTTCATCCCGAAAATCTCCTGATGATTTTTTCCAGGGCAGAAGACACCTTATACCAGAATATGGGCATCGGAGGGCTGCTAGAGGGCCCACGAGACATGGGGCGCGCCCAGGGGGGTAGGTTGTGCCCCCACACTCGTGGACGGTGGGTGGCCCCCTCTGGTGCTTTCTTCGCCCGATATTTTTTATATATTCCAAAACTAACTTTCGTGGAGTTTCAGGGCTTTCTGAGTTGTGCAGAATAGGTCTCCAATATTTGCTTCTTTTCCATCCCAGAATTCCAGCTGCCGGCATTCTCCCTCTTCATGTAAACCTTGCAAAATAAAATAGAAAAGGCATAAGTATCGTGACGTAATGTGTAATAACAGCCCATAATGCAATAAACATCAATATAAAAGCATGATGCAAAATGGACGTATCAATGCATCCGGTTTGTAGGAAATAAGGCCAACAATTTCTTAGGAACACCGTTCATTTCATGTGTTTGTGGAGAAAACTACACATCTAATTAGAGCTCTTTGCGCAAGGAGGAGGCAACACAATTCCCCTGGTTGGCAACATCATCCTTTCCCATTCATGTACTATTCCTAATTCTATGATTTTGTTTCCTCCAAATTGGATGTGCCCTAATTCTAGTATTTTGTTTTGTGTGAAAAAAATCTAGCACATATTAGGGCTATCTAAATATGTGTGTTTGTTATTCATCAACTGCCTTATATTTTGTGTCGCATGAGCCATTTTCCAAAGGATGAAGAAGGGTAGGCATTGCAGAGTTCCGTGGCTGAGACGGGAGTAAGCCAAACCAATGATGACACTGCTGGCGTTAACTCATAGGCGGATGCGATTCGGAGGGTTTGGCAGGTTCAGGCGTGGGGATTTTTCGTAGACCCCTACTACTTGGACTAGACAAAATTTGACTATCCGAGATAGAGGGTTTAGAGATGATGTTGCCGATGGTGGATATCAAAGGAGAGGTATGGAATGGGGAAGAGAATGTGTGTTACTAGATCAGTCGAGGGGAAAAAATGGTTGGAGCTAGAAGATAGTCATTTAGCTGTTCATTTTTCATCCAACGGCATAGAGTGTTCGACTCAAATTAAAGAAGAAGAAAACATTCACGTGACGTATGGGCAGAGATATGTATACTGTTAGAAGGGAGAGAAGGGGATGTTTGGTGGAATAGTTGTTATATTGCTTGAGCCTCGTGGGCATATATATATATATATATATATATATATATATATATATATATATATATATATATATATATATATATATATATATATACAACCGGTCTATTCTCATAACATTATGAGAATAATATTCTCATAACACTTCTGAACTGCATTGTAATACTGCATTGGAAAGCTATGCGCACTACTTCCTTCTTCTGTTGAGAACCACATAGAGGGGCAGTAGGAAACCTTCATGGAGCAGCGTTTCGGGCTAGTTTGATCGATTTCTATTGTTTTATTTGTGTGTGCGCTGATTTAATATGTGATTAAACACTGAATTCAGCGAGAAAACGACGGAAATCGTTTGATTTGGCGGATCTGCGTCTGTTCTTCCGCTCTTGCAGGAGTTTCGCATCCTGCTGGCTGTTCGTATTCGATTTTATAGCGTGGTCCTATTGTGTTACTAATTTTGCGTTCATGTTTGTGTTATTTCGCGACAGATTAATTTGCTAATAGGATTGAAATTTTAGTATAATTGGTCGAGTATCTCTCTGTTCTAGCGCAAAAACGTCAGTTCTCTGTCCTTCCCCGTCCGGATCGAAATTGTTGTGTTTTGTATGTAATTTTCTGTTGTTTTCGGCAATTATGTGCTGCCTTTGATCCTATCCGTATGAATTGGAGCAGATTAAGTTGTTAATTTTGAAGAATTTAACTTTTTGTCCATGTTTTTTGTGTTCTTGCGGGCGCCACTGGCTTTGGTCGTTACTCAAGATGTTTTTTGAGATTGTTTGCATTATATAGTTGTTAGAACTGCATTGTAGGCTATGTTTTTCGTCTGCGAATCGTGGTCAAGCGCGGTGGACCGCAGTAATATGCAATGCGCGGTGAACTGCAGTAATATGCAATGCGCGGTGAATATTTGTAGCGCGGCGAACTGGATTAATATGCAATGCGAGCCTGTATGAACTGCATTACAGCCACGGGGGTGTGGGGGACTAGTTTAATAAGTTTTTTTGCTTGGTCAAGCGCGGTGGACTGCAGTAATATGCAATGCGAAATGCACATTGTTATGTAACCGCACTGCTTTATTTGCCTTTTTTTGTGTTGTGTCTTTACATATATATATATTGGTGGGTCAATTGGCTCCCCTCCCACCTTATCCCTGGCGGCTCCCATCTCACTTTATCCCTGGCGGCGCCACTCTTCCTCGATCTGTTTTTTTCCCAACCAGATCCTACGCCTGGCAATGGATTGCGCGTGCGGCTGCCTGGCAAGGTTGGAGCCCATGCTGGAGACATGCGTTTTTCTGAAGGGTTGGTTCTGAACCAGAGGCAGCGGCACAGCACGCTCTGTTCCCTTCTCTATTCTTCAGGTATTGGATTTCGGGCTCCATTCGTCCATCAGATGACTGACGATGATGTCAGTGATTCATGGGTATGTATTTCTCGCATATTCTTTTTCATGTGTTTTTTGTAGTTAACACTATCTGAATTTTTGTAGCAGTATAAGTGCACTAAGTATAAGTGAACTGCTTTTTCACACAGAAGTTTTATTATGAACATTGTAGGAGCAGCAGCAATTTTTTCTAGTCAATATGATTATATGTTGACATTAATATTTTTTATGAAGATTGTAGCAGCAATTTATTTTCTGAAGATTGTAATCTTTTTCTTATTTGTTCTTATTTTTTCTGTTCTTGTTGTTTTGCTTGCAGAAATTCCCTTCTGGTCTAGTCAGGGTAACAGAATGATGTGTTAATTTGGTCTTGGTTAGCAAGAATGGATATCATGATGTTGATGTTATGTATTCTGTTGGCTCTGATGATTGTTTGGTTCTCAAAGATGGCTGGAAGGAATTTGTGGAGGAAGCTGGTCTTCAGGCTGGGGATGTTGTCATGGCTATGTTTTATAGGCATGCAAAGTGTTTGGAAATCAAGTTAAATTTGCTTTAGATCAGTCTTGCTTGAGCAGCAGCAGCATGAGACATTTTTGTTGTAATAATTTGACATTTTTGTGTGGCTTCTAGTGTATTTCCTATAAGAATTCTGAGTATAAATGAACTGCTTTTGACATATAGTTTTTCATGTGCATCCTATCAGCAGCAGTAGTTGAAGAATATACATACTGGAAACCCCCATCGAGTTTTTTTTAATCCACATACGGAACTAGAGTTTTTTTAATAAAAGAGGACTGCATCAACCATTATAATAGCAGCAGTTTTGTGAAAGAATACTCTTTGTGAACTGCTTTGATAGATTGTTTTTATGTGTATCCTAGCTACAGCAGCAGTTTGATGCAATATACATACTGAAAACAGACTACTGAGAACTGCATATTGTTGATTGATACAGACCAAGGTTCTGCGCTCATAATTAACAAAGTACATCATCAAGCAAACTAACGCAACATAACCAAACATTATGCCAAAGCAAACTACAACGAAAGCAAACTAATCTACATAAGCAGAAGGAAACAAATCGAGCACTTGCGACAGGAATCCTTGGCTATCAACATCTGGCCTGCTTCACCAGTTCCACCCGTTGGAGTTGGAGGTGGAAGTTGATCCCCCTTGCCCCCACCCTCCAGGATGACCTCGGGCGCTTCCTGGTCTTCTCTTTTTCAGCGCACGCGAGGCCTTTCTGCATTGTGGTGATTTGGTTCCATACCTCGAACGCAGTGTAGGCGTCCTTGGCAGCATACTCGACGTGCCTCGTGCTGAGAATCGAAGTCCATAGGCGGTGGTCGTGGTCTATCATCTTTGTCGTCATGTCTGTGTATTCGTCGTCGATGATGGCAGCAACTACATCGCCAAGCGAGTCCAGTGGCTTCGTTCCATTAGGCACCGTCCAGTTCGCCTGAATGTCGACGAAGTTGGGGATGTGGAGGTTGCAGCGTGAAAGCTTCTCCTTGTCCTGCTCGATGGAGAAGCCAGCGAACTCGAACCTAAGGGAAGTGAACCGCAAGTTATACTTTTCGGAACTGCATACATAGGCATATAGAACTGAAAAAAATTGGCAGACATAATTGCTTACCTTGGGTCGCCGAGGAACCTGTCGAAGGGGATGCATATCTCGCCCATTGTACCACATACCTGGAAAAGAAGCACTGGGTGGTACTTGCCGATGGATAGTTGAATCAGGGCCGCTTTGGTCTTGTTGGGTGTGTACTCGAGGTCGATGCCGACGATCTTCTGGCGGCGCCGCTGGAGAACTGCCTTGTACTCTTTGACGTACGTCGCCATGGCGTCCACGTCGTTGGTGTAGATCACCTTCAGCTTCGTCTTCCCATGCGCATGGACCTCGTCGTAGGTCTTGGTGAACGGCATGGCTGCAAAGAGGAGGAAGAGGAGGAGGAAGGGCAGCGTCGTGTGTTTGTGCGGACGATCAGGTTGATGGAGCACGGGATTTAAAGCGGATCGACAGCAACTTCTGCCGAGGCCACGATCTCGTCCCCCAACCGTGTTGGCGATCGTGGGTTTGTGATGATCGTGGCCTTCGCGCGGCTTGCAACCGGCCGGATAGAGGAGCGGGGGCGCGGTGCTTCGGGCGATAGTGGGCACATTTATTTAGGGCAGGCGAACCGAATCGTTTCCCGTAAGCGAACTGCATCGCTTCAGAAGCCGAATCGTTTTCCGTAAGCGAACTGCATCGCTTCAGAAGCCGAGTCATTTTCCGTAAGCAAACTGCATCGTGTTACAACCGAGACGTTTTTTTTATTTTTTGTCTATGACCTGTGGGCCTATCGGCCTTTTACTCATTAAGTCTCTCTTGCAGCCCCCTTGGCCCCTTCCGCTTCCTCTCCCCCGCACCCGCACAGAAATCCCCCCGCCCTCGTGCTCTCGTGGTGGAGAGCGACGACGCCCGCAGCCGCCGCCGTCCGTAGGGCGTTTCCTCCGCCGTCGCCGTCCGCACCCGCCTCGTCCGGCCGTCACATCGTCTCACGGTGAGCCCCAAATCGCCCCCAACCCGTTCCAGATCTTGTGCTAGCGTTATTTTTAGAGCCAGCATTCCCTTCTTAAGGTTGTTTTGTATGCTTGAAATTGCAACGCCCTATGGATTGAAAGTTTTTCTCTGCCTGCTTTTGGGGTTTGTTGTCTAAGGTTTAAATATTATCCCTTTCTGATTGTAGACACAACATGGCTTCTTCCTCCCCAATTGATGCGTCACCAGTTAGAACGGCTTCCCCATCTGGTACTACATCAAAGTGAACTGCATTTTTCATACAGGGTCAATTTACTTCTTTTGTTGAACGAAATAGTGCACTGCATCTTAGATTCCTTTTTAGCAAGGCCCATTTTTTCAGACATGTGGCAAACTGATATGAACTGCCTCAAGTTAATTGTTTTTACTTTTTTGGAATGACATTAAGTTACTTGTTATGTTTTAATTGTTAAACATAAACTGCTAAAAGAGCACTACATTTTGGACATTGCTTTGTATTTTTTTTGTCTATCCACTATGCGGTTGCCAAATTGATATGAGCTGCATTAAGTTTTAGTTTTTTCCTCTTACAAAACTGCATGAATTTGTTTTGTTTTGTATATCTAAGCGCACTTCTTTTTATATGTGGTCAATTGGTCACTGAACGAATTAGTGCACTGCATCATATATCCCTTTACCAATGTCCATTTTCAGACACACGTCAATATGATATTCAAGCGACATGAACTGCATTTAGGTTTACTGTTATGTTTTAATTGTTAAACATAAACTGCTGAAAAGAGCACTGCATTTCTACATTTGTGTTTCCTAGTTGATATGAGCTGCATTAAGTTTAGTTCTGCCTCTCACACACATATCTTTCTTATGTTTTTCTCACCCACAGTTTTATCTCCTGGTGGGTCAGGGGGTGGTGGTGTTAACTATTTGATTACACGTTATTTCACAGCCGATGATGTCGGTGGCGGTACATCTGATCAGGCAGCATTCCACCTGAATTGAGTGAAACCCAGTCGCAATCTGTTGATGGCACAGAGCCAGTTACACAGGATTAGATGGTCCCTGATCAGATTGCAGCTGATGTTGAGAGGAAAAGGCAGAAAGCGATTGCGCTCGGTAATACTTTCGTGAAGGCCCATAAGGCGAAGCAAGTAAAGTTTGAGGAGGGTAAGGAGATAGGAAGGAGGATTGCAGATTCAAAGAAGTCTGCTAAGTTTGCCCCCTCAAAGAATCCTGTGAAGAGAAAACTCAACACTGCTGCAGAGCAAGGTTTAAGTTCTCCACACCGGAGCCCACGTGTTGATTACTCAAAGAGACCTAATTATGCCGAGGTTAATGTGGATGGGATTCAAGGAAAGCGGAGACGTGCGAACGATCACTCTGGTGTTGATTCTGAGCGTCGATCTAAGCTTGCGCGGGAAAATGCAGCTGAAGAAGCGCTGGACAGTGATTCTGATGAGGAGGATGTTGATGTTAGTAAGGTATACGCTGTTTATTTATTTTTTCTTCTGTTTTTTAAGTTGTTTGGCATGAGTTTGCTGATGTGAACTGCATTTTTTATTCTTTTTTGTAGACTGCTAAGAGTACCAAGAGGAAGAGGTCTGAAGATGATGTTGCGCATGAATGGCGTTTTAACAAGACTGTTCGGCTGTCCATTCCAAACGTAATCAAAGTTGTCGCTTTGTTGGGTGAGGCGCACAGAACTTTGGTGCGGCAAGCAGGTTTTGGCATTGTCTTTGACCTGAAATTAGAGAAGAATGTTTCTCGTGTTTTGATGTGCAAGTTGATGGAAAAGATCGACCCTGATACGATGAGATTGGACTGCGGGCCAAACAAGGTTCTGGAAATCAACCGCGAGGCTGTCCATCACATTTTTGATTTCCCTATGGGTTCTCACACTGCTCCCAGGCCCGCTGCCAGCGGCCATGATGATTCACTGACTAATCTGAAGGATGAACTTGGTTTCAACTGTTCTTGTAGCATAGATGCGAAGGACCTGCTTATTTTACTTCGCACGCTGGCTGCGGACCCTGCGAAGGTTAATAAGACGGTGAAGGTTTTTTTCTCATTGGTTTCCAGTGCTTGCTTTGTCCCAGCCCCGCAACTCGGTTGTCCAGGGTAGCTGCTATGGTTGAAAACTTGGATTTTGCATCTATGGCTAGCATGGACTTTTGTCAGCTTATTGTCGACAAGCTGCAGGCCGCTGTGTACAAGTGGAATTCTAAAGGGAGCAAGCAGAACTGCGCTGAGGGTTGCACCATCGTGCCCCTGTGCATGTATCTGGATTCGTTGAATCTTTGAAAAGTATCGGTTATGGATAGACGCACGCCACGCGCCGCAATACTGTCCCATGTGCAGTTGAAGAAGATTCACAACACCGACATTATTGTCAGGGGAAAGATACACCTGGACTCTTATAAGTTTGGCAAGCTGCCGGTCAGTGCATAGCCAGCCTTTGTTTTTGTTTTATTCCTTTTTTTCGCGCATGCTAAATGTGAACCTCTTATGTATTTTTTTTTGTGAACTGCATCTCATTTTTTTGTTAATTTTTTCAGTGGAAGGCGGAAGCGGACATTGTGTACAAGCGGACTGCAGTTGCGGAAGCGCCTGAAATGTTTTGTGAGCCTCTTGCTAGGGCGGCTCCAATTCGACGGGCTCGTGGTTTTGCTAGGGTGGCTGCTGGAGGTTTTTCTGGCCAGGCTTCTGCTGAACGCAATAAATTTGTTCAGGTCGATGAGCTTCTCGACAGGGTCATCAATATAACTAGTGATTTCCCAACATCCGGTTCCAGGATGAGGAATATTGCTGGATTGTTTCCTGAAGGCAAAGGCCCTTCTGAAGCAGAAATCGAGGCCGCTCATAACTTTGACCGTGGGCAGCTTGAATTCCTTAAGAAGACTGTTACGAATATCAGGTCTTCATTCGTTCAGTTTAAGCAGTCTCAGGACGACAGGTGTGCTACGTATGAGCAGGAAGCTGATGCAATTGTGAAGGAAATGAACATGCATGAAGATGTTGTCCGGCCTTCTTTGCCTGACCCCGCAGATGTGGATGTATGTCTTTTTTTCATATTTGAACAGTTTTTTTACCCATATTTGTTATCTATTTTTTCTGTGTGTTTGTGGCATTGACTATTTGTTTTCGCATCCTTTTGTTCTTTTCGCAGTGTGGAGGAGAATCTTCTAAGGCTAACGCTTGTCGTGATGATGACCACCAAGACCACGACGGTGTTGATTCTGATTATTTGTTTGACACGCCATTGTCCCCCGTTGACGAAGCTGCCAAAGGCAATCCTATTGACGAAGGCGTCATCGACAAGGTTTGATTTCTTCCTATTTTTTTGTTACAGTGAACTTCATTGTTTGATTTTTTGTAGTGTCCAAAACAAACAATTATATTTTTTGCACCAGCAGTGGCAGCGAACTGCAGTTTTTAACTATTTTTGTATTTTTGTGCACCAGTTGTGGTAGTGCACTGCAGTTGTTGTTTAGAGAAGAAGCATCATCTTTTTTAGCAGTGGATTGCATGATCTGGTGTTGGTTTTTTAGTTGTAGAACTGCGGATTTGGATAATAGTTTTATTTATGTTTTAATGTTTTTTAGGATGCCGAATCAAACGTGGAAATACATGGGAAGGAGGCAGAGGGTGACGCTGGCAAGGACGAGGAGGCTGACAAGTGTAAAGAGATGGAAGGCGACGCTTCCCTGGTGAGTATAGAGAATTTTTGCATTTTGTGTTTTTTTTTTCATGGGAGCTTCATGGTCTGTCTTATTAGTGAACTGCATTCTATCTTTTTTGTGTAATGTGTTTTATTTTTTAACTCATCAGAACTGCGGATTAAATGTTGAAATCCAAGCGGAGTGCAACATTGAGGATGATAATGTGGAAGGGAGAGGAGGGGAGGAGCCTGATGCGGAGGTTGATAAGGCAGAAGGTAGAGAAGGAGGGGAGTGTCCTGTTGAGGCTGATAAGGCATAAGAGAGAGAAGGAAGGGAGGATATCGTGGATTGTGATAAGCATGAAGAGAGAGAAGGAGCTCCTGGTGTTACAGTTGAACTTGCAGAAGAGATAGAAGGAACTCCTAGAGTCGGATTTGACGATGCCGGGACATCCGCTGGCATTGATGGTGTTGTTGGGCCTACTGTTTTGTTGCTTGGCGATGAGGTGCCTGAGAAATTTTGTGTCGTCCCTCGCGCCCCCGAGCAATCTGTTGGCAATCTGGCTTTCCTAGCCGAGACAACAAAAGTCCCAGCTGAGGCAGTTTCGATTGTTTCTGAAGAGGAACAACCAAGACTCTCTCAGGACATGAGCAATCAAGCGCTGCTTGATGATGATATTACCGGGCTGGATCACTTGACGCTCAGCGAAGATGTATATGAGCAGCCGCAGGAAGTTTATTCTGAAACCGAAGGTAAGCCAACTGCATTATTTTTGTTCTTTCCCGGGGGCGAAATGCACCGCGTGTGTTTTATTATCTGATATCGTTCCCACTTTTTCAGATGAGGAATTACCTGTTGTTACTCCTTCAAGGGTTGATCCAGCTCTTATGAGAAGATACAATGAGTTATATGACGCTGTTACGAGGGCTAGGAGGGATAAGAAGAAGAAGTATGACATTTTTTGTCTTACACCCCGGTTATTTTAATATGTTATTTTTTCAGGGACACCCATCTTATCACTTTTTGCTGGCCTTTTTTCTTCTTGTCTGAAGGCATCTAGTTGCGTTCAAGGGCGAGTTTGGTGATATTACTATCGGTCATGTCGGCGAGTCTTTTTGGTCGTATGGAACGCTGAGCACGCGCCTCGCAAACATTGGCGTCTCTATGCTAGCTGAGAGGTTCAAAGGATCTCAAACGATGATTGTCCCGTACAACCTATGTGTAAGCATTTTCATTAATTTATATTTTATCCCCTCGTCCAATTTTTATTTGTGCTATAAGCATTTTCATTAACTCTCTGTTTTTGTCTTTTTTGCAGAATTTCATTTGGAACGGCGGTGCCACAAATAGGGCTTTGAAAAAGATGTTTTCTTCAAGCGCAGAGGAACGTGTGGACAAGAAAAACTTGGTAACGCATTTTGACCATTTTTTCGTCATCTTGAAAATAAGTTTTCTGTTTTTCTATTTTCTCATCTGGTTTGTTTTATTCTTTTTTTATTTCAGATTATGTTTGCAACATTTGACCCTCCTCCCGCAACAATGAAGGACGCGATAGGCCACTACTGCTTGGTCACTTTGAACCTGCGAGAGAAGCGTTTTGAGTTTCTCGACTCATTGAACGAAGGCGACAGCGCTCCTGCAAATCTTGTCTTCAGGAAAATGGTCAGGAACATCAAAAAAGTTTGGAAAGATGGCAGCGCAAGCTGCGATGAGCCGTTGAACCCTCCCACCCTTGACGGCTTTGCGCTGAATCATATTAATGTCCCACAACAGGGAAATGGGTTTGTACTTGTTCTCCTTTTTTCTTTTTCCTCCTTCAGTTTTTTTGTGTAAGTGAGGTGCATTGTTTTTACTAAATTAGAAGCACCTTTTCCCTTGAGCGAACTGCATTACTAATGTGTTATTGGTTGTTCTCCCTCGGTTTCTTGTGTGTATGGAGCTGCATTGTTTTACTAACATCAGTAGCACTTCATTACTGAGTGAACTGCATTAGTAATGTGTTTGTGTTGGTTTTGTTGCAGGCATGATTGTGGATTTTACATGTTCCAATTCATGCAGACCTGGGATGGTGAAACGATTGCCAAGTTTGGGAAGGAGCACATTGGCTACATCAGGAAGGCGATGCTCTATAGTTGGCTGACCTCGTCGCATTGCTGTCTGGACCTGACATCACTTTTAAGTTTTAAAGAAGGTTATTACATTTTTTTCAGTCACACACCCTTTTTATTAAGTGAACTTCATTGATACAGAGAGGGGAGGTCCACTACTTTTGTTAAGCTTTTTAGTAGAACCCCATTCGCATGTTTAAAATGACTTTCCTTAGTGAACTTGATGATTCTTTTTCATTTTGCTCATTATCCATTTTTGTGTGCAGGCTTTGACGAAGGCGCACACCAAGGTGGTATTTCCTTGTTTGAAACTCAGGTTCACACTCCAACGATTCAGAAACTTGTCCTTGATCAACCCCTCGTTAAGCTTGTAAAAGAACCTGTGTGTAAGAGGTTGAGGAGTGGCGCCGGCACTTCGAATGAAAAAGCTCTTGAGAAATCTCCTGTCAATGTCAAGCATGGGAAGAAAGCAGTGAGCCCTCTGAATGCTGAAGATAGTGATGATGATTTTGAGAGGCCACCACCAGTGCCTAGGAGGACCAGGAGCGCAACTGTGGACTGCCCGACGGACAACGAGGCACTAATTCTATCGAATAAGAGGCCTGTGCAGAAGCCATCAAAGTTTCGATCTCCTGTACAGAAGTTGAATCCTACGAGATTCAGCTATCTTGTGGAGATGAGGAAAGTCTTGCAACTCATCACGAGCACAACATTCAGGCAGAAATACAGCGAGTCAGTTCTTTTTTTCGTTAGTTTTTTCGCTTTTTTGATTTTTAATCTGTGTAATGTTCTTCTGTGTTTTTGCTTTTGTGCTCCTAACCCCCCCACCTTCGCCGTTTCTTTTGTGCAGGTGCGCGCTTTTCATGCACAAGAATCCTATCGAAGTCTACACTGTGAATGTGGACTACATGTTCTTAACTTTCACCAGAGGTGGTTTTATGGACTCGGAATTGATGGATCATATCATCAGGTACTGGAAGAATGACGAACATATGAATGTGGTTTATCGATCTGGCGAACGCGTTCTGCTGTCCCCTTTGTTTATCCCGGTATTTCTCTTTTTTCTTTTTTTCTGCTCGAGTGAACTGCAGTAAATAGTGCATAATAATTTGTTTTAGAATGTACTGAACTGCATACATTTTTTGTGTGTTTAACCCATGCATCTTAAATGAAACAAATTATGGGGAGAATTATGAACTGCATACTGTTTTTAGAGAAGCGTGATTCGTTTTTTGATTAAGCGTCGGAGCGAACATCTTAAGGGGAACTGCATTAACGTTCTTTTGTGAATTACCCACACACAGTATGTGCTTCAAATGAATGATCACGCGGATAGAGATGAAGATGGAAACGTTGTGTTGCCTTTTGTCCACGGCAAGTTTAACGTTGACGATGCAGCAAAGTAGTTCAAACTTTATGTTCGTGATAACGAGAACCTTCTTGATTGCAAATTAGTAAGTTATCAGATTTGCTTTTGTGCAGCCTTATGTACTTATTTTCTCTCCTAATTTTTTCCAGTAATCCTTTTTTCACTCATCAAACCCATAACAAATTTGATGAAACAAAATCAGATTCTGTTACCACGGATGAAAGACCAGCATTATTTGCTATACACGATGAATAGGCACCGCGAGACCCTTGACATTCATGACACTAGGTGGTACAGCAGACCGGTTGATCAAACGACGAGGTGGCATAAGTCTGAATACCACAGCGACCGTAATGAAATGGTAAATTTTTTCCTTTTTCACCTTTCTTTCTTGTTTTCATGCGTGCGCGTGTTGAACAATTTTTGTTGTGATGTGTATTTTTTTATTTCCACCAGATGATCAGGATGACTGCATTGTTGAAGAAGGTTTACGGAGAAAAGGAGTACAAGAGAAATGAGTCGGTAGACTGAGTCGATGTTTCAAAGAAAGCTAGCTTTTTGGGCTCCCCTGAGCAGGGCCCCAACGAGTGCGGCTTTTTTGTTCTGAAGATGGCTCAGTTTTATGACAGCAGAAGCTTTGTTGTGAAATTCGCAAAGCGTAATGTAAGTATCTTTTTTAACGCAATAATAATCCCTCATTCCTTGATGTTTTTTTGTGAGTTTCTTTTTTGTAGATGATGTATATTTTTTTTATATTTTATTCTTCATCGCAGGAAGCTGTTCTTCAGGATTGGAAGGCTGAGTTTTTGTTCAAGATTCTGTTCCACCCTGAAAACATGGTCGTAGTCACCGAGTTCCCGGAGGATCTAAGAAATCTCTGCATTTCTCTTGCCTTTTCTCCAAAACTGGATTCACAGGAGCAGGATGAGGCATAAATGATAGCAGATCTTTTTTTATGTGTGTTGATGTCTTTTTCGTGTGTGCTCCAGAAATTTCTGTAAACAGTATCTATGGTCGCTGTGTGTAGTTCTCGATCTGCAAAACTGTTCACACCATGCTGTGTGCTTTTGTATATACCTGTCTAGTTAGTTTTTGTGTTTTTCTTTTTGTGGCAGACGGTGACAATGTCAAATATGTACGTAATGGAGCTTTCAGCCAACTCCTCCTTGTGAACTTGTAACATGTTCGCAGTGCACTGCATTCACTTATATGAGTAGCAGCCAAGTTTTTTTAAATATACGCATCCGCACTGCATCTCACCTAATCACATGGGACTGCAAAGATGAATTAAACGTGTTTGTCGTCGAGTTTTCAAAATTTTGGAAAAATTGTATTAGAAGACAGAAAATCAACCGTGTCTGCTAAGGGAGAGCTCAATTTTTTACATTTTTTGCACTAAGCGCACTGCCCTATGTACTCGAAGCGTACTGCACTGTAAGCTTTAAACACACCACGCACGCACTGCACTGTACGTGAAGCCTAGTCTGACTCTATATTTTTTTCTTTTTCTAACTGCATTCTATATTGATTCACGGTCATGTCAGATTCTATACGACGAAGAGAACTGCATTCTCAAAATGACATTCTGATCTCAGGTTTTCATACAGAAGAGAACCGCATTCTGAGAATGATATTCTCATCTTATTTCTTTCATATAGAAGAGAACTGCATTTTATCAAGCATACCCCCCCGCAGCACATTGGTCACAAAGTATATATGGCATATGTTATATCTATTCATTTTGAACTTCAATATTACATGTTGAATTCTTTTTTTTGCAGTCCACTGAACACAAGCTATATATATTATATACCATACGATATATATAAAGGATGAAGTTAATATATTTTTAAAATGTAAAACTGCATATGTGTTGATCTATGTCCTTTTCCTGCTGCTTCTTCTCAAATTGTGCACTGCATTTGTTTCAATGGTTGTTGCTGCTTCTGTCTTGCTCTTGTTGTTCGCATTACCCCTCGTAACGCAACCGTGCGACTGCGATGCTTGCCTACGCGCTGGATTCTGCGTTCTGTCTCTCCCCCTCGTTTTTGATGATGGTTCTTCGATGTCTTCATCATCTTCTTCTTCTTCTTCTTCCTCATATTCTTCTTCTTCTTCCACATCTTCCTCTTCAGTTTCATCAGCTTCGCTCGCTTCCTCGTTCTCTTCTCTGTCAGCATATTCTTCGTCATCTTCTTCAACTTTTTTTTCTGTTCTATTTGGACAAGTTCTCGCGTTATGCTTCTCTCTCTTGTTGCAGACGCTACATAGTCTTCTCTTTGTCGTATCATCTTGTTGGTTAGCTCGGTGATTTGTGGTGGCATTTTCATCCTAGATTTGTTTCAGCCTCTCCTTACATGTTCTTGAGTTGTGTCCCGCAATCTTATTACATGATTTACACATCCTTACCCCCAGTGGTCTTCCTCCGCTGTCCAGTTCTGGCTCAGGCCTGCTATTTTTTTCAGTGCTTTTTTCATTTGCTGCAGCTTTTTTATTGGCTGATCTGCTCTCTTTCTTTCTCCCTTTTGTGTTTGAAACAGGCGGGGGAAGAATTGTGTCATCCATATTATGAACTGCACCATCAGCAGCATGTTCGCGCTCCTTTCCTTGTTCTTCACCCCGCGCATCCATGATCTTCTCTCCTTCTTCTTCTTCGTTTATTACGTTCACTTCTTGTATGAGTTCTCTCATCCCAGCTAAAGCTCTGTTGTACCCTCTATCCGATTTGACACCCCTGTTCGCCAGGTCCATAGCAGTTTCTGCAAGTAGTCTCCTACGGCAGAACATCGAACTCCCATCTGGAGCAGTTTGCTCATAGTCTCTGCGGTCAAAAGTTGGATTTTGGCGTGCGTTCCGTGTGTATCTCTTCAATATGTACTCTTCAGGTATCTTGTCCACCCGCAGCTGATCCAACATGCAAATGATGTGCACGCAGAACAGGCCTGCAACAAAAGAATTTTTTTGGTTATTCGTGTCAGCAAACTTCACATAAATATGCAACATTTTTTCAATTTTTTGTTTTGTGAACTGCATTATAAATAGGTCCTGGGTCTACTGTTCTTGTGAACTTCACTAAGTTTTTTTTGTTTTCATCTCTTTTTTGCTACCAGCAATAAGTGACCTTCATTATGTTTTCTGTGTGCTTATTTTTTTGTTTTCCTGTCTCACTGACCTATGTGTGTCCACAGCTTGCATTCTCATTCGTAGATACCGTTCGTCACATCAGCAACTACCAGGAACTCGTGTCTTGCCCAATCAAAATCATCAGACCGGTTGTAGTGGCGCACCAAATATTTCGTTGGGTTGTCAGGGGATTGCTTTGATCTGAATGCAGAGCTGCGGTAGTGCGTTTGCTTGAAGTCAGCAAAGACCGCCCTGGTGTAAATCTTGGAGAGCTGAACCTCGAAACCAAACTGAGTAGTAGTCTTTATTTCCGTCTGTGAAACAAAGAAAACCAGTTAAGTAGTTGTCTTTCACAGCTACCAAAAATCAAGAAAGCGAGTAGTGTTTTATTAATTGCTCATCCAGCTTAAAAACTTTGCTCTATTTATATACCTCATTAGCTATGGTCTCCGCGTGCTCGACGCCCTTCCTTGTCTGGATGCACCTGTCCACCTGCGACGCAAAGATGCGTAGGTCGTGTCTTTCCTTGACAAAGTTCCTCTTCAAGATCCGGTTCATGCTTTCACTTCTCTGTGTCGACGTCATCCGTGCACAGAACACCTCCTTGTAGTAAGCTGATATCCATTCTTTTCGGTCTGTCCAGAGCGCCTTCATAATCTCATCATTTTGCAGTTTATACTTTTCCATGAGCTCATGCCAAGCGCGTTCAAACTCTGATGGCATCAGCGGGTGGTTGAGAACGGAGGTCAGCTCATCCTTGAATGTCTCATACGCTTTGTACAGCAAGGACATGTGATCCTTGTATTTTTTTAGTATATGCCAACGACATAACTTGTGCAGCGTGCCTATTAGCGTACTTTTTATCGCGGCATCCATGGAGGGGCATTGATCTACATGTTTTTGAAAAAAAAACCAAGAAGTGAGTTATTGAGAGAACTGCATATCTTTTTTCTTATTTTTTCATTGGATGGAAGAAATGGACTACAAAACTTGGCAGTGAACTGCATTGTTATTTAAACGCATTCTTTTTTTCAGCATACCTGTGAGTATGCAGATTGGCTGCTTGTTGTTCATGCAACGCAAGAACGTCCAGAACACCCACTCGAAAGTCGGTATTGTTTCGTCTCTGATGAGAGCCACAGCGAATATTGTACTTTGGAGGTGGTGGTTGACTCCAACGAAGACGGCCAGAGGCATGTGGAACTTGTTGGTCTTGTAGGTCGTGTCAAATGTGACACAATCTCCAAAATCTTTGTACGATCCCCTGCAGCTCGCGTTCGCCCAGATTATGTTCCGCACACGGTTATCGACATCTTTGTCGTAATCATAGAAGAACTCCGGGTTTATTTGCTGCATCTTCTCAAAGAAAGCCAGGAGTTTCTTCACATCGTCTTCTGTTTCCTCCCTCGCGAATTGGTGCTTCCTGCAGTTCGAAATAATAATATACTTGCAGCGTTAGGGACATACAGAAAATGCACAAGCGAACTGCATGAAATAGACGAGATATCGTTTTTTGTTTAGTGAACGTACCTGTTCACCCAGTCACGGCTGGTGCGCCCCATAAAGTGCAGCCCTCCTGACATCCTTCACAGGGTTGACATCATCTGCGTGTGCGTCAGGTTGTCGCTCTGCATGTCCTTCACTAGTTTATCAAGTAACGGATCATCCGTCTTATGCGAGTGCATGTGCAGAAGCATAGACGGGCTGTCAATCATCCTGTGGTTGTGATTGAGCTCAATCTCTGCTATCACAAACACATCCTTGATTTTCTTCAATCTCATTCCCGCCTTGCAGCCAATCCTCTTTGATGTTTTATCTCGCTTTCTGTCACAATCAGTGACAGTTTCTTTGCTTCTGCCTTCCTTTGAGCACACTATGTATTTGTTTGTTCTGTATCCGCCGTTTTTGCGTGTGCCGAAGCCTGCATGCCTCGCATACGTGTTCTAGAATTCTTGCGCTGCAGCGTGTGATGTGAATTGCATACCTTTCACAGGCACAAGTTCTTGGAGCATGTTCTCATCCTGCACACACAATATGGAATGTTTTTTTTGTTAATGAGAATGCACAAGTTGAAAGATTGCGTAAGTGAACTGCAGTAGTTAGGCAAGGATGCTTACATGCGTGTACTGTTTTTTCTCTAACGGTGTTTGCAGCTCACCAATGTTTATTGGGCATGGAGGGGTGACAACAAATCTGTGTAATTTAGGATCGCGAGGAGGCAGAAGTGTTGAGAACTTTAATTTTTTGGTTGCTTGCGGCTCTCCTTGATTCTGCTTCCGATTCTTTTGTTGGGCAGTAGACGGCCTCGGTGGAATTCCACTGTCTCTTTGTCGACGAATCGTTTGCTCATGAACTTGCCGAACTTGCTGGGTTTCAACATTGGCTTGTGGAGGTGCTATATCATCCGTTCTGATCTGCTGGCCAAATGTTTCAAAGACACGCGTGTACCTTGGCTGCACAACTATTATGATTTGCTCTTCATCATCATCCTCCTCATCATCTTTCTGCGCGTGCTCCCCCATGAAGACCAGATCGTCGTCGTCCTCCTCATCTTGCGCGCTTTTTGCTTCACTGCCTTCCATATCTCGAATGATGTTTGGTTCACTGTTTTCATCTTTATCCTCTACATCTTCCTCCACGGAGTACGCAGTTCTGTTTGTTGTGTTAAAGAAACCCCTAGGTATTTCAGGTGTTATCCATCCAGGCATCTCCCACTCTTCTCTTCCAATGCAGTTCAGGGGCTTTGGGTCGTAAATGAATCGAGGCATCTTCTGTTTTGGAGGCATAGTAATTTCCTGCACAGTATTAAGCCAAAGCTTTTTATGCACGTTAACAGTGAAATGAACTGCATCTTTCATACTATATATCATTATATTTTGCAACTATAAGAAATTGCACTTCGTTTTGTCATTCTATAGCAGGGGCACTGTTAGTTAACATGAAGAAGCAATGCACTTCAGTTTTAGGCACAGCGCTCTACATTTGTAAGTCATGGTGGACTGCAATTTTGAGCCATATAGCATTTTTTTATTTTTTGAAGTATCTTTTTCTGTTTTCTACTTGGAGATACATGTGACTACAGTCGAGGCAAGAGGGGCACAACATGGGGATAAAAACGGCACTACAAACTGGATGTGGGGGTTGGGTATGTGATTTTCTTACATTATATGCAGTTCTCTCCTTCTGCAGATGCAGCTGTGGCTGCTGTTGGCGTGAAGTCCACCTCCGCTGCAGGAACTCATGGGCTTTTTCGACTTTCGCCATTGTTGCAGGAGAAGGCTGGATGTGCACCATTGTAGTTCGCATCCATGACGAATGCGATGGAGAAGGCATCCTTGCAGTTCTCTTTCCCCTATCATGCATAACCGAGGCTGGATGCTTCAGCGGCGGATCCCCTAGGTGGTGTTGGGGCGAAGGTGAGGGGCGGCGTCGCTTCCTAAACGCCGTCGCGGAAGTATCCTCGCCGACGGACTGCATCGCCGGCCGCTCGGCAGGCGCTCTGCGCTACTGGGCGCGGAAGAAGGCGGGGAGGTGTGGGGGTCGCCGCCGGCCGCCGGGGCGCTGTCGCGCTAGGAGGCGGGGAGGGGTGGGGGTCCCCGCCGGCCGCCGAGGCGCTGCCGCGCTAGGAGGCGGGAGGGGAGGGAGACGCCGCCGGCCGGCCGGGCGCTGCCGCGCTAGGAGGTGGGGAGGGAGGGGGACGCCGCTCGCCGCCGGCCGCCGAGGCGCTCCCGCGCTATGTGGTCGGTAGGGAGGGGACTCCGCTCGCCGTTGGCCGCCGGGGCGCTCCGCGCTAGGAGGTTGGTAGGGGAGGGGTATATATATATATATAGGAGTACATGATCATCTTGGAGTACAAGGCAAGGTAGAATAATATCCTACGCTATCCTAGCTTTCCCGTACAATCACATTACTCAACATCCCCCCGTAGTCACAACGGTAGGGACGCAGACGATGAGACTGGACAAGAATCCAAAGGCAAGCCGACAGACACCCCCCACAGCCATAATAATCGATGCATCGCAGAGTCGTGGCTGGACTGGCAACCGACGAGGTTGCTCAAGCAAGGCGATAGCCCTTTGTGCCGTATGTCGTGGTAGTCGAGAGCGTAGGTGGTGGAGCCGTGGTCGAGGTAGCTGTGTGAAGAATGCCGTGGTCAATGTCGAGTCGGGGTAGCCGGTGTCGATGAAGTCGCCGTGGAGCCGCGGGCGCAAGGAGGCGCCGAGTTAGTCATGGGCGCAGTGGTGTCAAGGTAGCGGTGCGCCGGAAGGAGGATGGTGTTGATGACACATTGCGCCGGGTTTGCCAAGCCCGAGAACACATCATGGACGAAGGTGATACGTCTCCAACGTATCTATAATTTTTTATTGTTCCATACTGTTATATTATCATTCTTGGATGTTTTACAATCATTTTATATCATTTTTTGTACTAACCTATTGACATAGTGCCAAGTGCTAGTTGCTGTTTTCTGCATGTTTTTTACATAGCAGGAAATCAATATCAAACGGAGCCCAAACACCGCGAAACTTTTTGGAGATTTTTTTTGGCCAGAAGACACCTGATGGGCCAAGGCAGCACCTGGGGAGTGCCTCGAGGGGGGCATAACCCACCAAGGCACGCCAGCCCCCCTGGCGCGCCCAGGTGGGTTGTGCCCACCTCGGTGGCCTCCCGCACCACCTCTTTGCTATATAAATACCACAATATTCTAGAAACCCTAGGGAGTCGACGAAATATTCATCCAGCTGCCGCAGAGTCCAGAAACACCAGATCCAATCTAGAAACCATCACGGAGGGGTTCACCACTTCCATTGGTGCCTCTCCGATGATGCGTGAGTAGTTCCTTGTAGACCCACGGGTCCGTATTTGGTAGCTAGATGGCTTCCTCTCTCTCTTTTGATTATCAATACAATGGTCTCTTGGAGATCCATATGATGTAACTCTTTTTGCAGTGTGTTTGTTGGGATCCAATGAACTTTGAGTTTATGATCAGATCTATCTTTTTATATCTATGAAAGTTATTTGAGTTTCTTTAATTTCTTATATGCATGATCTCTTAAAGCCTCGTATTTCTTCTCTGATATTTGGGTTTTGTTTGGCCAACTTGATCTATTTATCTTGCAATGGGAAGAGGTGCCCGGTAGTGGGTTCAATCTTACGGTGCTTGATCCCAGTGACAGAAAGGGAACCGACACGTATGTATCATTGCCACTAAGGATAAAACGACGAGATCCATATCTAACGCCATAGATAAACGGATCTTGTCTACATCATGTCATTGTTCTTAATGCATTAGTCCGTTTTTCCATGAACTTAATACACTAGATGCATGATGGATAGCGGTCGATGTGTGGAGTAATAGTAGTAGATGCAGGCAGGAGTCGGTCTACTAATCTTGGACGTGATGCCTATGTAATGATCATTCCCTGGATATCGTCTTAATTATTTGAGGTTCTATCAATTGCCCAACAGTAATTTGTTTACCCATTGTTTGCTATTTTTCTCGAGAGAAGCCACTAGTGAAACCTATGGACCCCATGTCTTCTTTCTCATATATTTTCCTTTGCGATCTACTTTTTCCTTGCATTTATTTTCAGATCTATTAAACCAAAAATACAAAAATAGCGTGCTGCAATTTATTCTTATTTATTTTATTTATCGATCTATCAATCTACTACAAATTTCTCATGTCTGTTTTGCCTATCTTGAGGCGTCGTACCCCGAAAGGGATTGACAACCCCTTTAACATGTCGAGTTGCGCGAAGTTGTTATTTGTGTGCAGGTGCTGTTTACGTTGTGTTGCTTGGTTCTCCTACTGGTTTGATAACCTTGGTTTCACATCTGAGGGAAATACCTACCGCTGATGTGCTGCATCATCCCTTCCTCTTTGGGGAAATACCGACGTAGCTTTTGAATGAAATATGCCCTAGAGGCAATAATAAAGTTGTTATTTATATTTCCTTATATATCATGATAAATGTATTTTATTCATGCTAGAATATTATTAACTTGGAAACTTGATACATGTGTGAATACAAAGACAAAACAAAGTGTCCCTAGTATGCCTCTACTAGACTAGCTCGTTAATCAAAGATGGTTGTGTTTCCTAACCATAGACATGTGTTGTCATTTGATCAACATGATCACATCATTAGGAGAATGATGTGATGGACAAGAACCATCCATTAGCTTAGCATAATGATCGTTTAGTTTTACTGCTATTGCTTTCTTCATGATTTATGCATGTTCCTTTGACTATGAGATTATGTAACTCCCGAATACTGGAGGAACACCTTGTGTGCTATCAAACGTCACAGTGTAACTGGGTGATTATAAAGATGCTCTACAGATGTTTCCGAAAGTGTTTGTGGTGTTGGCATAGATCAAGATTAGGATTTGTCACTCAGAGTGTCGGAGAGGTATCTCTGGGCCCTCTCGGTAATACACATCATAATAAGCCTTGCAAGCAAATGACTAATGAGTTAGTGATGTATTACAGAATGAGTAAAGAGACTTGCCGGTAACGAGATTGAACTAGGTATGGTGATACCGACGATCGAATCTTGGACAAGTAACATACTGATGACAAAGGGAACAACGTATGTTGTTATGCAGTTTGACCGATAAAGATATTCGTAGAATATGTAGGAGCCAATATGAGCATCCAGGTTCCGCTATTGGTTATTGACCGGAGATGTGTCTCGGTCATGTCTACATAGTCCTCAAACCCGTAGGGTCCGCACGCTTAACGTTCGATGACATTGGTATTATGAGTTTATGTGTTTTGATGTATCGAAGGTTGTTCGGAGTCCCGGATGAGATCACGGACATGACAAGAAGTCTCTAAATGGTCGAGACATAAAGAATGATATATTGGACGATGTTATTCGGACACCGGATGAGTTCAGGGTGTCACCGGATAAATATCGGAGTGCCGGGGGTTATCGAAACCCCCGGGGGGACTAATGGACCAACATGGGACTTGTATGAGAGAGAGGAGGAGCCTGTATGGCTGGCCATGCCCCCCATGAGGAGTCTGAATTGGACTAGGAGGGTGCGGCGCCCCCCTCTTTCACTCTCCCTCTCCCCCTCTCCTTCCTTTCCCCTCTCTTCCCTTGTTGGAAACCTACTAGGAATAAGATTCCTAGTAGGAATCCTACTTGGGGCGCGCCCTAGGAGGGCCGGCCGGCCTCCCCCTTGCTCCATTATATACGGGGGCAGTGGGCACCCTAGAATACAAAAGTTGACAATTGTTTTAGCCATGTGCTGTGCCCCCCTCCACAGTTACAAACCTCGGTCATATTGTTGGAGTGCTTAGGTGAAGCCCTGTGTCGGTAACTTCATCACCGTCACCACGCCGTCGTGCTGACGAAACTCTCCCTCGGCCTCAACTGGATCAAGAGTACGAGGGACATTACCGAGGTGAACGTGTGCAAATCGCGGAGGTGTTGTGCGTTCGGTGCTTGATCGGCTGAATCACGAAGACGTTCGACTACATTAACCGCGTTACTAAACGCTTCCGCTTTTGGTCTATGAGGGTACATGGACACACTCTCCCTGCTCGTTGCTATGCTTCTCCTAGATAGATCTTGCGTGATCATAGGCAAAAAAATTGAAATACAACTTCCCCAACAGTGGCATCATGAGCCAGGTCTATGCGTAGATGATATGCACGAGTAGAACACAATGAGTTGTGGGCGATAATAGTCATACTGCTTACCAGCATGTCATACTTTGATTCGTCGGTATTGTTGGATGAAGCGGCCCGGACCGACATTACATGATCGCGTTCATGAGACTGGTTCTAGTGACGTGCTTTGCACATAGGTGGCTGGCAGGTGTCAGTTTCTCCAACTTTAGTTGAATCGAGTGTGACTACGCCCGGTCCTTGTTGAAGTTTAAAACAACACAATTGACGAAATATCGTTGTGGTTTATGCGTAGGTAAGAACAGTTCTTGCTAAGCCCGTAGCAGCAACATAAAACATGCAACAACAAAGTAGAGGACGTCTAACTTTTTTTGCATGGCATGTTGTGATGTGATATGGTCAAGACGTGATGAGTAATACGTTATTGTAGGAGATGATCATGTTTTGTAAATTATCGACAACCGACAGGAGCCTTATGATTGTCTCTTTATTGTATGAATTGTGAAAGCCATGTAATTGCTTTACTTTATCACTATGAGTTAGCGATAGTAGTAGTAGCAATAGTTGGCGAGACGAGAACGACGCTATGATGAAGATCATGGTGTCAAGCCGGTGACGATGGAGATCATGATGATGCTTTGGAGATGGAGATCAAAAGCACATGATGATGATGGCCATATCATGTCACATATTTTGATTGCATGTGATGTTTATCTTATTATGCTTCTTATTTTGCTTAGTACGGCGGTAGCATTATAAGATGATCCCTTACAAAATTTCAAGGTACAAGTATTCTCCCTGAGTATGCACTGTTGTGACAGTTTGTCGTGCCGAGACACCACATGATGATCGGGTGTGGTAAGCTCTACGTCAAATACAACGGATGTAGGACAGTTTTGCACATGCAGAATACTTGGGTTAAACTTGACGAGCCTAGCATGTACAGACATGGCCTCGGAACACTGGAGACCGAAAGGTCGAGCGTGAATCATATAGTAGATATGATCAACATAAGATGTTCACCATTGAAAACTACTCCATCTCACGTGATGATCGGACATGGTTTAGTTGATTTGGATCACGTGATCATTTAGATGACTAGAGGGATGTCTATCTAAGTGGGAGTTCTTTAGTAATATGATTAATTGAACTTTAATTTATCATGAACTTAGTCCTGATAGTTTTTTGCATATCTATGTTGTTGTAGATCAATGGCCCGTGCTACCGTTCCCTTGAATTTTAATGCGTTCCTAGAGAAAGCTAGATGATGGTAGCAACTACATGGACTGGGTCCATAACTTGAGGATTATTCTTATTGCTGCACAAAATAATTATCTCCTTGAAGCATTGCTAGGTGACAGGCCTGCTGTAGGAGCAACTCCGGACCTTATGAACATCTGGCAAGCTCGATCTGATGACTACTCGATAGTTTAGTGTGCCATGCTTTACGGCTTAGAATCGGGACTTCAAAGACGTTTTGAATGTCATGGAGCATATGAGATGTTCCAAGAGTTGAAGTTAATATTTCAAGCAAATGCTCGAATTGAGAGATATGAAGTCTCCAATAAGTTCTATGGCTGCAATATGGAGGAGAACAGTTCTATCACTGAAACTTACTCAGAATGTCTGGGTATTACAATCACATGACTCAACTTGGATGCGAAGTTGATGAAGATAGTGTTATTGATAGAGTTCTTCAATCACTGCCACCAAGCTATAAAGGCTTCGTGATGAACTATAATATGCAAGGGATGCAGAAGACAATTCTCGAGCTCTTTGCTATGCGCAAAGCTGCGGAGGTAGAAATAAAAAAGGAGCATAAAGTGTTGATAGTAAACAAGACCACTGGTTTAAAAAAAGGGCAAGGGAAAGAAGGGGAACTTCAAGAAGAATAGCAAGCCTGTTTCTACTCCTGTGAAGAAATCCAAGTCTAGAGCCAAGCCTAAAACTATGTGCTTCTACTTCAAAGGGACTGGTCACTTGAAGCGGAACTGCCCCAAGTATTTGGCAGATAAGAAGGATGGCAAAGTGAACAAAGGTATATTTGATATACATGTTATTGATGTGTACCTTGCTAATGCTCGTAGTAGCACATGGGTATTTGATACTGGTTCGGTTGCTAATTTTTGTAACTCGAAATAGGGGCTACGGATTAAACAAAGATTAGTTAAGGACTAGGTGACGATGCGTGTGGAAAATGGTTCCAAAGTTGATGTATTCGCCGTCGGCACGCTACCTCTACATCTACCATCGAGATTAGTTTTAGACCTAAATAATTTTTATTTGGTGCCAACGTTGAGCATGAACATTATATATGGATCTTGTTTGTTGCGAGACGGTTATTCATTTAAATAAGAGAATAATGGTTGTTCTATTTATATGAATAATATCTTTTATGGTCATTGATAACCCACAAGTGTAGGGGATCGCAACAGTTTTTGAGGGTAAAGTATTCAACCCAATTTTATTGATTCGACACAAGGGGATCGAAAGAATACTCTTAAGTATAAGCAGCCGAGTTGTCAATTCAACCACACCTGGAAACTTAGTATCTGTAGCAAGGTAGTTTAGTAGCAAAGTAATATGGAGATAGTGGTAACAACATTAAAAGTAACGATAGTGTTTTTGTAGTTTTTGTAATAGTAGCAATGGAAAAGTAAATAAGCAACAAGCAATATGTGAAAAGCTCGTTGGCATTGGATCGGTGATGGGGAATTATGTCGAATGCAATTCATCATGTAAAATTTATAACCTAGGGTGACACAGAACTAGCTCTAGTTCATCAACGTAATGTAGGCATGTATTCCGAATATAGTCATACGTGCTTGTGGAAAAGAACTTGCATGGCATCTTTTGTCCTACCCTCCCGTGGCAGCGGGGTCCTATTGGAAACTAAGGGATATTAAGGCCTCCTTTTAATAGAGTATCGGACCAAAGCATTAACACATAGTGAATACATGAACTCCTCAAACTACGGTCATCACCGGGAGTGGTCCCGATTATTGTCACTTCAGGGTTGCCGGATCATAACACATAGTAGGTGACTATAGACTTGCAAGATAGGATCAAGAATACACATATATTCATGAAAACATAATAGGTTCAGATCTGAAATCATGGCACTCGGGCCCTAGTGACAAGCATTAAGCATAATAAAGTCATAGCAACATCAATCTCAAAACATAGTGGATACTAGGGATCAAACCCTAACAAAACTAACTCGATTACATGATAGATCCCATCCAACCCATCACCGTCTAGCAAGCCTACGATGGAATTACTCACACACGGCAGTGAGCATCATGGAATTGGTGATGGAGGAAGGTTGATGATGATGATGGCGACGATCTCCAATCTCCGGAGCCTCGAACGGACTCCAGATCGGCCCTCCCGAGAGAGATTAGGGCTTGGCGGCGGCTCCGTATCGTAAAACATGATAATTCTTCCTCCTTGGTTTTTTTTCTCCCCGAAAGTGAATATATGGGGTTTGGAGATACGTCGGTGGAGAGTCAGGGGGGCCACGAGGCACGGGGGCGCGCCCTGGGGGAGGGGGCGCACCCCCCACCCTCGTGGACAGGGTGTGGGCCCCCTGGTCTGGATCTTCCCGCATGTATTTTTTATATTTTTCAAAATAATTCTCCGTAAATTTTCAGGTCATTCCGAGAACTTTTTATTTCTGCACAAAAACAACACCATGGCAATTCTGCTGAAAACAGCGTCAGTCCGGGTTAGTTCCATTCAAATCATGCAAGTTAGAGTCCAAAACAAGGACAAAAGTGTTTGGAAAAGTAGATACGTTGGAGACGTATTAACTCCCCCAAGCTTAAACATTTGCTTGTCCTCAAGCAATTCAGTTGATAAACTGAAAGTTATAAAGAAAAACTTTGACAAACTCTGTTTGCTCTTGTTGTTGTAAATATATAAGCAAACATTCATGTTTTCAGCAATGATCATGAACTAACCACATTCACAATAACTTTCAGGTCTCATGTCTACTCACATCAATGGCATAATTAACTAGCGAGCAATAATAATAAACCTCGGATAACAACACTTTCTCAAAACAATCATGATATGATATAACAAGATGGTATCTCGCTAGCCCTTTCTGAGACCGCAAAACAAAAATGCAGAGCACCTTTAAGGATCAAGGATTGACTAGACATTGTAATTCATGGTAAAAGAGATCCAGTCATGATCATACTCAATGCAAATTAATAGTAATACATGCAAATGACAGAGGTGCTCTCCTACTGGTGCTCTTTGATAAGAGGATGATGACTCAGCATAAAAGTAAATAGATAGGCCCTTCGCAGAGGGAAGCAGGGATTTGTAGAGGTGCGAGAGCTCGATTTTTAAATAGAGATGGATAACATTTTGAGCAGTATACTTTCATTGTCAACATAACAACCAATAATCTCGATATCTCCCATGCTACGCACATTATAGGCGGTTCCCAAACAGAAAGGTAAAGTTTATACTCCCCAACCACCAACAAGAACACTCCACGGCTAGCCCGAAACAACGGGTACCGTCCAAACCAGCAACAACCCTGGGGGAGTTTTGTTTAATTATTATGATTCTGAGCATGGGACTGGGCATCCCGATTACCAGCCATTTTCTCGTGAATGATGAGCGGAGTACACTCATCGAGAGAATAACCCACCTAGCATGGAAGATATAGACAACCCAGTTGATACATGAGCTGTTCGAGCATACAAAACATAATTTCATTTGAAGGTTTAGAGTTTGGCATATACAAATTTACTTGGAACGGCAGGTAAATACCGCATATAGGAAGGTATGGTGGACTCACATGGAACAACTTTGGGGTTTATGGAAGTGGATGCACAAACAGTATTCCAGCATAGTACAGGTGAAGGCTATAAAAGAGACTGGGAAGCGACTAGCTAGAGAGCGACAACGGTCATGAACATGCAATAAAATTAATCAACAATGAATGCAAACATGAGTAGGATATAAATCACCATGAACATAAATATCGTGGAGGCTATGTGGATTTTTTTCAACTACATGCATGAACATGTGCCAAGTCAGACCACTTGAATCGTTCAAAGGAGGATACCACCCCATCATACTACATCACAACCATTTTAATATCATGTTGGCACGCAAGATAGACCATTATAAACTCTTAGCTAATTAAGCATGGCATAAGCAGCTATGATATCTAATTGGCATTGCAAGCATGTTTCATTCATAACAAGCTGAATCAGGAACGATGAACTATCATATTTACAAAAACAAGAGAGGTCGAGTTCATACCAGCTTTTCTCATCTCAATTAGTTCATCATATATCATGCTTATTGCCTTTCACTCGCACGACCGAACGACGTTGACAATAATAATAGTGCATGTGCATTGGACTAAGCTGGAATCTGCGAGCATTTAATACAAGAGAGAAGACAAGGTAATATGGCTCAAGGTTAAATCAAAGCATATGAGAGCCACTAAGCATTTCAATCATGGTCTTCTACTCTCGACCCCCAAAGAAAAGAAGAGAAACTATTTACACGAGAAAGCTCCCAACAAGCAAAAGAAGAACAATAAATATTTTTGGGTTTTCTTTTAATTACTACTACAAGGAAAGTAAACTAGCTAGAAGCTACAACTAATATTTTTTTGTTTTTATTTTTCTTAAGGTTTTTCAAACACACAAGAAAAAGACTAAGAAAAAGAAATGAAACTAAACATGGATGGTACAATGAAAGAGTGTGAGCACCGACAACTAGAATAAGTGTGTGAACATGAATGCAAAGTCGGTGAGAAACACGTACTCCCCCAAGCTTAGGCTTTTGGCCTAAGTTGGTCTATGGCCAATATTGGCCTGACGGATATCCAAAGTCGTGGTTGGGGTTGTACTGGGATGCAACAGCTACTGCCTGCTGAGCTGCAGCTCGAAGGCGGGCTGCTTCCGTCATATTATGATACTCATTTGCCTCCTCCCTGGTTATAGTGTATCTCCCTTTTTCCTGAAAGTCAAACAAAGTAGGGGCAGGAAGAATAATAGGGACGGTATGACGCGTGTTAAAGATTAGTCGATATTTGAGAGATTGTTCACCCCTCTCTATAAACCGGTGACTAGTCATAGCATGGTAATCCAAATGAGCAGGCGGTAAAGGTTCATCATTTTCATGGACAGGCCCACCAAGATGGCGGGCTATGCGAGTGGCATAAATCCCACCAAATAAATCTCCTTGCAAGCCATTATGATGTAGCCTACGTGCAACAATGGCTCCCAAGTTATATTGTCTATCACCTAGTACAACACTCTTGAGAACACTAAGATTAGGGACACACATGTGGCAAGCCTCATCTTTACCATTTATGCATCTAACAATAAAGAGAGCAAAGTAATGAATAGCAGGAAAATGAATGCTCCCTATGGTAGCCTGTGTGATTTCTCTAGATTCCCCCACAGTGATACTAGCATGGAAATCTCCATATTCAGATTTGCGAGGATCACCCATACTGCCCCACTGCGGGAGCTTACAAGCATCATTAAAATCCTCTATGTCCATGGTGTAAGATTTATCATAAAGGTCAAACAGGACAGTGTGAGAATTACGTGAGGATGAAAATTTAAACCTTCTCACAAAGGTATCAGTTAAGCCACGGTATTGAGGGCACTTATCTTGTATGAAGACCTCGAGGTCAGCGTTGCGCACATATGCGTAAAATTCCTCCTAGATGCCAACCTGATCCATAAAGTCATCTGACAGCCATTCACAAGGCCGCACTTCCGCTTCCCTCGGTAGTTCATCGTCCGTTCACGAAACGCGAGCCTCGGTTCTTGCTTCCTTCAAGAACCACCTCGGAAGATTTTCCTATGCATTTTTCTGAAATTTTCTGAAATTTTTAGTAACTCAAAATAAAAGTTAACCAAACTCAACAAGATTAATAGCAACAACTCCTACAAGTGCCTAGAGACTATATCATGCATTAGAACTACTTGGTACCAAAGAAATTTGACATGCAAGCTCAAGAACAAGGTCACCACAGCAGCAAAAATTTGCAATAAATAAAGCACTAGAACAAAAACTAATTGGACCAATGGAGGAGTCACATACCAAGGAACAATCTCCCCAAACAGTTTTGTGAATGGTGCTTTGAGGAAGGAGATTGAAAATGGCAGCAAGATGAGCTAGAACTCGTGCTTCAACTGGTTGGTGAATTTTTTTGGGTGGAAGAAGAAGAGTGTGGGTGCATGAATAAGTGGAGGGGGCCACGTGGGGCCCACGAGGCAGGGGGCGCGCCCTGGACCCTCGTGGCCAGGTGCTGGCTCCCCTCGCTGTGTTTTCTGTGCCATATATTCTCAAATATTCCAGAAAAAATCATATTAAATTTTCAGGGCATTTGGAGAACTTTTATTTTCGGGGTATTTTTTTATTGCACGAATAAGTCTGGAAACAGATAGAAAATACTATTTTTGCTTCATTTATCCTAATTAACAGAAAGTAAAAGGAGGGTACAGAAGGTTGTACTATCTAGATTCACCTATCTCATGCTCATCAAAAGGAATCCATTAATAAGGTTGACCAGGTCTTGTCAATAAACTCTTTCCGAATAACATGAAATCGGAGAATTTTCAAATAACACTAGGTTACCTCAATGGGGATATGTATGTCCCCAACAATAAGAATATCATATGTCTTCTTGACAGTAGGGAGAGGAAATTCAAAACGTCCAATAGTAATAGTTGAAATTTTCCCAATATAATTGATACTGTGGACCTGAGGTTGTTTCCTCGGAAAGTGTACCGTATGCTCATTACCATTGACATGAAAAGTGTCATTGCCTTTGTTGCAATCAATAGCAGCCCTTGCAGTATTCAAAAAGGGTCTACCAAGGATAATAGACATACTATCGTCCTCGGGAATATCAAGTATAACAAAGTCTGTTAGAATAGTAACATTTGCAACCACAACAGGCACATCCTCACAAATGCCGACAGGTATGGCAGTTAATTTATCAGCCATTTGCAAAGATATTTCAGTAGGTGTCAACTTACTCAAGTCAAGTTTACGATATAAAGAGAGAGGCAGAACACTAACACCGGCTCCAAGATCACATAAAGCAGTTTTAACATAATTTCTTTTAATGGAGGAAGGTATAGTGGGTACTCCTGGATCTCCTAGTTTCTTAGGTATTCCACCCTTAAAAGTGTAATTGTCAAGCATGGTGGAGATTTATACTTCAGGTATCTTTCTTTTGTTGGTAATAATATCCTTCATATATTTAGCATAAGGATTTGTTTTAAGCACACCAGTCAAACACATACGCAAAAAGATAGGTCTAATCATTTCAACAAAGCACTCAAAATCCTCATGATACTTTTTCTTGGATGGTTTAGGAGGAAAAGGCATGGGTTTTTGAACCCATGGTTCTCTTTCCCTATCGTGCTTCCTAGCAAAAAAGTCTTTCTTATCATAACGTTGATTCTGTGATTGTGGGTTATCAAGATCAACAGCAGGTTCAATCTCTACATCATTATCATTGCTAGGTTGAGCATCATCATGAACATCATCATTGATATTATCACTAGGTTCATGTTCATTACCAGATTGTGTCTTAGCATCAGAAACAGATATATCATTGGGATTCTCAGGTGTGTCAGCTACAGGTTCACTAGAAGCATGCAAGGTTCTATCATTTTTCTTTTTCTTCTTCTTAGAAGAACTAGGTGCATCTAAATTAGCTCTGTGAGAATCTTGCTCAATTCTCTTAGGGTGGCCTTCAGGATACAAAGGTTCCCGAGTCACTTTACCACCTCTAGTTGCAACTCTAACAGCATAATCATTATTCTTACTATTTAATTCATTGAGCAAATCATTTTGAGCCTTAAGTACTTGTTCTACTTGAGTGGTAACCATAGAAGCATGTTTACTAACGAGTTTCAATTCACCTTTAACTCTAGACAGATAATCACTCAAGCGTTTAATCATATAAGCACTATGTTGCAATTGTCTACCAACATAAACATTGAAGTTTTCCTGTTTCACAATAAAATTGTCAAACCCATCTAAGCATTGGCTAGCAGACTTATAATGAGGAATATCACCTTCATCAAATCTATAAAGAGAATTTACCTTCACTACCTGTGTCGGGTTATCAAGACCATGTATTTCTTCAATAGGTGGTAAATTCTTAATATCTTCAGCTTTAATACCTTTTTCTTTCATAGATTTCTTTGCCTCTTGCATATCTTCAGGACTGAGAAATAGAACACCTCTTTTCTTCGGAGTTGGCTTAGGGGCTGGTTCAGGAAGTGTCCAATTATTTTCATTGGTTAGCATATTATTCAATAGTAATTCAGCTTCATCAACTGTTCTTTCCCTGAAAATACAACCAGCACAACTATCCAGGTGGTCTCTGGAAGCATCGGTTAGTCCATTATAAAAGACATCAAGTATATCATTCCTCTCAAGAGGATGATCAGGCAAAGCATTAAGTAATTGGAGAAGCCTCCCCCAAGATTTTAGGAGACTCTCTTCTTCAATTTGCACAAAGTTATATATTTCCCGTAAGGCAGCTTGTTTCTTATGAGCGGGTAAATATTTAGCAGAAAAGTAATGCATCATGTCCCGGGGACTACGCACACAACCAGGATCAAGAGAATTAAACCAAGTCTTAGCATCACCCTTTAACGAGAACGGAAACAACTTAAGGATATAGTAATAACGAATCTTTTCATCGTTGGTAAATAGGGTGGCTATATCATTCAACTTGGTAAGATGTGCCACAACAATTTCAGATTCATAGCCATGGAAAGGATCAGATTCAACTGAAGTAATTAACTCAGGATCAACAGAGAATTCATAATCCTTATCGGTAACAAAGATAGGTGAAGTAGCGAAAGCAGGGTCATGTTTCATTCTAGCATTCAAAGACTATTCTTTCAGCTTAGCTAATAATTTCTTAAGATCATATCTATCGCTATAAGCAAGAAAGTCCCTATCAGTTTCTTCATCCATAACATAACCCTCAGGAACAATAGGCAATTCATATATAGGGGGAGAAGCTTCATCATCACTTTCATAAATATTATCAGTTTCAATATTTGCATTCTCCCTAACCTTAGCAATTTGTTCATCTAGAAATTCACCTAATGGCACAGTATTATCAGGCATAGAAGTAGCTTCATCATACATAGCAGAAGTGGCATCATCAAGAACATATGACATATCGGATTTAATAGCAGGAGTAGGTGTCGCGAATTTACCCATAACAGAAGGAGAATCAAGTGCAGAGCTAGATGGCAGTTCCTTACCTCCCCTCGTAGTTGAGGGTAAGATCTTGGTTTTTGAGTCCTTCAAATTCTTCATAGTGATCAACAGATATAAATCACAAGTGACTTAAAGAATAGAGCTAGGATCCCCAGCAACGGCGCCAGAAAATAGTCTTGATAACCCACAAGTGTAGGGGATCGCAACAGTTTTCGAGGGTAAAGTATTCAACCCAAATTTATTCATTCGATACAAGGGGAGCCAAAGAATACTCTTATGTATTAGCAGCTGAGTTGTCAATTCAACCACACTTTGAAACTTAGTATCTCCAGCAAGGTAGTTCAGTAGCAAAGTAATATGGAGATAGTGGTAACAACAATAAAAGTAACGATAGTGTTTTTGTAGTTTTTGTAATAGTAGCAATGGAAAAGTAAATAAGCAACAAGCAATATGTGAAAAGCTCATAGGCATTGGATCGGTGATGGGGAATTATGTCGAATGCAATTCATCATGTAAAAGTTATAACCTAGGGTGACACAGAACTAGCTCCAGTTCATCAATGTAATGTAGGCATGTATTCCGAATATAGTCATACATGCTTATGGAAAAGAACTTGCATGACATCTTTTGTCCTACCCTCCCGTGGCAGCGGGGTCCTATTGGAAACTAAGGGATTAAGGCATCCTTTTAATGGAGTACCGGACCAAATCATTAACACATAGTGAATACATGAACTCCTCAAACTACGGTCATCACCGGGAGTGGTCCCGATTATTGTCACTTCGGGATTGCAGGATCATAACACATAGTAGGTGACTATAGACTTGCAAGATAGGATCAAGAACACACATATATTCATGAAAACATAATAGGTTCAGATCTGAAATCATGACACTCGGGCCCTAGTGACAAGCATTAAGCATAGCAAAGTCATAGCAACATCAATCTTAGAACATAGTGGATACTAGGGATCAAACCCTAACAAAACTAACTCGATTACATGATAGATCCCATCCAACCCATCACCGTCCAGCAAGCCTACGGTGGAATTACTCACGCACGGCGGCGAGCATCATGGAATTGGTGATGGAGGAAGGTTGATGATGATGATGGCGACGATCTCCACACTCCGGAGCCCCGAACGGACTCCAGATCAGCCCTCCTGAAAGAGATTAGGACTTGGCGGCGGCTCCGTATCGTAAAACGCAATAATTCTTCCTCCCTAATTTTTTTCTCCTCGAAAGTGAATATATGGGGTCTGGAGATACGTCAGTGGAGTGTCAGGGGGTCCACGAGGCAGGGGGCGCGCCCTAGGGGAGGGGGCGCGCCCCCCACCCTCGTGGTCAGGGTGTGGGCCCCCTGGTCTGGATCTTCCTGCAGGTATTTTTTTTATATTTTCCAAAATAATTCTCCGTAAATTTTCAGGTCATTCCGAGAACTTTTTATTTCTGCACAAAAACAACACCATGGCAATTCGGCTGAAAACAGCGTCAGTCCGGGTTAGTTCCATTCAAATCATGCAAGTTAGAGTCCAAAACAAGGGCAAAAGTGTTTGGAAAAGTAGATATGTTGGAGATGTATCAGTCATGCACCCTTGATGAATGGTCTATTTTTGTTGGATCTCGATCGTAGTGATACACATATTCATAATATTGAAGCCAAAATGTGCAAAGTTGATAATGATAGTGCAACCATTTTAATGGCACTGCCGTTTAGGTCATATTGGTGTAAAGCGCATCAAGAAACTCCATGCCGATGGACTTTTAGAATCACTTGATTATGAATCACTTGGTGCTTGCGAACCATGCCTCATGGGCAAGATGATTAAAACTCCGTTCTCTGGAACAATGGAGCGAGCAACTGACTTATTGGAAATCATACATACCGATGTATGCGGTCCAATGAGTGTTGAGGCTCGCGGTGGGTATCGCTATTTTCTGACCTTCACAGATGATTTGAGCAGATATGGGTATATCTACTTGATGAAACACAAGTCTGAAACATTTGAAAAGTTCAAAGAATTTCAGAGTGAAGTAGAGAATCGTCGTAACAAGAAAATAAAGTTTCTACGATCTGATCGTGGAGGCAAATATTTGAGTTATGTCAGGGATATGACTAGCAGGTATGAACCGGCTAGTGTAAACCGGCTTAGTTATATTATACTTGGTTGTAATATTTAGTAAAGGCTACGGCCCATGAGATCTTAAGGCCCATGTGTAGAAGTGTGGTTTGTAAACCGCGAAGCAATGTAACTTGAGAGATAAGGAAGAACAGACAGAGACCGAGGCGGACACAAGTATGAGCCGGCCTCGGGACTCTGTAAACCGGACCAAGCGTCACCTCTATATAAGGGGACGACCCGGCGACGGTTCAGGGACAGGCAAGAATCAACCCGTCGAGACTACAGGCAAGCGAATCCGCTCCCTGTAAACCGACGCCCAAGCAATACCAAACCAACTAGACGTAGGCTTTTACCTTCATCGAAGGGGCCGAACTAGTATAAACTCTCTGTGTCCTTTGTGTGCTATGAACCCCTTCAAGCTAACCCGTGCGATGGTTCCATCATCAAGTCCGCTAAACCGGACATCTGCCGTGCTAATTCCACGACAGTTGGCGCCCACCGTGGGGCCTCCGCATGATGGTTTCGAGTTCTTGAAGGGCAGCTTTGAAGGGCTCAAGGGTTACGCGGTCGGCCGGATGAACAAGAGTCGCCGCGGCCGGATCTACATCGACGGCGCAGGTTGGGGACCGGAGGCTGATTCAATCGAATACGGGTACCGGGTTCCCTTCGGCGGCATCCAAGTCTTCATTGGCAAAATCGGCGAACCGGGACCTGAGCCGGACATCTTCCCCAACATCATCGAGCCGGCTCAGCGTGCGAGATCGGCCCGGATTCAGCCCGCCATGAAGCACGTGTTCATTGGAGCGATCCACGGAGTTCGAACCGAGGACGGATCGGAATCCGATGGTGCAACAGTTGTCTACTCAGACGACGAAGCTTCATCCGGAGAAACTGAGTCTCTGTATCAGTTGCAGGACGGCCGGTCTGAGGACGAGTCCGATGGAAACAGTATTCCGGACCCCTTCGGCCCGCCAAACCGGGTGGCAGTCTTTATGGCCGGGTCACAGCCCCCGGTGAACGGGGCGACAATGATAGCTGGTGTAGGGGGGAGCGGCACGACCCTTTCACCTACTGACGTTCTATCCACCTTGATGGATGAGTTCACAGCTAAAGCGGTGGAAACAGTAGCTCCAGCAGACAAGGCGCATCATGATGCAGAGCTCCTCCAATTAAAAGGCCGGATTGATCAGTTAAAGGAGGATCTGAAAGCAGAAAGAGAGATGATAGCGGTAAGACAAGCGGAGCTGGATGATCGGCCTTTTCACCTAAGGATGGAGCAAGCTTCTATGGAAGGAGTAAGGGGACGAAAGTACCAGTCTTGTCTACCGCCGGTTTATGAAGCAACGAATCTGTTCAGGACACCTAGGGTTGGGACTAGTAATAATCCGGCTTCAAACCGGAGGGCACCCCCAGCCAGGGAGGAGCCGGTTCAGCAACCCACCGCAGAGCGGGATCATCGGATCACATCGGCACCTTACGTTCCCACCCCTTTAGGTCATTATTCAAACCCTTTGGATAACATCGCTGCAGCTGCTGCATGTTTGGCCGCTTTACCTGTGGAGGAGACGTCTACGGTGGCATTGGAGGCGCGCAGGGTCAAGGAGCTGCTTAATACGGCGTTGATACAGCAGCAAGCATATTCTCATAGCAGGGAAAGGCTACATTCAACACC
This sequence comes from Secale cereale, assembly GCA_902687465.1. Classification (NCBI taxonomy): domain Eukaryota; kingdom Viridiplantae; phylum Streptophyta; class Magnoliopsida; order Poales; family Poaceae; genus Secale; species Secale cereale. The sequence continues at coordinate 239,975,650 of LR738710.1, forward strand.
ACGTCCCAGCCGGAGTTATACTAGGCATTGGGAGGAGCCAGAAGTGTCTAGCAGCGAACGCAGGAGGCATCAGCGCAGACAGGATAATCCGGCGGGTGCAGCGGCACCAGCTCCGGATATAAACCGGGTTAGATCAGGAGCCCGGGAGGAGGTTCGTCAAACAACGCCGGTTCATACAGCCACAGCGGAAACAAGAATTACGACGAGTTCTTTTGGGGTGCAATGCCTTGTCCCCGCTTTGCGGGGTGTCAAGCTGCCTAAGGATTTTAAAGGGCCCCGCAAGGTACCTAATTACACAGCAGATTTAGCTCCAGAAGCTTGGATTGAAAGTTATGAGATGGCCATGGAGATGCTGGACGTGGATGAATCGGCTTGTGCTAAGTATTTTACTATGATGCTTGAAGGTACGGCCCGGACCTGGCTGAAGGGTTTGCCCCTGAACTCTATCGGATCATGGGGGGAACTACGCAGCCGGTTTATCAAAAACTTCAAAGATACATGCAAACAGCCGATGTCAGTGGTGGATCTAGCAGCTTGTGTGCAAGGAGAGCAGGAGTCTATAGCTGCTTGGGTATGGAGAGTTGCGGAGATCTTGCACTCTTCGAATAGTATCAATCCTAGTACGGCTATAGTGACTTTGGAAAACAATTGCCGGTTTGAATCTTTAAAGTTAAAGCTCGGACGGCTTAAAAGGGATTGTAATGATATGGGAACTCTCATGAGTGCCTTGGTAAAATATGGGGACTCTGATAACACCAAGTATCCAGAAGCGGAAGGAGACAAGACGGGGAAGGTTAGCAAGTCTGGTAAACCGGCACAAGTTAATCCGGCTACTACGAGTTTTTTGGGCAAACGGAAGGCAGAGGGTGGTTCTGACTTCGTGGCCAACACTCAAGTTCAAGGGGGCTTTCAGCATGGCTTGGGAAACCCACCTCCACAAATCGGCGGAGGGACTCTTAGCTGGGACCAAGAGTTAGATCAGCCTTGTCCGAAGCATAGCATGAAAAATCGACCGGCAAAGCACACCATAAGAGAGTGCAGGCCCCTTATGAAAGCAATGGCGGGCTGTTTTAATCCTCACGACAGGCCTCCAAATGGCAGTTCAGGTCCTGGATTTTATGGTCCGGGTCATCAGGGGAGCAGCTCCGGATCAGGATATAGGGGCAATAACAATGGTTATCAAAACCGGACCGGTAGTCAAAATAATCAAGGAAGTTATAATAACCAGGGCAATCAGTCGCATCATCAAGGTGGTTACAATAACCAAAGCAATCAGCAACATGGCCAAGGTGGTTATAATAACCACAACAATCAACAGCAGGGCCAAGGGAATTACAATAATCAGGGGAATCAACAGCGTCAGCAACAGCAGCCGCAATCCGGGTATCAAAGTAATCCAAAGGAGTTGAGCAGTGGGCAATATCATGTCTTCACTACAAGTCTGTGTAAACGAGATCAGAAGGTTTTGAAACGGGCTGTTAACGCAGTTGAACCGGCAACACCGCGATTTCTGCGTTGGTCAGAACAACCCATTGTGTGGAGTAGAGAAGACCACCCAATGCGGGTGGATAATCCGGGCCATTTAGCCTTGGTGGTGGCACCTCAGGTGGGAGGTTACAAATTCACTAAAGTTCTCATGGACGGCGGTAGCAGCATCAATATTTTGTACTATGAGACTTTCCGTCGTATGGTTCTGACGAATAAGAAGTTAAGGCAATCAAACACAGTGTTTCATGGAGTGGTGCCAGGTAAGTCAGCTTATCCGGTTGGAAAGATTGATTTGGAAGTTACTTTTGGAGATGAACATGATTCCAGGTCGGAGATGATAACTTTCGAGGTCGTCAAAATCAAAAGCCCTTATCACGCTCTGTTTGGAAGGACGGTTTATGCTAAGTTTATGGCTAGGCCATGTTACGTTTATCTGCAGCTTAAAATGCCGGGTCATAAGGGCACGATCACGGTTCATGGAAGTCGCAAGATAGCAGTGGAATGTGAAGAAGGAGATGCAGCCTATGCAGAAGCAGTATGTGCCACGGAAGAGTTGAAATATTATAAAGATAATGTTGATCCGGCAGATATGACTCCGCTGAAGAAGCCAACTACAGAGCATGATCCGGCGTTGAAGTTTAAATCAGCAGAGGAGACCAAGCAAGTTGATTTTGTGCCTGGAGATTCGTCTAAGCAGTTCACTATCAGCGCTAACCTTGATCCCAAATAGGAAAGCGCGCTCATCGAGTTCATCCGTGAGAACCGGGATATCTTTGCATGGAAACCTTCTGACATGCCAGGTATACCGAGGGAACTCGCTGAGCACAGTCTTAATATTGATCCGAAGTTTAAACCGGTCAAGTAGTATCTGCGCCGCTTCAATGAGGAGAGGCGCAAGGCTATAGGAGAAGAAGTGGCCAGGCTTTTGGCCGCAGGATTCATAGTGGAAGTTTTTCATCCAGAGTGGTTGGATAATCCGGTGCTGGTGTTAAAGAAGAACGGGAAGTGGAGAATGTGTGTGGACTATACAGACCTCAACAAGGCTTGTCCAACTGATCCTTTTGCTCTCCCTCGCATTGATCAAATTATCGGTGCCATAGCGGGATGTGAGCGGCTAAGCTTTTTGGATGCGTATTCAGGGTATCACCAGATCAAGATGGCAGTTAAAGACCAGGAGAAGACATCTTTCATAACCCCTTTTGGTGCTTTTTGCTATGTATCTATGCCTTTTGGGCTTAAAAGCGCACAAGCGACTTATCAGCGTTGCGTTCAGAATTGTCTGAAAGGGCAGATAGGGAGGAATGTTCATGCTTATGTGGATGACATTGTGGTCAAGTCAAGAAAGGAAGAAACAATGATAGTGGATCTTAAGGAAACTTTTGATAATCTTCGAGCTTATAAGATGATGCTTAATCCGGAGAAGTGTGCTTTTGGTGTTCCGGCAGGTAAACTGCTGGGATTCTTGGTCTCAAACAGAGGAATATAAGCTAATCCAAAGAAGATCAAGGCCATCACATCTTTGACTAAACCGGTTTGCATCAATGATGTTCAGCGTATAGCTGGCCGGATCACAGCATTAAGCCGGTTCATCAGTTGGGAGAGAAGGCGATCCCACTTTACCAGATGCTGAGGAAAACACACCGGTTTATATGGAGTGATGAAGCAAACGCAGCGTTCGAGGAATTAAAGCGGCAATTGGCAAAGCCGCCGGTTTTAGCTGCTCCTATTGATAAGGAGCCGTTGCTGTTATACGTCGCTGCCAATGCACGGGCAGTCAGCGTCGCAATCGTGGTTGAGCGCAAGGAAGCAGGGAAGGAATACCCGGTTCAGCGTCCGGTTTACTACGTGAGCAAAGTACTCATTGAATCCAAGCAGAAATACCCTCACTGGTAGAAGTTGGTGTATGGTGTGTTTATGGAAAACCGGAAGTTGAAGCACTATTTCCAAGGTCATCCAATAACTGTGGTTAGTTCAGCACCGTTGGGGGACATAATCCAGAACAGGGAAGCTACAGGTAGGGTGGCAAAGTGGGCCATAGAGCTCAGCCCACATGAGTTGAAGTATGTGCCACGTACCGCTATAAAATCTCAGGCATTGGTAGATTTCATCAATGATTGGACAGAGTTGCAAACTCCTGAGGAGAAGCCGGATCTTACTTACTGGACGATTCACTTTGACGGTTCAAGACAATTGGAGGGCTCGGGGGCTGGAGTTGTATTAACTTCCCCCAGAGGTGATAAATTTTGTTATGTCCTCCGCCTATTGTTTCCTTGTACTAATAATGCAGCAGAATATGAAGCACTACTTCATGGTTTGCGGCTGGCAAAGGAGATGAACTTGAGCCGGGTTAAGTGCTTTGGCGACTCAGATTTGGTGGCACAGCAAGTTTCCGGCAAGTGGGATTCAAGAGATCCCCTCATGGCGGTTTACAGACGAGAGGTTGAAGCAGTTGCATGATACTTCAAAGGATATCAGGTGGATCATATAGACCGGCGAAGGAACGAAGCGGCCGACGCTCTAAGCCGGCTGGGTTCTCAACGTAAATCGGTGCCACCAAACACTTTTTTGGATGAATTGCACAGTCCTTCGGTTCAGATACCATCGGAGGAAGACCTAGCTATTCCTGATCCGGAGGCACAGTTAGTTGCAGCGCTTCATGTTATTCCAGATTGGACGCTGCCTTATTTGGCATATTTGAGCCGAGGGGAGTTACCGGACGATGAAGAAGAAGCACGACAAATAATCCGGCGTTCTAAGTCCATGACAATTGCAAACGGAGAGCTTCATCATCGCAGTACTTCTGGAGTATTTCAGCGGTGTGTGTCAGCTGAGGAAGGTTGTGAGATCCTTCGCGAGATCCATGAAGGGGATTGTGGTCATCACGCCGGTTCAAAATCATTGGTGGCTAAAGCATTCCGGCATGGTTTCTATTGGTTAACTGCTCATGCAGATGCGGCAGATCTGGTCCGGAAGTGTGATGCTTGTCAGAAATTTTCAAGGCGTGCTCTAGTTCCGGCGCAGGAGCTCCGGATGATACCAATAACTTGGCCGTTTGCGACTTGGAGGCTTGATATGGTTGGACCCTTCAAGCGATCCCAAGATCAGAAAACTCATCTACTAGTAGCAGTAGACAAGTTTACAAAGTGGGTTGAAGCGGAGCCTATAAGCAAGTGTGATGCGGCAACGGCAGTCAAATTCATCAAAAAAGTAATTTTCCGTTTTGGCTTTCCACACAGCATCATCACAGACAATGGCACCAATTTATCTCAGGGTGAGATGGAAGAATTCTGTCAACGAGAACATATTCGCTTGGACGTATCTTCTGTGGCCCACCCCCAATCCAATGGTCAGGCTGAGAGGGCAAATCAGGAGATTTTGCGAGGTATCAAACCCCGGCTTATGACGCCTTTGCAGAGAACCCCAGGATGTTTGGTTGAGGAGTTGCCACTGTTCTTTGGAGTATCAACACTACACCAAACCGGTCTACAGGTTACACACCTTTCTTCATGGTCTATGGTGCTGAAGTAGTCCTTCCGAGCGATATACGTCATGATTCACCAAGGGTGACGGCTTATGTTGAAGCAGCCAACGAGAGAGCAAGGCAAGACAGTTTAGACCGGCTGGATGAAGAGCGTGATATAGCTGCGGCACGATCTACAATTTATCAACAAGACTTACGTAGATATCATAGCCGCCGGATCAGAACAAGGACGTTCCAGGAGGGCGACTTGGTACTCCGGCTCATCCAAGATCAAACAGATATGCACAAGCTATCCCCACCTTGGGAAGGGCCCTTTGTGGTCAGTAAGAATCTACACAACGATTCATATTACTTGGTGGACGTTCGAGAACACAAGGACTCACGGACATCAGAAGAGGAGACGAAGAGGCCATGGAACATCGCCCATTTACGGCCATACTATACTTGAGCTACGAGTTCCACTGTATCCTATGTATATATTATGATAAACCGGCACCCTCGGTAAACCGGGGGCTCAGCCCTTTTTCCACATACAAATATCTTGTGAAAACACCAATGCAAGTTTTTTATCAGATATTATATTTCAACATATTGGCCGGTTTAAGTTTGATTTTTTGCAAATCAAAACTTTCTAAAGAACATGAGATGACATCCGGTTCAAAGAAAGGACGCTTCACGATTTACCCACCGGTTCAGGAGGAACCCTGGAGACCCTCTGAAAAGTTGGATAATCCACATTCAGTGATTGGTTTAGATTTACCCACCGGTTCAGGAGGAACCCTGGAGACCCTCTGAAAAGTTGGATAATCCACATTCAGTGATTGGTTTAGATTTATCCACCGGTTCAGGAGGAACCCTGGAGACCCTCTGAAAAGTTGGATAATCCACATTCAGTGATTGGTTTAGATT
>LR738710.1:239981537-240084797 GCA_902687465.1 Secale cereale
ATTTACCCACCGGTTCAGGAGGAACCCTGGAGACCCTCTGAAAAGTTGGATAATCCACATTCAGTGATTGGTTTAGATTTACCCACCGGTTCAGGAGGAACCCTGGAGACCCTCTGAAAAGTTGGATAATCCACATTCAGTGATTGGTTTAGATTTACCCACCGGTTCAGGAGGAACCCTGGAGACCCTCTGAAAAGTTGGATAATCCACATTCAGTGATTGGTTTATAATTACCCACCGGTTCAGGAGGAACCATGGAGGCCCTCTGGAAAGATGGATAATCCACATCCAGTGATTGGCTCAAATTTGTTACGGTTCTATCGGCCCTCTGAAAAGATGGATAATCCACATTCAGTGATTGGCTAGGCCCTCTGGGAAAGATGGTTAATCCACATCCCATTGATTGGCTCAGCTTTTTATTTGCGGTTCTATCGGCCCTCTGAAAAGATGGATAATCCACATTCAGTGATTGGCTAGGCCCCCTGGGAAAGATGGATAATCCACATCCCATTGATTGGCTGAACCTTGCTTTGAGCCTGGCAGCTCTTAAAAAGCCTCGACTACATGGTCTTATTTGCAACATTTGCATCTTTTTGTGTTTTGTGTTTTAACCCTTTAAACCGGAGTGGAACAGCTACAGAAGCTGACCACATATCTATAAAGTGAAAAGTCTGGGTCATGAATACCAGCATGAGTAAACCGGTGTTCATTATAACCCGGATCATCTATCAGGCAACAAGCCACAAATTTATGAACAAAGTTTTTCAGAACAAGATGAACCGGAGTCTATCATCAAAACCCAGGTTTCTAATTGGATCCATGAAGATCTTCATCGAAGTATTGAGCATATATAATCTCAGGAGCAGAGGATATGCAAGATAAGCAACATCAGATAACATTTAAATTGGCAAATATTTCACATAAGAAAGACAAAATATCCGGATTAAAGCAGATCAAGTTTCAGCTATCCTATTACAAGGCATAGCAAGCCTGACGGATTTAAAAAGATTGTTTGGCAAAACAGAGACTGCAACTACAACAATAAGTTTTGAATTATGCTCCTCCTTGCTGAGACGGCTGGCCATCACCTTGATCCGGAATATCTTCATCTTCTTGAAGCGGTTGGAAATCTGGCACACGCCAATCAATCTTCGTCAAAGCCCGGAAATACATCTCGTCGTTGATAAGTTCTGAAGGTTCAATATCTGGAGCGAAGGTATGAGGACGAACCGGCGGGATTAAATTGACGGTGTCATAAACCGGCCGCTCCACCCGCTCATTTTGCAAGTCGTACCCCGGATGATACCTGGATAAGTCGGATTCAGCTGCAAGCTTGCTGGCAAGGGGACGCATCTCCTTCGTCAAGGTGTAGAGATTCTTTGCGGTAAAAGTGGAGCCGTCGTCTTTTGTGTCAGGAAATCCAGTTAAAGCCTCTTCCGGATCAAGATCCGGGACCCAAGCCTTAGCCCTGGTAAGGGCCAGAAGAGCACCACCTCGGGCGGCAGATTTTTTGACTTCTTCAAGACGAACCGGCAAAACAGATAACTTTTTCAACGTGTCTTGGATAGTCGTAGGGGCCGGTTTACCGAAAGATGTTGCACTAATGATCCTCTGAGCGCCGGAATACAGCTGCTCGACCAAGGTGTAACATGCTTTAAGCTTCTTCCGTTTGTCATCCCCAAGATGGGAGACATGGCGCCCTGCATATAGATATTACGTTTAAACCGGCACAGATGGAAGATTACAAGGATAAAGCAGGAGTTCAGATTATACTTACCAAAGACTGCAGAGGTCATCAACTCAATCTTCTGCTTTAAACCGGTTAACTCTTCTGTAACCGGATTAAGCGCCCTTTCAGCGTCCTGAATCCTTTTCTCAAGATCTTTCTTTTGAACCTCAAAAGTGGTCCGTTCTTCTTCAAAGTATTTCTTCAGATCTTCAGCAGTCTTTAAGCTTACCTGAAGATCTTTTTTAGCTTTTGAAGCGGCAGATTCTGTCTCAGCAAGAGGGCTCCGAAGTTCATTAATCTCATCAGCGTTCCGGTTTAAATCAGCCTGCAAGCACAGTCAAGGGACAAGAAGCAAAATCAGACAAGTCTCAAGCACACAAACAAGTTGTCTACTTGACACTTGGGGGGTAATGGCAGTTGAAGCAATAAACAACAGCAATTCAAAGTTACAAGTCTCAAGCACACAAACAAGTTGTGTACTTGACACTTGGGGGCTAATGGATGATTGAAGTATCATCAGAAATTTTTACAAGTATCAAATACATAAACAAGTTATCTACTTGATACTTGGGGGCTAATGTAAAGATCAATTGTTCAAACTATAAAGTTTCGGTTCACCTTCAGCATGCAGCTAAACCGGAACTTGGGGGCTGTTATGGGATAGAAGCATATCAAAAGTGCAAAGACAGAAGAAAAGGATTACCTCATATTTCTCCTTCATTAAGTTAACCAAGCTCGCTTCATAGTCTCGGCTGCTGTGGAGCCGGTTTAGATACCCAGAATAAATTTCTTGGGCGCTCATGTCCGCAAGATTGGATACTTCGGTACTCCATTTACCCTTCTCCTTATATAACTTCTCCGTTTTAGCCGTATGCTTGGCTAAAACGGTGGGCTCAGCCGGAGCAACGAATGCAGCCCCAGTCACTACAACTTTTGGAGAAGAGGGGGCAATTGGAGTCGCAGTGTGAGCCGGATTGGGAGATGCCGGATTAATTTGAGGAGAGTTGACCCGGGCAGGACTTGGCGAGTTGTGCGCATCTTCAGCAGTAGGGTTTTCGGGCACTGAGAGGTGATCCATAAGCGCAGGATCTTCAAGAGGTGCTATGGGCTCGCTTTCTGGAGGAACGGTCGTTGCCGGATCATCGGCCGGATTGTCTGCAGAGGTCTGAGCAGGAGGTTTGTTTGCCTTGGGTTTCTTGCTAGGCTTTGGCTTGCTGGAAAAAGTTTGCAAAATGAGTTAACATTATAAAGCAAAAATGGAATCATAAACCGGAAATGTTAAAAAGATTTACCCTGGTACAGTTTTCAATGGGGAAGCTGTGTAGCAGTCGATTCACCAGAAGAAGACAGTGGAGTTTCCTGATAATCAGGGTCAGACGGTTTAAGAGGTTTCCAGATAAGCCCGGCCTTGGGATGAAGGAGAGTCGGAGAAAGTATCACCTCAGCACGGCGCTTCCGAGCCGGAGTTAAAGAAATCCCGGATGATTCCACTGCCAGGCCACTATGGCGAGTGGTCCGGCGAAGAGCTTCATGCTGTTGCTTCTTCAAAATAAAATTAGGATCCAACTAAGCATAAGGGTGAGAAAATTGGTATTTCCGGACGGTCCGACGACTTTTTTGTGGAAGAGGTTCTGAATCAGAAGAAAGGATAGTTACCTCAACCTCGGCCGGATTATCACCTTCAGCCAACTCCTGTGGAAAGTTATCATTAGATACAGATATGAATACAAGAAAGCAAAATTCAAACCGGTTTAATTCATACCTCGGAATCCGGATCATCATCCTCGGCGTGAGAGCTGGAGTCAAGAGCCGCCTTTCTTTTCTTGTTAGCAAAGGTCTTACGGCGCGCTTGCTTGCCGGTTTTCTCCTGAGGTTTTCTCTTCCAGAAAGGATCATCAGCCTATTTAAAAGAAGGAAAGACAGTTGAAGGGACGGTTTAAATAAACGGATTACAAATGCAGGATAAAGCAAGACTTACCGCAGGCAGTTTATTCTTCTTATAATATGGTGCTAATCCGACTTTGCTGCAGTCTGCTAAGGAGACGTTGAGCATCTTTTTAGCCGATTCAATAACCTCCAACTCAGATAATTTTTCTTTGGTAAACCGTTGAGGATCGTCCGGTTTACCAGAATACTGGCACATCAGCTGTGATCGCCGGCTCAAGGGAAGGATGCTCCAAGACAACCAGCAGCGCATAAAGTCAGTTCCAGTCAAGCCATTGGCCATGAAAGCTTTTAACCTGGAGAGCTGTGATGCAAACCGGGTCCGCTCAACAGAGTTAAGTCGTTGTGGTAGAGGATGATCCTCCGGAATACGGTGCTCACGATAACCCGGCAAGGGGTTCTCCCCTTCAGGAGAAGTGTCAATGCAATAAAACCATGACTTGTTCCACTCTTTTGGATGCGTGTGTAAAGCGGCGTGAGGAAAGACAGCGTCCCTCCTTTTCTGGATACTAACACCGCCGAGCTCCTGATGCGGTCCACTGGTGAACTCTGTGCGCCGGTTCAGGTGAAAGAAGTCCCGGAACAGATCGACAGACGGTTCTTCTTGCAGATACACCTCCGAAAACACTTGGAAGTCACAGATATTTGAAATAGAGTTGGGTCCAATATCCTGAGGGTGGAGTTGGAAGGCAGCAAGAACGTCACAGAAAAACTTTGAACCGGGGGGAGAGAAGCCTCGAGATATGTGATCAAAGAACACAATAACCTCCCCAGGTCTGGGAGTAGGAGGGCATTCATTCCCCGGAGCTCGCCACTTCAAAACAAACTGAGGGCCTAAAGTACCAATTTCAGAAATTTTGACCAAGTCTTCTTCCGTGATAATGGAAGGAACCCAATCACAAGAGACAAACTGCTTGGCCATAGCAATGGAAGGACAAGTACTGAAAAAGATAAAGTGCAAAAAAAAACGGATTATGCGGGTACAACAGTATAAACCGGAAAATATCTATGAAAGTCACGCAACGGTTTGAACCGAGGACTAATGGTATGGTTAAACCGGCAATAACAGGGAGCTATGTCATTACCGGTTCACGACAGTAAAAGAGGAACAGCTAAACCGTCGCGTTCAAATTCAAAAGTTTTACAGGAACATGTCATAACAGTTTAAACCGGAGTATACCTAATGGATCTACAAAAGAGAAGAAACAATTTCTTTGTAAACGGCTAAAGTGAAACAAATCTGGGCGTGCAAAGAAAAGAAAAGAAAATTAAGTGCAAGAAAGTATAGGAAGAAACGCAAGGGTCTTATGCGGAGCAGATGAATCTACAGGATAAGTATAAGTGGCGAGATCTAAAGCTAATACTAGTGGAAGATCCATTAACTGGGCATAAAGGTCAAAAACTATCTACGAAGTGAGCATTTACGAGGAACAAGATGAAGCTTTCAAACCCTAATGGCGGAAGAATAAGGGAAGAACCCTAGAAGATGCAGATCTATAGCGAGGAAGAAAGGACGTACCTGAACAATGGAGGACAGCGGCGGAGTTCTCTGGTCGAATCAGGTTGATGCAGCGGCCAGGGAGGTCTTGACTCGGCGAGGCAACGGCGGCGCTTCAAGCTCAGTCATCAATGGAGTTTTGAAGCTCGGGCGGCAGACGGAGGAAGAAGAGGCGAGAAGAAGAAAGAACGAAGGGGGACGGCGGTATTTATAAGCGAAGGACAGATGTGAAGCGACAGGTGCGGGATTCGAGGGGGCAAAGATCGGATAAAGATCCCTTTTGACGCCTCGATTTTCGGATAACCATTAAACAAAGCTACAGTACAGCTCGCAGCGTTAAATGCGGAGATGATGTCACGGTCAGATTTAGTGATTCTCGAAGATGACGTCAGAGCCGGTTTACAAAAAAGTGAAGACAAAGAAGAAAATTATACAAGACAAGGAAGACTGATATGAACAAGTTCAAATCATTCTGGGGCCTAATGTCAGGGATATGACTAGCAGGTATGAACCGGCTAGTGTAAACCGGCTTAGTTATATTATACTTGGTTGTAATATTTAGTAAAGGCTACGGCCCATGAGATCTTAAGGCCCATGTGTAGAAGTGTGGTTTGTAAACCGCCAAGCAATGTAACTTGAGAGATAAGGAAGAACAGACAGAGACCAAGGCGGACACAAGTATGAGCCGGCCTCGGGACTCTGTAAACCGGACCAAGCGTCACCTCTATATAAGGGGACGACCCGGCGACGGTTCATGGACAGGCAAGAATCAACCCGTCGAGACTACATGCAAGCGAATCCGCTCCCTGTAAACCGACGCCCAAGCAATACCAAACCAACTAGACGTAGGCTTTTACCTTCATCGAAGGGGCCGAACTAGTATAAACTCTCTGTGTCCTTTGTGTGCAATGAACCCCTTCAAGCTAACCCGTTCGATGGTTCCATCATCAAGTCCGCTAAACCGGACATCTGCCGTGCTAATTGCACGACAAGTTATGAGTTTGGTCTTCATTTGAAACAATGTGGAATAGTTTCACAACTCACGCTACCTCGAACACCACAGCGGAATGGTATGTCCGAACGTCGTAACCGTAGTTTATTAGATATGGTGCGATCTATGATGTCTCTTACCGATTTACCACTATCGATTTGGGGTTATGCTTTAGAGACAGCTGCATTCACGTTAAATAGGGCACCATCTAAATCCATTGAGACGACACCTTATGAACTGTGGTTTGGCAAGAAACCCAAGTTGTCGTTTCTTAAAGGGGACTGCGATGCTTATGTGAAATAGCTTCAACTTAATAAGCTCGCACCAAGTCGGAGAAATGTGTCTTCATAAGATACCCAAAGGAAACTGTTGGGTACACCTTCTATCACAGATCCGAAGGCAAGATATTCGTTGCTAAGAATGGATCCTTTCTAGAGAAGGAGTTTCTCTCGAAAGAAGTGAGTGGGAGGAAAGTAGAACTTGATGAGTGATTGCTACTTCTCGAGCTTGCGTTGTATTCCCTCGAAGAGGAAAGGGTGATCCAGCACAGTAGCATAAGTATTTCCCTCAGTTTTTGAGAACCAAGGTATCAGTCCAGTAGGAGACCATGCACGAGTCCCTCGCACCTGCACAAACAAATAAGAACCTCGGAGCCAACGCGATAAAAGGGGTTGTCAATCCCTTCTCGGTCACTTACGAGAGTGAGATCTGATAGATATGATAAGATAATATTTTTGGTATTTTTGGTATAGAGACTGAAAGTAAAGAAAGCAAATAAACAACGGCGACGGAAATTGGCAAGTTGACGGGAAACTAATATGATAAAGATAGACGCGGGGGCCATAGGTTTCACTAGTGGCTTCTCCCATGATAGCATAATTCTACATGGGTGAACAAAATACTATCGAGCAATTGATAGAAAAGCACATAATTATGAGAATATCTAGGCATGATCATTGTATATAGGCATCACGTCCGTGACAAGTAGACCGAAACGATTCTGCATATACTACTATTATTCCACACATCGACCGCTATCCAGCATGCATCTAGAGTACTAAGTTCATAAGAACAGAGTACCTCCTTAAGCAAGATGACATGATGTAGATGGATAAACTCAAGCAATATGATATAAACCCCATCTTTTTATCCCCGATGGCAACAATACTATACGTGCCATGGTGCCCCTGCTGTCACTGGGAAAGGACACCGCAAGATTGAACCCAAAGCCAAGCACTTCTCCCATTGCAAGAACTATAGATCTAGTAGGCCAAACCAAACCAATAATTCAAAGAAACTTGCAAGGATATTATAATCATACATAAACGATTTCAGAAAAGAATCCAATATTGTTCATAGATAATCTTGATCATAATCCCACAATTCATCAGATCTCGACAAACACACCGCAAAAAGATTACATTGAACTTATCTCCTAGAAGATCGAGGAGAACTTTGTATTGAGATCCAAAGAGAGAGAAGAAGCCATCTAGCTAATAACTATGGACTCGAAGGTCTGTGGTAAACTACTCACAACTCATCGCAGAGGCTATGGTGTTGATGTAGAAGCCCTCCGTGATCGATGCCCCCTCTGGCGGAGCTCCGGAATAGGCCCCAAGATGGGATCTCACGGGTGCAGAAGGTTACTGCGGTGGAATTAGGGTTTTGTTGCTCTCCCCGATGTTTTCAGGGTATGAGAGTATATACATGCTGAAGAGGCACGCCAGGGGAGCCAGAGGGGGCCCACGAGGGTGGGGGTTGCACCTACCCCCCTGGGCACGCCCCTGCCCTCGTGACTGCCTCTCTCGTTTACTCGTGTGTACTCCCAGTCTTCTGTGTTGACATCGTTCCAAAAATAACTCTCCCGAAAGTTTCATTCCGTTTGGACTCCGTTTGATATTCCTTTTCTGCGAAACACTGAAATAGGCAAAAAAACAACAATTTGCATTGGGCCTTGGGTTAGTAGGTTAGTCCCAAAAATAATATAAAAGTGTATTATAAATCCCATTAAATATCCAAAACAGAATATATAATAGCATGGAACAATAAAAAATTATAGATACGTTGGAGACGTATCAAGCATCCCCAAGCTTAATTCATGCTCGTCCTCGAGTAGGTAAATGATAAAAACAAATTTTTTGATGTGGAATGCTAACCAACATTATTCTCAATGTAATTTTCTTTATTGTGGCATGAATGTTAAGATCCGAAAGATTCAAGACAAAAGTCTATATTGACATAAGAATAATAATACTTCAAGCATACTATAAAAGCAATCATGTCTTCTCAAAATAACATGGCCAAAGAAAGTTCATCCCTACAAAGTCATATAGTTTGTCTATGCTCCATCTTCGTCACACAAAATACGCAAATCATGCACAACCCCGGTTTCAGCCAAGCAATTTTTTCATACTTCAATTTTTTCAAACTTTTTCAACTTTCACGCAATACATGAGCGTGAGCCATGGACATAGCACTATAGGTGGAATAGAGTGGTGGTTGTGGAGAAGACAAAAGAGGAAGATGATCTCACATCAACTAGGCGTATGAATGGGCTATGGAGATGCCCATCAATATATATCAATGTGACTGAGTAGGGGTTGCCATGCAACAGATGCACTAGAGCTATAAATGTATGTAAGCTCAACAAAAGAAACTAAGAGGGTGTGCATCCAAATTGCTTGCTCACGAAGACCTAGGGCATTTGAGGAAGCCCATCGTTGGAATATACAAGGCAAGTTCTATAATGAAAATTCCCACTAGTATATGAAAGTGACAAAACAAGAGACTCTCTATCATGAAGATCATGGTGCTACTTTGAAACACAAGTGCGGAAAAATATATTAGCATTGTCTCTTTTTTCTTTTATTTTTTCTTCTTTTTTTGGGCCTTCCTTTTTTTCTTTGGCCTTTCCTTCTTTTTTTCTTATTTTTTCCTTTTTTTTCTTTGGGACAATGCTCTAATAATGATGATCATCACACTTTTATTGATTTACAACTCGATACTAGAACAAAGTTTGACTCTATATGAATGCCTCCGGTGGTGTACCGGAATGTGCAATGAATCAAGAGTGACATGTATGAAAAGTTATGCATGGTGGCCTAGCCACGAATACGATGTCAACTACATAATCATGCATGGCAATATGACAATGATAAAGCGTGTCATAAGAGACGGAACGGTGGAAAGTTGCATGGCAATATATATCATAATGGCTATGGAAATGCCATGATAGGTAGGTATGGTGGCTGTTTTGAGGAAGGTATATGGTGGGTGTATGATACCAGCGAAAGTTGCTGTAGCGACCAGACCTCAAACAGTCTGATCTCCATGCATCAGTGTCATCCCTGGATCAGTAATGCTGACACGCATGGTACTCGAAGGATTTATAACAGAGTAGCAATCACACACTTATTACATCGATAGTCCAATGATGAATTTATAACAAATAATATGGCTGAAGGCCATCTAACACGATAACATCGGAAGGCTTGGAAGATAAGTGAGTCCATCAACTCCAGCGGCATCACTGAGTATAGAACCGCGACCTAAAAGGGGTATCTTACTAGTCGTCTGAAAAGTCTGCAACATGAAACGTTGCAGCCCGAAAAACGGGTCAGCACATGGAATATGCTGGCAAAGTAACACAAGGGATGCAATGAAAGTAAGGCTATACTATATGCAATATGGCTGGTGGAAAGCTCTGTGGTTAAGTTTTTGCGTAAAGCCAATTTTTCCCTACTTCAAAGGATTGTATTTTAATTAACTATCATGGTAGTTGAAACATCGTTGAGAAGATAGACATCCTCTCAACCCCAATTAAAAGTAATCATTAAACCCAACAAAATTAAATTAAATTAACATGTTGAGATGCACATGATAATCCAAGTACCAGATACTCAAGACGTCCATAACCGGGGACACGACTAATCATGATCAGTTTGTACACTCTGCAGAGGTTTGTGCACTTTCCCCACAAGACTCGATCGCCTCCGTTTGGTTTGTCGCACTGCATGGTGTTTGAGAAACGGATGACCGAGACATAGTCTTTCCGAAGAGGTCCCCTTAACCAGATAGATAGGCCGGTACACCTACAAAACCCAACTACATCTGCTAGCCCATCATGGAAAGGTTTCCCACAACTTACTCAACTATTCCAGAGCCCATATTGGCATGTGGCCGCACACGGAAGTTTCTAGTATGAAAAATCTCATGACCCCTTTGAGCCTGGGTGGCGGTCCAAAAGAAAAACACAGGCAATTCTGGAATACCCAGATGCTTCAATCCACCCAGATGTGTATTAAAGTTGCCACCTTAAGTTGAACCATTAATTAACAACTCACATCTGTCATGGATTTCACTCAAACCTAAACCACGTCTACGAGCATAGCATGTCCTAACAACAACGTAGAGTAACTCCCAAGGGTTTGAATGTAATGCAGGTAATAGGTACTACCTCAATCTACTTCCCAATCCCAAAAGTTAATTGATCCTATTCATGCAATGATTGAGGGGTTTGTCTAATGCAATGAAAACTAGGTAATTGGAAAGCATGATCAAAGTGTTACTTGCCTTGCTGATGATCCGCAAAACCTAGAGACTCAAAGTAGCAAGTGGCGCACTCCGGGTACTCAATCGCAATCAAACAAACAAGCATACAATAAGTACTTAACTAATGCACGGGTGAAACTCAAATAAGAGATCTAACCAGAAAGTTCAACTTAAGAACTCCGGTTTGCAAAAAGAATCAACTCGAAAGAAGCAACGAAACTCAAACTGCAAAAGAAACGAGCTCCGAATTACTAGTTGGCCTAAAGTCAATTTTTACAGTAGCCAAAACTTTTTTCAAGTTGGTTAAACGTAAAGAGGGCTTCGAGACGAAGATCTGGGATTTTGAATCACCTGATTCCGACTCTCGAGCGAAAAGATAAACGAAAAACAAGATCAGGGCAGAAATCGCGATCGGAAAAATCACGGTTAAATACCCCGAAAAAAAAAACAACAAGCAGGCTAACGAACGAACGTTCGCTGTCTGCGGTTAACTAACGAAAATCGTTCGTTAAAACGAACGTACGGACGAACGTCCGCAGTTTAACTAAACCGTCGAAAAACCGATCTAAACCGAAAAAAAACAGATCTAGGGTTCTTTTAAAAAAACCGATATGATCTTTTCAATATATATATATATATATATATATATATATATATATATATATATATATATATATAAAATCTACCGCGGCATCTACCTCAACTCCGGCGGGGGCGGCGGCTCCGGCGAGGTTGGCGGCGGGACGGCGGAGTCCGGCGGCGGGGGCGGCGCGGGCTGGCGGCGCTGGGCGGCGGCGGCGGGGCGGGCTGAGGGCGAGCGGGCCGGCCTGGGCGCTATATAAAGCCCGGAGTCCCGGTCCGGTACGAGACTAGGTCGGTTTCCGTTTTTTTAAATAGAGTCCCCGCGCGGTAAAACTAACGTAAGAAATATCAAACGGACTCCAAAATTCCCGAAATAAATTTTCACCGTCCTCAAATAATATTTAGGACAAAGTGAACATTTTTCCCGGACCTAAATGCAATTTTGAAAAACGCGTATTTTTCCTATGCAAATAAATCCGAAAATAAATCCAGAAAAATACCAAAAGTGATTTTAAGATTTTTCCTCCAATATTTCTGTTATTTTGGAGAAGTCATATTATCTCCGCTCATTTATTTTATTTAGAAATATTTTTAGGAGAGAAAAATAATTAGAATCACACTGTCCTCGTACCGGTATTCGAGCGAACTCAAATACGAAAATTGTAAAATTCCCAACTCTCTCCGTAGGTCCTTGAGTTGCTTAGAATTTTCAAGGAACGCCACTAATAAAATGCAAAACAATGAAAATGCAATATGATCTATGTATAACATTCCAAATAGAAAATTTCGGATGTTACAAACCTACCCCCCTTAGAATGAATCTCGCCCTCGAGATTCGGCTTGGCTAGAGAACATGTGTGGGTGGTCCTTGCGTAGATCATGTTCTCGCTCCCAGGTGGCTTCTTCTTCGGTGTGGTGACTCCACTGAACTTTGCAAAACTTGATCACCTTGCTGCGGGTAACTCTACTCGAAAACTCGAGAATCTTAATGGGCTTCTCTTCGTAGGTCAGGTCACTGTCCAACTGAATGGCTTCCAGGGGTACTGTGTCTCTAAGCGGTATATCGGCCATCTCCGCGTGGCACTTCTTCAGTTGCGAAACGTGAAACACGTCGTGCACTCCTGACAATCCTTCGGGTAATTCCAACTTATAGGCAACCTCTCCCATGCGTTCCAAAACACGGTATGGTCCCACAAATCTCGGGGCTAACTTACCTTTAACTCCGAAACGTTTAACTCCTCGCAGAGGCGATACTCTCAAGTATGCTCTGTCTCCGATCTCATAGGTTATCTCCTTGCGCTTCGAGTCGGCGTAACTCTTCTGCCTGGACTGAGCTACCTTCAGTCTATCTCGGATCAACTTAACCTTCTCCTCAGACTCTTTGATTAAGTCTGGTCCAAACAACTGTCGGTCTCCAACTTCGTCCCACGACAACGGTGTTCGGCATCTCCTTCCATACAATGCCTCGAACGGTGCCATCTTCAAACTGGCCTGGTAACTGTTGTTGTATGAGAACTCTGCGTAAGGCAAGTTGTCATCCCAACTAGATCCATAATCTAATGCACATGCTCTAAGCATATCTTCCAATATCTGATTGACTCTCTCCATCTGTCCATCAGTCTGGGGGTGAAATGTTGTGCTAAACTCTAGCCTGGTTCCCAAAGTTTCATGTAACTGATTCCAGAACTTTGAGGTAAACTGAGTTCCTCTATCAGATACAATACTCCTTGGTACTCCATGCAGACATACAATTCTGGTCATGTATATCTTAGCCAACTTTGCACTGGTATATGTGGTTTTCACCGGGATAAAGTGGGCTACCTTCGTCAATCGGTCTACTACTACCCAGATTGAATCATACCCTGCTTTGGTCCAGGGCAATCCGGTGATAAAATCCATACCAAGCTTCTCCCACTTCCATTCGGGAATTGGCATAGCTTGTAGCAATCCTGCTGGCTTCTGATGTTCTGCCTTTACTCTCTGACACACAACACAAACTGGTACAAACTCCGCAATATCTTTCTTCATACCGGTCCACCAGAAAATATCCTTCAAATCCAAATACATCTTAGTATTTCCTGGGTGAATCGAGTATGGTGAATCACGGGCCTCCTGTAAAATCAACTTCCTAATCTCCGGGTCATTGGGCACATAGATTCGATCCTCAAACAATAAGGTGTCGTGCTCATCCTCACGAAAACCTTTAGCTTTTCCTTCGCTCATCTTCTCCTTTATAGCGACAATCTCCTTGTCGGCTTTCTGAGCTTCTCTGATTTTATCCATCAGTGTAGACTGGATTTTTAGTGTTGCTACATAGCCTCTCGGAACTATCTCCAACCGTAGTTCTCGTAGGTCCTCGGCTAACTCCTTTGGAAACTCCTCCATCATTAGGGTATTGACATGGCTCTTACGGCTTAGCGCATCAGCTACTACGTTAGCCTTTCCAGGATGGTAATGCAATCTCATGTCATAGTCCTTAATGAGTTCCAGCCATCTCCTTTGCCTAAGGTTCAACTCCTTCTGAGTGAGTATATACTTCAGACTCTTATGATCCGTATATACTTCACAGTGGTTTCCTATGAGAAAATGTCTCCACGTCTTCAGTGCATGCACTAGGCTGCTAATTCCAAATCTTGGGTGGCATAGTTCATCTCATGGGGTTTTAGTTGTCGTGAAGCATACGAAACAACTCTTCCTTCCTGCATAAGAACTGCTCCAAGTCCTCGACGTGAAGCGTCGCAGTACACCTCATAATCCTTATGTTGATCTGGCAAAATCAACACAGGGGATGATACCAACCTTTTCTTCAACTCCTGGAAACTAGTCCCACATTCTTCGATCCAATGGAACTTGGTTTCCTTCTTCGACAACTCCGTCATTGGCTTTGCAATCTTCGAGAAATTTTCGACAAATCTCCCGTAGTATCCCGCGAGTCCAAGAAAACTCCGGATCTCTCCAACGGTCGTCGGTGCTTCCCAATTGGTCACAGTCTCCACCTTAGCGGGGTCTACTGCTATTCCTTCTCTGGATATAACATGTCCGAGGAATCCAACTTCCTTCAACCAAAACTCACATTTGCTAAACTTGGCATACAACTGGTGCTCTCTGAGCTTCTCCAATACCAAACGCAAATGCTCTTCATGCTCCTCTTCATCCTTCGAGAAGATCAAAATATCATCTATGAACACTACGACGAACTTATCCAAATACTCCATAAACACTTTGTTCATCAGGTTCATAAAGTATGCCGGTGCGTTTGTCAGACCAAACGACATAACGGTGTACTCATACAACCCATACCTAGTGGTAAAGGCCGTCTTAGGGATATCTTGCTCTCGAATCTTCAATTGATGGTACCCTGATCGTAGATCAATCTTCGAAAATACCTTAGCTCCTTGCAATCTATCGAACAGATCATTGATCATTGGCAATGGGTACTTGTTCTTGATCGTTACTTCATTCAATCCTCGGTAATCAACAACCATTCTTAACGATCCATCCTTCTTCTCCACTAAAAGTACTGGCGAACCCCAAGGCGAAGAACTTGGGCGTATAAATCCTTTATCCAGTAACTCCTTAATCTGCTTCTTAATTTCCTCCAAATCTTTTGCGGGCATCCTATATGGTCTCTTAGAAATCGGCCCGGTGCCTGGCAAAAGTTCAATCAAAAACTCTATATCTCTATCCGGTGGCATGCCAGGTAACTCCTCTGGAAACACATCCGGATAATCCTTCACTACTGGCACTTCCTCCTGAACAACTCCCATGAGAGAATATACTTGAGTCCTTGTAGGCGAATGCCTAGATACATACTTAATCATTTTTCCCTCCGGGGTGGTGAGCAAAATAGACTTACTGGCACCGTCAATATTACCTCCATACTGCGATAGCCAATCCATACCTAATATCACATCCAATCCTTGTGACTCCAGAACTATTAGGTCAGAGGGGAAAGTGTGGCGTCCTATGGTCAATGGCGTCTGAAAACATCCTTGGTGTGCCATATAATTTGCTCCGGGTGAACTTACTAACATGGGGGTCTTAAGAACTCGGGTGGACATCCTATGTCTATTTACGAATCCCCTCGAAATGTATGAATGTGATGCACCAGTATTGAAAAGAACTATTGCGGTAAGTATCTTAACCAAAAACTTACCGACAACAGCATCTGGTTGCTCTTCTACCTCCTCCATGGTCACGTGGTTCACTTGTCCTTTATTGAACGGGTTGGGCTTCTTCCCGACGCTTCCATTGCCGTTCCCATTCTTAACTTCAGGGCATTCATTGGCATAATGTCCAGTCTTCCCACACTTGTAACAAGTGACATGGCTAAAATCCCTCTTGGTGGGTGTGGACGGTGCAGGGCGGTTCTGGTTTCCATTGGCTCCATTCCCATTCCCATTACCATTGCCATTCTTGGTGCCATTGTGGTTGTGTGAGCTACTTCCTCCATGGGTATGCTGAAACTGTCCTACTGCTTTAGGGGTAAAGCGAGGCTTCTGCTGAGCTCCAGAATTATACTTCCCTTGCCCATACTTCCTCTTGCGACTCTCAATCTGTTGATGCTTCCTTTCAATCATCAGGGCTCGGTCAACCAATTCCTGATTGTTATTGAAAGTTGCCACCATCAGTTGTACACTCATCTCATCATTCAGCCCTTCCATAAATCTCTCCTACTTCTTGGCATCTGTGGCCACATCATCTGGGGCATAACGAGATAGAGTACTAAACTCGTCCACGTACTGAGCCACAGTACGATTTCCTTGTCGCAAATTGCAAAACTCCTGCTTCTTCATACTCATGGCTCCAGTCGAGACATGGGCAGTACGAAAAGCTTGCTGAAACTGATCCCAAGTGACATTGGCTACGGGGTAAGTGGCTGTGTAGTTTTCCCACCATGCTGCGGCTGGTCCAGATAACTGGTGTGCGGCAAATCGCACCTTCTCAGCATCCGAGCAATTGGCGGTGGTCAAATCCCTTCCAATCTTGCATAGCCAGTCATCAGCCACAATTGGTTCGATGCTGCTAGCAAACACAGGTGGTTGCAACCTTAAGAAACGTGTCAGTTGTCCACAGGTGGTGGTGGCGGAGGGTTGTTGTTGTTGTTCTGGTTGTTCTGGGTGTTCTGGACAATAAGTTGCATCAGGGTGTTCTGCTGCTGGATCAACTGGGTGAGCTCAGGGGGAAACTCGAATTCACATCTTGGAGGCATCTGATGGGTGTAGAGGGAAGAGATTAGAATAGAAAAGAGGTCTAAGGAAAAATCACTACCCATATGCACATGAGACAAACACACAATCATATCACACCAATCAATTTCAAACAAGGTCTTACAAATCTAACGATCGTTTACAAAAGTGCTCTAAATCTAATATATGGAGGTATACTACTAGTCATAGGGTGGTCATCTAAAAATATTGGTCGGCAGAGGATTCCATAATATCTGCCCCAGCTTCATTTACATAGTCTTCATCCTTGCTATCTTCAGCTTCCGAATCAGTATCATCTATGATGATATAATCCTCTGGTGGAATCTCCTTGGGTTCTTCTTCCTCGTCTTCTTCTCCCATGAGTATCCCTAACTTCCGGGTCAAATCATCATTCTTCTCCACAAGTATCTTCATCTCCTCCTCATATCCGTCGCGTGTAGACTTGAGTTCTTCCTCTAGCTCCAAATTCCTATTTAGGGCCTTCTTCAAATCTATCATCCCAGCACACATCTGGTTCTCCTGGCGACGAATGTGGTGGTTCAACTCCTGGATGAATGCTGCTATGGATATACCCTTCTTAGTGCTGATCATATCCCAGTTCTCATCTCGGCGTCCACAAATCTGGTAGATAGTGTCCTTTAGCTCTTGTTTGTAGACTTCTCCAATCCTTCCCATAGCAATGTGGGCTGCCATACTCCTTCCTAGGCTCCATCTGGGTGCATTAAAGGAAAATGCTATGAGTGGGGTGACGGGTGCAAACGTCCTTCCTGGAACTTGGGCTTGAATCAACCAACGCTCCTCCTCAGGTAGAGTGGCATTGTAGGTTCCAGTGAAACTTGGTAATCCAATGTGTAGATATTTGGTGACTTCCTTCAGGTGTCGTCCAAATGGCGTGTCATCATCCGGTTGCATGAACTTGTGCTTTGCTTCCACCATCCTAAAGAGTAGAAAAGATGAGGAGTCAGAAGAGAGAAGAGTGGATAGTGTTCTAGGGCTTGTCTTAGTGGTCGTGTCCTACAGTCAGCGTGTGCTCTGATACCATCTTTGTAGCGACCAGACCTCAAACAGTCTGATCTCCATGCATCAGTGTCATCCCTGGATCAGTAATGCTGACACGCATGGTAGTAGAAGGATTTATAACAGAGTAGCAATCACACACTTATTACATCGATAGTCCAACGATGAATTTATTACAAATAATATGGCTGAAGGCCATCTAAGACGATAACAGCGGAAGGCTTGGAAGATAAGTGAGTCCATCAACTCCAGCGGCATCACTGAGTATAGAACCACGACCTAAAAGGGGCATCTTACTCGTCGTCTGAAAAGTCTGCAACATGAAACGTTGCAGCCCGAAAAACGGGTCAGCACATGGAATATGCTGGCAAAGTAACATAAGAGATGCAATGAAAGTAAGGCTATACTATATGCAATATGGCTGGTGGAAAGCTCTATGGTTAAGTTTTTGCGTAAAGCCAATTTTTCCCTACTTCAAAGGATTGTATTTTAATTAACTATCATGGTAGTTGAAACATCGCTGAGAAGATAGGCATCCTCTCAACCCCAATTAAAAGTAATCATTAAACCCAACAAAATTAAATTAAAGTAACATGTTGAGATGCACATGATAATCCAAGTACCAGATACTCAAGACGTCCATAACCGGGGACACGGCTAATCATGATCAGTTTGTACACTCTGTAGAGGTTTGTGCACTTTCCCCACAAGACTCGATCGCCTTCGTTTGGTTTCTCGCACTGCATGGTGTTTGAGAAACGGATGACCGAGACACAGTCTTTCCGAAGAGGTCCCCTTAACCAGATAGATAGGCCCGTACACCTACAAAACCCAACTACATCTGCTAGCCCATCATGGAAAGGTTTCCCACAACTTACTCAACTATGCCAGAGCCCATATTGGCATGTGGCTGCACACAGAAGTTTCTAGTATGAAAAATCTCATGATCCCTTTGAGCCTGGGTGGCGGTCCAAAAGAAAAACACAGGCAATTCTGGAATACCCAGATGCCTCAATCCACCTAGATGTGTATTAAAGTTGCCACCTTAAGTTGAACCATTAATTAACAACTCACATCTGTCATGGATTTCACTCAAACCCAAACCACGTCTACGAGCATAGCATATCCTAACAGCAACGTAGAGTAACTCCCAAGGGTTTGAATGTAATGGAGGTAATAGGTACTACCTCAATCTACTTCCCAATCCCAAAAGTTAATTGATCCTATTCATGCAATGTGTGAGGGGTTTGTCTAATGCAATGAAAACTGGATAATTGGAAAGCATGATCAAAGTGTTACTTGCCTTGCTGATGATCCGCAAAACCTAGAGACTCAAAGTAGCAAGCGGCGCACTCCGGGTACTCTATCGCAATCAAACAAACAAGCATACAATAAGTACTTAACTAATGCACGGGTAAAACTCAAATAAGAGATCTAACCAGAAAGTTCAACTTAAGAACTCCGGTTTGCAAAAAGAATCAACTCGAAAGAAGCAACGAAACTCAAACTGCAAAAGAAACGAGCTCCAAATTACTAGTTGGCCTAAAGTCAATTTTTACAGTAGCCAAAACTTTGTTCAAGTTTGCTAAACGTAAAGAGGGCTTCGAGACGAAGATTTGGGATTTTGAATCACCTGATTCCGACTCTCGAGCGAAAAGATAAACAAAAAACAAGATCAGGGCAGAAATCGCGATCGGAAAAATCACGGTTAAATACCCCGAAAAAGAAAAACGACGAACAGGCTAACGAACGAACGTTCGCTATCTGCGGTTAACTTACAAAAATCGTTCGTTAAAACGAACGTACGGACGAACGTCCGCTGTTTAACTAAACCGTCGAAAAACCGATCTAAACCGAAAAAAACAGATCTAGGGTTCTTTTTTTTGAAAAAAAAAACCGATCTAATCTTTTCAAAAAAAAAAAGAATCTACCGCGGCGTCTACCTCAACTCCGGCGGGGGCGGCGGCTCCGACGAGGTTGGCGGCGGGGCGGCGGAGTCCGCCGGCGGGGGCGGCACGGGCTGGCGGCGGGGGCGGCGCGGGGCGGCGGCTGCGGTGGCGTCCGGCGGCGGGGCGGCTAGGGTGGCTAGGGTTAGGCGCAGGGCGGGCTGAGGGCGAGCGGGCTGGCTTGGGCGCTATATAAAGCCCGGAGTCCCGGTCCGGTACGAGACTAGGTAGGTTTCCGTTTTTTTTTAAAATAGAGTCCCCACGCGGTAAAACTAACGAAAGAAATATCAAACGGACTCCAAAATTCCCGAAAGAAATTTTCACCGTCCTCAAATAATATTTAGGACAAAGTGAACATTTTTCCCGGACCGAAATGCAATTTTGAAAAACGCGTATTTTTCCTATGCAAATAAATCCGAAAATAAATCCAGAAAAATACCAAAAGTGATTTTAAGATTTTTCCTTCAATATTTCTGTTATTTTGGAGAAGTCATATTATCTCCGCTCATTTATTTTATTTAGAAATATTTTTAGGAGAGAAAAATAATTAGAATCACACTGTCCTCGTACCGGTATTCGAGCGAACTCAAATACGAAAACGGTAAAATTCCCAACTCTCTCCGTAGGTCCTTGAGTTGCTTAGAATTTTCGAGGAACGCCACTAATAAAATGCAAAACAATGAAAATGCAATATGATCTATGTATAACATTCCAAATAAAAAATTTGGGATGTTACAGTTGCGCGGTACAAGAGAGGCTAGCAATAGTGGAAGGGTGAGAGTGCGTAAAATCTATGGACTCTACATTAGTCATAAAGAACTCACATACTTATTGCGAAAATCTACAAGTCATCAAAACAAAGTACTGCACGCATTCTCCTAGGGGAAGGGTTGGTAGGAGTTAACCATCGCGCGATCCCGACCTCCACACAATGGATGACACTCAATGAAATACCTCATGCTTCAAATTTGCCACATAACGGTTACCATACGTGCATGCTACGAGACTTGCAAACCTCAACACAAGTATTTCTCAAATTCACAACTACTCTACTAGAACGATTCTAATATCACCATCCTCATATCTCAAAAAAATCACCAAGCATCAAATTTCTCATAATATTCAATGCACTTTACGTGAAAGTTTTTACTATACCCATCTTGGATGCCTATCATATTAGGACTAGTTTTATAACCAAAGTATATTACCATGCTATTCTAAGAGACTCTCAAAAATATATAAGTGAAGCATGAGAGATCAATAATTTCTACAAAATAAAACCACCACCGCGCTCTAGAAGATATAAGTGAAGCACTAGAGCAAAACTATCTAGCTCAAAAGATATAAGTGAAGCACATAGAGTATTCTAATAAATTCCAATTCATTTGTATCTCTCTCAAAAGGTGTGTCCAGCAAGGATGATTGTGGTAAACTAAAAACTAAAGACTCAAATCATACATGACGCTCCAAGCAAAACACATATCATGTGGTGAATAAAAATATAGTCTCGAGTAAAGTTACCGATAGATGAAGACGAAAGAGGGGATGCCTTCCCGGGGCATCCCCAAGCTTAGGCTTTTGGTTGTCCTTGAATTTTACCTTGGGGTGCCTTGGGCATCCCCAAGCTTAGGGTCTTGCCAGTCTTTGTTCCATAGTCCATCAAATCCTTACCCAAAACTTGAAAACTTCACAACACAAAACTTAGCCAAAAATCGCGTGAGCTCCGTTAGTATAACAAAACAAACCACCACTCAAAGGTACTGTAATGAACTCATTATTTTTTTATATTGGTGTTAAACCTACTGTATTCCAACTTCTCTATGATTCATACCCCCCGATACTACTCATAGATTCATCAAAATAAGCAAACAACACACGAAAAACAGAATCTGTCAAAAACAGAACAGTGTGTAGTAATCTATAACTTTCGAATACTTTTGTAACTCTAAAAAACTGAAATAAATTGGTGGACGTGAGGAATTTTTCTATTAATCATCTGCAAAATGAATCAACTAAAAAACACTCTCCAGTAAAAAATGGTAGCTAATCTCGTGAGCGCTAAAGTTTCTGTTTTTTACAGCATGATCGCATAAACTTCACACAAGTCTTCCCAAAGGTTCTACTTGGCCCGGCACTAATTAAAACACAAAACCACATCTAAACAAAAGCTAGATGCAATATTTATTGCTAAACAGAAGCAAAAACAAACAAAATAAAATTGGTTGCCTCCAACAAGCGCTATCGTTTAACGCCCCTAGCTAGGCACAATACAAGAATTGATCTAGGTATTGACATCTTTGGTAGGCAATCCATAAGTGGCTCTTATTATAGATTCATAAGATAATTTGATCTTTTTCTAGGAAAGTGTTCCATGCCTTTCCTTAATGGAAATTGGAATCTAATATTTCCTTCCTTCATATCAATAATTGCACCAATCGTTCTAAGGAAAGGTCTACCAAGAATAATAGGACATGTAGGATTGCAATCTATATCAAGAACAATGAAATCTACGGGCACATAGTTCCTATTTGCAACAATAAGAACATCATTAATCCTTCCCATAGGTTTCTTAATGGTAGAATCCGCAAGATGCAAATTTAAAGAACAATCATCAAGTTCATGTAAACTTAACATATCACACAAAGACTTTGGAATTGTGGAAACACTTGCACCAAAATCACACAAAGCAAAGCATTCATGATCTTCAATCTTAATTTTAATAGTAGGTTCTCACTCATCATAAAGTTTTCTAGGGATAGAAACTTCTAATTCAAGTTTTTGTTCATAAGATTGCATTAAAGCATCAACTATGTGTTTGGTAAAAGCTTTATTTTGACAATAAGCATGAGGAGAATATAGCACAGATTACAACAAGGAAATACAATCTATTAAAGAGAATATCATAATTGGACCCCTTGAAATCCAAGATAGTCGGTTCACTGCTATGTAAAGCTTTGACCTCTTCAATCCCACTTTTAACAATTTTAGCATCAAGATCTAAAAACTCTGAATCATTGAGACACCTTTTAACTAGAGTAGACTCATCTTCAGTCCCATCTTTATCAAGATTCATACTAGAAAACAAGGATTGAATAGGAGACACATCAATCAGTTTTAGATCTTCATCTTTATTATCATGAAAATTAGAAGAACACGCTTTCATAAGGCAATCTCTTTTAGCACGGATCCTAGCGGTTCTTTCTTTGCATTCATCAATGGAAATTCTCATGGATTTGAGAGACTCATTGATATCATGCTTAAGTGGAATAGATCTAAGTTTCAAAGAATCAACATCAAGAGAAATTCTATCCATGTTTCTAGCCAATTCATCAACCTTAAGAAATTTTTCTTTAAGCAAAGCATTGAAATTCTTTTGCGAATTCGTAAACTCTTTAACACTATTCTCAAATTCAGAGGGCATCTTACTAAAATTTCCATAACAGTTATTATAGGAATTACCATAATTGTTAGAGGAATTACTAGGAAAAGGCCTAGAATTAAAGTTTCCTCTATAAGCATTGTTACCAAAATTATTCCTACCAACAAAATTCACATCCAAAGATTCATTATTATTTTCAATCAACGTGGATTAAGGTATATCATTAGGATTAGAATAAGCACTCTTAGTAGCAAATAATTTCATAAGTTCATCCATCTTTCCACTCAAAACACTAATTTCTTCAATAGCATGCACTTTTTTTACTAGTAGATCTTTCAGTGTGCCATTGAAAGTAGTTAACCATAATATTATCTAGGAGTTTGGTAGCTTCTCCTAAAGTGATTTCGATAAAAGTGCCCCCCGCGGCTGAATCTAAAAGATTTCTAGAAGAAAAATTCAAGCCGGCATAAATTTTTTGTATAATCATCCATAAGTTCAAACCATGTGTAGGGCAATTGCATATCATTAATTTCATTCTCTCCCAAGCTTGCGCAACATGCTCATGATCTAGTTGCTTAAAATTCATAATATCATTTCGAAGAGAAATAATCTTAGTGGGAGGAAAATACTTAGAGATAAAGACATCTTTGCACTTATTCCATGAATCAATACTATTTCTAGGCAAAGAGGAGAACCAAGTTTTAGCACGATCTCTAAGTGAAAATGGAAATAGCTTCAATTTAACAATATCATTAGCTGTATCCCTCTTCTTTTGCATATCGCACAAATCAACAAAGTTGTTTAGATGTGTAGCGGCATCTTCACTAGGAAGGCCAGAAAATTGATCGTTCATGACAAGATTCAACATAGCACTGATCTCACAAGATTCAGCATCTAAGATATGAGCAACCGGAGTGCTAATAAAATCATTATTATTGGTATTGGAAAAGTCACACAATTTGGTATTGTCTTGAGCCATAGTGACAAGCAAGAGATCCAACACACAAGCAAACAAGAGGCAAGCGAATGGTAAACACATGGAAAAAGAAGGGCGAATGAAAACGGCAAGGGTGAAGTGGGGGAGAGGAAAACGAGAGGCAAATAAATGTAATGCGAAGGATAAGGGTTTGTGATAGGTACTTGGTATATGACTTTTGCGTAAGCCTCCCCGGCAACGGCGCAAGAAATTCTTCTTGCTACTTCTCGAGCTTGCGTTGTATTCCCTCGAAGAGGAAAGGATGATGTAGCACAGTAGCGTAAGTATTTCCCTTAGTTTTTGAGAACCAAGGTATCAATCCAGTAGGAGACCACGCGCGAGTCCCTCGCACCTGCACAAACAAATAATAACCTCGCAACCAACACGATAAAAGGGGTTGTCAATCCCTTCTCGGTCACTTACGATAGTGATATCTGATAGTATGATAAGATAATATTTTTGGTATAGAAACTAAAAGTAAAGAAATCAAATAAACAACGGCGGCAAAAATGGGCAAGTTGGCGGGAAACTAATATGATAAAGATAGACCCCGGGGCCATATGTTTCACTAGTGGCTTCTCTCATGATAGGAGAATTCTACAGTGGGTGAACAAATTACTGTCGAGCAATTGATAGAAAAGCTCATAGTTATGAGAATATGTAGGCATGATCATTGTATATAGGCATCACGTTCGTGACAAGTAGACCGAAACGATTCTGCATCTACTACTATTACTCCACACATCGACCGCTATCCATCATGCATCTAGAGTATTAAGTTCATAAGAACAGAGTAATGCCGTAAGCAAGATGACATGATGTAGAGGGATAAACTCAAGCAATATGATATAAACCCCATCTTTTTATCCTCGATGGCAACAATACTATACGTGCCTTGTTGCCCCTGCTGTCATTGGGAAAGGACACCGCAATATTGAACCCAAAGCCAAGCACTTCTCCCATTGCAAGAACTATAGATCTACTAGGCCAAACCAAACCAATAATTCGAAGAGACTTGCAAGGATATTATAATCATACATAAAAGATTTCAGAAAAGAATCCAATATTGTTCATAGATAATCTTGATCATAAACCAACAATTCATCGGATCTAGACAAACACACCGCAAAAAGATTACATCAAATAGATCTCCTCGAAGATCGAGGAGAACTTTGTATTGAGATCCAAAGAGAGAGAAGAAGCCATCTAGCTAATAACTATGGACCCGATGGTCTGTGGTAAACTACTCACAACTCATCGGAGAGGCTATGGTGTTGATGTAGAAGCCCTCCGTGATTGATGCCCCCTCCGACGGAGCTCCGGAACAGGCCCCAAGATGGGATCTCACAGGTACAGAAGGTTACAGCGGTGGAATTAGGGTTTCGTTGCTCTCCCCGATGTTTCCAGGTTATGGGAGTATATATAGACTAAAGAGGCATGTTAGGGGAGCCAGAGGGGGCCCACGAGGGTGGGGGCACGCCTACCCCCTGGGCGCGCTCCTGCCCTCATGGCCGCCTCTCTCGTTTCCTCACGTGTACTCCAAGTCTTCTGTCTTGATATCGTTCCAAAAATAACTCTCCCGAAGGTTCCATTCCGTTTGGACTCCGTTTGATATTCCTTTTCTGCGAAACACTGAAATAGGCAAAAAACAATAATTTGCACAGGGCCTTGGATTAGTAGGTTAGTCCCAAAAATAATATAAAAGTATATAATAAAGCCCATTAAACATCCAAAACATAATATATAATAGCATGGAACAATAAAAAATTCTAGATACATTGGAGACGTATCAGTGATACATCCATTTTGCATCATGTGTTATATTGATGTTTATTGCATTATGGGTTGTTATTACACATTATGTCACAATACTTATGTCTTTTCTCTCTTATTTTACAAGGTTTACATGAAGAGGGAGAATGTCGGCAGCTGATATTCTGGGCTGGAAAAGAAGCAAATATTGGAGACCTATTCTGCACAACTCAAAAGGCCGTGAAATTCCACGACAGTCATTTTTGGAATATATAGAAAATATCGGGCGAAGAAAGCACCATAGGGGAGCCACCCATCGTCCATGAGGGTGGGGGGCGCGCCCTACCCCCTGGGCGCGCCCCCTGCCTCGTGGGCCACCTGGCAGCCCCCCGATGCCCATCTTCTGGTATAAGGTGTCTTCTGCCCTGGAAAAAACCATAAGGAGGTTTTCGGGACGAAGCGCCGCCGTCTCGAGGCGGAACCTTGGCGGAACCAATCTAGGGCTCCGGCATAGCTGTTCTACCGGGGACACTTCCCTCCGGGAGGGGGAAATCGTCACCATCGTCATCACCATCGATAGTCTCATCGGGAGGGGGTCAGTCTCCATTAACATCTTCACCAACACCATCTCCTCTCAAACCCTAGTTCATCTCTTGTATCCAATCTTTGTATCAAAACCTCAGATTGGTACCTGTGGGTTGCTAGTAGTGTTGATTACTCCTTGTAGTTGATGCTAGTTGGTTTATCCGGTGCAAGATCATATGTTCAGATCCATTATCCATATTAATATGCCTCTGATTATGAACATGAATATGATTTGTGAGTAGTTACGTTTGTTCCTGAGGACATGGGAGAAATCTTGCTATAAGTAGTCATGTGAATTTGGTATTCGTTCGATATTTTGATGAGATGTATGTTGTCTTTCCTCTAGTGGTGCTATGTGAATGTCGACTACATGAGACATTACCATTGTTTGTGCCTAGAGGAAGGCATTGGGAAGTAATAAGTAGATGATGGGTTGCTAGAGTGACAGAAGCTTAAACCCTAGTTTATGTGTTGCTTCGTAAGGGGCTGATTTGGATCCATATGTTTCATGCTATGATTAGGTTTACCTTAATACTTCTTTTGTAGTTGTGGATGCTTGCAATAGAGGTTAATCATAAGTGGGATGCTTGTCCAAGTAAGGGCAGCACCCAAGCACTGGTCCACCCACATACCAAATTATCAAAATAACGAAAACGAATCATATGAGCGTGATGAAAACTTGCTTGACGATAATTCCCATGTGTCCTCCGGAGCGCTTTCCTTTGTATAAGAGTTTGTCCAGGCTTGTCCTTTGTTACAAAAAGGATTGGGCCATCTTGCTGCACCTTATTTACTTTTACTACTTGTTACTCGTTACAAATTATCTTATCACAAAACTATCTGCTAGCAATAATTTCAGTGCTTGTAGAGAATACCTTACTGAAAACTGCCTATCATTTCCTTCTGCTCCTCATTGGGTTCGACACTCTTACTTATTGAAAGGACTACGATAGACCCCCTACACGTGTGGATCATCAAGACTCTTTTCTGGCACCGTTGCCGGGGAGTGAAGCGCCTTTGGTAAGTGGAACTTGGTAAGGAAAAATTATATAGTGTGCAGAAATTTATAGTCACTTGTTACTATGGAACAAAATCCTTTGAGGGGCTTGTTCGGAGTATCTTCACCCCGACCAGTAGAGCAAAGAGTTTCTCCTCAACCTACTGAACCTACTGAAAATGTTTACTTTCAAATTCCTTCGGGTATGATAGAGAAACTACAAGCTAATCCTTTACTGGAGATGGAACGTTGCATCCCGATTTGCACCTAATCTATGTGGATGAAGTTTGTGGATTATTTAAGCTTGCAGGTATGCCCGAAGATGTGATCAATAAGAAGCTATTCCCTTTATCTTTGAAGGGAAAGGCATTGACATGGTTTAGCCTATGCGATGATATTGGATCCTGGAACTACAACCGATTGAAATTAGAATTTCATCAGAAGTTCTATCCTATGCATCAGGTTCATCGTGATCGTATTTATATATATAATATTTGGCCTCGCGAAGGTGAAAGTATCGCTCAAGCTTGGGGGAGGCTTAAGTCAATGTTATATTCATGCCCCAATCATGAGCTCTCAAGAGAAATTATTATTCAAAAATTTTATGCTCGGCTTTCTCTCGATAATCGCTCCATGCTCGATACTTCTTGCACTGGTTCTTTTATGATGAAGACTATTGAATTCAAATGGGACTTATTGGAAAGAATTAAATGCAACTCTAAAGATTGGGATCTCGACGAAGGTAAGGAGTCAGGTATAACACCTAAGTTTGATTGTGTTAAATCTTCTATGGATACCGATGTTTTCTGTGAATTTAGCAATAAATATGGACTTGACTCTCAGATAGTAGCTTCATTCTGTGAATCATTTGCTACTCATGTTGGTCTCCCTAAGGAGAAGTGGTTTAAATATCATCCCCCCATTGAAGTAAAAGTAGTTGAACCTGTTAGAGTTGAAGAAAAGACTATCACTTATAATGTTGATCCTATTGTTCCTACCGCTTATATTGAGAAACCACCCTTCCCTGCTAGAATAAAGGATCATGATAAAGCTTCAGCTGTGGTTCATAAGAGTAATACTAGAACACCTACACCCTCTGAGCAAATTAAAGTTGAACCTAGTGTTGCTATGGTTAAGGATCTATTGGTCGATGATATTGATGGGCATGTTATTTACTTCTGTGATGAAGCTGCTAGAATTGCTAGACCCGATACTAAAAATAATCATAGACCTGTTGTAGGCATGCCTGTTATTTATGTTAAAATAGGAGATCATTGCTATCATGGCTTATGTGACATGGGTGCTAGTTCTAGTGCAATACCTCATTCCTTATACGAAGAAATTATGCAAGATATTGCACCTGCTGAGCTAGAAGGTATCGATGTTACTATTAAGCTTGCCAATAGAGACACTATTTCACCAGTTGGGATTGTTAGATATGTTGAAGTCTTGTGTGGGAAAGTTAAATACCCTACTGATTTTCTTGTTCTTGGTTCCCCACAAGATGACTTTTGACCCATTATATTTGGTAGACCCTTCTTGAATACTGTTAATGCTAAGATAGACTGCAAAAAGGATGTTGTTACTATTGGTTTAGGGTATATGTCTCATGATTTTAACTTTGCTAAATTTCGTAGACAACCCCATGATAAAGAATTGCCTAGTAAGGATGAAATTATTGGTCTTTCTTCTATTGCTATGCCTCCTAACGACCCTTTAGAACAATATCTGCTAGACCATGAAAATGATATGTATATGAATGAGAGAAGGGAAATAGATGAAATATTCTTTAAACAGGGACCTTTATTGAAACACAACTTGCATGTTGAAATTCTAGGGGATCCTCCTCCACCCAAGGGTGATCCCGTGTTTGAGCTCAAACCATTACCTGATACTCTTAAGTATGTTTATCTCGATGAAAAGAAGATATACCCTGTTATTATTAGTGCTAACCTTTCAGAGCAGGAAGAGAAATTATTGAAAACTCTGAAGAAGCACCATGCTGCCATTGGATATACTCTTGATGATCTTAAGGGCATTAGTCCCACTCTATTCCAGCATAAAATAAAATTGGAGAGAGACGCTAAACCGGATGTTGATCATCAATGACGGTTAAATCCTAGTATGAAAGAAGTGGTAAGGAAATAAATAGTAAAGCTTCTAGAGGTAGGTATAATTTATCCAGTTGCTGATAGCCAGTGGGTAAGTCATGTCCATTGTGTTCCTAAGAAGGGAGGTATTACTGTTGTTCCTAATTGATCCCACAAAGAATTGTTGCAGGCTATAGAATGGTAATTGATTCCCATAAATTAAATAAAGCTACTAAGAAGGATCATTACCCTTTACCTTTTATTGATCAAATGCTAGAAAGATTATCCAAACATACTCATTTTTGCTTTCTAGATGGCTATTCTGGTTTCTCTCAAATACCGGTGTCAAAAGAGGATCTGGAAAAGACCACTTTTACTTGCCCTTTCGGTACCTTTGCTTATAGACGTATGCTATTTGGTTTATGTAATGCATGTGCTACCTTTCAAAGATGCATGATGGCTATATTCTCTGATTTTTGTGAAAAGATTGTTGAGATTTTCATGGATGAATTTTCCGTTTATGGAACTTCTTTTGATGATTGCTTGAGCAACCTTGATCGAGTTTTGCAGAGATGTGAAGAAACTAATCTTGTCTTGAATTGGGAAAAGTGCCACTTTATGGTTAATGAAGGTATTGTCTTGGGGCATAAAATTTCTGAAAGAGGTATTGAAGTTGATAAAGCTAAAGTTGATGCTATTAAAAAGATGTCGTGTCCCAAGGACATCAAAGGTTTAAGAAGTTTCCTTGGTCATGCCGAGTTTTATAGGAGCTTCATTAAGGACTTCTCAAAAATCTCTAGGCCTCTGACTAACCTCTTACAAAAAGATGTTCCTTTTGTTTTTGATGATGATTGTGTAGAAGCATTTGAAATACTTAAGAAAGCATTGATCTCTGCACCTATTGTCTAGTCTCCTGACTGGAATTTACCCTTTTAAATTATGTGCGATGCTAGTGATTATGTTGTAGGTGATGTTCTAGGACAAAGAGTTGATAAGAAATTGAATGTTATCCAATATGCCAGTAAAACTCTAGACAGTGCCCAGAGAAATTATGCTACTACTGAAAAAGAATTTTTAGCAGTTGTATTTTCTTGTGATAAGTTCAGGCATTATATTGTTGGTTCCAAAGTAATTGTTCACACTGATCATGCTGCTATTAAATATCTTATGGAAAAGAAAGATGCTAAACCTAGACTTATTAGATGGGTTCTCTTGCTACAAGAATTTGATTTGCATATAACTGATAGAAAGGGAGTTGAGAACCCCGTTGTAGACAACTTATCTAGGTTAGAGAATGTTCTTGATGACCCACTACCTATTGATGATAGCTTTCCTGATGAACAATTAGCTATCATAAATGCTTCGCGTACTGCTCCATGGTATGCTGATTATGCTAATTATATCATCGCTAAATTTATACCACCTAGTTTCACATACCAGCAAAAGAAAAAAAAATTCTATGATTTAAGACATTACTTCTGGGATGACCCACACCTTTATAAAGAAGGAGTAGATGGTATTATTAGACGATGTGTACCTGAGCATGAACAGGAACAGATCCTACGCAAGTGTCACTCCGAGGCTTATGGAGGACACCATGCTGGGGATAGAACTGCACATAAGGTATTGCAATCTTTTTTTTATTGGCCTAGTCTCTTCAAGGATGCTCGTGAGTTTGTCTTGTCTTGTCATGAATATCAAAGAATTGGTAATATCAGTAGACGTCAAGAAATGCCTATGAATTATTCACTTTTTATTGAACCATTTGATGTCTGGGGCTTTGATTACATGGGACCGTTTCCTTCCTCTAATGGGTATACATATATTTTAGTTGCTGTTGATTACGTTACTAAGTGGGTAGAAGCTATTCCAAATAGTAGTGCTGATCACAACACCTCTATTAAGATGCTTAGAGAAGTTATTTTTTCTGAGGTTTGGAGTCCCTAGATACTTAATGACTGATGGTGGTTCACATTTTATTCATTGTGCTTTCCACAAAATGCTTTCTAAGTATGATGTTAATCATAGAATTGCATCCCCTTACCAGCCACAGTCGAGTGGTGAAGTAGAACTGAGTAACAGAGAGCTAAAATTAATTTTGCAAAAGACTGTTAATTGATCTAGAAAGAATGGCTCCAAGAAACTTGATGATGCATTATGGGCTTTTAGAACTGCATATAAAAATCCTATGGGCATGTCTCCGTATAAAATGGTTTATGGAAAAGCATGTCACTTACCTCTCGAACTAGAACATAAGGCATATTAGGCCATTAAAGAGCTCAATTATGATTTCAAACTTGCCGGTGAGAAGAGGTTATTTGACATTAGCTCGCTTGATGAATGGAGAACCCAGGCCTATGACAATGCCAGACTGTTTAAAGAGTAAGTTAAAAGATGGCATGACAAAATGATACAAAAGTGTGAGCTTAACGTAGGTCATTATGTTTTGCTATACAACTCTCGTTTAAGTTTTTTTGCAGGAAAACTTCTCTCTAAATGGGAAGGTCCTTAGTTTATCGAGGAGGTCTATCATTCCGGTGCCATAAAAATCAACAACTTATAAGGCACAAATCCAAAGGTGGTGAACGGCTAAAGAATTAAACATTATATCTCAAGTAACCCCATAAATGTTGAAACCAATGTCATTGAAATCGTAACCCCGGAGGAATACATAAGGGACACTTTCCACAATGATTCAGACTTTGAAAAGGAAGAGGTATGTGGTACGGTAAGTAAACCGACTCCAAAACAGTTCTAATGGTAATTTTTCTCCGTTTTGGAATATTTAAGAAAATAGGAAAAATAAGAAGTAGTCCGAACGGGACACGAGGCGTCCACGAGGGTGGACGGCGCGGCCTACCCCCTGGGCGCACCCCCTACCTCGTGGGTACCTTGTGTGCCCTCCGGACCCCGTTTTCTTGCATGATACTTCTTTTTGTCGGTAAATATTCATTATATAATCTCCCGAAGGTTTTGACCACGGCACCACAACAAAATCCTCTGCTTTTGTTTTGAGTCGTGTTTCTGACAGATCTAGATCGCCATGACTTCTTCAAGCACCCCCAAGGACAAGTTCTTCGAGAAGGTCATCAACCCCTACCTTGCGGAGGTGCTGCAACACCCTCAAACCATCGAGGTGCGTGAGGGGTGCTGCACATCCATGATGTGGAGGGACCAAGGAGGACCGTAAGCGTGGAGAAAAGACTCGAAGCAATGGAGCAACAAGTTTTCAAGTGCTAGGGGATGGTGCAACGAGGACTCATCGCCAACCACATGATGATCACGGAGTTCGCCAACAACCACAAGCTGGACGCCAAGAACATTGGGGAGGCCATCTTCAAGCTTCACGAGAAAATCGAGCACCTCCAAGCCCAGTTCTATGACCTATAAAACCATAACTGCGAGTATGAATTTAGATTCAAGAAGATGAGTTTGGCTGCAGATTTGACGATCCCGGAGACTCGGTCATCTTTCTACGAGGGTGAGCCTATGCCTTGGAAGATGGACGACAAGCCTACATCATCAACAACTCCATCATCACCACCCCCGAAGAAAGAGACATAAACACACAGGTATGGGCACTCCCCTTGGCAACTGCCAAGCTTGGGGGAGGTGCCCCGATATCATATCACTATCATACCTCTATCTTTACCGTTTTTCTTAGTTTGATCCTTTTGGTAATATCTTGATCTAGTAGAATAAAGTTTAGTATGATCTAGTTGTGAGCTTTGCTTTACGAGCCTTATGTATGTAATCGAGTCCGTGAGCTATATATATAATAAAGATTAGTTTTGAGTCAAGGGCTTGATTATCTCACTATGATCATGAGAGGATAAAAGAAAATATAAAAAGAATCAAAGAGATCATATTGATCTTATGGGGAGTAATGACTTCACATATAAAGAGTATGATGAATAAAAAATTGTTGAGAGTTGACAAACATAGTTTTGGTCATCGTTGCAATTAATAGGAAGTAATAAAGAAAGAGAGGTTTTCACATATAAATATACTATCTTGAACATCTTTTATGATTGTGAGCACTCATTAAAATATGACATGCTAAAGAGCTGATGTTGGACAAGGAAGACAACGTAATGGGTTATGTTTTCTTATATCTGAAATAAAGTATACTGTCATGGATCATCCAACATGTTGAGCTTGCCTTTCCCCCCTCATGCTAGCCAAACTCCTTGCACCAAGTAGAGATACTACTTGTGCTTCCAAACATCCTTAAACCCAGTTTTGCCATGAGAGTCCACCATATCTACCTATGGATTGAGTAAGATCCTTCAAGTAAGTTGTCATTGTTGCAACTCTCTAAATATGTATGATCTATTAGTGTGGAGAAAATAAACTTTATACAATCTTGTGATATGGAAGCAATAAAAGCGAGGGACTGCATAATAAAGGTGCATATCACAAGTGGCAATATAAAGTGACGTTCTTTTGCACTAAGATTTTGTACATCCAACCATAAAAGCACATGACAACCTCTGCTTCCCTCTACGAAGGGCCTATCTATTGTTCTTGCCTTATACCTTATACAAGAGTCATGGTGATCTTCACCTTTCCTTTTTACATTTTATCCTTTGGCAAGCACATTGTGTTGGAAAGATCCTGACATATATATCCAAGTGGATGTAAGCTATCATGAACTATTATTGTTGACATTACCCTTGAGGTAAAAGGTTGGGAGACCACACTTTAAGCCCCTATCTTTCTCTGTGTCCGATTAAAACTCCATACCCATAAGTATTGAGTGAGTGTTAGAAACTGTGAAAGACTAAACGATAGTTGAGTATGTGGACTGGCTGAAAAGCTCTTATATTGACTCTTTTTGATATTATGATAAATTGCAATTGCTTCAGTGACTAAGATCATAGTTTGTTAGTTTTAAATGAAGTTTCTGATTTTGGTTATAAGAATGATCATGATGACTTCATGTCCGTATTTTATTTTATCGACACCTCTATCTCTAAACATGTGGACATATTTTTCGATATCGGCTTCCGCTTGAGGACAAGCGAGGTCTAAGCTTGGGGAGTTGATACATCCATTTTCCATCATGCTTTTATATTGATGTTTATTGCATTATGGGGTGTTATTACACATTATGTCACTATACTTATGTCTTTTCTCTCTTATTTTACAAGGTTTACATGAAGAGGGAGAATGCCGGCAGCTGGAATTCTGGGCTGGAAAAGAAACAAATATTGGAGACCTATTCTGCACAACTCAAAAAGCCCTGAAACTCCACGAAAGTCAATTTTGGAATATATAAAAAATATCGGGCGAAGAAAGCACCAGAGGGGGGCCACCCACCGTCCACGAGGGTGGGGGGCGCGCCCTACCCCCCTGGGCGCCCCTGCCTCGTGGGCCACCTGGCAGCCCCCCGATGCCCATCTTCTGGTATAAGGTGTCTTCTGCCCTGAAAAAAATCATAAGGAGGTTTTCGGGACAAAGCGCCGCCGTCTCGAGGCGGAACCAATCTAGGGCTCCGGCAGAGCTGTTCTGTCGGGGACACTTCCCTCCGGGAGGGG
This sequence comes from Secale cereale, assembly GCA_902687465.1. NCBI lineage: Eukaryota > Viridiplantae > Streptophyta > Magnoliopsida > Poales > Poaceae > Secale > Secale cereale. Next base: position 240,016,325 of record LR738710.1, read on the forward strand.
GAAATTGTCACCATCGTCATCACCATTGATCCTCTCATCGCGAGGTGTCAATCTCCATCAACATCTTCACCAGCACCATCTCCTCTCAAACCCTAGTTCATCTCTTGTATCCAATCTTTCTATAAAAACCTCAGATTGGTACCTGTGGGTTGCTAGTAGTGTTGATTACTCCTTGTAGTTGATGCGAGTTGGTTTATCCGGTGGAAGATCATATGTTCAGATCCATTATGCATATTAATATCTCTCTGATTATGAACATGAATATGATTTGTGAGTAGTTACGTTTGTTCCTGAGGACATGGGAGAAGTCTAGCTATAAGTAGTCATGTGAATTTGTTATTCGTTCGATATTTTGATGAAATATATGTTGTCTTTCCTCTAGTGGTGCTATGTGAATGTCGACTACATGAGACTTCAGCATTGTTTGGGCCTAGAGGAAGGCATTGGGAAGTAATAAGTAGATGATGGGTAGCTAGAGAGACAGAAGCTTAAACCCTAGTTTATGCGTTGCTTCATAAGGGGCTGATTTGGATCCATATGTTCCATGCTATGGTTAGGTTTACCTTGATACTTCTTTTGTAATTGCGGATGCTTGCAATAGAGGTTAATCATAAGTGGGATGCTTGTCCAAGTAAGGGCATCACCCAAGCACCGGTCCACCAACATACCAAATTATCAAAGTAACGAACGCAAATCATATGAGCGTGATGAAAACTAGCTTGACGATAATTCCCATGTGTCCTCGGGAGCGCTTTCCTTTATATAAGAGTTTGTCCAGGTTTGTCCTTTGCTACAAAAAGGATTGGGCCATCTTGCTACACCTTATTTACTTTTACTACTTGTCAGGGATATTACTAGCAGGTATAAACCGGCTAGGGAGATCCGGATTACGGTAATGTAGTTGTGTTGTTATAAGCTCAGTAGAGGTTATGGCCCATGAAGGCTTAGGGCCCATGTGTAAAGTTTACGGTTTATAAACCGTCCTATCATGTAACTTGAGGTACAAGGAAGAAAGAGTAGAGACCGAGGCAGACACGATTATGAGCCGGCCTCGAGACTCTGTAAACCGAACCGGGCGCTGCCTCTTATATAAAGGAACGACCCGGCGACGGTTCAGGGACAAGCAACAACCCGTCGAGAACAGGCAAGCAATCTGCTCCCTGTTCATCGACGCCCGAGCAATACCAAACCAAACTAGACGTAGGCTTTTACCTTCATCGAAGGGGCCGAACTAGTATAAACCCTCTGTGTCCTTTGTGTGCTTTTAACCTCTTCAAGCTAACCCGCGCGATGGCTCCACTCCTAAGTCCTCTAAACTGGACATCTGCCGTGCTAATTCCACGACAGTTGGCGCCCACCGTGGGGCTATCGCCCGATGGTTTCGAGTTCTTGAAGGGCAGCTTTGAAGGACTCAAGGGTTACGCGGTTGGCCGGATGACAAAGAGTCGCCGCGGCCGGATCTACATCGTCGACGCAGGCTGGGGCCCGGAGGCCGATTCCATCGAATACGGGTACCGGGTCCCCTTCGGCGGCATCCACGTCTTCATCGGCAAGATTGGTGAACCGGGACCTGAGCCGGACATCTTCCCCAGCATCGTCGAGCCGGCTCACCGTGCGAGATCAACCCGGATTTAGCCCGCCGTGAAACGTGTCTTCTTTGGAGCAATACATGGAGCCCAAGCCGAGGACGACTCAGATTCTGGTGGCAAGACAGTTGTATACTCCGATGATGAATCTTCATCCGGAGAGACCGAATCTTTGTATCTGTTGCGGGACGGTCGATCCGGGGGTATATCCGATTGTGACAGTATTCCGGACCCCTTTGATCCACCAAACCGAGTGGCTGTCTTCATGGCCGGATCACAATCTGCGCCGCAGCCCACGGTGACCGGGGCGTTCACAGCAGAGGTAGCTGGTGCAGGGGAGAGCAACCAAGCCCCCTCACCATCTGACGCTCTATCCACCTTGGTTGAGGAGTTGACAGCCCGAGCAACAGCAGAGGTGGCTCTTGCTAACAAGGCGCAACACGATGCAGAGATCCTTCAGCTAAAGGGCCGGATTGAGGAAGCCAAACGGGATCTGGATGCAGAGAAAGTCATGATGGTAACAAGGCAAGCAGAGTTGGATTCTCAAGCTTTCCGGCTCAGGATGGATCAGGTTTCTGCGCAGGGAGTAAGGAACAGAAGGTATCAGACTCGTCTACCGCCGGTCTATGAGGCGATGAATCTCTTTGGCACGCCAGGAGCGGGAGCCAGCAATAATCTAGAAGTAAACCGGAGGGGAGCCCCAGCAACAGGCGCACCGGTTCAGCAACCAACCGCGGAGCAAGATTGCCGGGTTGTGCCCACTCCGCACGTCTCCACTCCTCCTGGCCATTACTCAAACCCCCTGGGTAACATTGTCGCCACCACTTCACGCCTGGCCGCTTTACCCATTGAGGGAACATTCCCTGTGGCGATGGAAGCATGCAGGGTCAAGGATTTGCTGGACACGACATTGACACAGCAGCAGGCGTACTCCTACAGCAGGGAGAGACTTCATTCAACACCCCGCCAGAGCAGGAGTTACACTAGGCATTGGGATGAACCGGAGGTGTCCAGTAGTGAACGGAGGCGTCATCGTCACAGGCAAGATAATCCGGCAGGAGCAGAGGCGCACGCCCAGGAGGCGGTGAACCGGGCTAGACCTACTGCCCGCGAGGATATCTGCCAAACAACGCCGGTTCACCTAACCACAGCAGAGACGGGAGTCACGGCGAGTTCCTTTGGAGTGCAGTGTCTCATTCCCGCTTTACGAAACGTAAGGTTACCCAGGGACTTCAAAGGTCCACATAAGGTGCCTAACTATACAGCAGATCTGGCTCCAGAGGCTTGGATTGAGAGCTATGAGATGGCCATGGAGATGCTGGACGTGGATGAAGCGGCATGCGCGAAGTATTTTACCATGATGCTTGAGGGTACAGTCCGGACATGGTGGGCTTACCGCCTAACTCCATCGGATCATGCGGTGAGTTGCGCCGCTAGTTTATCAAAAATTTCAAGGACACGTGCAAACAGCCAATGTCAGTAGTAGACTTAGCGGCATGTGTTCAAGGAGAGCAGGAGCCTACGAGCGCATGTGTGCGGCGAGTGTCAGAAATCTTACACTCTTCGAACGGTATCAGTCCCAGTACGACAATAGTAACACTAGAAAACAATTGCCGGTTCGAGTCTCTGAAGCTGAAGTTGGGACGGCTCAAGCGGGATTGTAATGACATGGGGACACTCATGAGCGCTCTGGTGAAGTACGGGGACTCTGACAATACTAAATACCCAAAAGTGGATGGGGATAAGTTCGGGAAAGCAAATAAGCCTGGTAAACCGGCGCAGGCTAGTCCGGTCGGAACAAGCTTCAACGGTAAGCGAAAGGCAGAGGGTGGCTCTGATTTTGTGGCCAATACCAACGTTCAAGGAAACTTTCAACGCAACAAGGGTAGGCCGCCTCCACGGAGCGGCGGAGGATTCATTAATCTGGATCAACAGTTGAACGAGCCTTGCCCGAAGCACATCACAGAGGAACGCCCAGCTAAACACACATGGGGGCAATGCCGGGTCATGATGGAGGCCATAAACCGGGCCAAATTAAACAACGGACCACCGGGCAGTGGTTCAGGTCCCGGATTTCATGGTCCGGGTCACCAGGGTAATGGCTCCGGGTCAGGATATCATGGTGGCAACAATGGCTACAACCAAGGCAATCATCAGCATGGTCAGGGCGGTTATAATAACCAAGGCAACCATCTGTATGGTCAGGGCGGTTACAATAACCAAGGCAACCAACAGCAAGGCCAGGGTAATCACAATAACCAAGGCAATCAGCAGCGTCAGCAGCAGCAGCAATCCGGATATCAGAGTAATCCGAAGGAGCTGAGTAGTGGACAGTATCATGTGTTCACTACGAGTTTGTGCAAACGAGATCAAAAAATCCTAAAGCGGGCGGTCCACACGGTTGAACCGGCAACACCACGATTCCTGCGCTGGTCGGAACAACCTATTGTGTGGATTAGAGAGGATCACCCGCCGCGGGTTGATAATCCGGGCCAGTTGGCCTTAGTGGTGGCACCACAGGTGGGTGGCTACAAATTCACTAAGGTACTCATGGACGGCGGCAGCAGCATCAACATCTTATATTACGAGACCTTTCATCGCATGGGGTTAACGGACAAGAAGCTAAGACAGTCAAATACGGTGTTCCATGGAGTGGTGCCAGGTAAATAAGCTTACCCAGTTGGGAAAATTGATCTAGAAGTTACCTTTGGAGATGAACAGGAATCCAGGTCAGAGACGATAACCTTTGAAGTTGTAAAGATCCGGAGCCCCTATCATGCCCTGTTTGGACGGTCGGTTTACGCCAAGTTTATGGCTAGACCGTGCTATGTTTATCTACAGCTCAAGATGCCGGGTCACAAAGGAACCATCACGGTTCATGGAAGTCGCAAGATCGCATTGGAGTGCGAGGAAGGAGACGCTCCTTATGCAGAGGCAGTATGTGCTATGGAGGAGTTGAAGTTCTATAAAGACAACATCAATCTGGCAGATATGTCCCCGTTGAAGAAGCCAACTACAGAGCACGATCCGGCGTTGAAGTTTAAATCGGCAGAGGAAACTAAGCAAGTCGACTTTGTACCAGGTGACTCATCCAAGCAGTTCACTATCAGCGCTAACCTTGATCCCAAATAGGAAAGCGCGCTCATCGAGTTCATCCGTGAGAACCGGGATATCTTTGCATGGAAACCTTTTTGACATGCCAGGTATACCGAGGGAGCTCGCTGAGCACAATCTTAATATTGATCCGAAGTTCAAACCGGTCAAACAGTATCTGTGCCGCTTCAATGAAGAAAGGCGCAAGGCTATAGGTGAGGAAGTGGCCAGGCTTTTGGCCGTAGGGTTCATAGTTGAGGTGTTCCACCCAGAATGGTTGGCTAATCCGGTTCTGGTGTTAAAGAAAAAATGGAAAGTGGAGGATGTGTGTGGATTACACGGACTTAAACAAGGCTTGTCCAACCGATCCTTTTGCTCTCCCCCGTATTGATCAGATCATTGATGCTACGGCGGGATGTGAGCGGCTAAGTTTCTTGGATGCATATTCAGGGTATCATCAGATCAAGATGGCAATTAAAGACCAGGAGAAGACAGCCTTCATCACTCCTTTTGGTGCTTTTTGCTTCGTATCTATGCCTTTTGGGCTCAAGAGTGCCCAAGCAACTTACCAGCGTTGCGTACAGAACTGTCTTAAGGGGCAGATAGGAAAAAATGTCCATGCCTATGTGGATGACATTGTGGTAAAGTCAAGGAAGGAGGAAACGTTGATAGAGGACCTCAAGGAAACCTTTGATAACCTCCGAGTTTATAAGATGATGCTTAATCCGGAGAAAATGCGTTTTTAGTGTTCCAGCTGGCAAGCTCCTTGGATTCTTAGTGTCAAACAAAGGAAGAGAAGCCAATCCGGAGAAGATCAAGGCGATCACGTCCTTGACTAAACCAGCTTGCATCAATGATGTCCAGCGTATTGCCGGCCGGATTACAGCGTTAAGCCGATTCATCAGTCGTCTGGGAGAGAAAGCAATTCCGCTTTATCAGATGCTGAAAAAGACAGACCGGTTTATATGGAGCGATGTTGCAAACGCCGCGTTTGAGGACTTGAAGCGGCAACTGGCAGAACCACCGGTCCTTGCTGCCCCTGTTGATAAGGAGCCGCTGCTGTTATACGTGGCCGCCAATGCCCGGGCAGTTAGCGTTGCAATTGTGGTTGAGCGCAAAGAAGCATGCAAGGAATATCCGGTTCAACGCCCGGTTTATTATGTCAGTGAGGTTCTAATTGAGTCAAAACAAAGGTACCCACATTGGCAGAAGCTGGTGTATGGCGTGTTCATGGCCCCTTGGTTGACCACTTCCTTTGATGGCAAAAGAAAAAAAACGTTCTTGTCCCTTGGAGTACATCATTTGATGGCAAAAGAAACAGTTCTTGCCCCTTGGAGTACATCCTTTGATGGCAAAAGAAAAGAATCATAGCCCTTTGGGTCGCACCCATTGATTGGCACACATGGAGCCTGGCAGCTCGTAAAAAGCCTCGACTACATGGTCTTATTTGCAAACTGTGTTTTGGGTTTTGTGATTTTCAATGTTTTCTATGGTTTTTTGATCCGGAGCTGGGCAACTTCAAAGTTGACCACGTATTTGGAAAAGTCTGGTCATAGAGCACCAACATTATTTAAACCGGTAAGTTGTTATAACCCGAAATAATCATTGGGCAAATACCAGCAGAGCCAAGAGCTTCCTCAGAATCTACAATGTTCACCGGATTAAGGATATCAAGCATACTTAATCAAAGGTATGAATTTTTTTTGGTATAAAGCAGGTACTTGTTCAATATATATATATGCATATGAGAGCACTTTAATCGGTCCGGCGGTAAACCGCCAGGACATTTTTTCAGTGTTATTTATGCAGATACAGGTAGTATAAAGGATCAACCTTAGGCAGACAAGGGATCAAATTGGCAGACGCCAAATCAAAATTAGGACATCCGGGTTAAGATAAGCAATATTTCGAGCTATTCTATTACAAGGCACTTGAAGGCCTGGACGGATTAAAGTTTTTCGGCAACGGATTACAGCAGATAAAAATATAATGAAGTGACTTATGCTTCTTCTTGCTGCGAAGGCTGAGGATCGACTTGTTCCGGAACTTCTTCGTCCTCTTGAAGCGGCTGAAAATCAGGAACGCGCGAGTCGATCTTGGATAATGCACGGAAGTACATCTCTTCAGTAATGAGATCGGACGGATCAACATCTGGGGCGAAAGTATGGGCGCGCACTGGTGGGATTAGATTCTCGGTGTCATAAACCGGCTGATCCACCCGCTCATTCTTTAAGTCATATGCCGGATGATACCTGGTCAAGTCCGATTCATCAGCAAGCTTGCTGGAAAGAGGACGCATTTCTTTAGTCAAAGCATGAAGGTCTTTGCCAGAGAAGGCCGATCCATCCTCCTTGGTGCTGGGGTACCCGTTCATAGCTTCTTCCGGATCAAAGTTTGGAACCCACGCCTTGGCTCTGGTCAGCGCTACAAGAGAACCGGCCCGTGCAGCAGATTTCTTCACTTCTTCCAAGCGTGCAGGCAGTATAGAAAGCTTCTCCAAAGTACCTTGGATAGTGGTGGGGGCCGCTTTATAATGAGACATCGCGCTTATAATCCTTTGAGCGCCGGAATACAACTGCTCAACCAGAGTATAAGAGGCCTTGAGTTTCTTCCGGAGGTCATCCCCAAGATGGGTGACGCGTCGCCCTGTATATGATTATTAAAGTTAAACCGGAGCAGAATAAAGATTGCAGAGATGAAAGCATATAAGTACTTACCAAAGATGGCAGAGGTCATAAGCTCTATTTGCTGCCTTAAACCGGTCAGCTCTTGCGTCACCGGGTTAAGGGCTTCCTCAGCGTCCTTTGCTCTTTTTTCAAGAGCATTCCTCTGCACCTCCCAGGCTGTCCGCTCCGCTTCAAAATCCTTTTTCAATTTTTCAGCATTGCTTAAGCTCAGCGCCAGTTCATCTTTGGCCTTGACAGAAGCAGTTTCAGTGACAGCAAGTCTATTCTGGAGTTCAGTCACTTCTGCAGCCCTCCGGGTCAAGTCAGCCTACGAGAAAATCAAGTGGAGTAGATGACAATTAAGACAAGTCTCAAGCACATAAGCAAGTTATCTACTTGACACTTGGGGGCTAATGGGTAGTTGAAGTATTAAAAGACGACAATTAAGACAAGTTTCAAGCACATAAGCAAGTTATCTACTTGACACTTGGGGGCTAATGGACAGTTGAAGCATCAAAAGAGAGATTCAGACAAGTCCCAGGCACATAAAACAAGTTATGCCCCTGGCACTTGGGGGCTAATGTAAGTTCATTTTCAGACATTTGGAAGTACTGGTTCTCCTACAACGAAGCTAAACCAGCACTTGGGGGCTATTATGGCATAAAGACAGAAGTATAAAGAAGGCAAAGCAAAGACAATTAAGGTACCTCGTATTTGTCCTTCATCATATTAACCAAGCCCAATTCATAGTCGCGGCTGGTATGAAGCCGGTTCAAATACCCGGAATAAAGTTCCTGGGCACTCAGTCCGGTATAATTGGACAAGTCCGTGCTCCACTTGCCCTTCTCTTGTTGAAACTTCTCCGCTTTAGAAGTGTGCTTGGCTAAGACGATAGGTTCAGCAGGAGCGGTAAAGCCTGTCCCGGTTATCTGAATATCCAGGGAAGAAGCAGTGGGTGGCTGCGAAGGAGCAGCAGTAGGAGCTGGATTAGCAGGAGCCGGGTTAGTCCGGGGAGGGCTAACCCGGACAGGACTTGCCGGTTCAAAAACATTCTCTACATTTGTATCTTCAGGAGCAGCAATATCGTCACGGTCCATGGGAGCAGGATCATCAAGCTGAATTGCAGGATCGCTCTCTGGAGGAATGACCTCATCCGGATCAGCCGCCGGATCAGCAGTAGCAGTCTCGGCAGCTGCTTTGGTGGCCTTTGCCTTTTTGCTATGCTTGGGCTTGCTGAAAGAAATTGAAGAAGCAATCAGAATTATAAAGGAACAAATACAAATATAAACCGGATGAAGAAAGGGACTTACCCAGGCACAGTCTTCAGTATAGGGACCTGCGTGGCAGTCGATTCACCAGAGGATGACAAAGGTGTCTCCTGATAGTTTGGATCAGACGGTTTAAGCGGTTTGCGTATAAGTCCGGCCTTCGGATGGAGAAGAGTTGGAAAAAGTAAAACCTCAGAGCGGCGCCTCCGAGCCGGAGTGAGAGATATTCCGGAAGACTCTACTACATGGCCACTATGGCGTGTAGTCTGGCGGGCTTCATGTCGCTGCTTCTTCAAAAGAAATTTGGGGTCCAGTTGAGCGTAAGGATGAGAAAAAGGGTACTTCCGGGATGCCTTACGAATTTTGGGCACCGGCGGTTCAGAATCTGAAGAAAGAGAGATTACCTCAACTTCTGCCGCTTTACTTCCTTCAGCCAAATCCTGTGAGAAGACACCGTTAAACATAAATCTGGATAAAAAGAGATCAAAACATATCAGGATCAACTCATACCTCAGAATCCGGATCATCCTCCTCAAGATGTGAACCGGAGCCAGCAGCCGCCTTTTTCTTCTTGACAACGCATGTCTTCCGGCGTGGCTGTTTAGCTGACTTGTCCTGAGATTTTCTTTTCCAAAACGGATCGTTGGCCTATGCAGAAGAGGAAAAATAAATACAAAAGGTAATTGATATGAATGGATTAGAAACCAACCGAAGAGATTAACTTACGGCTCGCAGTTTGTTCTTCTCATAGTATGGAGCCAATCCGGTTTGGCTGCATTCTTCCAGAGAAATATTAAGCAGTTTCTTGGAGGATTCAGTAACTTCCTTCTCAGGAAGCATTACGTCGATATGGCGTTGAGGGTCATCTGTCTTTCCGGTATACTGATACATCAGACCGGAGCGCCGGCTTAGAGGAAGGATACTCCAGGCAAGCCAACAACGAACGAAGTTGACTCCAGTCAAACCTTGGCCATAAAGGCCTTGAGCTTGGCAAGCTGAGGGGCAAACCGGGCACGCTCTGAGGAACTAAGACGCTGTGGCAAGGGATGATCTTCCGGAAGACGATGTTCGCGGTAACCCGGCAGTGGGTTTTCTCCTTCAGGCGAGGTATCCTTGCAATAAAACCAAGATTGGTTCCAGTCCTTGGGGTGTGTATGGAGAGCAGCATGAGGAAAGACCACGTCTCTTCTCTTCTGAATACTGACACCGCCCAGCTCTTGATGTGGTCCAGTAGTAAACTCTGTCCACCGGTTTAAGTGGAAAAAATCCCGGAACAAGTCCACTGACGGCTCTTCTTGAAGGTACACCTCGGAGAAGACTTGGAAATTGCAGACGTTTGATATAGGATTTGGACCTATATCCTGAGGATGGAGTTGAAAAGCGGCCAGCACATCCCGGAAATTTTTTGAACCGGGAGGGCTAAAACCCCGGGCCAGATGATCAAAGAAAACGATAACTTCTCCTTCTTTGGGGGTAGGAGGACACTCATCCCCTGGGGCCCGCCATTTCAGAACTGCTTGGGGGCCCAGAATACCAATCAAAGCAGCATTGGTTAAGTCCTCTTCCTTAATGCGGGAAGGAACCCAGTTGCAAGAAACGAACTGCTTGGCAGCCATATGAGCAAAAGGAAAACGCTGAAAAAGTAAAGTGCAAAATCCGGATTATTCAAGTGCTGAAGCATAAACCGGATTGTGTTATCAAATTACATCGACGGTTTAGACAGGGGACTAATGGCATTGACAACCCGGAAGCAGATGGGAGACGAGCTGCTACCGATTTATGATAACAAAAAAGAGGAGGCTAAACCGTCGGGCTAATGGTTCATGTTTTACAAGAGGAACATATGATTGGTTAAGCCAGCGAGTAACTTGCAGATCTATCAAGACGAAGAAATAGGTTTCTACAAGAGGCTAAAGTAAAAATAGATCTGAGCGGTAAGAAAAAGGTGAAATATATGCAAGTTTGACACAGGAAGAACTACGAAGGATTTTTACAGGTCAAATGAATCTAAGGGGCGAATTTAAAGGTCAGAATCTAAGTTTAAACTACGGAGCAGGAGCGCATTTGAAACAAATCTAGGGTTGGAATATACTGCAGACATAAACTACAAGATGAACAGCAGAGCTTCGAGGTCTCATGGCGGAAGCAATGGAGGAGCCCTATATTAAAGATCTACAGCAAGAAGAGAGGAATACCTGAGACGAAAGGAGACGGCGGCGAAGTTGCTCTGGACGCGTTTCAGGGTGATGCAGCGGCCTGGCTGACGACGGCGACGAGCTCGAAGGCAGCGGTGGAGCTTTGGGCGAAGTAGGAAGAAGAAGAGCGGAAGGAAGGAAAAGAGTAAAGGCTCAGCGGTATTTATAAAGAATGGAGAGATGAAACGGCAAGCGCGGGATTTGAGGAGTTCAGATTGGATAAAGATCCCATTGTCGCCTCGATTTTCGGGATAAACTTTAAACAAAGGTAACAAACAGCTGTGAGCAATAAATGCGGAGGTGATGTCACGAACTGAATAAAATGATTTCCGGAGATGACGTCATAGCCGGTTAACAAAGAAGAGAAGATACAAAGAAGAAGTTTATGCAAGACTTAGAAGACTGACCTGAACAAGTTCAAATCACTCTCGGGCCTAATGTCAGGGATATTACTAGCAGGTATAAACCGGCTAGGGAGATCCGGATTACGGTAATGTAGCTGTGTTGTTATAAGCTCAGTAGAGGTTATGGCCCATGAAGGCTTAGGGCCCATGTGTAAAGTTTACGGTTTATAAACCGTCCTATCATGTAACTTGAGGTACAAGGAAGAAAGAGTAGAGACCAAGGCGGACACGATTATGAGCCGGCCTCGGGACTTTGTAAACCGGACCGGGCGCTGCCTCTTATATAAAGGAACGACCCGACAACGGTTCAGGGACAAGCAACAACCCGTCGAGAACAGGCAAGCAATCTGCTCCCTGTTCATCGATGCCCGAGCAATACCAAACCAAACTAGACGTAGGCTTTTACCTTCATCGAAGGGGCCGAACTAGTATAAACCCTCTGTGTCCTTTGTGTGCTTTTAACCTCTTCAAGCTAACCCGCGCGATGGCTCCACACCTAAGTCCTCTAAACCGGACATCTGCCGTGCTAATTCCACGACACTACTTGTTACTCGTTAAAAATTATCTTATCTCAAAACTATCTATTACCGATAATTTCAGTGCTTGCAGAGAATACCTTACTGAAAACTTCCTATCATTTCCTTCTGTTCCTCGTTGGGTTCGACACTCTTACTTATTGAAAGGACTACGGTAGATCCCCTACACTCGTGGGTCATCAGTGAGGTAATTGTACCTCCTCCTAAGTTGGAAAATAGTTCATCGTAGAAATCAGTTTTGGTGATTCCTACACCAATTAGTGAGGAAGCTAATGATGATGATCATGAAACTTCAGATCAAGTTACTACTGAACCTCGTAGGTCAACCAGAGTATGTTCCGCGCCATAGTGGTATGGTAACCCTGTTCTGGAAGTCATGTTACTACACCATGATGAACCTATGAACTACGAGGAAGCGATGATGAGCCCAGATTCCACAAAATGGTTAGAGGCCATGAAATCTGAGATGGGATCCATGTATGAGAACAAAGTGTGGATTTTGGTTGACTTGCCCGATGATCGGAAAGCCATTGAAAATAAATGCATCTTTAAGAGGAAGACTGACGCCGATGGTAATGTTACTGTCTACAAAGCTCGACTTTTGCAAAAGGTTTTCGACAAGTTCAAGGAATTTACTACAGTGAGACTTTCTCGCACGTAGCGATGCTTAAGTCTATCGGAATCATGTTAGCAATTGCCGCATTTTATGATTATGAAATCTGGCAAATGGATGTCAAAACTGCATTCCTTAATGGATATCTCAAAGAAGAGTTGTGTATGATGCAACCAGAAGGTTTTATCGATTCTGATGGTGCTGAAAAAGTGTGCAAGCTCCAGCATTCTATCTATGGACTGGTGCAAGCATCTCAGAGTTGGAATATATGGTTTGATAAAGTGATCAAAGCATATAGTTTTATACAGACTTTTGGAGAAGCCTGTATTTACAAGAAAGTGAGTGGGAGCTCTGTAGCATTTTTGATATTATATGTAGATGACATATTGTTGATCGGAAATGATGTAGAATTTCTGGATGGCATGAAATGATACTTGAATATGAATTTTTCGATGAAAGACCTCGGTGAAGCTGCTTATATATTGGGCATCAAGATCTATAGAGATAAATCAAGACTCTTAATTGGACTTTCACAAAGCACGTACCTAGATAAAGTTTTGAAGAAGTTCAAAATGGATCAGTCATAGAAAGGGTTCTTGCCTGTGTTACAAGGTGTGAAGTTGAGTAAGACTCAATGCCCGACCACTGCAGAAGATAGAGAGAAAATGAAAGTCATTCCCTATGATTCAGCCATAGATTCTATCATGTATGCAATGTTGTGTACCAGACTTGATGTGTGCCTTGCTATAAGTTAGTAGGGAGGAACCAAAGTAATCCAGGAGTGGGTCACTGGATAACGGTCAAGAACATGCTGAAGTACCTGAAAAGGACGAAGGATATGTTTCTCGTTTATGGAGGTAACAAAGAGCTTGTCGTAAATGGTTACATCGATGCAAGCTTTGACACTAATCCGGATGAATCTAAGTCACAAACTGAATACATATTTTTGTTGAATGGTGGAGCTGTTAGTTGGTGCAGTTCCAAGAAGAGCGTCGTGGCGAGATCTACGTGTGAAGCGGAGTACATAGCTCTTCGGAAGCAGCAAATGAAGGAGTCTGGATGAAGGAGTTCATATCCGATCTAGGTGTAATACCTAGTGCATCGGGTCCAATGAAAATCTTTTGTGACAACACTAGAGTAATAGCCTTGGCGAAGGAATCTAGGTTTCACAAGAGAACCAAGCACATCAAGAGACGCTTCAACTCCATCCGCAATCAAGTCAAGGAGGGAGACATAGAGATTTGCAAAATACATACGGATCTGAATGTCACAGACCCATTAACTAAGCCTCTTCCACGAGCAAAACATGATCAGCACCAAGACTCCATGGGTGTTTGTCGGTGTACTAAGATAGGGGTACCTTAGTACCCCAACTTGTGCACGGGCAGTAGCAGCTTCCCGTGGCAGGGCTTACCACGTGCTCGCCAAGAACCGTTCTGGTCCCTATGAAGCCATTCAAGAACAAAGTATACAAGTCAGAAGATCAAGGCCCCGGCAAGAGGAGCTTGCCGGGAAGGCCGCACCAGGCTCAAGGTTATCACTTTAGCACAAGACCCTGGCAAGAGGAGCTTGCCAGGAAGGCCAAGGAACACATACCTCAAGAGATGTCTCAGCGCATCATGCGCCCCGGCAGGACCCGGAGAGCGACAAGCTTCCGGGCCCGGCAAGATCACGACCCCGGCAAGGTGCTTGCCGGGGAAACCTACGCCGTGTGCCCGCGCTCCAGCTCATCTGCCCACGCGTCGCCCTGGGGCCCTTCCAGGGGCACGTGGCAGACGACTGTGCAGCCTGGGGGACACGATGGCAAGCCACGGTGACGAAGCTACCGCCGTGGCGAACGGAGAAGCATGGACGGACGCTTTTGGGGGCGACGGCGACGGGCATTTAATGCCCTTGTCCCCCACTGTCAAAGTTAGGTGAAGACCACTGTTCATATACTGTTCATGCACTGTTGCAACTACCAACAAATTTACACTTTTACCCTCCTCTACGTTGACACCTGTCGGTGACCCCTTTGAGCTATAAAAGGAGGCCCATGCACAACGTAGAGGGGGTTCGGAACCTAGACAACTCTCTCGCTCGGTGTAGCTAGTACTGTAGATCTTCAAGCTCCCGAGCTCAAGAACTCAATACAACCTAAGCAGGAGTAGGGTTTTACGCGTCCGCGCGGCCCGAACCTGGGTAAAACTGCCCGCGTGTGCTCCTCGATCTGCTCTCCGTGCTCTCTCCGCTCCCTTACCGCAACGTAGAAGGGGCTCCGGTCCCATAGGTGTTCGTGGGCGGACAGTTTCCCCCGACATCTTTGGCGCGCCAGGTAGGGGTGCGTCGAGGTTGTGCGAACCTGATCCGGCGCTCACGCGGGCACAACCTTCAGCAACTTCACCAGCTTCATCAACCTCATCGACAGCATCAACATCCCTCCGAAGAAGAAGGCTTCGGAGGTCGGAGGCCCGTCTGCGTCGATCCCGCCACCACCAGAACCAATGGTTGGTGGGGTAGACGCCGGCGGAAGGGTGACCGCCGGTGAGGAGACTCACGGCGCCACCAAGTCCAAGGACAAGACGGACGACCGGGCGAACTCCAAAGCCTCGGTGTCCGTGCACGCACCACGTCCCTCTCAGGAGGTGCCAGATCAGCAGCGACGTGGTACCGGAGGTACCATACGCTTGCTGGGACATGGCCAAGCCGGCTAATCACGGGACGCTCAAGGCCACAGCCCCGGCACGAGCAAGGCGCGGTCGCCGGGACGGGAACGTGCTCCTTCTAACGCAGTTAGAAGTCCGAGCGTGTTCCGCTCCTCGCACCGTTCGCCACCATTTCCCTCCTCTCCAGCAGAAGCCCTGGCCAGGGCCCAGCTGCTCCTCGACTTCCCTCCAGCGGCGGACAAGGCCGAAGACTGGAGGGCGACGATCCAGAGCCTCATCGCCTTCGCCAACAACGATGCGCCGCAGCAGCCGGCAACTTCACGGCCGCGGCAAGTCGACCAAGCGAAGGCCGATGGCGACAAGACCGCCGGGGGTGCAACAAACGTGCACTCCCCGCCGCGGAAGCAGAAAACGCCGCCCCGCCGGATCAATGTCGACGACGACTCCACGGCGTCGTCGGATCCGTGGGCTCGCCGCGATCAGCGCCAAGTCCTTGACGACAGGCGACAGGAGGACGCTCGGACCCGTATCGAGCGTCGACGAGAAGCCAGAAGACAATCTGATCAGCGTGCTGGGACCGCTGTTGACATGCACGCGCCCGGTAAACCAGGCGACTTGCTGTACGCGGCAGGCTGCCCTGCGTTCACCCGAGAGCTGCGGCAAGTCCAGTGGCCCAGCATGAAGAATTTCAAGCCCGACGTACCTGAGAAGTACGACGGCAAGACACACCCCTCGGAGTTCCTCAGCATCTACACCATTGCGGTGCAGGCTGCCGGGGGACGCGACGAGAAGATCCTAGCCAACTACTTCCCGCTCGTGCTTAAGCCAAACGTCAGGTCTTGGCTTATGCACTTGCCGGAGAACTCCATCTCTTCATGGGCGGATCTGTGCCACCAGTTTGTCGGCACCTTCACAGGCGGCCACAAGCCCCACGGCCAGGAGAGCGATCTCCACATCTTAGCCCAGAAGGAGGGAGAATCCCTGCGCAAATACATCCAAAGGTTCAGCCGTGTGCAACACAACATCCCCAATGTCCACCCTGCCGCGGTTATCAGCGCGTTCCACCAGAACGTGCGTAACCGCCGGATGAGGGAAGAGATGGCCATGACCAAGATCCGGGACGTCAGCGAGCTTTACGCTCTGGCTGACAAATTTGCACGGGCTGAAGAGGGGAGGAGGCTCCCCGGAGAGGATACTGGCACAGGAGGAAGCGACAGTGAGGATGCCGCCCCGGCAAGGAAAGGCCGGCGGCGGAACAACAGGAAAAAGAAGAACAAGGAAGTGCTGGTTGTCGAGCAGTCCGGCAAGGAGGCTCCCGCCAAGAAGACACAGGCTGGCAGCTCCGGCAAGGAGCCCGCCCCTGTAGCGGCAGCCGACAAGCAGGATGGCTCCGACAAGCAGTACTGCAAGATCCACCGCACCAAGGGCCACGACCTCCAAAACTGCAAAAGGGTAGAGTACCTCGTAGAGCAACAGAAAGCTGAATACGAGCGTCGCGACAAGGAGAAGGCCCAAGGAGGCGGAGGAGAGCCCAGCAAGAAGCGGTCGTTCAATGGCCAGGGAGGACGCCGCGGCAAGGCCAAGCAGTGGCAAGGAGACAGACCTCCCCGGGGCCGCGACAAGGATGAAGACGAGGATGATGATGAGGATATGGACGAAGGAGACAACAGCGAGCAGGAGTTCCAGAAGGCCACAGAAGTTCTGTGCGTCGATGGAGGTGCTTTTCTGCACACTTCCCACCGCCAACTCAAGCAATGGATGCGGGAAGTGAATGCAGCTGAGCCACCCGTCGAGTCGCGCAGGCTCCTGAAATGGTCCGGCACGCCCATCATCTTCGACCTTGAGGATCACCCTGACCACACAACCGCGGTCAGGTGCTTGCCGATGTTGGTTTCACCAACAATCCGGAACCTCAAGGTCACCAAGATGTTGGTTGACGGCGGGGCCGGCCTCAACTTGATCTCCTCCGCTGTGATCAAGAAACTACAGATCCCCGACGGCGAGCTCGAAGAAACCGAGACGTTCCAAGGAATCAACCCGGGAAGGAGCAAGCCGAAGGGGAAGGTTACACTGCCAGTGACTTTTGGTGGGGAGCTCAACTTCAGAACAGAGAGGATCACGTTCGACATCGCCGATATCCCATTACCTTATAATGGGATACTTGGCCGTCCTGCGCTCGCCAAGTTTATGGCAGCTTCCCACTACGCGTACAATATGCTCAAGATGCCAGGGCCAATAAGCGTCATCTCTGTCCCCGGCGACAAGAAAGATGCGCTTATTTGCGCCGACCAGATCTACCGGGATGCAGCAGCCGCGGCAGACAGCAAAACACTTGCCGCTGAAGCTCCCGGGGGGAAGACCAAGACCAAGTCCGGCAAGAGCTCTGGAGCCCACTCCGGCAAACGCACCTCTTCGGAGTGCTGCGCTGCCGTCGAGGACGCACCATCGAGCTCCACCGGCAAGTGCAAAAAAGGAATGGCAGCTCCACCGGCAACCAAGAAGGTGTCCGCCAAGGAGGACGGCACTGGTGGTACCTTCACCATCAGTGCTACACTCGACCACAAATAGGAAAGCACGCTCGTTGCCATCCTGCGGGCGAATGTCGACGTGTTTGCATGGCAACCGTCTGACATCCCCGGCGTTCCCAGGAAGGTAATGGAGCACAGGCTTGCTGTTTGTCCTCACGCGCGGCCCGTCAAGCAGAAGGTCAGGAAGCAAGCCGTGGAGCGCCAAGAGTTCATAGCTGAAGAAATAAAGAAGTTAGAAGCAGCAGGCCTGGTTAGAGGCGTAATACATCCCACGTGGTTGGCCAATCCAGTTGTCGTGCGAAAGGCTAATGGAAAGTGGAGACTTTGTATAGATTTCATCGACGTGAACAAAGCTTGTCCCAAGGATCCCTTTCCCTTGCCGCGCATCGACCAAATTGTTGACTCCACAGCTGGATGTGAGTTGCTCTCATTCCTTGATGCATACTCAGGTTACCACCAGATTTTCATGGCTAAGGAAGATGAGGAAAAGACTGCATTCATTACTCCATGTGGCACATACTGCTTCATACGCATGCCCTTTGGATTGAAGAATGCAGGCTCGACATTTGCAAGGGTGGTGCACACTGCTTTTGAGCCACAGATACACAGAAATGTAGAAGCCTACATGGATGATATAGTGGTCAAGAGCAAGAGCAAAGATACCCTGATCCAAGACTTAGAGGAAACCTTTGAGAATCTGCGCAAGATCCAACTCAAGCTGAACCCCGAGAAGTGCGTCTTCGGAGTTCCCTCCGGCAAGCTTCTCGGGTTCTTTGTGTCCCAGAGGGGGATTGAAGCCAATCCCAACAAGATAAAAGCCGTCGAGCAGATTGAAGCCCCGAAGCGCGTCAAGGACGTAAGAAGACTTGCTGGTTGTGTGGCTGCCCTCAGCAGGTTCATTTCAAAGTCTGCAGAGCGCGCCCTGCCTTTCCTCAAAATTTTGAAAAAGGCAGGTCCCATGAAATGGACTCCGGAAGCGGAGGCAGCGCTGCAAGACTTGAAAGGATACCTGTCCTCCACTCCGATACTTGTCGCACCTAGGCCACAAGAGAAGTTGCTGCTGTACCTAGCGGCAACCAATCAAGTGGTTAGTGCTGCGTTAGTAGCGGAGAGAGAGGCGAATGAGGAACCCACATCCCCGACAAGCGAATCCAGCGACAAGCAGGGGGCTTCCCCGACAAGCTCTGGCCCCGACAAGGAAAAGTCTGCGCAGGAGCAAGGAGAAGTGCGAAGGAAGATGGTGCAGCGCCCAGTGTATTTCGTAAGTTCCCTTCTGCAGGGGGCTAGATCAAGATACTCTGCGGTGCAGAAGTTGCTTTTCGGCCTCCTCATGGCCTCAAGGAAGCTGCACCATTACTTCCAAGCACACGAGATAACGGTGGTCACTCGCTTTCCGTTGAAGAGGATATTGCAAAATCCCGAAGCAACAGGTAGGATCGTTGAGTGGGCACTGGAGCTGTCAAGCTTTGGTCTCAAGTTTGAGAGTACTTCAACCATACAGAGCAGAGCTTTGGCAGAATTCATAGCAGAATGGACCCCAACACCGGATGAAGAAGTTCCAGAGACAAGCACCCCCGTCCAAGAAGCAAGCAAGGAGTGGATAATGTACTTTGATGGTGCCTTCTCGCTGCAAGGCGCCGGTGCCGGCGTGTTGCTCGTAGCGCCCACCAGAGAGCACCTCAAGTACGTTGTTCAAATGCACTTTCCCAAGGAGCAAGCGACAAACAATACTGCTGAGTATGAAGGTTTGCTTGCCGGCCTCAGAATTGCGGCCGAGCTTGGGATCAAGAAGTTGATTGTGCGGGGAGATTCACAGTTGGTGGTCCGACAAGTGAATATGAGTTACCAGAGCCCTTTGATGGAAGCTTATATTGATGAAGTGAGGAAGCTTGAAGAGCACTATGAAGGTCTGCAAATGGAGCACGTCCCAAGAGCTCAGAATGATATTGCAGATGGCCTCTCAAAGTGTGCTGCAATGAAGTTACCTGTGGAACCAGGAACCTTCGTGCTCAAGTTAACTCAGCCATCCGTTACACCATCAGTTGGGCAAAACAAGAAGAGGAAGTTGGTCTCCGGCGACTACTTGCCGGCGGATCTTCCAGAAGCCGCCGCCAAGGTCCCTAAGATCAACAGCCAAGATGCTGAGGAACAGTTTGCTCCTGCAGATCCAAGGGTCTGTACAGTTGAAGCAGGCGTTCCCGACAAGCCTTGCCCCGGCAGGCTTGCCGGGGGACCATTAGCTCCGGCAGAGCCGCAGGTTCTTGCCGTAGATGCTGAGGTTCCTGCAGCAGCCCTCATGCCTTTAGTCCTTGTTGTTGAGCCTCAGGCTCCAGCATGGGCACAACAAATCATCCGCTTTCTGCAAACTGGAGAACTTCCCGACGAGCCAGAAGAGATAGAGAAAATAACCAGGCAGTCGAGTATGTACCAGTTCGTTGGCAATGAACTGTACAGAAGAAGACTCAACGGTGTCAGGTTGAAGTGCATTTCCAGGGAAGATGGACAGAAGCTGTTGGCAGAGATACATGGAGGCATATGTGGCCACCACATTGGCGCAAGGGCACATGCCGGGAAGGCGTTCCGGCAAGGGTTCTTCTGGCCAGAAGCCCTCCAAGATGCAATTGCACAAGTAACCAAGTGTGAAGCGTGCCAGTTCCATGCCAAGCAAATTCACCAGCCAGCTCAAGCTCTCCAGACGATTCCTTTGTCCTGGCCCTTCTCGGTCTGGGGGCTCGATATCCTCGGCCCCTTTCCCCGCGCTGCCGGGGGCTTTGAGTACTTGTACGTTGCAATCGACAAGTTCACAAAGTGGCCAGAAGTGGAACCGGTGAGAAAAGTGACAGCACAGTCAGCAGTCAGGTTCTTCAGGTCAATTGTTTGCCGTTTCGGAATCCCTAACAGGATTATCACCGACAACGGCACACAGTTCACAAGCCGCACCTTCATGCATTACGTCCAAGACCTTGGCGCCAAGGTCTGCTTCGCTTCTGTTGCTCACCCGAGGAGCAATGGTCAAGCGGAGAGGGCCAATGCTGAAGTGCTGCGCGGACTCAAGACAAGAACCTTCGACAGGCTGCACAAGTGCGGAAGAAACTGGATAGAGGAGTTGCCGGCGGCTCTTTGGTCAATCAGGACGACACCAAATCGAGCCACCGGACAGACACCCTTTGCTCTTGTCTATGGAGCAGAGGCAGTTCTCCCCACGGAACTCGTATACGGATCTCCTCGAGTGCTCGCTTATGATGAGCTCGAGCAAGAGCAACTGCGACAAGATGATGCATTGCTCCTTGAGGAGGAACGTCTCCAGGCTGCTGTACGAGCTGATCGATACCAGCAAGCCTTGCGTCGCTACCATAGCCGCAAGGTCAGGGCCAGGAGTCTCGAGGAAGGCGACCTTGTTCTTCGGCGTGTTCAGTCCGCCAAGAATTCCAACAAGTTGACGCCGAAGTGGGAAGGCCCTTATCGGGTGAGACAAGTCACAAGGCCCGGCGCTGTCCGCCTTGAGACGGAAGAAGGCTTACCGGTGAGCAACTCCTGGAACATAGAGCATCTTCGAAAGTTTCACCCGTAAGGCGCGGTTGCCGTGATCCGCTCCGGCAACCACCTTTTGTACAAGTCTTGCCGCTGTTGCATGTAAACCTTTGTACAAAGCCGGGCGTAGATCCCGTGCATCAGTAAAGCTTTTGTGCTTCGCACTATTTGTTATTTCCATGCTTTTCTTTGTTATTTGCATGCATCATCTGACACCTTGTGCAACGCACATCCCCGGTAAGCACTAGCAAGCCATGAGGCCCTATACTTGTTTTTCCTCCTCTTTTTCTTTCCCTCTTAAGCAAAAGGAGTATTCCTCGCGCACAAGTTTGCCGGGGGGAAGGAGATGGAGGCATGAACCAAGTACTGTTCAAGAAAGAGAAGCCTTGTCGGGGAGCAAACAATCTATGAAAGCTAAGTCACCAAAGTTTGAGTAATTCAAATTTTTCAAATTTTTTAGTTGTCTTCCTTGAACAACCACACTTTGTATGGAAAACCTGTGCGCGGAGGAACCTACCCGTGGCTAGCCGCACCCTTACTTTGTTTCGAGCACGCTCAACGACTTAAGTGAGCTGCGACAAGTGTCGCGCCCTTACTTCGTTTTCGAGTTCGCTCAGCAATCTAAGTGTGCTGCGGCTAGCTGCGGCAAGGTTTCTTGCCGGCAAAGGTATTGCCAGCAGGCTGCTAAGAGTCCAGCACTCAGCGCTCGCGGCAAGGGTCCTTTGCCGGCGAGTTCCCTAAAAACGTAGGGTGGAATGCATACAAAGTGAAGGGACCAAAGCAAGGGAGATAACACTGCATTGGTTGCTCAAAATAAGATTGTATATTACAAAGATGACCTGCCACAATACTAACAGATTCTTGTCCGTAACATGCTTTGCAGCGGCAAAGGAAGCAGAAAGAAAGGAATCTAATCTACGCGGTCGCCTTCACGCCTCGTGATCTTGCCCACCTTGGCGACGATGTGGGCAACTTGCGCCTTCAACGCCTCCTGGTCAGCTTCGGGCGGCAAGGAGCGGAGGACATTGATGAGGTTGATGCCGGGGTTGCGGTAGACGATCTTCGATAAGACCCGCTCCATGGTGCCCATGCAGAGCCGACGCGCCTCGTCGGCCAGCTGCACGGGGATCTTCTCCCGCAGCCGCGCAAGCGCCGGCGCAATTCCCCTGAAGAACAGACTCAACTTGGCGCTGTGGGGGAGACTCTCGTCCGGGGAGTACACGAGATGCTCCGCCCTCAGCGCCATCATCTCCATGTCAATATTGGTAGCGGAGGTGACCAGCTCATCAGTCCACTGCTCCACTGCCCGGTTGAAGTTGTTCTGCGAGACGGTGGTGCTCTCCACCAAGGCCCTTTCCTTGCGGAGTTCATCCTTCAGCTTCGTCTCACGGTCCCGGGCGGCGTCGAGCGAGTCAGTCAAGGTGGAGACCTTCAGCTTTAAGTCAGCAATGGAGTTCCTGGCGTCAGTGAGCTCTTTGCCCTTCTCGGAGAGACGTACCTGCAGCTCAGAGTTGGTGTGGGCATCTTTCTCCCGCTCCACGTTGAGCGCAGTGACCCTCTCCTCGCTCGCCTTCAGGTACAGCTCCGTCTGTGCCACCTTGGCCTCCAGGTCCTTCTTGGCGGTCTCTGCGGCGGCTGCGGCGTTCCTCGCCTCCTTCAGAGCCCCGCCAATGGCCTGCTCCCGGGCGGCGAGGTCGTCCTCGTGGGCGTCGAGGTCGACCTTCCGCTGGTTGAGTACTCCTTCCCGCCGAGACAGCTCCTCGGCGGCCAATCGTTGCTGCTCCTCGGCCTCAGCTTTTTCAAGGATAAATGCTTGCTGCGCCCCGGCAAGCTCTTCACGCTCCTCCGCCAAGCTCCGGAGGGCCGCCTGATTCGCGGCGCGGAGCTCCACGGCGCGCTTCTCCAAGTCAGCTCCAGCCTTGGCGGCGAGAGCCTCCCGAGACTCCAACTTCGCCTGCCTGGCCCGGTACAAAGCCAGGAGCCGACGAAGGAGTCTCTCCTCTTCGGGCTCGTCGCTGCCGCCGGGCATTTCAACAATCTTCAATCCAGCGGAGGCGAGGACCTCTCCGTCAAAGGTCTCTCCCTCCGCGGGTGCTCGAGATGAGGACGCCCACGGGACTTGAATAAAAACCCCGTTGGTGGCCTCCAAGTAGACACCCGACCGCTCCGTGGAGGCGGAGGGGTCGGCGGCCGGTGCAGCGTCCGACGCTCCTGCAGCCTCCGGGCCAGCAGTGTGGTCGCCGGTCCCTTCCCCAGCCGCAGCGTCGGCGGTCGGGGCGGTCTCCTCGACGGCTGGCTTGTCAGCTCCAGCCATCTCCTCGGCTGCAGTGGCATTGCCGCCGTCGCCATGCACGCCCTCCTCGACGGTGGTCTCCGTTTCCATCCGCTCCGGGGCGGGAAGATCTAGCGGAAGAAAAAGAAAAGAAAGATCGTCAAGCAAATATCCAAAAAAGACGAATTCGAGAAGAAGAAGTCACAAGGGTTACCTTCGCGGACTTCTTCGGCGACGGGGTCCCTCGCCGGGGAATTCTCCCTTGGCGGCGGAGTAGTGGCCCCTGCTGGCGGAGGGCCGTCTGCGCCCTCCCTTGGCGGGGTGCTCACCCTTGTCGGGCTGCTCACCCTTGGCGGGGTACTCGCCCTTGGCGGAGTGCCCGTCCTTGGCGGAGCGTTCTCCCTTGCCGGGGAGTTCATCCTTGGCAGGGAGGGTAGAGCAAGTGGCTCGTCGGGGGCGACCTCCTGGCGCTCCTGCGGCTGCGGCTCCACTTCTGCACAAGACAACAAGACATCAACCAAGATGATAACCTCGAGCGCACCCGTCAAGCAGAAAGATAAATACCAGACTTACGCTAGGGGCTGCGCTGGGGGCTGATCCTCGGAGCAGCAGGCTGATCCGGCAAGCTCGTCGCCGGCGCGTTGCTTGTCGCCGCGACGGGCTCGTCATCCTCGATATTGACCACAGGGATCTTGGCCCTCTTCGCCATCCGCTGGGTCAAGGTCCTGCGAAGCAAAACAAAAGCAAGATCAGAACCAAGCAAGGAAAATCAAGACATAATCAAAGAAACTAAAAGAATTGCAAGTACTTACTCATCTTCCTCTTCGTCGGAGCTGAGGGCGGAGAAGTCAAACTCCGCCTGGTGTGCTCCCGCGCGAGGAGCTGGAGGAGAAGACTCCCTCGGGCGCTTGGCGGGCTCCGGGGCTGTGGGCTGTGAAGACCCGGCCCCCGTCGTCGCCGAGGACCGAGGGGCAGAAGGAGCACCCGTTCCGCTCCGGGAAGATCCCCCTCCGCTTGGCGCTCGAGAACGGGGCGCCTCCTTGACGACTTCGCTCGTCTTGGTGGCGCGCGTCGCACGGCGCGTCGGCTGCTGTCGAGGCGCCTGTGGCCTCGCCGTCTCAGCTGCCTTGCGGAGGCGCTTCTTCGGTTGCTGCGGAGGGCTTGGCGGAGGCGGAGAGTTCTCCGAGGATGAGGAGGCATCGTCGTCAAGATTCAGAGATCCACCAGAGTCTTCATCGGAATTTCCAGACTCGGCGTCCTCCTCCTCCTCGGCAGGCCCGCTGGACTCAGTGCCATGCCCGGCGGCCTCGCTCCCCCCGGCAACCTCGCTCGTCCCAGCAAGCTTCACGGAAGGCTCCCCGGCAAACTCCTCGGGCGCAATCTTCAGCAGCTTGAGGATTTCCGCCTCCTCTGCTTGACTCACTGTGTCTGCGGCCTGTGCCTCGTCCACAGTGTATCCAAATTCGCCCGCAGCCGCAGCTGCGGCGGCCTCCTCCATCCTGGAGGCAATGTAAGCTACATCCCGGTCAGTAGTATCCCGGGTGAGGCCCTTTTCTCCTCGGCGTTGCGGGGCTTCTCGACCAAGTTGTCGAAGAAGGTCTGCACGGTCTCCGCTGGAGGCTCCAGCCAAGTGGGGACGACGCCATGGGAGTCGCACTCGGGCATCATCGCGCGTATGGAATCGCGGGCAGTGTTGTTGCACAGCGGCACCACTCCTCGGGAAGGTTTGAACCACTCCGGGTGGGCGGGGTCATGCTTGAAGAGCTCCCGGACCATCCCCTTCAACTCCAAGACGGTGAAATTGTAGTTCAATCCAGGGCGCAGCCTCATGCAATCTGCCGCATTGCCGAATTCCCAGGCGGGCCTCTTCCTTTCTTGTAGAGGGGCGATGCGGCGGCGGAGGAAATCTGCTCCAACTTCTCCAACAGTCAGGTTGGCGGCCCGGAGACGAAGGATCCTAATGAGGGCGATCTGAAGCTTGCTGTCCTCCGGGGCCAATTCACTCCAATCCTTGCCGCGCACTATGGCAGTCTTGCGCGGCGAGGTAAAGGGCTCAGGCTTAGCTTCCAGCACCCAGCACCAATCGGCTCTCCACTCCTCCCACTTGCCGCAAAGCTCTCCCTTCAAGTACGCCTCCTTCTTGTTCAGCCTGAAGATCCAGGAGATGCCGCCGGAGAGGGGAGAACCGGACTCTACTCTAGGCGTGAAGAAGTGGCGGAAAAGAGCTACATTTGGATGAACCCCAACATAGTTTTCGCACAGATGTGCGAAAACGGCCATCGTAAGGATGGCGTTGGGGGTGAAATCTAGGAGGTGGAGGCCGTACGTATTCATTACATCACAAAAGAACTCCGAGTACGGAGGGCACAGACCACAATGGAAGAATGCGGCAAAGTAAAAGTACCCGCCGGGGAACATGTCGGTGGCGACGGCGGGGAGGACTCTGGTGCGGGGATGAGCTTTGGTCTCCCTCGCCCAGAACAAATAGTATTTGTCCCGCAGCTCCCTCGCGCCAAGCCTCGGCGTGAAGACCACGCACTTCCTCCGCAGGGCTGCCAGCTTCGCCGCCTGCTCGGACTTCTCATTCTTGGCCTTGTCACTCTTCGCCTTGTCGCTCTTCGGAGCCATGGCGGGGGCGGCGAGGAAAGAGGCGAGGAGGTCGACAGTGTCGCGGATGCGGGAGATGGCGGAGGAAGGGAGGGGCTAGGCTCTCTGTCGACCTTTGGGAGGCAGAGGGCGACGGGGGTTTCTGGAGAATCAAGGCGCAATGAAAACGATGAAGGGAACTGCCCCTGCTTCCTCTGCTTTTAAGGGGGAAGTGGGGGACGTTCCGCATTTCCCATTAAAGAACAGGCCACGATCTCTCCCACGACGCCGCAATCGACGCGTGCCGTTAGGGAGGGATGCGGCGGATACGGAAGGGGATACGGCTTGCCGTGGGCTGCGTGTGCCCGTGCACTGTCTTGGGCCTGGCCCAACAGCGCTCGGCACCGTGTGTGGCCCAGGCCCGGGGGCTCCTGTCGGTGTACTAAGATAGGGGTACCTTAGTACCCCAACTTGTGCACGGGCAGTAGCAGCTTCCCGTGGCAGGGCTTACCACGTGCTCGCCAAGAACCGTTCTGGTCCCTATGAAGCCATTCAAGAACAAAGTATACAAGTTAGAAGATCAAGGCCCCGGCAAGAGGAGCTTGCCGGGAAGGCCGCACCAGGCTCAAGGTTATCACTTTAGCACAAGACCCTGGCAAGAGGAGCTTGCCAGGAAGGCCAAGGAACACATACCTCAAGAGATGTCTCAGCGCATCATGCGCCCCGGCAGGACCCGGAGAGCGACAAGCTTCCGGGCCCGGCAAGATCACGACCCCGGCAAGGTGCTTGCCGGGGAAACCTACGCCGTGTGCCCGCGCTCCAGCTCATCTGCCCACGCGTCGCCCTGGGGCCCTTCCAGGGGCACGTGGCAGACGACTGTGCAGCCTGGGGGACACGGTGGCAAGCCACGGTGACGAAGCTACCGCCGTGGCGAACGGAGAAGCATGGACGGACGCTTTTAGGGGCGACGGTGACGGGCATTTAATGCCCTTGTCCCCCACTGTCAAAGTTAGGTGAAGACCACTGTTCATATACTGTTCATGCACTGTTGCAACTACCACCAAATTTACACTTTTACCCTCCTCTATGTTGACACCTGTCGGTGACCCCTTTGAGCTATAAAAGGAGGCCCATGCACAACGTAGAGGGGGTTCGGAACCTATACAACTCTCTCGCACGGTGTAGCTAGTACTGTAGATCTTCAAGCTCCCGAGCTCAAGAACTCAATACAACCTAAGCAGGAGTAGGGTTTTACGCGTCCGCGCGGCCCGAACCTGGGTAAAACTGCCCGCGTGTGCTCCTCGATCTGCTCTCCGTGCTCCCTCCGCTCCTTTACCGCAACGTAGAAGGGGCTCCGGTCCCATAGGTGTTCGTGGGCGGACAGTTTCCCCCGACAGTGTTAGAATCATTACTATGTAATCTAGATTATTGACTCTAGTGCAAGTGGGAGACTGAAGGAAATATGGCCTAGAGGCAATAATAAAACTGTTATTTATATTTCCTTATATATCATGATAAATGTCTTTTATTCATGCTAGAATTGTATTAACTGGAAACTTGATACATGTGTGAATACATTGAAAAAACAGAGTGTCCCTAGTATGCCTCTACTATACTAGCTTGTTAATCAAAGATGGTTGTGTTTCCTAACCATAGATATGTGTTGTAATTTGATCAACGGGATCACATCATTAGGAGAATGATGTGATGGACAAGACCCATCCGTTAGCTTAGCATAATGCTCCTTTAGTTTTACTGCTATTGCTTTCTTTATGACTTATGCATGTACCTTTGACTATGAGATAATGCAACTCCCGAATACCGGAGGAACACCTTTTGTGCTATCAAACATCACAACGTAACTGGAGGATTATAAAGATGCTCCATAGATGTTTCCGAAAGGGTTTGTGGTGTTGGCATAGATTAAGATTAGGATTTGTCACTCCGAGTGTCGGAGAGGTATCTCTGGGCCCTCTCGGTAATACATGATACATCTCCAATGTATCTATAATTTTTTATTGTTCCATGCTATTATATTATCTGTGTTGAATACTTAATGGGATTTAATATACACTTTTATATGACTTTTGGGACTAAACTATTAACCCAGAGCCCAGAGCCCAGTGCCAGTTTTTTGTTTTTCCTTGTTTTTGAGTATCGCAGAAAAGGAATACCAAACGGAGCCCAATTGACCTGAAACTCAACGGAGGATGTTTTTGGACCAGGAGAAGCCCAAGGAGTACCAGAGATGGACCAGGGGAGTCCCGGGCTGCCCACGAGGGTGGGGGTGCGCCCACCCCTGGGCGCGCCCCCTATCTCGTGACCGCCTCGGGGACCCCCCCTTACTTGTTCCCAACTCCAACACCTCTTATATATACAGAAACCTCTAGAAAATAACCTAGATCTGGAGTTCCGCCGCCGAAAGCCTCTGTTGCCACCAAAAACCAATCGGGACCCTGTTTCGGCACCCTGCCGGAGGGGGAATTCCACTTCGGTGGCCAGCTTCATCATCCCGGCGCTCTCCATGGTGAGGAGGCAGTAGTTCACCCTCGGAGCTGAGGGTATGTACTAGTAGCTATGTGTTTGATCTCTCTCTCTCTCTCTCTCGTGTTCTTGAGATGGCACGATCTTGATGTATCGCGAGCTTTGCTATTTTAGTTGGATCTTATGATGCTTCTCCCCCTCTATCTTCTTGTAATGAATTGAGTTTTCGCTTTGAAGTTATCTTATCGGATTGAGTCTTTAAGGATTTGAGAACACTTGATGTATGTCTTGCATGTGCTTATCTGTGGTGACAATGGGATATCATGTGATCTACTTGATGTATGTTTTGGTGATCAACTTGCGGGTTTCGTGACCTTGGGAATCTATGCATAGGGGTTGACACACATTTTCGTCTTGACTCTCCGATAGAAACTTTGGGGCACTCTTTGAAGCTCTTTGTGTTGGTTGAATAGATGAATCTGAGATTGTGTGATTCATATCATATAATCATGCCCACAGATACTTGAGGTGACAATGGAGTATCTAGGTGACATAAGGGTTTTGGTTGATGTGTGTCTTAAGGTGTTATTCTAGTATGAACTCTAGGATAGATTGAACGGAAAGAATAGCTTCGTGTTATTTTACTATGAAATCTTGAATAGATCTATTAGAAAGAATAACATTTAGGTGTTTTCGTACCCTACAATAATCTCTTCGTTTGTTCTTCGTTGTTAGTGTCTTTGGAGTGACTCTTTGTTGCATGTTGAGGGAGAGGTATATTATCCAGTTATGTTATTATTGTTGAGAGAACTTGTACTAGTGAAAGTATGAACCGTAGGCCTTGTTTCAAAGCATTGCAATACCGTTTATGATCACTTTTATCATTAGTTACCTCGCTGTTTTTATATTATCGTATTACAAAAACCTAGATTTACCATCCATATTTAACTTGTATCACCATCTCTTCACTGAACTAGTGCACCTATACAATTTACCATTGTATTGGGTGAGTTGGGGACACAAGAGACTCTTTGTTATTTGGTTGCACGGTTGTTTGAGAGAGACCATCTTCATCCTATGCCTCCCACGGATTGATAAACCTTAGGTCATCCACTTGAGGGAAATTTTCTACTGTCCTACAAACCTTTGCACTTGGAGGCCCAACTACGTCTACAAGAAGAAGGTTGTGTAGTAGACATCAAGCTCTTTTCTGGCGCCGTTTCCGGGGAGGTGAGTGCTTGAAGGTATATCTTTAGATCTGCAATCGAATCTTTTAGTTTCTTGTTTATTCACTAGTTTGGTTTATAAAAGAAAACTACAAAAAATGGAATTGAGGTTACCTCATATACTTCATCTTTTTAATATCTTTCGTGAAAATGATGGGAAGGAAAATTGTGCTCAAGTACTAGAAGAAGAATTACATAGAATGCTTGGCATAAAATTATGTGAATGATGAGCATGATTGCAATGTTGTTAGTATGAATTCTTAGAATACCCATGATGCTAATGATATTTAAAGCCACAAGCTTGGGGATGCTATGTTTGGTGAAGATGATATGTTTAGTCCCCCAAGTTTTGATGAGCAAATTCATTATAATGAAAGCATGCCTCCTATTTATGATGATTATTGTGATTACACATATACTATAAAGAAAAAAGATAACCATGAAAGTTGTCATCATGATTTTTAATTTTCAATTGGATTATGCTTCACATGATAGTTATTTTGTTGAATTTTCTCCTCCCACTACTACGAATGAAAAGAATTTTACTTATGTGGAGAGTAATAAAATTTATATGCTTAGGGATCATGAAAAGAATGCTTTGTGTGATGTTTATATTGTTGAATTCATTCACGATGCTACTGAAAATTATTACGAGAGAGGAACATATGTTTCTACCTATTGCAATAATATCAAGTTTCGTCTCTATATGTTGAAAGTTTTGAAGCTATGCTTGCTTTGCTTTCCTATGCTAGTTGATTATTGTTCCCATAAGTTGTTCGCTCACAAAATCCCTATGCATAGGAAGTGGATTAGGCTTAAATGTGCTAGACATATGCTTCATGATGCTCCCGTTATGTTTCAATTCTTATCTTTTATGCGAGCATCATTGAAATCACCATGCCTAGCTAGAAATGCATTAAAGAAAAGTGCTTGTTGGGAGACAACCCAATATTTACCTTAACTATTTTTGTGTTTTCACATGATTAAGCTACTATATTAATCATGTTTTATAGCTCTTGTTTTAATAAAGTGCCAAGTAGAACCTTTGGGAAGACTTGGGTGAATGTCTTTGCGATCTTGCTGTAAAAAATAGAAACTTCGCTCTCACGAGATTAGCTACCATTTTTTTATAGAAGAGTGCTTTTGCATTGATTCTTTTTGCAAATGATTAATAGACAAGTTCCTCACATCCACCAATTTATTTCAGAATTTTTAGAGTTACAAAAGTATTCGAAAGTTACAGATTGCTACAGACTCTTCTGTTTTTGACAGATCCTGTTTTCATTGTGTTGTTTGATTATTTCGATGAATCGATGAGTAGTATCGGAGGGTATGAACCATAGAGAAGTTGGAATACAGTAGATATTACACCAATATGAATTTAGAATGAGTTCACAACAGTACCTAAGTGGTGGTTTTATTTTCTTATACTAACGGAGCTTACGAGTTTTCTATTGAGTTTTGCGTTGTGAAGTTTTCAAGTTTTGGGTAAAGATTCGATGGACTATGGAATAAGGAGTGTCAAGAGCCTAAGCTTGGGGATGACCAAGGCATGCCAAGGTAATATTCAAGGAAAACCAAGAGCCTAAGCTTGGGGATGCCCCGGGAAGGCATCCCCTCTTTCGTCTTCGTCTATCGGTAACTTTACTTGAGGCTATATTTTTATTCACCACTTGATATGTGTTTTGCTTGGAGCATCAATTTATTTTATTTTGTTTTGATTGTTGTTCGAATAATATCCCAATATCTGAAATTCTTAAATGTTAGAGAGTCTTCATATAGTTACATAATTATTCAACATCACCTATATCTTTTGGAGTAGTTTGTCGTTTGCTCTAGTGCTTCACTTATATCTTTTTAGAGCACGACGGTGGTTTTATTTTGAAGAAATAGATGAACTCTCATGCTTCACTTATATTATTTTAAGAGTCTTTTAGAACTGCATGGTAATTTGCTTTGGTTACGAATTTAGTCCTAATATGATAGGCATCCAAGATAGGTATAATAAAAAACTTTCATATGAAGTGCATTGAATACTATGAGAAGTTTGATACTTGATGATCGTTTTGAGATATGAGGATGGTAATATTAGAGTCATGCTAGTTGAGTAGTTGTGAATTTGAGAAATACTTGTGTTGAGGTTTGCAAGTCCCGTAGCATGCACGTATGGTAACCGTTGTGTGACAAATTTGAAGCATCAGGTATTTCTTTGATTGCCATACTTTATGTGGAGGTCGGGATCGCGCGACGGTTAACTCCTACCAACCCTTCCCCTAGGAGCATGCGTGTAGTAATTTGTTTTGATGACTCGTAAATTTTTGCAATAAGTATGTGAGTTCTTTATGACTAATGTTGAGTCCAGGGATTATACGCACTCTCACCCTTCCACCATTGCTAGCCTCTCTTGTACCGCGCAACTTTCGCCGGTACCATACACCCACCATATACCTTCCTCAAAACAGCCACCATACCTACCTATCATGGCATTTCCATAGCCATTCCGAGATATATTGTCATGCAACTTTCCACAATTCCGTTTATCATGACACGCTTCATCATTGTCATATTGCCATGCATGATCATGTAGTTGACATCGTATTTGTGGCAAGGCCACCATGCATTATTTTTCATACATGTCACTCTTGATTCATTGCACATCCCGGTATACTGCCGGAGGCATTCACATAGAGTCATATTTTGTTCTAGTATCGAGTTGTAATCTATGAGTTGTAAATAAATAGAAGTGTGATGATCATCATTATTAGAGCATTGTCCCAAAAAAAGGAAAAGAAAGGCCAAAGAAAAAAAGAAAGGCCCAAAAAAAGGAAAAAGGAAAGAAAAAGAAAAAGGGACAATGCTACTATCTTTTTCCACACTTGTGCTTCAAAGTAGCACCATGATCTTTATTATAGAGAGTCTCTTGTTTTGTCACTTTCATATACTAGTGGGAATTTTCATTATAAAACTTGGCTTGTATATTCCAACGATGGGCTTCCTCAAATGCCCTAGGTCTTCGTGAGCAGGCAAGTTGGATGCACACCCACTTAGTTTCTTTTGTTGAGCTTTCATACATTTATAGCTCTAGTGCATCTATTGCATGGCAATCCCTACTCACTCACATTGATATCTATTGATGGGCATCTCCATAGCCCATCGATATGCCTAGTTGATGTGAGACCATCTTCCTCCTTTTGTCTTCTCCACAATCACCACTCTATTCCACCTATAGTGCTATATCCATGGCTCACGCTCATGTATTGAGTGAAAGTTGGAAAAGTTTGAAAAAATTTAAGTATGAACAATTGCTTGGCTGAAACCGGGGTTGTGCATGATTTGAGTATTTTGTGTGACGAAGATGGAGCATAGCCAAACTATATGATTTTGTAGGGATGAACTTTCTTTGGCCATGTTATTTTGAGAAGACATAATTGCTTTGTTAGTGGGCTTGAAGTATTATTATTCTTATGTCAATATTAAACTTTTGTCTTGAATCTTTCGGATCTGAATATTCATACCACAATAAAGAAAATTACATCGAGAATTATGTTAGGTAGAATCCCACATATAAAATTCTGTCTTTATCATTTACCTACTCCAGGACGAGCAGGAATTAAGCTTGGGGATGTAACGCCCCGGATGTAAAACTTCCCAATAAGGCAATATATGCATCATTGACTTAATCAAGTCCATTCTGGGCTCTTCCTTCATTTCAGGTTTCTTCATTTTTGTCTTGTGCATGTGCTGCATGTCACCATGTCATTTTCATTATGTGCATTGCATTGGCATAGTCTCTTTTGCATCCGTGTGTAGTTGCATCGTCTTCGTTCTCTCCGTTGTTCGTTTCGAGTTCCGACACTCACACACGTGCCAGTCGCACCTCTCAAGCCTTTGTTTCGTGAGGGGGTAAAAAACATCCTCGGAATGGGCTGAGAGTT
Source organism: Secale cereale (assembly GCA_902687465.1). Classification (NCBI taxonomy): domain Eukaryota; kingdom Viridiplantae; phylum Streptophyta; class Magnoliopsida; order Poales; family Poaceae; genus Secale; species Secale cereale. The sequence continues at coordinate 240,049,893 of LR738710.1, forward strand.
GTCGAGTGGTCTTGGTATATCACCGGTAGACCGCCTGTCAAGTTTCGTCTCGTTTGGAGGTCGTTTGATACTCCAATGGTTAACCACGTGGGCCAAAAACCCCTATCTCTTTTGGCCCAGCACCCCTCCACAACAGCCCACTAGCCCAGCACAACCACCTCCATCCTGTCAGTCACTGGAGCGTGATCGTGTGGGCGAAAACCGCACCTCATTTGGACACTCCTAGCTCCCTCTACCTATAAAAAGGCACCTTCCCCTCCATTTTTCGGGTAAAACCCTAGTCCCAAGCTCCTCCGCGCCGCCGGACACGTACGCCGACGGCCGGACGGGTCCACCACTGCCCAGCCATGTCGCCCCAGCCAATAGCCTTGCGCCACCTCAGCGCGCCGCCGCCCCGGGCGAATAGGGCGCCGCCACGTCATCGCGCCGGATACCGCCTCCCACTCCACCACACAGAAGCCCACTAGGCCCAGGCGGGGCCCACCCGGCCCGAGCGCACCGCCGACCGACCGCCGCCCATGTGCGCACCAGCCCGCGCGCCTCTATCCGCCGTCTCCGCCTCCGGCTTCGGCTCCGTCCGTCGTCGGCAACTCCGCGTCCCCGCCGCTAAGCTTCGCCGCCACCCCGTGCCACGGCCGCCGCCGGCCGGATCCCCCGCAACGGCCGCCGCCGGACCTCGCCCTGGCTGCCGACCGACCGCCCCCACGCCTCGGCTTCACCCCGCCGGTGCTGCCACCGTGCCTCCCCACCACCATCGCCGCCGCCTCACCGTATTCTTCACCTCCGAACGCTAGTTGCTTAGTGCTTGCTGCAAACACTTTATTACCTCTCCACAGCTAAAGGCTTTGTTAGTTTTGATACCCGGGAATGGGATTGCTGAGTCCTTGTGGCTCACAGATTACAACACACATCAGATGCAGGTATAGCCGAGAACGATGCAGGAGATGGATCAGAATTTCACTGGGAGTTCGACGAAGAGCGTGGTCGTTTCTATGTTACGTATCCCGACGATCAGTAGTGGTTCCTACTAGGGGCGATCAGGACTCGTGTTTGTGGTATCTTTTCTCGTTTGGATTTCGTCCGTAGTTGGACCCTGTGTTATTTGGATGAATGTATCCTATTGTATTCATTGTGTGACGTGGCGAGTGTAAGCCAACTATTTTACTCTTTCATCCATGTACTTTTACATGAGTTGTGCAAAGATACCACACTTGCGATCATTCCAGAATGCGCTTATGTCTCTGTGTCGGGCCTCGACACGTAGGAGATATAGTCACATCCTGGGCATTACTGATGGCTTCTCGCCCCTCGTTGGTTACCCCAAGTGGAAGGTTTGAGATGTAGCGTAGCGGCAAATTTCCCTTGGCAAAGATACCAAGGATCAAATCCCGTGAGACTCCGAGGGTCGACAAGAAGGTGTCAATAGCGCCAGAAACTTTTGCTTGACAGGACCTACACACAGATACAAATAACTTTGCTCCCCACGAGTACAGAGAGGTTGTCAATCCCTCCGGCCTTGTCGTTTACAAAGGATCAAACGCAAGAGATAATAGTGATAGGTATGACTGCAACTAGGAAATAAGAACAGGAAGTAAATAGCGGGTGTGATCAGTGATGGTAATATGGACCGGGGTCCCATGATGTTCACTAGTGATGTCTCTCTCCCAAAAGACGATAAAACAGCTAAGCGAGGTAAACAAATTACAGCTGGGCAATTGACAGGATTATGTGCGCAAACCAATGCTAACTATGCTGTACAGAAAGGTAGAGGCTCAAAAGCATGGGCGGTACGCCAAGGCAAGTAGACCGAAATCCATCTGCATCTATTACTAATCATCCACCTTGAGATATCTATCCAAAAAATCTCGTTGGTATTAAGTTGCGAGTCCCACCCAAAGTGTAAACTCAAAGCAACAGACAACTGCATTAAAAGAACTTTGCGTAAAGTAAACAATCCTTGCACCCGCAAGTACAAGCACTGTTGTTTTCCCCCTTGTGGCAATAGCACATCCCCTAGACTCATGTTTCTGTCACTCAAGCTAGTCATCGAGGGGCATGAACCCACAATCAAGCATAACGTTCCCTCTTGGAGTTACTACCTACTACTCGGCCAAAGCAATAAATAGCAACGGAGAACATGCAAGAATTACTCAAGAACATAAATATAAAAGAGGTGAATTAAATATATTACTCACACACAATCTGAACATAATCTCATAATCCATCGGATCCCAGCAAACTCAGCAGAGCAACAGCATAAAGATTACATATGTGCCTCGATCATGTAGGGGAACTCACGAGGTCTAATCCATGAAGAACAAAGAGGGGAGGAGAACATCACATAGCTACTGGTCATGGACCCATGGTTCAAGGGAGACTACTCACAACTCATTCGGGAGGCGTCCATGGTGGTGGAGAAGCTCCCGGTGGTGGTTCTCCCCTTCGGCAGGGTGCCGGGAAGAGTTCTCCTGGTGCTCCCGATCTTGGAAGCGCGGCGGCGGCGGAACAAAGATGAGATCGCGAAAAAGGGTTCCGTCCTCGAGGGTTTCGGGACGCGTGCAATATATATGCCAAAGGGGGTCACCAGAGGCGGAGGTGGGGCCCCAGGCGCCCCCCTAGCGCGGCCAGGGGTGGGGCCGCGCCGGGTGGCCGCCTGGGCCACCCCAGGCTCCCCTCTGGCCCTGCCTTGGTGTTTCCCGAAGCTCCCGATACGCTGATTTTTCCTGTATTTTTCCCGGAATTTTTAGGGCACTTTTAATATGGGGGAAACCTGAAATAGAAAAACAGCAGAAAACTGGAACTGGCACTGTGGTGCACTAAGTTAATAGGTTAGTCCAAATATGATCAAAAGTGTATGGAAGTGCATAAATATCATAGCAATATCACACAAAAGAGGCATGGAGCAAGCAGAAATTATAGATAGGTTTTGGACGTATCAACATCCCCAAGCTTAATTCCTGCTCGTCCTCGAGTAGGTAAATGATAACAAGCATAATTTCTGTGGTGACATGCTACCAACCATATAAGAACTTTTAAGTAAAGCAATCAAGGCATGTAATTCAATTCAAGTCATAACAAACAAGAGTCTATATTAGTATTGTAACAAGCAACATAAGAACATAAAGGTGCAAGAGCTCTCGTTGTCCGTGACTCGAATGTCTCCAAATGGTGTTTGCGTGCAAGAAAGGGGATAGGGATATATGAGAGAGTAAAACATAGTTTTTGTATTGTCGAGAACTTAATCTACTAAAGTTTCACACTTGGTCTTCTTTGGAATCTTATCTTGACTCATCCCCAGACCGTCAGCCAGGTACATGTCAAAATGATCCACTCCCTTTCGATATTTTGAGCACTCATGCAATGGATGAGCGTAAGCAAGAAAGTCGACACTTAGGATGGCAAAGAGAGAAAAATGATAGACGGGGAAGACAAAAAAGGTGTGAAAGGCTCACATCAATGAGGACAATCATCGGCGAGAGAAAGCCAAATGATAGATATGATGTGAGGAGTAGGGATTGCCATGCAACGGATGCACATATGAGCTAAGGTAAGCTCTCCAATGGAACTAGTGGGGGTGCATCCAACTTGCTTGCTCAAGAAGACCTAGAGCTCTTTTGAGGAGGCTCATCATTGGAATATACAAGCCAAGTTCTATAGTGTAAAGGTCCCCACATAGCTATATGCATGAATGATGATCTCTATGGAGTACAAGGTATAAGATGGAGTACGAGTGTGGATCTCTCAAAAGGAAATAGTAGTGTGCCCCCTTCTCTCTTTTTATTTCTTTTTCTGTTTTTTCTATTTTTTTTATTTATTTGTGGCCTCAATGGCTCTTTCTATTTATCTCTCATTTGTCCTCTTTGGGATCTTTTGATTTTGTCCTCTTTGGGATCTTTTGATTTGTCCTCTTTGGGACCTTTTGATTTGTCCTCTTTGGGATCTTTTCCTCACTTTAGGGGCAACACTCTATGTATTACAAGAAGTATAGAAGATCTTTCACACTTTACAAAAGTACTCAACATAAAGAAAATGAAACTATCATGATGTATGCAAATGTATGCCTCTGCCGGTGTAGCAGGATATGCAATGATACTAGCGCGTCATGTAGCAATGATTAGGGCAAGGCCCAACTAGCATGCGGCTCATCGAACAAGCAAAAAGCATGTATGACATGAAGATCAAGTCATGAGAAGATGGATGTTGCATGGCAATGTATCTCGGAAAGGCTATGGAAATGCCTTAATAGGTAAGTATGGTGGCTGTTTTGAGGAAGGATATAATGAGGCTTATGATGACAGAACGTATCGTGCCAAGGATTTGGATGCACCGGCGAAGTATGCGCCAACTCTCGAGGTGAGAAAGGGCAATGCATGGTACCGAAGAGGCTAGAAAAATATGGCTAGGTGGAAGTGTCAACTTTCGAATACTCACATTAGTCCGAAGAACTCATGCACTTATTATCGGTAACTCTCAATCTAATTAGGAGGTTCACAAAGAGACAAGTACCCCGAGGAGGAGTGTATGGGGATTTGGTTATCCTTGCGCATCCTCGGCTCATGGTACGTGAGTGTACTCTAATATTCGATCCCTCCAAAGATTAGTGATCCATTTAGTAGCTAAAGTTCTCAACTATTTTGTAGGTTTTCGAAAATAAACACGGATTGCCCAAAATACGACATCTATCACTAATAGGCTAAAGCTCTTGACACCAAAAGTTCAGACATTACTCATGGCAATACCTCAAAACTATTACAAGTTACTACTAAAATTAAATAGCAACCTCAACTACCTACTTTAAGTTAAGACACACAACTCAGTGCAACAGACAAACTCTCTTAACAAGATAAACATGAAAACTCAGGAGAGTTCAACAACCAACTAAACAAAAGCTCTTTAAAAAGAAAATCATGAAAACTAAGAGCTAAACATGACAGTAGCTATTGAAAGACAAAGAACACACACAGCAAAGATAAGCATGAAAATCCTATGTTGTGTTCTAGGTTGAAGTGGAGTGTGTTTCTCTCCCACACAAAGAAAGTTGGGTTCTAACTCGTTATGAACAGCAAGCAAAGCTAAAGGAAACTAAAAAGGAAACTAAAAGCAAGGCGCTCCAAGCATAGCACATAACGCATGAAGTGATTAAAATATAGTGGAACGAAAGACGAACTGATAATTGTTGATGGAGAAGGGGATGCACGGGGGCATCCCCAAGTTTAGACGCTTGAGTCTTCTTGAATATTTCTTGGGGGTGCACGGGGGCATCCCCAAGCTTGAGCGTTTGACCCTCCTGAATCTTTTTATCATCTTCCCTCGCACACTTGAAAACTCCCTTCATACATAACTCATCATAATCTGATTAGCGAGGTTAGTACCCACAATAAAATAACTTTACCCTGTTGGAAATAAAGATAGTCTTGAAGAGCTACTGTTTCTCAAGATTGCCAAAAGGTTTTTGCAAAGAAAAAGCAAGCTCAAGGTTTGCAAAACTAAGAAAAGGCAAAACAGGACAGAATCTGTGAAAAACAGACCAGCAGGTAGTAAATAATTTTTTTCGGGGCACTTCTGCAACTCAAATAAAAAAACTCAGAACAGACGCCCGAAAGCCAATTGTATAGAGCATGCTGTCAAAACAATTCAGATCAAAAAGATGATCTGGTGATTTTATACGAATTTTTCTGTCCAAGGACAGAATCTGTTTTCTGGACTGCACGTCACAACTTTTGAACTTTCTTGCAATCAGAGGCTAAACTTGGCACAAAGCTGAAAAGAAAAGATACAATGATGATGCTACTGTAGTAACAAACATCAAGACACAACAAAAGCAAAATAAAACTTTATTCATTGTGGGCTGCCTCCCAAAAGCGCTTTCTTTTATGCCTTTAAGCTAGGCATAATGCAAAAAGAGAGGATCAAGTTTTATCAAGAGTAAAAGAATAGCTAGCCCGTGTAACGGACTCAAAAGGTAACTTAATCTTCTTTCTAGGGAAGTGTTCCATCCCTTTCTTGAGAGGAAATTGGAATTTTATATTCCCCTCTTTCATGTCAATGATAGCACCAACGGTGCGAAGAAAAGGACGTCCCAAAATAATTGGACATGAAGGTTCACATTCAATATCCATAATAGTAAAATCAATGGGAACATAATTGTCATTGACAATGATAAGAACATCGTCGATCTTCCCCAATGGTTTCTTTACGGAAGAATCAACAAGACGCACACCAAAAGAACAAGGATCAAAAGGTTTCAATTTAAGCATATCATACATTCTTTTGGGCATAACGGAGGTACTAGCTCCAACATCACATAAAGCATAGCAAGAGAAGTTATTCAACTTAATTTTAATCATAGGGTCCCAACCATCTTCTAGCTTTCTAGGTATGGAGGCTTCTACCCTAAGCTTCTCCTCCCTAGCTTTGATGAGAGCATTAGTGATATGCTCTGTGAAGGCAAGGTTAAGTGTGCTAGTGTAGGGATCTCTAGACATATTGTGAAGAAAATCAATAACTTCAGAAAGGGTGCAATTATCAAAATCAAGGTCACTACTATCAAGTAAAGTGGTAGTGGTGTCCTTTAGGCTCACTTGTTTGGTAGCTTCTATGGTCATAGGAGTTTCTACGGTTGAGGTCATAGCATCACCATTAATAGGTCCAATGGGACCATGAGTGCATTGGGTGCTAAGAGTTTGGATATCCTCAACAACTTGGATAGTAGCAACAGTGTGGTGGGTAGGAAGGCTCTTAATTCTATCTTCTTCCTCCTTCTCTCTAGCCCATCTCTCTTTAAGTTTAGCCATCATCCTAATGTTTTCATTAATTTGCACTTCAATAGCATTCATAGGAGTGGTCTTCCTCTCCTCAAGAGGGGAAGTTCTAATTTTAAGCAATTCTACCTGATGGGCTAAATTGTCTACCTTTGAAGAGAGATTATCTAGTTTGTTTAGTTTTTCTTCTACACTCTTATTGAAGGCTTTTTGGGTAGTGATAAAGTCTTTAAGCATAATCTCTAGTTCAGAAGTGGAGTTCTTGGTGTTAGGATAAGCATTGTTGTTCCCATAGGAATTAGAGGGGAACGGTCTAGGGTTGCTACCAAAATTACTCCTATAAGCATTGTTATTGAAATTGTTTCTAGAGATAAAGTTCACATCTACTTGATCTTGAGCAATCAAAGAATTTAAAGGAACATCATGAGGATCAATAGGAGATTGCTTGGAAAGTAGAGACATGATCAAGTCAACTTTTTCATTTAGGGAGAAAATCTCCTCGACGGAGTTTACCTTCCTACCTGTTGGAGCGCGTTCGGTGTGCCATTGGGAATAGTTGGTCATCATCTCATAGAGAAGCCTCGTGGCAGCACCAAGTGTAGTTGACATAAAGGTTCCTCCCGCGGCCGAATCTAACAAGTTCCACGAGGTAAAGTTCAAGCCTGCATAAAAAGTTTGGATAACCATCCAAGTAGTCAAACCATGAGTAGGGCAGTTCTTGACAAGAGATTTCATGCGTTCCCAAGCTTGGGCAACGTGTTCATTATCCAATTGTTTAAAATTCATTATGTTACTCCTTAGTTGGATAATTTTAGCAGGGGGATAGTACTTCCCAATAAAGGCATCCTTGCACTTGTCCCAAGAATCTATGATATTCCTAGGCAAGGATTGAAACCAGATTTTAGCTCCTCCTCTCAATGAGAAAGGAAAAAGCTTAAGCTTAACAATATCACCATCTATTTCTCGGTACTTTTGCTTATCACAGAGCTCAACAAAATTATTTAAGTGCAAAGCAGCATCATCTCCAGCACCGGAGAATTGATCTTTCATAACTAGGTTCAGTAGAGCAGGTTTAATTTCATAAGAGGGTGCTGAAGTGGCAGGTGTAGTAATAGGCGTGCAGATAAAGTCATTGTTGTTATGACTAGTGAAGTCACACAACTTGGTGTTCTCGGTGGAACCCATAGCAGCAGCAAGCAAGATAACTATTTTTGTGATTTTTGGTAAGGGACACTAAAGCAAAAACTGAAAGGTAAACTAACAAGACTAAAAAGCAAAGATAAAAGATAGCGTGCAACTCCCCTATCTTGAAGAGTGGAGTCCCCGGCAACGGCGCCAGAAACTTGCTTGATGGCTTCTCGCCCCTCGTTGGTTACCCCAAGTGGAAGGTTTGAGATGTAGCGTAGCGGCAAATTTCCCTTGGCAAAGATACCAAGGATCGAATCCCGTGAGACTCCGAGGGTCGACAAGAAGGTGTCAATAGCGCCAGAAACTTTTGCTTGACAGGACCTGCACACAGATACAAATAACTTTGCTCCCAACGAGTACAGAGAGGTTGTCAATCCCTCCGGCCTTGTCGTTTACAAAGGATCAAACGCAGGAGATAATAGTGATAGGTATGACTGCAACTAGGAAATAAGAACAGGAAGTAAATAGCGGGTGTGATCAGTGATGGTAATATGGACCGGGGTCCCATGATGTTCACTAGTGATGTCTCTCTCCCAAAAGACGATAAAACAGCTAAGCGAGGTAAACAAATTACATCTGGGCAATTGACAGGATTATGTGCGCAAACCAATGCTAACTATGCTGTACAGAAAGGTAGAGGCTCAAAAGCATGGGCGGTACACCAAAGCAAGTAGACCGAAATCCATCTGCATCTACTACTAATCATCCACCTTGAGATATCTATCCAGAACATCTCGCTGGTATTAAGTTGCGAGTCCCACCCAAAGTGTAAACTCAAAGCAACAGACAACTGCATTAAAAGAACTTTGCGTAAAGTAAACAATCCTTGCACCCGCAAGTACAAGCACCGTTGTTTTCCCCCTTGTGGCAACAGCACATCCCCTAGATGCATGTTTCTGTCACTCAAGCTAGTCATCGAAGGGCATGAACCCACAATCAAGCATAACGTTCCCTCTTGGAGTTACTACCTACTACTCGGCCAAAGCAATAAATAGCAACGGAGAACATGCAATAATTACTCAAGAACATAAATATAAAAGAGGTGAATCAAATATATTACTCACACACAATCTGAACATAATCTCATAATCCATCGGATCCCAGCAAACTCAGCAGAGCAACAGCATAAAGATTACATATGTGCCTCGATCATGTAGGGCAGCTCACGAGGTCTAATCCATGAAGAACAAAGTGGGGAGGAGAACATCACATAGCTACTGGTCATGGACCCATGGTCCAAGGGAGACTACTCACAACTCATCCGGGAGGCGTCCATGGTGGTGGAGAAGCTCCCGGTGGTGGTTCTCCCCTCCGGCAGGGTGCCAGGAAGAGTTCTCCTGGTGCTCCCGATCTTGGAAGCGCGGCGGCGGCGGAATAGAGATGAGATCGCAAAAAAGGGTTCCGTCCTCGAGGGTTTCGGGACGCGTGCAATATATATGCCAAAGGGGGTCACCAGAGGCGGAGGTGGGGCCCCAGGCGCCCCCCTGGCACGGCCAGGGGTGGGGCCGCGCCGGGTGGCCGCCTGGGCCACCCCAGGCTCCCCTCTGGCCCTGCCTTGGTTTTTTCGGAAGCTCCCGATACGCTGATTTTTCCTGTATTTTTCCCGGAATTTTTAGGGCACTTTTAATATGGGGGAAACCTGAAATAGAAAAACAGCAGAAAACAGGAACTGGCACTGTGGTGCACTAAGTTAATAGGTTAGTCCAAATATGATCAAAAGTGTATGGAAGTGCATAAATATCATAGCAATATCACACAAAAGAGGCATGGAGCAAGCAGAAATTATAGATACGTTTTGGACGTATCAATTACAAGTTGGTATTCAGAGCCTTCTCCGACCAAGGAGCCCCCTGATTGATCGAACCGCTAACGGTTGAGTCTAGGCACACACACAAAATGTTTTGAGTCATATATATATATCGGAGAGTAGGATTTCTTTTTACTCCTCATCCCCTTCATCGCTATGGTGAGGACTCCTGACGTTGTTTTAACTACACTATTGTTTGGATTGTTCCGATATCTTTGTGATGAGAACATTGTTCTTGGTGCCTCCTATCAGTTAGGGGTTGTGGCAGTGTCCCGGGGAGTTGAGCTCCGAGGTGTTGTCGTCACAAATGTATCGTGGCAGTTCTAGAATACCAGAGGCGACCGACATCGAAAACTCATCTGTGCATGTCTGGTGGTGAGATAACCCTGACGTCATCCAGTACTGGGGGGATAGTTCAAGAGTATTGCCACACCTAGTATAGCGGATGCGTTTCAAAGGTCCGAGGTAAACAGTTTCCGAAGGTGCCTGGTTATGTGTTGACGGATGGATACAGCGGGATGTAGGATTTATTAGTTGAGTGATATGCGGTGCTTCCCCTGTATCCCCAACACCAGATTGCATAACCGGAAAGCTTCGGGAATTAATAGGTGGGATTCAAGTAGCTCTTAGGTAATCTTCCAACGGGTGCATGATATGAGGTTGGGGTTCAACATCTAGTGGAGAGGCTATCATGGGCGTTGTTGCACTAGGGGTTTGCATCTTAAAGGATCCTTGGCTATGCTGTTTCGGGGATCGCAAGGCCCTTTGTAACACGTGTCATGGGGCATTCAGCACTAACATGTGGGACGAAACCTCTATTATGTATTTGTTCCATCTGTTACCTTGTTGTTTTTATTCTATCATTTTGTTCTCCCAAGTGGCTTCTCGACAAGTTGATGTACCATTAAGCTATGGAATTCATTCGTTCGATTTTGTTCGAATGTTCATTGTGAAGACTATATGTTGCAAATATCTAGCCGTTGATTCAGCTTATCTATTATGTTGCTTCAATGGCTAACGGTTGTCATCATCTTTAGGATGGCACCTAAGAAAGTTCCCAGCCAGAACCCAGAGGGTGAAGAAGAGCGTCCACCTTCCCCTCCTCCTTCGTCTGAGGCATGGAGAGCTATTATGCAGGCAACCAATCAAAACACTCAGATGCTCATGCAGATGATGCAGAGTTTCCAAGCCAATCAAGCAAATCAAGGCAGTTAAGGGAACCAAGGCCAAGGAAATCTGTTCAATCAACCTCCCTTTGGTACTCTCAACCAATTCCTGGCAAACCAACCAAAGTGTTTCAGCTACTGTGTTGATCTGCTAGATGCTGAAGATTGGATCACACACATGAAGAAGCATTTCGAGTGCAGTAGCGTCAGACCTGGGGATTATGTCAAGTTTGCTGCTTTCCAACTCAAAGATCAAGCTGTAGATTGGTGGCAACAGTACAAAGACTCCAGAGCGGGTCGTGAGATCTCGTGGACTGACTTCTGCCGCGATTTCCATTCTCATGACATCCCTGAGCAATTCCGCAATCTGAAGCAAGGCACTATGTCTGTCTACCAATACAATGTCAAGTTCCAGAATCTTGCTCGTTATGTGAAGCAAGACATCCCCGATGCAAAGAGCCAAATCCACCAGTTCTGAGGTGGTCTGAAAGATGAACTCCAAATTGCACTCACTCTGTTAGAGCCAGATGAATTTGATCAATTCTACAACATGTCTATCAAGCAAGAGGCAGCTCAGCTCAAATGTGAAGCTTCCAAAAAGAGGATAAGAGATGTTGTTCACTCCTCCTCTTCCTCTCAAGTGGTCGCCAAGCAGCAGAAGTTCTGGATCCCACCTCCTCCAGTGCTCCGGCCTCCGAGTCACAACAAGCACTCATGTGGTCGTGGATTTTCCCACCCACCCAACCCAAGCAACCACTCCAAGTCTCAGTTCCAAGCTCCAAGATCAAGTGTTCCTCCTTCCCGTCCAGTTTCAGAGGTCACTTGCTGCAAATGTGGTTTGAAGGGTCACTATTCCAACAAGTGCACCAACCAGAGGCGCCTTCCGCCTCCTCCACCTGTGAGCAATGTTATTGTCAAGCACAACCCCAAGTCAGCAAGAGTGAACCTGATGAATGCAGCTCAAGCAGAGAATTCTTCTGATGTGATAATGGGTAACCTCTTAGTTAACTCAATTCCTACAAGAGTTTTATTTGATACTAGCGCATCGCATTGTTTCATGTCAAGACCGTTCGCTATGAAGCATGATTTTAACTCTCAATTGTTGGAAAGACTCTTGGGAATTATTTCTCCGGCATTGTCTATGAGGGCTACTACAATGATTCCGGATATCTCTATTCATATGGGCGACTACAGTTTTCTGGTTTCCCCGGTTGTTCTCGGTAACTCGGACATTGATCTTATTATTGGGATGGATTGGCTCTCGAAGCATGATGCTCTTATTGATTGTGCAAACAAGAAGGTCAATCTAACTCATCCTTCCGAAGACGTGATTATCTTCGCAGCTCGAGATAACACAATCAGGCTATTCTCTCTCAATGACAAGGGTGAGATTAATGCCATATCTCAGATTCCGGTGGTTTGTGAATATGAGGATGTATTCCCTGAAGAGCATCCAGGCATGACTCCCAATCGTCTAGTTGAATTCGTCATTGAACTTGAACCTGGTACGGAGCCAGCCTGTCGGCGTCCGTACAAGATTTCTCCCAAAGAGTTGAAGGAGTTGAAGAAACAACTCGATGAGCAAGAACGAATGGGTCTGATAAGACCAAGTACTTCTCCTTGGGGCTGCGGTGTTCTGTTTGTCAAGAAGAAGCATGGTACGAACGATTGTGCGTTGATTACTGGCCATTGAACAAGAAGGCAATTAAGAACAACTACCCGCTCCCCAACATCAATCAACTGTTCGAGCAGCTCAAAGGAGCCAAGGTTTTCTCGAAGCTTGATCTTCGGATGATCTACCATCAAATTCATATCCGTGAAGAGGATATTCCCAAGACCGCATTCAGGACAAGCTATGGCTCCTACGAGTACACAGTCATGTCTTTCGGGCTTGCAAATGCTCCACCCACCTTCTCTCGGATGATGCACTTCGTATTCAACCCCTAAACCAATGAATTCATAATCGTCCACCTCGATGATATCATGGTATCCTCCAAGAATGAAGAAGACCACGCCAAGCACCTCCGTTTAGTCCTCGACAGGCTCTGTGAGCACCATTTCTATGAGAAGTTCTCCAAGTGTGAATTCTGGCTTGATGAAGTCCTCTATCTTGGCCATATTATCTCTACCGAGGGCATTTGTGTTAACCCCGAGAAGGTTGAAGCTATTGCGAAGTGGGAACCTCCTCAGAATGTCAAGAAACTCCGAAGTTTCCTCGGTCTCGCAAGCTACTGCAGAAGGTTCGTTGAGAACTTCTCCAAGATTGCCAAGCCTCTTTCCAACCTATTGCGAAAGAATGTCAAGTACTCATGGACTCCTGATTGTGATGTGGCATTCAACACCCTCAAAGAGAAGCTCATTTCTGCTCCGGTACTTACTCCTCCGGATGAGTGCAAGCCGTATGAAGTCTTTTGTGATGCTTCATTGCAAGGTCTCGGCGGTGTTCTCATGCAAGACAAGAAGATCGTTGCATACACTTCACGTCAGCTTAAACCAAATGAGAAGAATTACCCCACACATGATCTTGAGCTAGTAGCAGTTGTTCATGCCTTGATCACGTGGAGACACCTTCTGTTGGGCAGAAAAGTGGACATCTTCACCAATCACAAGAGCCTCAAGTACATCTTCACCCAGCCAAACCTTAACCTCCGCTAGACTCGTTGGGTTGAAATGATTCAAGAGTACGATCCAAGCATTGAGTATACTCCTGGCAAGGCCAATGTCATTGCAGATACCTTGAGCAGAAAGGCCTATTGCAACAGTCTCATCCTCAAACCGTTCCAACCTGAACTTTGTGAACAATGTAGGAAGCTCAACCTCCAATTCGTTCCGCAAGGATTTCTTGCCAACCTTCAAGTCGCTCCTACCTTGGAAGATCAAATCCGTGAGGCCCAACTCAGTGATGCTATGGTGTAGAAGGCGAAACATGGTATTGCCAAGGGTACTCCCAAGTACAAGTGCTATCGCATTGATGACAGAGACACTTTGTTCTTTGAGGACGGAATTGTGGTTCCCAAAGGTGATCTCGGGAAGCTCATAATGAATGAAGCACATGACTCACTCCTCTCGATACATCCAGGAAGCTCCAAGATGTACCATGACCTCAAGCAATCCTATTGGTGGACTCGCATGAAAAGAGAAATTTCTCAATTCATGAACGAGTGTGATGTCTACAGAAGAGTGAAGGCAGAGCATCAACGTCCAGCCGGACTCCTTCAACCTCTACCTATTCCCGAGTGGAAATTCGATCACATTGAGATGGATTTCGTTACCGACTTTCCCAAGTCTAAGCGAGGAAATGATGATATCCTTGTGGTGATTGACAAGCTCACTAAAGTGGCTCATTTCCTTCCAGTCACGGAATCTATCAACGCAGCACAACTGGCAGAGCTGTATACCTACAGAATTTTCTCTTTGCATGGTATCCCTCAAGTAATCTCCTTAGATCGTGGAAGCTTGTTCACTTCCAAATTCTGGGATTCCTTCTAGTCAGCTATGGGTACCAAGATTCGCTTCAGCATAGCTTTTCACCCTCAGACTAGTGGTCAAGTCGAAAGAGTGAACCAAATTCTTGAAGATATGCTCTGGGCATGTGTAATCTCCTTTGGTATAAAATGGGAAGATTGCCTTCCATTTGCCGAATTCTCCTACAACAACAGCTTCCAAGCAAGTGTAGGCAAAGCACCGTTTGAAATTCTCTATGGCAGAAAGTGTCGTACCCCTCTCAACTGGTCCGAGACTGGTGAACGTCAACTCCTTGGAAATGATTTGATCTTAGAGGCCGAAGAAATGTGCAACGTCATACGTGAGAATCTCAAAGCCGCGCAATCGCGCCAAAAGAGCTACTATGGCGGCAAACACCAAGATTTGGCTTTCGACATTGGAGATCATGTCTATCTCCGTGTTTCTCCCATGAAGGGCACTCAGAGGTTCGTTATCAAGGGCAAGCTTGATCTAAGACACGTGGGCCCTTTCAAGATACTTGGCAACAGGGGCGATCTAGCCTACCAACTCGTGCTTCCCTCCAACTTTGCAAATGTGCACGATGTGTTTCATGTGTCACAACTCCTCAAGTGCTTCAAGACGCCTGAACGCACCATTCCTTTCAAAGAGATTAATCTTTAGCAAGACTTGTCTTACCGTGAGCACCCCGTTGCTATCCTTGAAGAAATTGAGCGCAAAACCTGCAACAAGTCCATCAAATTCTTGAAAGTCAAGTGGAGAAGCTACATGGGAACGAGAAGGTCATCTCCGTTCCGAGTATCCCGCTTTCTTTAAATCCTAGATCTCTGGACGAGATCTTTTTGTAGTGGAGGAGATTTTGTAACGCCCCGGATGTAAAACTTCCCAATATGGCATTATATGCATCGTTGCCTTAATCAATTCCATTTTGGGCTCTTCCTTCATTTCGGGTTTCTTCGTTTTTGTCTTGTGCGTGTATTGCTTGTCACCATGTCATTTTCATTATGTGCATTGCATTGGCATAGTCTCTTTTACATCCGTGTGTAGTTGCATCGTCTCCATTCTCTCCATTGTTCGTTTCGAGTTCTGACACTCACACACGTGCCCGTCGCACCTCTCAAGCCTTTGTTTCGTGAGTGGGTAAAAAAACATACGCGGAATGGGCCGAGAGTTGTCGAGTGGTCTTGGTATACCACCGGTAGACCGCCTGTCAAGTTTCGTTTCGTTTGGAGGTCGTTTGATACTCCAACGGTTAACCACGTGGGCCGAAAACCCCTATCTCTTTTGGCCCAGCACCCCTCCACAACATCCCACTATCCCAACACAACCACCTCTATCCTCTCGGTCGTTGGATCGTGATCGTGTGGGCGAATACCGCACCTCATTTGGACACTCCTAGCTCCCTCTACCTATAAAAGGGAACCTCCCCTCCATTTTTCGGGTAAAACCCTAGTCCCGAGCTCCTCCGCGCCGTCGGACACGTCCGCCGATGGCCACACGGGTCCACCTCCGCCCAGCCACGTCGCCCCAGCCAATAGCCTTGCGCCACCTCAGCGCGCCGCCGCCCCGGCGAATATGGCACCACCATGTCATCACGCCGGATCCCGTCTCCCGCTCCACCGCGTCGAAGCCCGTCGGGCCCAGGCGGGGCCCACCCGGCCCGAGCGCACCGCCGACCGACCGCCGCCCGTCCACTCAACGGCCCGTGCGCCGCTCCCCGCTGTCTCCACCTCCGGCTTTGGCCCAGTCCGCCGCGGGCAACTCCGCGTCCCCGCCGCCAAGCTTCGCCGCCACCCCGTGCCACGGCCGCCGCCGGCCGGGTCCCCCGCACCGGCTGCCGCCGGAGCTCGCCCCGGCCGCCGACCGACCACCGCCGCACCTCGGCTTCAACCCAACGGCGCTACCACCGCGCCTCCTCACCACCATCTTCGCTACCTCGCCATCTCCTTCACCTCTGGCGAGCTCTGGCGAGCAACTCCGGCGAGATCCTTCTCGGTCTGGATCAGGACCAGATCCACCCACTCCTCCAACCAACACCCCGTCCCGGATTCCTCCGTCCCACACGACTCCGTCCATGTTTGACTTTTCGGAGGGGTAAAAATCCACCAAGTCCCAGATCCTTGTAATTTTGTGCCCTCTTTGCCATGTCACAACTTGATGCTCGGTGCTCCGTTTTATGCATATGATATATCAAAATGTTCGTCTTGTGATGCTCTCCATGATGGATGCATTTGTGTACATGTTAGGTTGCATTATGCCATGTTTAACCCTATTGCAAAAGTGCATGTGGCTGATAAGTTTCTAAAGTTGTTATGAGATGACGTTTTGTCTTTTTCTTGTGAATTAATCCATGTGTCATATGAGCCAGGTGTCAACATGAGTTTTGCTCATTGGAATGTGCTCTACATGATAGATTTATTTTCATGCCATGCTATGTCTTGAGATGAGTGCATCAAGCTTATTAACATGCCATCGTGATGTTAAATTTCTGCTAAGGCTGAATCTGTTAATTTTTATGCCATGTTTCCATGAGGCTACCGTCATTGTTGTGCATGGTTAGAGTTGTCCAGTGGGTGTTCCTTGATATACATGCTATGCTCTAGCTATCCATGCTCTTGTTTGCCAGGATGGCTTGTTGTACCTTGTTGTTTACATGCTCTTAAGTTGCTATAAAATGATTCTATCAGCCTTATCAGCAAGTTCAATTTTGCCATGTGAATAGCTAGTGTTCTATGCATCCTATGACCATGTTCTTGCCATGAGTAGCTTCATAAACATGTCTTCTTGTTGTTGGTTATATTCACATGCCATGCTATGCTTTGAGATGAGTTGCACAAGATTGCAAACATGCTTACTTGTCGTTGTTGCTGCCATGCCTTGTAATTTTCAATAAGTCTGAGAAATCTGTTAACTTGTTGAATCTTGCCATGCTTGTTTAATTGTGTTCCAGTAAGTTTTTGGGTGTGCTATGAGTTCATGCTTGTTAAGAATCATGTCTACTTCACATCCATTCCTTTTGTCTTCATGTTTGGGTGTTGTAGCATAATTATACCTTGCTCCAAAGATGTCATGTGGATGTTAACTGCAGTTTTGCATTGCATCTTGTTTTGCTTGCCATTTGCAGACCGTGCATCCGTTTCCCGTGATCTTTATATCGTTTTCGACCGAAATCTTCCCCTCTATCTAGTGGCTTGCTTGGTTGCCCAAGATGAAGTCATTTCCATCGTCTTCTCCTTTAGGCTCGAGAGCATCCTCATGCATACGCACATCATACTTGCATTCCATGTCATGTCTTGCATCATGTTGATTGTGCATTGCACCGTGATTGATCGTGTACCGTTGTTGTTCTCTTGTATTGGGTAGAGCCGGGAGCCGATACCGAGTTCGAGGATCTTGTCGAGACTGAGTTTGAGGAGTCGTCTTACCACTCAATCGACCACTTACCAGGCAAGATGACCGGTCCCCGATATCACCTCTATCTTTGCCTTGCTAGTTGTCTCGCTCTATAGTTATGCCACGATGCCTATTCTTGTTTGTCAGCCTCCTATGTTCCCATGAAACACTCTAACCGCCTTCGTAGATTGGCTAAGTACGCTTTTGCTCAACCCCTCTTATAGCATTGTTAGTTGCAGGTGAAGTTTGAAGATTGCTCCATGTTTGGACTTGTTTTTTTGGGATAACACTTACTTAAATTAATGAACATATATATTGGTAATGGGTGGAAGGCTTGGCCTTCTGCTTGGTGTTTTGTTCCACTCATGCCACCTTAGGACCCGATAAACCAGTGTTATGTTCCTTGATTTTGCGTTCCTAACACGGTTGGGGTTTATGGGCTCCCCTTGATAATTCGCACTGCTTAAAGCTTTTCCACCAAGGCCCAACATTTGTACTACCATTTGCCAAACAACTAAAAAATTGCATAGGGAGTTATAAACCCGAGTTCTTAATCAACCCCCAGGCCAGTGCTCCTCATGAGTGTTGGTCCAACCTAGAGCACCTTGCGTCGCTCCCTTGGCAACTTGGACTTCAGCGATACGTAAGCTTAGCTCATCCGGTCGTGGCCTGAGACGAGATATGCGTGGCTACTATCAGGGTGTCGGCACGCCGGGAGGTCTTGCTGGATTAGTTTTACCTTTGTCGAAATATCTTGAGCACAGGATTCCGAGAATACTCGGGTCTTCCCAATTTGGAGTTGCGACTCCGCAGATCCTGAGCTTGTGATGGGCTAAGTTGGGTCACCCATGCAGGGTTTTGAATTTTCGAAAGTCGTGCCTGCGGTTATGTGGCAGATGGGAATTTGTTATTATCCGGTTGTAGATAACTTGACACCATATCCTTAAGAATAACTACCTGTGTGAGTACTGTGATGGTCTCTTTTCGAAAGGGGTTTTGGAAAGTGAACACGGTGGGGTTATGCATGAACGCGAGTGATACATCCATTTTGCATCATGCTTTTATGTTGATATTTATTGCACTTTGGGCTGTTATTACCTGTTATGTCACAATACTTATGCCTTTTCTCTCTTATTTTACAAGGTTTACATGAAGAGGGAGAATGCCGGCAGCTGGAATTCTGGGCTGGAAAAGAAGCAAACTTTGGAAACCTATTCTGCACAACCCAAAAAGCTCCGAAACTCCACAGGACACCGTTTCAGAAAATATAAAAAAATATCTGGCGAAAGAAGATCACCAGGGGGGCCACCACATGTCCACGAGGGTGGGGGGCGCGCCCCCTGCCTCATGGGCCCCCCGATGGCCCCCCGATTCTCATCTTCTCCTATATGAGGTGTTTTGACCTGGAAAAAATCAAAAGGAGGTTTTCGGGACCAGACGCCGCCGTATCGAGGTGGAACCTTGGCGGAAACCAATCTAGGGCTCCAGCGGAGCTGTTCTGCCGGGGATACTTCCCTCCGGGAGGGGGAAATCGTCACCGCCGTCATCACTAACACCTCTCCCATTTTGGGGAGGGCTATCTTCATCAACATCTTCATTAGCACCATCTCCTCTCAAACCCTAGTTCATATCGTGTCGGGGGAAACTGTCCGCCACGAACACCTATGGGACCGGAGCCCCTTGTCTGTGCGGTACGAGGGCGGAGGGAGCACAAAGAGCAGATCGTAGCGAGCACGCGGGCAGTTTTACCCAGGTTCGGGCCGCGGTAGACGCGTAAAACCCTACTCCTGCTTGGTTGTGTATTAAGTTTGAGCGCTCGGGAGCTTGAAGAAGCAGCTACACCCAGCGCGAGAGTGATCTAGGTTCCGAACCCCCTCCACGTTGTGCATGGGCCTCCTTTTATAGTGCAAGGGGTCACCGACAGGTGTCAACGTAGGAGAAAGGGGTAAAAAAGTAAAAGAGGTGGTAGTTGTAACAGTGCGGGAACAGTGGAGCTACAGTACAGAACAGTGGTCTATACCTACTTTAACAGTGGGGGACAAGGGCATTTAATGCCCGTCGCCGTCGACCCCAAAAGCTCCCGCCTTAGCGTCTCCGTCCGCCACGGCGACGGATCCATCACCGTGGAGTGCCACCGTGTACCCCAGGCTGCACAGCCATCTGCCACGCGCCCCTGGATAGGCCCCAGGGTGACGCGTGGGCCGATGAGCTGGAGCGCGGGCACACAGCGCAGCCTTCCCGGCAAGCACCTTGCCGGGGCCTTGATCTTGCCGGGCCCGAGAGCTTGTCGCTCCCCGGGCCCCTTGCCGGGGCGCATATAGTGCCGAGGCGTTGTCTTCTAATCTTCCTGGCAAGCCCCTCTTGCCAGGGTCTTGTGTTAGCGGGACAGTCTTGAGCCTGGTACGGCCTTCCCGGCAAGCTCCTCTTGCCGGGGTCTTGGTCTTCTTCCTTGTATACTTTGTCTTTGAATGGTTTAATAGGGAGCAGGAAGGTCTCCGGCGAGCACGCAGTAATCCTTGCCGCGGGAAGCTGCAACTGCCCGTGCACAAGTTGGGGTACTTAGGTACCCCCTACCTTAGTACACCGACAGGAGCCCCCGGGCCTGGGCCACACACGGTGCCGAGCGCTGTTGGGCCAGGCCCAAAACAGTGCACGGGCACCCGCGGCCCGCGGCGCGCCGAATCCACTTCCATATCCGCCGCACCCCACGGTAACGGCACACGTCGATCGCGGCGCCGTGGGATGGGACGTGCCCACGATCTCTTAATGGAAAGGGCGAAACGCCCCCCACTCCCCCATAAAAGCAGAGGGAGCGGGCGCGGTTCCCCTCCTTGCGCTCTCATTACGTCGTCTTCCTCCTCCAAAGATTCCTTCTTGCGCTCTGCCTCCACATCTCCGCCGCCGCCGAGCTCTTCGTCCCCCTCCTTCCACCGCGTCCGCCATGGCCCCAAAGACCGACAAGGCGAAGGCGGAGAAGGCCAAGCGGGAGAAATCGGAGCAAGCGGCCAAGCTCATCGCGTACCGGAAGCGGCACGTCGTCTTCCCGCCGAAGCTCGGCGTGCGGGAGCTCTGGAACAAGTATTACTTGTTCTGGTCCAAGGGAACCGACGCGCATCCCCGCACGCGAGCATACCCGGCCGCCGCCAAGGACAGCTATCCCGGCGGGTACTACTTCTTTGCTGCCTTTTTCCATTGTGGTCTCTGTCCTCCTTTCTCAAACTTCTTCTGCGACGTCATGAACACATATGGCTTCCATCTGCTTGACTTCACCCCCAACGCCATTCTCACCATGGCCGTTTTCGCACACATGTGCGAAAACTTCATAGGAGTCCACCCCAATGTAGCCCTCTTTAGACACTTCTTCACTCCTAGAGCCGAGGCCGATGCCCCCCTCTCCGGAGGAATTTCTTGGATCTTTCGTCTGAATAAGAAAGGGGCGTACTTGCCGGGGGAGCTCCGCGGCAAGTGGGAGGAATGGCGAGCGGAGTGGTGCTGGATCGTAGAAGACCAGCCGCAAGCCTTTACCGCGCCGCGCACAACGCCCATCGTGCGCGGCAGGGACTGGAGTGAGCTGGACTCGGACGACGTCAAGCTCAACATCGCCCTCGTCCGTATTCTTCGTCTTCGGTTGGCCAATCTGTCAGTTGCCGAGGTGGGCGCAGATTTCCTCCGCCGGCGCATCGCCCCTCTCCAAGACCGGAAGAGGCCGGCCTGGGAGTACGGCGGCCCGGCAGACATCATGAGGCTGCGCCCCGGGCTCAATTTCAACTTCACCACTCTGGAGCTGCGGGGAATGGTACGAGAACTCTTCAAGTACGACCCGACGCACCCCGAGTGGTTCAGGACTCCCCGGGAAGTGGTGCCGCTCTGCAACAACGCCGTCAGGGATCGGATCCTCGCCATGATGCCCATGTGTGACTCGCATGGCTTGGACCGCACGTGGATCGCCCCGAAGCCCATCGACGTCCTCAACTTCTACGACAACCTCGCCGAGGTGGCGAAGAACAAGGAGGACCTCAAGCTGCACACGCGGGACACCACCGACCAGGAGATCGCCTACATAGCTTCTCGGGCTGAGGAGGCCGCCGCAGCCGCGGCGGCAGGAGTCTTCGGATTCTCGCCGGAGGAGGCGGAGGCTGAGGACGCGTCCACCCAGGCGGAGGAGGCGGAGATCCGCAGGTTGCTGAATCTTCCACCCGACGCGCTCGCCGGGGTCCCCTCGCTGAGGCACTCCGGGATCCACGGGATCGCGGCGGAGGCCGCGGCAATGGAGGGCACCGCCGGAGGGAGCAGAGGCGCCGCGAGGGGCAGAGGCGCCAAGGGAAAGGGGGCCGCGGCGCAGGACGCCGGGCCCAGCGAGCCGGCCGGGGCGGAGGAGGAGGAGGAGGAGGCCGAGGACTCCGGCGGATCCACGGAGTTGTACGCCGACGACCTCTCCTCGTCGGAGAGCTCTCCGCCCCCGGCAAGCCCGAGGCAGTCCTCGGCAAAGCGCCTCCGCAAGGCGGCGACGGGGGAGAGGGCGCAGGCGCCCCGGCAACAGCCACCTCGCCGGGCAGCTCCCCGGGGGAGCCAAGCCGCGCCAAGGCCGTCCGGCGCACCAGCCGCAGCGGAGGCGGCCCGTGCGCGGACCACGACGGAGGCGCCCCGCAGGCCGGCAGCGAGCCGGCAGGGGTCTTCTCGGAGCGGAGCAACGGCTCCGCCCGCCCCTCGGGCGCCGGCAGCCACAGGGGCTGGGTCTTCGCAGCCCCCAGCCCCGGTGAACACCAAGCGCGCGAGGGAGTCTTCGTCTTCTGCTCCTTGCGCCGACGCGCCCACGGTGGAGTATGACTTCTCCGCCCTGAGCGAGGACGACGAGGAGGACCAAGAGTAAGAATCTAAGACTTTTATATCTTCTTGATCTTTTGTCTTGGTTTTTTTTTTTGTTGGTGTTGATTCTGTTCATTGCTCTGGTTCCAGGACCCTGGCCCATCGCGCGGCGAAGAAAGCCAAGGCGCCCGAGGTCGAGGTCGCGGAGGACTCGGCAGCTGCGGCAACAGAGGGTGTGCCGGAGCCGAGCCTGCCGGACCCGAGCGCTGCTCCGAGGAGCAGCCCCCAGCGCAGCCCGCAGCGCAGCCCCCAGCGTAAGTCTGGGGTTTTCTCTTTTCGCTTGTCGGGGTACGCCTGAGGGTTTGGTTCTGTCTTCATGTCTTGATGTTTCTTGTCTTGTTCTGTGCAGAGGTGGAGCCACAGCGGGAAGAGCGCCCGGAGACCACCGTCGAGGAGCCACAGGCCCCGCCATCCCCGCCAAGGCAGAACTCTCCGGCAAGGGAGAGTGCTCCGCCAAGGGCGGGTACTCCGCCGAGGCAGAGTACCCCGCCAAGGGCGAGCAGCCCGGCGAGGGCGGCCACTCCGCCAAGGCCGAGCTCCCCGGCGAGGGAGCCCGCCGCTGAGGACGTCCGCCAAGGTATATTTTGTGACTTGTCTTCTTGGCTTGCCTCTTTTTTGGATATTTGCTTGAGTCTTGAACTTCTCTTTCTTCTTCTTCTTAGATCTTCCTCCTCCTGCGCCTATGGAAACGGAGGTTATCATTCTCGAGGAGGAGGACGCGCAGGGCGGCGGCGGCGATGCTCCTGTCGTCGAGGAGATGGCCGAGGCCGCCGAGCCGGCCGCGCAGGAGACTGCCCCGGCTGCGGACGCAGCGGCTGGGGAGAGGGACGGTGACCGCACCGCCAACCCGGAGGCGGCGGGAGCATCAGATGCTGCACCGGTTACCGGCCCCTCCGCCAGCGAGGAGCAGAGGTACTATCTCGAGGCCCCCAATGGCGTCTTCATCCAGATGCCTTGGGGGTCTTCATCGCGAGCTCCTGCGGAGGGCGAGGCGTTCGACGGAGAAGTCCTCGCCTCCGCAGGCCTGAAAATTGTCGAGGCGCCCGGCGGGAGTGAGGGGCCCGAGGAGGAGAGATTGCTCCACCAGCTCCTGGCCCTTTACCGGGCCAGGCAGGCGAAGCTGGCCTCTCGGGAGGCTCTTGCCGCCAAGGCCGCGGCAGAAATGGAGAAGCGTGCGGCGAAACTCAGCGCCGCCAATCAGGCTGCCCTCCGCCAGGTGGCGGAGGAGCGTGAGCGTCTCGCCGGCGAGTACCAGGAGTGGGTACTCGAGAAGGCCGAAGCTGAAGAACAGCAGCGTCTCGCCGGGGTGGAGATGTCCCGGCGAGAGGGAGAGCTCGCGCAGCGGAAGGTCGAGCTGGACTCCCATGAGGAGGACCTTGCCGCCCGCGAGGCTGCCCTTGGCGGGGAGCTGAAGGAGGCGAAAGCCGCCGCGGTTGCCGCGGAAGACGCCAAGAAAGAGCTCGCCGCCAAGGTTGAACAGTTGGAGAAGGCGATGAAGGTGAGCGCCGAGAAGGTTGCCGCGCTCATCTTGGAGCGCGAGAAGGATGCTCACACAAACTCCGAGCTTCAGGTGAGTCTCTCCAAGAGGGGCGACCAGCTAAAGGCCGCCAAGGACTCCATTGAGGACTTGGAGCTGAAGGTCACCACTCTGAAGGAATCGCTCGACGCTGCCCGGGCTCAGGAGACCAAGTTGAAGGATGAGCTCCGCAAGGAGCGGACCTTGGTGGAGAACGTCAACAAGGCGTCCGAGCTCTTCCGGCAGACTATTGAAGTGTGGACCGAAGAGCTGGTTTCTTCTGCGTCCAATATTGACCAGGAGTTGCTGGCGTTGAAGGTCGAACATCTCATCTACTCACCGGATCCGGATCTCCCGCACAGCGCCAGGCTCAGCCTCTTCTTCAGAGGGGTCGCGCCGGCCCTTGCAAGTCTCCGGAACCGCATCCCCGCGCAGCTGGCCGAGGAGTCGCGCCGGCTCTGCGCGGGAACTCTGGAGCGGGTGCTGACGAAGATCGTGTACCGCAACCCGGGAATCAACCTCACGAACGTTCTTCGCAGCTTGCCGGCTGATGCAGACACGGAGGCCCTGAAGGAGCAGGTCGGCCACATCATCGCCAAGGTGGCAAAGCTTGGCAGGAAGGAGGGCGACCGCGTAGACTAGGGCTCCATTTATCTTTATCTTTTTGTTGCTGCACATTATGTCATGAACTTATTAGTCCATGGCGACAAGTTATCCTCTGTAAGATATTTACTCTATTTTGATCAATCAGTGCAATGTTATCTTCCTTGTTTCAATCTTTGACTTTGTATGTTTTCCACCCTACGCTCCCGGGGAGCATGCCGGCAAGGGGCCTTTGCCGCGAGCGTTGAGTGCTGGACTCTGAGCAGCCTGCTGGCCAAGGTCTTCGCCGGCAAGCAACCTTGCCGCAGCTAGTCGCAACGCACTTAGCTTGCTGAGCGTACTCGGAAACGAAGCAAGGGCGCGACACTTGTCGCAGCTCACTTAAATCGTTGAGTGAACTCGAAAACAAGATAAGGGTGCGGCAAGCTACGTGTAGGCTCCTCCGCGCACAGGTTTTCCATACAAAGTGTGACTGTTCAAGGAAGACAACTTAAATTTGAAATTTGAACTGGTCAAATCTAACAACTTATCTCTCATATGTTGCTTTGCTTATGTTGCTTGCTTTCCGGTAAGGCTTCTCTTTCTTGAACAGCACTCGGTTCCTCCTCCACCTCCTTCCCCCCCCGGCAAACTTGTGCGCGAGGAACGTTCCTTTTGCTTAAGAGGAAAGAAAAGGGAGAGGGAAACAAGTATATGGCCTTTCGGCGTGCTAATGCTTACCGTATACTTGAGTGTTGCATCAAACGCCAAATAGAACATGCAAATAGCAAAGAAAGGCATGCAAAAGGCGATCGATGCGAAAAACACGAAAACTTTACTGATGCGCGGGGTCTGCGCCCGGCTTTGTACAAAGGGTTACATGCAACAGCGGCAAAGCTTGTACAAAAAGGTGGTTGCCGGAGCGGATCACGGCAACCGCGCCTTAGGGATGAAACTTGCGAAGATTCTCTATGTTCCAGGAGTTGCTCACCGGTAAGCCTTCTTCGGTCTCGAGGCGGACAGCGCCGGGCCTCGTAACTTGTCTCACCCGATAAGGGCCTTCCCACTTCGGCGTCAACTTGTTGGAATTCTTGGCGGACTGAACACGCCGAAGAACAAGGTCGCCTTCCTCGAGACTCCTGGCCTTGACTTTGCGGCTATGATAGCGGCGCAAAGCTTGCTGGTATCGAGCAGCTCGTACAGCAGCCTGGAGACGTCCCTCCTCAAGGAGCAATGCGTCATCTTGCCGCAGTTGCTCTTGCTCGAGCTCATCATAAGCGAGCACTCGAGGAGATCCGTATACGAGTTCCGTGGGGAGAACTGCTTCTGCTCCATAGACTAGAGCAAAAGGTGTCTGTCCGGTGGCTCGACTTGGTGTCGTTCTGATTGACCAAAGAGCCGCCGGGAGCTCCTCTATCCAATTTCTTCCGCACTTGCGCAGCCTGTCAAAGGTCCTTGTCTTGAGTCCGCGCAGCACTTCAGCATTTGCCCTCTCCGCTTGACCGTTGCTCCTCGGGTGAGCAACAGAAGCGAAACAGACCTTGGCGCCAAGGTCTTGGACGTATTGCATGAAGGTGCGACTAGTGAATTGCGTACCGTTGTCGGTGATGATCCTGTTAGGGATCCCGAAACGGCAAACAATCGACCTGAAGAACCTGACTGCTGACTGTGCTGTCACCTTCCTCACTGGCTCCACTTCTGGCCACTTTGTGAACTTGTCGATTGCAACGTACAAGTACTCAAAGCCCCCGACAGCACGAGGGAAAGGGCCGAGGATATCGAGCCCCCAGACCGAGAAGGGCCATGACAAAGGGATTGTTTGGAGAGCTTGAGTTGGCTGATGGATTTGCTTCGCATGGAACTGGCATGCTTCACACTTGGTTACTAGTGCAGTTGCATCTTGGAGGGCTTCTTGCCAAAAGAACCCTTGCCGGAAAGCTTTCCCGGCAAGCGCCCTTGCGCCAATGTGGTGGCCGCATATGCCTCCGTGTATTTCCGCCAACAGCTTCTGTCCATCTTCTCTGGAGATGCACTTCAACCTGACACCGTTGAGTCTCCTTCTGTATAGCTCGTTATCCACGAACTGATACATACTTGACTGCCTGGTTATCTTCTCTATCTCTTGAGGGTCGTCGGGAAGTTCTCCAGTTTGCAGAAAACGGACGATCTGCTGTGCCCATGCCGGAGCCCGAGGCTCGACGGCAAGGACTAAAGGCTCGAGGGCCGCTGCGGGAACCTCAGCTTCTACGGCAAGGACCTCTGGTCCTGCCGGAGCAGACGGTCCCCCGGCAAGCTCGCCGTGGCGAGGCTTGCCGGGAACGTTTGCTTCAACTGTACAAGCCCGAGGACTTGCAGGAGCAAACTGTTCCTCAGCGTTCTGGTTGTTGATCTTGGGGACCTTGGCGGCGGCTTCAGGAAGATCCGCCGGCAAGTAGTCGCCGGAGACCAACTTTCTCTTCTTGGACTACCCAATTGATGGTGTAACGGATGGTTGAGTCAGCTTGAGCAAGAAGGTCCCTGGTTCCACAGGTAACTTCATCGCGGCGCACTTTGAAAGGCTATCTGCAATTTCATTTTGAGCTCTCGGGACGTGCTCCATCTGCAAACCTTCAAAGTGCTCTTCAAGCTTTCTCACTTCATCAACATAAGCTTCCATCAAAGGGCTCTGATAGCTCTTGTTAACTTGCCGGACCACCAACTGAGAATCGCCCCGCACAATCAGCTTTCTGATCCCAAGTTCGGCCGCAATCCTGAGGCCGGCGAGCAAGCCTTCATATTCTGCAGTGTTGTTTGTCGCTTGCTCCCTGGGAAAGTGCATCTGGATAATATATTTGAGGTGCTCTCCGGTGGGCGCGATGAGTACCACGCCGGCACCGGCGCCTTGCAGCGAGAAGGCACCGTCAAAATACATTACCCATTCACTTGTCGCTTCTTGTACGGGTGCACTTGTTTCTTGAACTTCTTCTTCTGGTGTCGGGGTCCATTCAGCTATGAATTCTGCCAAAGCTCGGCTCTGTATGGTTGAAGTACTCTCAAATTTGAGTCCAAAGCTCGACAGCTCCAGTGCCCACTCGACGATTCTGCCTGTTGCTTCTGGATTGTGCAATATCCTCTTCAACGGAAAGCGAGTGACCACTGTTATCTCATGGGCTTGGAAGTAATGGCGCAGCTTTCTTGAGGCCATGAGGAGACCAAAAAGCAACTTTTGCACACCAGAGTACCTTGACCTAGCCCCCTGGAGAAGGGAACTTACAAAATACACTGGGCGCTGCACCATCTTCTTCCGCACTTCTCCTTGCTCCTGCGCAGAGTCTTCCTTGTCGGGACCAGAGCTTGTCGGGACAGCCCCCTGCTTGTCGCTGGATTCGCTTGCCGGTGGTGCTGACTCCTCGTCGGACTCCCTCTCCGCTACTAACGCAGCACTAACCACCTGGTTGGTTGCCGCTAAGTATAACAACAACTTTTCCTGTGGTCTAGGTGCGACAAGTATAGGAGTGGAGGACAGGTACCGTTTCAAATCCTGCAACGCCGCCTCCGCTTCCGGAGTCCACTTCATGGGACCTGCCTTCTTCAAGATTTTGAAGAAAGGTAGGGCGCGTTCTGCAGACTTTGAAATGAACCTACTGAGGGCAGCAACACAACCTGCAAGCCTTCTGACATCCTTGACGCGCTTCGGGGCCTCTATCTGCTCAATGGCTTTGATCTTGTCGGGGTTGGCTTCAATCCCCCTCTGTGATACAAAGAACCCGAGAAGCTTGCCGGAGGGGACTCCAAAGACGCACTTCTCGGGGTTCAACTTGAGCTGTATCCTGCGCAGGTTCTGAAATGTTTCTTCCAAGTCTTGAATCAGGGTTTCCTTGCTCTTGCTTTTCACCACGATGTCATCCATGTAAGCTTCTACATTCCTATGGATCTGTGGCTCAAAAGCAGTGTACACTACCCTTGCAAAGGTTGAGCCTGCATTCTTCAGTCCAAATGGCATGCGTATGAAGCAATAAGTGCCACATGGAGTGATAAATGCAGTCTTCTCTTCATCTTCCTTGGCCATGAAAATCTGATGATAGCCTGAGTATGCATCAAGAAAGCAGAGTAGCTCACATCCGGCAGTGGAGTCAACGATCTGGTCAATGCGCGGCAAAGGGAATGGATCCTTGGGACATGCTTTATTGACATCGGTGAAGTCTATACACAGCCTCCACTTCCCGTTGGCCTTGCGCACGACAACTGGGTTTGCCAACCACGTCGGATGGATCACACCTCTAACTAGGCCTGCTGCTTCTAGCTTCTTGATTTCTTCGTTGATGAACTCTTGGCGCTCCACGGCTTGCTTCCTCACTTTTTGCTTGATAGGCCACGCATGAGGACAGACAGCAAGCTTGTGCTCAATCACCTTCCTGGGAACACCGGGGATGTCAGATGGTTGCCAGGCAAACACATCGACATTCGCCCGCAGGAAGGCAACGAGCGCGCTTTCCTATTTGCTGTCAAGGGTTGCACTGATGGTGAAGGTACCACCAGTGCCATCCTCCTGCGCGGACACTTTCTTGGTTGCCGGAGGAGCAGCCATTCCTTTCTTACTCTTGCCGGTGGAGCTCGATGGAACGTCCTCGACGGCAGCGCAGCACTCCGAAGAGGTGCGGTTGCCGGAGTGGGTCCCAGAGCACTTGCCGGACATGGTCTTCGTCTTCTTCCCCCCGGGAGCTTCAGCGGCAAGGGTATCCTTCTCGGCCGCAGCTGCTGCATCCCGGTAAATCTTGTCGGCGCAAATAAGCGCATCCTTCTTGTCGCTATGGACAGTGATGACGCTTATCGGCCCCGGCATCTTCAGCACGTTGTAGGCATAATGGGAAGCTGCCATGAACTTTGCGAGGGCAGGACGGCCAAGTATTCCATTGTAGGGCAATGGAATATCGGCGACGTCGAAAGTGATGCGCTCAGTCCTGAAGTTGAGCTCCCCGCCAAAGGTCACTGGCAGAGTGATCTTTCCCTTGGGCTTGCTCCTTCCCGGATTGATTCCTTGGAATGAACCGGTCTCTTCGAGCTCGCCATCTTGAATCTGGAGTTTCTTGATCACAGCAGAGGAGATCAAGTTCAGCCCGGCCCCGCCGTCAACCAACATTTTGGTGACCTTGAGGTTGCGGATGGTGGGAGAAACCAGCATCGGCAAGCACCCGACCGCGGTGGTGCGGTCAGGGTGATCCCCAAGGTCAAAAACGATGGGCGTGCTGGACCATTTGAGGAGCCTGCGCGACTCCACGGGCGGCTCCGCTGCGTTTACCTCACGCACCCACTGCTTGAGTTGGCGGTGGGAGGTATGCAGGGAGGCGCCACCGTCGACGCACAGGACCTCCGTAGCCTTCTGGAACTCCTGCTCGCTATTCTCGTCGTCCCCCATGTCTTCATCGTCGTCTTCGTCGTTGTCGCGGCCCCGGGGAGGTCGATCTCCTTGCCGCTGCTTAGCCTTGCCGCGGCGTCCTCCCCGGCCGTTGAACGGCCGCTTCTTGCTGGGCTCTTCCCCGCCACCTTGGGCCTTCTCCTTGTCGCGCCTCTCGTACTCAGCTTTTTGCTGCTCGACGAGGTACTCGACGCGCTTGCAGTTGGAGAGATCGTGACCCTTGGTGCGGTGAATCTTACAGTATTGCTTGTCGGAGCTACCCGGCTTGTCGGCCGCCGCTGCAGGGGCAGGCTCCTTGCCGGAGCCGCCAGCCTGCGCGTGCTTGGCGGGGGCCTCCTTGCCGGACTTCTCGACGGCAAGCACCTCCTTCTTGCCCTTCTTCCTGTTGTTCCGCCGCCGGCTCTTCTTTGCCGGGGCGGCGTCGTCGCTGTCGCTTCCCGCGCCAGTATCTTCCCCGGGGAGTCTCCTCCCCTCTTCCGCGCGTGCGCACTTGTCAGCAAGAGCATAGAGCTCGCTGACGTCCCGAATCTTCGTCATCGCCATCTCCTCACGCATGCGGCGGTTACGCACGTTCTGATGGAACGCGCTGATAACCGCGGCAGGGTGAACGTCAGGGATGTTGTGCTGCACCCGGCTGAAGCGTTGGATATACTTGCGCAGGGGCTCGCCCTCCTTCTGGGCCAAGATGTGGAGATCGCTCTCCTGGCCATGGGGTTTGTGGCCGCCGGTGAAGGCGCCGACAAACTGGTGGCAGAGGTCGGCCCAAGAAGAGATGGAACCTTCCGGCAAGTGCATGAGCCACGAACGGACGTTCGGCTTTAGCACAAGCGGGAAGTAATTCGCCAAGATCTTCTCGTCGCGCCCCCCGGCAGCTTGCACTGCGATAGTGTAGACGCTGAGAAACTCCGAGGGGTGCGTCTTGCCGTCGTACTTCTCCGGTACGTCGGGCTTGAAATTCTTCATGCTGGGCCACTGGACGCGCCGCAGCTCGCGGGTGAACGCAGGGCAGCCTGCCGCGTACGGCAAGTCGCCTGGTTCACCGGGCGCGTGCACGTCGACAGTGTTCCCAGCTCTCTTGTCAGATTGTCGCCGAGCTTCTCGGCGGCGCTCGATTGTGGTCCGAGCGTCTTCATCTCGCCGGTCGTCGAGGACCTGGCGCTGGTTCCGACGGGCCCGCGGGTCCGACGAGGCCGTGGAGCCGTCGTCGGGGTTGTTCCGGCGGGGCGGCGTCTTCTGCTTCTGCGGCGGGGAGTGCACGCTTGTCGCACCCCCGGCAGTCTTGTCGCCGATAGCCTTCGTCTTCTCAGCCTGCCGCGGCCGTGAGGTCGACGGCTGCTGTGGAGAGTCGTTGTTGGCGAAGTCTATCAGGCTCCGGATGGTGGCCCTCCATTCTTCGGCCTTGTCGGCCGCCGGAGGAAAGTCGAGGAGCAGTTGCGCCCTTGCGAGCGCTTCTGCTGGAGTAGAGGGGAACGTGGGTGAGCGGTGCGAGGAGCGGGATACGCTCGGACTTCTAACAACGTTAGAAGGAGCGGGGTCCCGCGCCGGCGCCTTCGCTTTGCTTGTGCCCGGACGGGGGTCCGGGGCATCCCGTGAACCTCCAGTTTGGCCTTGTCCCAGCAAGCGGATACCACCTCCCGTGGTATGTCGCTGCTGGGTCGTCGTGTGCAGCGACGGACGCGGCGCGTCCACGGAGACCGAGGTCCGGTCGTCCGTCCTGTCCTTGGATCTGGTGGCGCCGTGAGTGTCCTCACCGGCAACCACCCTTCCGACGGCGCCTCCCCCGCCCACCGTTGGCTCTGGTGGCGGCGGGTGAGACGCAGACGGGCCTCCGACCTCCGAAGCTTTCTTCTTCGGGGCCATGGAGTTGTCGCTGATGAAGTTGCTGATGAAGCTGGAGAGGTTGATGGAGAATGCGCCCGCGCGAACGCCGGATCAGGTTCGCACAACCTCGACGCCCCCTCCCTGGCGCGCCAAAGATGTCGGGGGAAACTGTCCGCCACGAACACCTATGGGACCGGAGCCCCTTGTCTGTGCGGTACGAGGGCGGAGGGAGCACAAAGAGCAGATCGTAGCGAGCACGCGGGCAGTTTTACCCAGGTTCGGGCCGCGGTAGACGCGTAAAACCCTACTCCTGCTTGGTTGTGTATTAAGTTTGAGCGCTCGGGAGCTTGAAGAAGCAGCTACACCCAGCGCGAGAGTGATCTAGGTTCCGAACCCCCTCCACGTTGTGCATGGGCCTCCTTTTATAGTGCAAGGGGTCACCGACAGGTGTCAACGTAGGAGAAAGGGGTAAAAAAGTAAAAGAGGTGGTAGTTGTAACAGTGCGGGAACAGTGGAGCTACAGTACAGAACAGTGGTCTATACCTACTTTAACAGTGGGGGACAAGGGCATTTAATGCCCGTCGCCGTCGACCCCAAAAGCTCCCGCCTTAGCGTCTCCGTCCGCCACGGCGACGGATCCATCACCGTGGAGTGCCACCGTGTACCCCAGGCTGCACAGCCATCTGCCACGCGCCCCTGGATAGGCCCCAGGGTGACGCGTGGGCCGATGAGCTGGAGCGCGGGCACACAGCGCAGCCTTCCCGGCAAGCACCTTGCCGGGGCCTTGATCTTGCCGGGCCCGAGAGCTTGTCGCTCCCCGGGCCCCTTGCCGGGGCGCATATAGTGCCGAGGCGTTGTCTTCTAATCTTCCTGGCAAGCCCCTCTTGCCAGGGTCTTGTGTTAGCGGGACAGTCTTGAGCCTGGTACGGCCTTCCCGGCAAGCTCCTCTTGCCGGGGTCTTGGTCTTCTTCCTTGTATACTTTGTCTTTGAATGGTTTAATAGGGAGCAGGAAGGTCTCCGGCGAGCACGCAGTAATCCTTGCCGCGGGAAGCTGCAACTGCCCGTGCACAAGTTGGGGTACTTAGGTACCCCCTACCTTAGTACACCGACATATCGTGTATCCTATCTTTGTACCCAAACTTCAGAATGGTACCTGTGGGTTGCTTGTAGTGTTGATTACTCCTTGTAGTTGATGCTAGTTGGTTTATTTGGTGGAATATCATATATTCAGATCCATTATGCATATTAATACCCCTCTGATCATGAACAATATTATGTCTTGTGAGTAGTTACTTTTGTTCCTGAGGACATGGGAGAAGTCTTTCTATAAGTACTCATGTGAATTTGGTATTTGTTCGATATTTTGATGAGATGTATGTTGTCTCTCCTCTAGTGGTGTAATGTGAACGTCGACTACATGACACTTCACCATTATTTGGGCCTAGAGGAAGGCATTGGGAAGTAATAAGTAGATGATGGGTTGCTAGAGTGACAGAAGCTTAAACCCTAGTTTATGCGTTGCTTCGTAAGGGGCTGATTTGGATCCACTTGTTTCATGCTATGGTTAGGTTTACCTTAATACTTCTTTTGTAGTTGCGGATGCTTGCATTAGAGGTTAATCGTAAGTGGGAGGCTTGTCCAAGTGAGGACAGCGCCCAAGCACCGGTCTACCCACATACCAAATTATCAAAGTACCGAACGCGAATCAGCTGATCGTGATGAAAAATAGCTTGACGATAATTCCCATGTGTCCTCGGGAGCGCTTTCCTCCATATAAGAGCTTGTACAGGCTTGTCCTTTGTTACAAAAAGGATTGGGCCATTTTGGTGCACCTTATTTACTTTTACCTTTTGTTACTTGCTACCAATTACCTTATCACAAAACTACCTGTTACCTATAATTTCAGTGCTTGCAGAAAATACCTTATTGAAAACTGCCTATCATTTCCTTTTGCTCCTCGTTGGGTTCGACACTCTTACTTATCGAAAGAACTACGATAGATCACCTACACTTGTTGGTCACCAGCGAGTAGCTAGGATCACTTATTGATCAACTTTGGCGACCACTAGCACATACTCTCATCTCGCTCTGAATTCGTAAGCTAGTTGCTTAGTGCTTGCTGCAAACACTTTATTACCTCTCCACACCTAAAGGCTTTGTTAGTTTTGATACCCGGGAATGGGATTGCTGAGTCCTGGTGCCTGACAGATTAGAACACACACCAGATGCAGGTACAACCTAGAACGATGCAGGAGATGTATCA
Source organism: Secale cereale (assembly GCA_902687465.1). NCBI lineage: Eukaryota > Viridiplantae > Streptophyta > Magnoliopsida > Poales > Poaceae > Secale > Secale cereale. The sequence goes on from LR738710.1 coordinate 240,084,114, forward strand.
GAATTTCACTGGGAGTTCGATGAAAAGCGTGGTCGTTTCTATGTAACGTATCCCGACGATCAGTAGTGATTCCTACTAGGGGCGATCAGGACTTGTGTTTGTGGTATCTTTTCTCGTTTGGATTTCATCCGTAGTCGAACCCTGTGTTATTTGGATGAATGTATGCTATTGTATTCATTGTGTGACGTGGCGAGTGTAAGCCAACCATTTTACTCTTGTATCCCTATTCTTTTACATGATGTGACGCCCGGATAGTTAAGCTACAGTAACCCTCTACTAATGACGACACGTCACCGCAAATTACTGTTGATAATCTCGGAAGAAGTTTGAAACCGGTTCGAAATTCAAATTCAGTATGAAGCAAACAATAAAAGTTTTCAAACATCAAAACTAAAATGTTCTATAGGTGGCAACTAAATCATATGTAATTTTGGTGGAGAAACCACACTTTTTATGAGGTATATAAATGCACTAAACAAATATAATAAGTGACGGGAACAAATATTCAAAAGCATTTTTAAATAAATAAAATAGTATAGAGTATGTTATTATAACAACAAACTTTTGAGGTATTACTAAATTAGGGATCATTTTAATATTAGTTAAAAACTAGACTAAAAAGGAAGTAAAATAAAAACAGAAAAGAAAATAAGAAAAGGTAAAACAAAACAAAACAAAGAAAGA
>LR738710.1:240085071-240159712 GCA_902687465.1 Secale cereale
GCCCCACCTAGGCCATCCGGCCCAGCCGCCCCCCTCGCTCGCCTTAACTCCACCGACAACACCCACGCCCCCACTACCCCACCCCGTCGCTCTCTCCCTCCCCTCGACTCTGGATCGAGATCGAGACTTTGACCCCGACCCCGCCGACGACGTTGCCGTCGCCCGAAGCCGCCCTGCCGGAGGACCTCGTCGGCCCTGGCCCTCGCCCTCGCGGCCCCGTCCCTTCTTCCCCGACCACGCTGCCGGACGTCTCCTCACGCCGCGCCTCCCCAAGCCTCCTCTCCGCCCTCGTCGCCGGCGGCCCGGACGCGGCCCCGACAAGGTTGCCAAGCCCCTACTCTACCCCCCATGTGAGCCCCGTTCCGCCCTCCTCTCTCTCGTCGCCGCACCGACCGCCGCGCACCTTACCTGGCCCGCCGCACCGCACCGCCTTCCTACCTCGCCGTCGGCCGTGCTCCAGCGCGCGTACGCGCTTGCTGCTGCTCCTTGCCGCTCGGGACGAAGTTCCTCCCGCTGTCTCCGTCCGGCGCCTCCACCGCCCGTGCCTCCCGCCACACAACCGTCCCGCCCTTCCACCGCGCCACCGCGCTCCCCACCTCCACCACCACGCGCCCCCGAGGCCTTCCGCCGGGCCCTCGCCCTGGCCGCTCCGGCGCCGCCCCGTTCCCACTCCGGCTGCCCGCCGGCGCCGCTCCGGCTGCCTGGCCGGTGCCGTGGCCACCGGCCCAGCCTCGCGCAGCTCTGCGGGCGAGCGTCCGCACGGGTGCTCCAGCGCCCGCACCAGCACCCAAACCCACGAAGGCATATGGCCCTATGACAAGGGGGCCCGCCCCCAGAACAAAAAAAGAAAAGTTAAAAAAAACAATAATAAAAATTAAATAAATAAATATATTAATTAATTAACAAATTAATTAAGTTAACTAATCCTGTTTAATTAATCTAATTAACTAGTTAGTTTAACTAAATAGTAATTAGATTAGATAAACCCAGATTAGGCTTAACACTGTATGACACACGGGCCCCACTGGTCAGTTTGACCAGTCAACCATGATGACGTCAGCATGATGTCATGCTGATGTCATAAATCATTTTTCGAAATAATTTAATTAATATTAAATTCAGAAATTAATAAAAACTTTAGAAAATCATATCTTTTAATCCGTAACTCGGATGAAAATAATTTATATATGAAAATCGCTCAGAACGACGAGACGAATCCGAATACGAGGTCCGTTCGTCCGCCACACATCTCTATCATACCGAACACGCAACTTTCCCCCTCCGTTTCTTCTGCCCGAAAATGCCTAACACCGGGAATACTTTCCCGGGTGTTATTCCTCTTCGCCTTTATCACCGAGCACCGCGTTAGGTCACACGTAGCACCACGTTTTGCCATGTTATGCTTTGTGATGCTATTGTTTGCTCTGTTATTTATATGTTCCCCCCTCCGTTACTTCTTTCCGGTAGACCCCGAGACCATTGATGCTTCGGTGTTCGACTACGGCTACGCTTCCGAAGATTCCTTTCATCTGCAGAGCTTTCAGGCAAACCCCCCTCCCCCCTTGATCACCAGATATCGCCTACCCTTCTCTCTACTGCTTGCATTAGAGTAGTGTAGCATGTTACTGCTTTCAATAATCCTATTCTGCTGCATAGCCTGTCATTGTTGCTACCACTGTTGATACTTTACCTGCAATCCTAAATGCTTAGTATAGGATGCTAGTATACCATCAGTGGCCCTACACCCTTGTCCGTCTGCCCTGCTATTCTATCGGGCCGTGATCGCTTGGGGGTGATCACGGGTATATACTATATACATACTTTACATACACATGATGATGGTTCGGAGATGGGGGCTGAAGGGGCAGGTGGTTCCACCCAGGTAGTGGTGGGCCTGGGTTCCCGACAGCCCCCTGATGGTTACTTTGTGGCGGAGCGACAGGGGAGGTTGCGACCACCTAGGAGACAGGTGGGCCTGGCCCTGGTCGTTGTCCGCGGTTATTTCATAATAACACGTTTAACGGGATCTTGGTATTTGATCTGAGTCTGGCCATTTGGTCTATACGCACTAACCAGCTGCGTGGGAACAGTTATGGGCACTCGACGTCGTGGTATCAGCCGAAGCCTTCTTGACGTCAGCGACTTAGCGGCACGCGCCGGATTGGACTGGAAAGCCTACTCTGGTATTAGGAGAGGCTAGGTCTGCTTACCGGCCGCCCTCGCAACGTGTAGGTGTGCATTGGGCGATGGGCCCAGACCCCCGTGCGCTTAGGGTTTAGACCGGCGTGCTGACCTCTCTGTTGTGCTTAGGTAGGGCTGCGACGTGTTGATCTTCCGAGGCCGGGCATGACCCTGGAAAGTGTGTCCGGCCAAATGGGATCAAGCGTGCTGGGTTATGTGGTGCACCCCTGCAGGGAAGTTAATCTATTCGAATAGTCGTGTCCCTCGGAAAAAGGACGACCCGGAGTTGTACTCTGACCTCATGACAACTAGAACTGGATACTTAATAAAACACACCCTTACAAGTGCCAGCTATAACTCGGTGGTTGCTCTCTCACAGGGTGACGAGGGGAGGATCACCGGGTAGGATTATGCTATACGATGTTACTTGGTGAACTTACCATCTATTCCCTTCTACTGCTTCAAGACGGAGGCTGCCAAAAGCGAGGATACTTGTTACTTCCGGCTACTCTCTTCTTCTGCTGCAAGATGGACGTTGCGAGAAGCGTAGTCTCCGTTTGGATTAGCTATCCCCCTCTTATTCCGGCATTCTGCAGTTTAGTCCACAGATATTACCCCCTTCCACAGATATCATTGCATATGTAGTGTAGATCCTTGCTTGCGAGTACTTTGGATGAGTACTCACGGTTGCTTTGCTCCCCTTTTCCCCCCTTTCTTCCTTTCTTCTCGGATGATGCAACCAGGTGGTGGATTCCAGGAGCCAGATGATCCCGAGGTTGTTTCTACATGGAGTTCGGCTTCGAGGAGTAGTTGGGAGGTCCCAGGCAGGAGGCCTTGCCTTTTCGATCGTGTTGTTTTTGTGCTAGCCTTCTTAAGGCAAACTTGTTTAACTTATGTCTGTACTCAGATATTATTGCTTCCGCTAACTCTTGTGTTTCCGAGCTTTTGTATTCGAGCCCTCGAGGACCCTGGCTTGTAATATAAAGCTTGTATTATTTTAATTTGTGTCTAGAGTTGTGTTGTGATATCTTCCAGTGAGTCCTTGATCTTGGCCGTACACATTTGCGTGCATGATTAGTGTACGGACAAATCGGGGGAGTCACACATGAGTTGTGCAAAGATACCACGCTTGCGATCATTCCAGAATGCGCTTATGTCTCTAAGTCGTGCCTAAACACGTAGGAGATATTACAAGGGATGCTTGATACGTCTCCAACGTATCTATAATTTTTTATTGTTCCATGCTATTATATTATCTGTTTTGGATGTTTAATGGGCTTTAATATACACTTTTATATAATTTTTGGGACTAACCTATTAACCAAGAGCCTAGTGCCAGTTTCTGTTTTTTCCTTGTTTTTGAGTATCGCAGAAAAGGAATACTAAACGGAGCCAAATTGACCTGAAACTCAACAGAGGATGTTTTTGGACCAGAAGAAGCCCAATGAGTACCGGAGATGGACCAGGGGAGTCCCGCGCTACCCACGAGGGTGGGCGGCGCTCCCACCCCCCTGGGCACGCCCCCCTATCTCGTGGCCGCCTCGGCGACCCCCCTTACTTATTCCCGACTCCAACACCTCTTATATATACAGAAACCTCCGCAAAATAACCTAGATCGGGAGTTCCGCCTCTGAAAGCCTCTGTTGCCACCAAAAACCAATCGGGACCCTGTTCTGGCACCCTGCCGGAGGTTCAATCCCTCTCCGGTGGCCATCTTCATCATCCCGGCGCTCTCCATGATGAGGAGGGAGTAGTTCACCCTCGAGGTTGAGGGTATGTACCAGTAGCTATGTGTTTGATCTCTCTCTCTCTCTCTCTTGTGCTCTTGAGATGGCACATCTTGATGTATCGCGAGCTTTGCTATTTTAGTTGGGTCTTATGATGCTTCTCCCCCTCTATCTTCTTGTAATGAATTGGGTTTTCCCTTTGAAGTTATCTTATCGGATTGAGTCTATAAGGATTTGAGAACACTTGATGTATGTCTTGCATGTGCTTATCTGTGCTGACAATGGGATATCACGTGATCTACTTGATGTATGTTTTGGTGATCAACTTGCGGGTTCCATGACCTTGGGAATCTATGCATAGGGGTTGGCACACGTTTTCGTCTTGACTCTCCGATAGAAACTTTGGGGCACTCTTTGAAATTATGTGTGTTGGTTGAATAGATGAATCTGAGATTGTGTGATGCATATCGTATAATCATGCCCACAGATACTTGAGGTGACAACGGAGTATCTAGGTGACATTAGGGTTTTGGTTGATGTGTGTCTTAGGGTGTTATTCTAGTACGAACTCTAGGATAGATCGAACGGAAAGAATAGCTTCGTGTTATTTTACTACACACTCTTGAATAGATCGATCAGAAACAATAACTTTGAGGTGGTTTCGTACCCTACAATAATCTCTTCGTTTGTTCTCCGCTATTAGTGACTTTGGAGTGACTCTTTGTTGCATGTTGAGGGATAGTTATATGATCTTGTTATGTTATTATTGTTGAGAGAACTTGCAATAGTGAAAGTATGAACCCTAGTCCTTGTTTCAAAGCATTGCAATACCGTTTATGCTCACTTTTATCATTAGTTACCTTGCTGTTTTTATATTTTCATATTACAAAAATCTATATCTACCATCCATATTGCACTTGTATCACCATCTCTTCGCCGAACTAGTGCACCTATACAATTTACCATTGTATTGGGTGTGTTGGGGACACAAGAGACTCTTTGTTATTTTGTTGCAGGGTTGTTTGAGGGAGACCATCTTCATCCTACGCCTCCCATGGATTGATAAACCTTAGGTCATCCACTTGAGGGGAATTTGCTACTATCCTACAAACCTCTGCACTTGGAGGCCCAACAACGTCTACAAGAAGAAGGTTGCGTAGTAGACATGAATACACATCATAATAAGCCTTGCAAGCAAATGACTGATGAGTTAGTCATGAGATGATGTATTACGGAGAGTAAAGAGACTTGCCGGTAATGAGATTGAACTAGGTATGGTGATACCGATGATCGAATCTCGCACAGAGTAACATACCGATGACAAAGGGAACAACGTATGTTGTTATGCGGTTTGACCGATAAAGATCTTTGAAGAATATGTAGCAGCCAATATGAGCATCCAGGTTCCGCTATTGTTTATTGACCGGAGATGTGTCTCGGTCATGTCTACATAATTCTCAAACCCGTAGGGTCCGCACGCTTAATGTTCGACGACATCGGTATTATGAGTTTATGTGTCTTGATGTACCGAATGTTGTCCGGAGTCCCGGATGAGATCACGGACATGACAAGGAGTCTCGAAATGGTCGAGACATAAAGAATGCTATATTGGACGATGTTATTCGGACACCGAATGAGTTCCGGGGGTCACCGGATAAATATCGGAGTGTTGGGGGTTAGCGGAACCCCCGGTGGGACTAATGGACCAACATGGGCCTTGTGAGAGAGGGAGAGGAGGGGCCTCTATGGCTGGCCGCACGCCCCCCTGAGGAGTGTGAATTGTACTAGGAAGGGGCGGCGCCCCCCTCTTTCCCTCTCCCTCTCTCCCTCTCCTTCCTTTCCCCTCTCTTCCCTTGTTGAAACCTACTAGGAATAGGATTCTGAGTAGGAATCCTACTTGTGGCGCGCCCTAGGAGGGCCAGCCGGCCTCCCCCTTGCTCCTTATATACGGGGGCCAGGGGGAACCCTAGAACACACAAGTTGACAATTGTTTTAGCTGTGTGCGGTGCCCCCCTCCATAGTTACACACCTCGGTCATATGGTTGGAGTGCTTAGGCGAATCCCTGCACCGGTAACTTCATCTTCACCGTTACCATGCCATCGTGCTTACGAAACTCTCCCTTGGCCTCAACTTGATCAAGAGTACGAAGGACGTCACCGAGCTGAACGTGTGCAGATCGAGGAGGTGCCATGCGTTCGATGCTTGATTGGTTGAATCGCGAAGACGTTCGACTACATCAACCGCGTTACTAAACGCTTCCGCTTTCGGTCTACGAGGGTACGTGGACACACTCTCCCCGCTCGTTGCTATGCTTCTCCTAGATAGATCTTGCGTGATCGTAGGCAATTTTTTTGAAATACTACATTCCCCAACAGCTTTAAGCGACATCAAAAGGAATTTCTGGCGCCGTTGCCGGGGAGGATCTTCAACATATACCAGGTCCCTAATCTAAAATCTCATCTCCTTGCAATTACATTATTTGCATTTGCCTCTCGTTTTCCTCTCCCCCACTTCACAATTTTTTTCCGTTTTATTCGCCATCTTTTTCGTTCGCCGTTCTCTTGTTAGATCTATTCTTTGCTTGCAATCATGAGTGATTTTGGTATGGCACCAATAGATGATGGCCTTACTCCTAAAATTGGACGTACATGCAATCGGGATGCTAAAACTTTTATCTTGGGGCAAGGGAACGTTATGGGAAAAGAGTGTATCCAAGAATTTTTCAATTGTGTTGGAAATCTGAGCCATGATGATGCTCCTATACTTAAAACTACTAGATCTTATGCGGATGCTATTTTAGCACTAGTTCTGAAACTTGAAAGTAAATTTATCCGCACTCATCCTACTATGCAAAGATTTTTTTGAGCTTCCCCAAATAAAGAATCCTAGAGCTAAAACGTTAGCTACTCTGGTCCTTATGAATGAATTTGATTACATAATACAGGAAGCTAGAGAAATCTTTGATTTTCATGGTATGAATCATGAAAAACCCGTGATAGATGAAATTATTTACAATAACGATTATGTTTTAAGACATTTTCTTGGGGATAATAGAATCTTTGATGAGAATCTTAAGAAAGAAGTCTCTGTTTTAGATATAATCCAACAAGTTTTCAATAATGTTAACCAACATTACTCTTGGATTGTTGCTGGAAATCAAAGGGGTTATGATGAAAATCAACTTAGAAATGCTAAGGTGTCTATGGATAATATGTTCTACGTTGTCTTTACAAAACCCCATGATAACGACACCCCTAAGGAAATTAAAGATAAAGATGACAAAACTTAGATCCTTGCCTTATGCCTAGCTAAGGGCGTAAAACGATAGCGCTTGTTGGGAGGCAACCCAATGAATAAATTTATTTTTGCTTTTTGCTTTCTGTTCTTGAGTGTTACCACAATTGTGCTACTCGTATTATTGTGTTTTTTATTTTAATTAGTGTTTGTGCCAAGTAGAACCGATATGATCTTCTTGGGTGATAGTTGTCTGATCTTGCTGAAAAAGACAGAACTTTTGCGCTCACGAGAAAAATTCTCATTTTTAACAGAAAATGGGTTTTAGTTGATTCCTTTTGTAGAAGATTAATATACAAATTTCCCATGTGGCCCTTTTTTTTAAAGATTTTTAGAGTTCCAGAAGTATTCTAAACTTCCAGATTACTATAGACTGTTTTGTTTTTGACAGATTCTGTTTTGTTTGTGTTGTGTGCTTATTTTGATGGCAATATGGTTTTCATTGATGAGTTTTTGCCATATAAAAGTTGAAATACAATAGATATAATACAAAAACAAAATATGAAATGGTTTGACACAACACTTATAGTAGTGGTTTGCTTTCTTATACTAACGGATATCACGAAGGTTTTTTTGAAATTTTGTGGGATTGAAGTTTTCAAATTTTGGGTTATCTTACAATGGATGAAGGAAGGAAGGAATAACATAAGCATGGGGATTCCCTGGCATCCCAAGATATTATCCAAAAAATGAGCAACCAACTAAGCTTGGGGATGCCCCCTAGTGGCATCCCCGCTTTCTTCCAACAACTATCGGTATTTTACTCGAGACTATATTTTTATTCGTCACATGATATGTGTTTTGCTTGGAGCGTCCTGTATGATATGAGTCTTTGTTTGTTTTATTTTCCTTTTTAAGTCATCAATCCTTGTTGTACACACCTATTTAAGAGAGCCAAAATTATGCCATGACTTGCTAGAATAGCTCTCCATGTTTCACTAAAATCTTTATGAGCTAGGACTTGCTCTAGTGCTTCACTTATATCTTTTTAAGCACGGCGTGCTTAGTTATTTTGAATAAATACTCTCTTGCATCACTTAGATTTATTTGAGAGTTAGTAATTTTTTTGAAGAAATTCTCTCTTGCTTCACTTATATTATTTTGAGAGAAAGAAAGAAAGAAAAAATTATGCTCATGATCTACACTTATATTTATTTGAGCTTATCAAAAGCAACGCATGAAAATTAGTCCCAAAGTGATAGATATCCAAGAAGGATATTATAAAAACTTTCATTCAGATCATTGGACAAAATAAATTTATTCCTTGTAATAGTTTTGAGACATGATGATGTGATATGTGAGTTATGTTGATGAGCAATTGTGCTCTAGTAAGAATATTAGTGTTAAAGTTTGTGATTCCCTATGCAAGCACGAAAGTCAATAATTATGCAACGAAATTGTATCCTACTTGTGGTGCATTATTCGGTGTTATTTATGCTCAATGTTCGCTTACGAGATTATTTGTTTCATGGTTGGTCGCTTCCCAGTCTTTTGCTAGCCTTCATTTTGCACTAAGTATGATCTTTACTTATGCATCCAAAATTCTTTATCCCGGTTTTGCCACATGAGTCCACCATACCTACCTATATGTGGTATTTCCTTGCCGATAAAGCAAATTTTTATGTGCCATCTCTAATTTTCAAAATCAATTTCCCTTTTGTGTGCCCGTACCGCTCGCGAGGCGGTGAGGGGTGGCTAATATTTTCCATGCTAGATGTGTTATTCTCACGATGAGTATTTATTCACTTGTCATCGCACGAGAGTGAGGCAAAGGTATTAGGGATGCCCAGTCCCAAAATGACATACAAATTTACTCTATGTTGTCAAATAATAAATTACTTGGAAAGTGTTGGTATGGAAGGCAACCGTGGATTCGACTAGCCATGGCTTTTGAAAGTTTGGTGGAAAAGGAATAAACTTAATTTTCTGTTTGGGAACCGCTTATGATATATCTAGCATGGAAAGTGTTGGGAACCTCAAGTCGTTCTTGTTGGTGGGAAAAGTATACCTCTCAAAAAAAATATCTCTCAATTTTAGCTTTGAGCTCTGGCACCTCTACAAATCCCTACTTCCCTCTGCGAAGGGCCTTTCTTTTACTTATGCAATTTTTATTTTTGAATTTGAGTCTCCATCTTCTCTTACCAACACCAACTAGGAAACACTATGATCGTACTTGAGCATTGACTGTAACTAATATACGAATGTGTTTCATGAATGGATCAATGGTTGAGAATAATGGGCTAGGGATAATTTATTTTAGCATTGATATTTTTGAAAGACATGGTTGCTTGTTGATATGCTTGAGTATCTAATTATTATGTCAAAACTAGACTATTGCTTTGCACCATATAAAAGTCCAAATGTCCATGCTATAAAGAAAAGAATATGATATGACATGATAGGCAACGTTCCACATCAAACATTCTGTTTTATCACTTACCTACTCGAGGACGAGCAGGAGTTAAGCTTGGGGATGCTGATATGTCTCCAACGTATCTATAATTTTTGATTGTTCCATGATATTATATTATCATTCTTGGATGTTTTACAATCATTTTATAATCATTGTATATCATTTTTTGTACTAACCTATTGACATAGTGCCAAGTGCAAGTTGCTGTTTTCTGCATGTTTTTTACATCACAGGAAATCAATATCAAACGGAGCCCAAACACCACGAAACATTTTGGAGTTTTTTTGGCCAGAAGACACCTGATGGGCCACGGCAGTACCTGCAGAGTGCCTCGAGGGGGCATAACCCACCAGGGCACGCCAGGCCCCCCTGGCGCGCCCACGTGGGTTGTGCCCACCTCGGTGGTCTCCCGCACCGCCTCTTTGCACTATAAATACCACAATATTCCAGAAACCCTAGAGGAGTCGACAAAATAGTCATCCAACCGTCGCGGAGTCCAGAAACACCAGATCCAATCTAGACACCATCGCGGAGGGGTTCACCACTTCCATTGGTGCCTCTCCGATGATGCGTGAGTAGTTCCTTGTAGACCTACGGGTCCATAGTTAGTAGCTAGATGGATTCCTCTCTCTCTTTTGATTCTCAATACAGTGGTCTCTTGGAGATCCATATGATGTAACTCTTTTTGCGGTGTGTTTGTTGGGATCTGATGAATTGTGAGTTTATGATCAGATCTATCTTTTTATATCCATGAAAGTTATTTGAGTTTCTTTGATCTCTTATATGCATGATCTCTTATAGCCTTGTATTTCTTATCTGATATTTGGGTTTTGTTTGGCCAACTTGATCTATTTATCTTGCAATGGGAAGAGGTGCCCAGTAGTGGGTTCGATCTTACGGTGCTTGATCCCAGTGACAGAAAGGAACCGACACGTATGTATTGTTGCCAGTAAGGATAAAACAACGAGATCCATATCTAACGACGTAGATAAACGGATCTTGTCTACATCATGTCATCGTTCTTAATGCATTACTCCATTTTTCCATGAACTTAATAATACTAGATGCATGCTGGATAGCGGTCGATGTGTGGAGTAATAGTAGTAGATACAGGCAGGAGTCGGTTTACTAATCTTGGACGTGATGCCTATGTAATGATCATTGCATGTATATCGTCATAATTATTTGAGGTTCTATCAATTTCCCAACAGTAATTTATTTACCCACCGTTTGCTATTTTCCTCGAGAGAGGCCACTAGTGAAACCTACGGCCCCGGGTCTTCTTTCTCATATATTTTCCTTTGCGATCTACCTTTTCCTTGCATTTATTTTCAGATCTATTAAACCAAAAATACAAAAATACCTTGCTGCAATTTATACTTATTTGTTTTATTTGGCGTTCGATCTATCAATCTACTACAAATTTCTGACGTCCGTTTTGCCTATCTTGAGGCATCGTACCCCGAAAGGGATTGACAACCCCTTTAACACATCGGGTTGCGAGAAGTTGTTATTTATGTGCAGGTGTTGTTTAAGTTGTGTTGCGTGGTTCTCCTACTGGTTCTATAACCTTGGTTTCACATCTGAGGGAAATACCTACCGCCGTTGTGTTGCATCATCTCTTCCTCTTTGGGGAAATACCGACGTAGCTTTAAGCGACATCAGAAGGCACGCATCGGTGTTGCCAGCATCTGGCATGCGTAGATGGACGAAGTCGAAGTTGACAAAGCCCCGACAAGGCTTGCCAGGCCCGGTGACACGTCGTGGATGAAGACACGCATCGGTGTTGCTAGCACCGGGCATGCATAGATGAGGGACCTGCACAAGTTGTACGCCATGTCGAGAAGTCGGAGAGGCCAGCAGAGAAGGACTCGACGACGGTTGCGGTGCCAATCAGCGCGGGGCCGATGTCACCCGCGATTGTCGGAGTAGACAAAGTGGCCGCGGTAGATGACGGCGACGCTGACGATGGACATGTGCTGGACGAAGACGAAGGAGGTGGACAGGCGGTAACTGCTATGAGGGTAGCAGCGGTTGCAGTCGAAGAAGAGCAGTGGCCGCAGCCTGACGGTGGCAGCGGCTAGGTTAGAAGCACGACGGCGATGCTCAAAGTAGGCGAGGAACCCGATAGCGGACGGTGGTGTTCCTGTGCCGAGGGAGACGGCGCGGTGCATACCATGGGAGATCGACGCGCAGTGACGGCGGAGTGGACCGCGGGCCGCAACACTACGTCCCAAAGGGGCAACGCAACGGCGGCGGGCAGATCGGGCCGACGGTGGGAAGACCTCGGGGCGGTGGCGAGGACCGCGGGCCGCGGCGCTATAGCCCGTAGGGGCGGCACACCAGCGGAGTGCAGGTCGGTACAACCGTGAGTACGGCCTCGGGTGGTGGCATGGATCACGTGCCACGCTCGGTACGGCCCGACAGGACGATGCAGCGATGACGCGAGGGTTAGCGCAACCACGGGGACAACCTGGGGCGGAGGCCCTGGGGCGGCGGTGGACCGCGTGCCGCGGCACTACAGCTTGAAGGGGCGACGCAGCGGTGACGCGGATCGGTGTAGCCGCTATGAGAACCACGGGGCGGCGGGGCTACGGCCTGAAGGGGTGACGCAGCGGCAGCCCATTGCTCGATCGGTGGAAGAGCACGCCGTTCTCGGGACGGTCTTCACGGGGCTTGCGGAGGCACGCGCAACCGACGTGCCAGGTTGGTCGCATGGCGTTGATGAGGCGGATCGCGGCGGCACGCAGGTGATCAATCCAATCACGCGCGAGGTCGGGGATGCCACTCGATGGAGGTGGGATGGAGGCGGAGTCCGAGATGAAGCCGGTGATGACGGATGGCGTGGGATGTCGTGCGGACGAGCGCGTCAGCACCGGCGCCCGGGCTGTCAAAGTAGCGCCGACGCTCGGGCAATGAGGCCCGAGCGACCAGCGTAGCAGCGGCGCCCAAGCTGAGGCAGCCGACGAGCCTGACGCAACCGACCCGACACAGCCGAGGCCACCGGCTGGGGGTGATGCAAGTGTCCCGGTCGGAGCAGTGCGGTGACGGCGGGCGCAGGGCGACGAGCGTGCTGGCGTCCGGACGATGGCCTTGAGGGGCCGCTTGTCGCGCGAGGCCGCCGGGTCGGTGAAGTAGCCGCCAGTTGATACGTCTCCAACGTATCTATAATTTTTATTGTTCCATGCTATTATATTATCTGTTTGGATGTTTAATGTGCTTTAATATTGACTTTTATTTGATTTTTGGGACTAACCTATTAACCCAGAGCCCAGTGCCAGTTTCCGTCTTTTCCTTGTTTTTTAGTATCGCAGAAAAGGAATACCAAACGGAGCCCAATTGACCTGAAACTCAACGGAGGTTATTTTTGGACCAGAAGAAGCCCAAGGAGTATCGGAGATGGACCAGAGGAGTCCCGAGGCCACAACGAGGGTGGGGGCGCGCCCTACCCCCTAAGCGAGCCCCCCTATCTTGTGGCCGCCTCGGGGACCCCCTTTACTTGTTCCCGACTCCAACACCCCATATATATACCCAAACCTCCAGAAAATAACCTAGATCGGGAGTTCCGCCGCCGCAAGCCTCTGGAGCCACCAAAAACCAATCTAGACCCGTTCTGGCACCCAGCCGGAGGGGGGAATCCCTCTCCGGCGGCCATCTTCATCATCCCGGCGCTCTCCATGACGAGGAGGGAGTAGTTCATCCTCGGGGCTGAGGGTATGTACCAGTAGCTATGTGTTTGATCTCTCACTCTCTCGTGTTCTTGAGATGGCACGATCTTGATGTATCGTGAGCTTTGCTATTATAGTTGGATCTTATGATGCTTCTCCCCTCTATCTTCTTGTAATGGATTGAGTTTTCCCTTTGAAGTTATCTTATCGGATTGAGTCTTTAAGGATTTGAGAACACTTGATGTATGTCTTGCGTGGGATACCCGTCGTGAAAATGGGATATTCTATCAATTCACATGATGTATGTTTTGGTGATCAACTTGCGGGTTCCGTGACCTTGGGAATCTATGCATAGGGGTTGGCACACGTTTTCGTCTTGACTCTCCGGTAGAAACTTTGGGGCACTGTTTGAAGTTCTTTGTGTTGGTTGAATAGATGAATCTGAGATTGTGTGATGCATATCGTATAATCATGACAATGGAGTATCTAGGTGACATTATGGTTTTGGTTGATTTGTATCTTAAGGTGTTACTCTAGTTCAAACTCTAAGATAGATAGAACGGAAAGAATAGCTTCATGCTATTTTACTACAGACTCTTGAATAGATCGATCAGAAAGAATAACTTTGAGGTGGTTTCGTACCCTACAATAATCTCTTTGTTTGTTCTCCGCTATTAGTGACTTTGGAGTGACTCTTTGGTGCATGTTGAGGGATAGTTATATGATCCAGTTATGTTTTTATTGATGAGAGAACTTGCACTAGTGAAAGTATGAACCCTAGGCCTTGTTTCGAAGCATTGCAATACCGTATGTGCTCACTTTTATCATTAGTTACCTTGCTGTTTTTTATATTTCCATATTACAAAAACCTATATCTACCATCCATATTGCACTTGTATCACCGTCTCTTCGCCGAACTAGTGCACCTATACAATTTGCCAATGTATTGGGTGTGTTGGGGACACAAGAGAATCTTTGTTATTTGGTTGCAGGGTTGTTTGAGAGAGACCATCTTCATCCTACGCCTCCCACGGATTGATAAACCTTAGGCCATCCACTTGAGGGAAATTTGCTACTGTCCTACAAACCTCTGCACTTGGAGGCCCAACAACGTCTACAAGAAGAAGGTTGTGTAGTAGACATCAAGCTCTTTTCTGGCGACGTTGCCGGGGAGGTGAGTGCTTGAAGGTATATCTTTAGATCTTGCAATCGAATCTTTTAGTTTCTTGTTTATTCACTAGTTTAGTTTATAAAAGAAAACTACAAAAAATGGAATTGAGGTTGCCGCATATGCTTCATCTTTTTTATATCTTTCCTGAAAATGATGGGAAGGAAAATTCTGATCAAGTTCTAGAAGAAGAATTACATAGAATGCTTGGCATAAAATATGTGAATGATGAGCATGATTGCAATGTTGTTAGTATGAATTCTTTGAATACCCATGATGCTAATGATATGCAAAGCCACAAGCTTGGGGATGTTATGTTTGATGAAGATGATATTTTTTGTCCCCCATTGTCGGTGTACTAAGGTAGGGGTACCTTAGTACCCCAACTTGTGCACGGGCAGTAGCAGCTTCCCGCGGCAGGGCTTACCACGCGCTTGCCAAGGCCCGCTCTAGACTCCTTCAAGCCATTCAAGAACAAAGTATTCAAGTTAGAAGACAAGACCCCGGCAAGAGGAGCTTGCCGGGAAGGCCGCACCAGGCTCAAGGACATCTTTTCAGCACAAGACCCTGGCAAGAGGTGCTTGCCAGGAAGGCCAAAGGATAACACCACAAAAGATACATCGCGGCGCATCGTGCGCCCCGGCAGGGCCCGGGAAGCGGCAAGCTTCTGGGGCCGGCAAGATAGCGGCCCCGGCAAGGTGCTTGCCGGGGGAAGCTCACACTGTGTGCCTGCGCTCCAGCTCACTCGGCCACGCGTCGCCCTGGGGCCCTTCCAGGGACGCGTGGCAGATGGCTGTGCAGCCTGAGAGACACGCTGGCGAGCCGCGGTGACGAAGCTACCGTCGTGGCGAACGGAAACGCATGGACAGACGCTTTTGGGGTCGATGGCGACGGGCATTAAATGCCCTTGTCCCCCACCGTCAAGGTTAGGTGAAGACCACTGTTCATACACTGTTCATGCACTCTTACAACTACCACCAAATTTACACTTTTACCCTCCTCTACGTTGACACCTGTCGGTGACCCCTTTGAGCTATAAAAGGAGGCCCATGCACAACGTAGAGGGGGTTCGACTCCAGGAACTCGCTCACTCCATGCTCGGTGCAGCTGGTACTGTAGATCTTCAAGCTCCCGAGCTCCGAAAACTCAATACAACCAAAAGCAGGAGTAGGGTTTTACGCGTCATCGCGGCCCGAACCTGGGTAAACTGCCCGCGTGTGCTCCTCGATCTGCTCTCCATGCTCCCTCCGCTCCCTTACCGCAACGTAGAAGGGGCTCCGGTCCCATAGGTGCTCGTGGGAGAACAGTTTCCCCCGACATCTTTGGCGCGCCAGGTAGGGGGCGTCGAGGTTGTGCGAACCTGATCCGGCGCTCACGCGGGCGCATCCTTCATCAACCTCTCCGATTTCATCGGCTACATCAACATGCCTCCGAAGAAGAAGGCTTCGGAGGTTGGAGGCCCGTCTGCGTCGATCCCACCACCACCAGAGCCGACGGTTGGTGGGGGAGGCACCGGCGGAAGGGTGGACGCCGGTGGGGACACTCACGGCGCCACCAAGTCCAAGGACAAGACGGACGACCGGGCGAACTCCAAGGCCTCGGTGTCCGTGCACGCACCACGTCCCTCTCAGGAGGTGCCAGACCAGCAGCAACGTGGTACCGGAGGTACCATACGCTTGCTGGGACGTGGCCAGGCCGGCGAGTCACGGGACGCTCAAGGCCAACGTCCTGGCACGAGCAAGGCGCGGTCGCCGGGACGGGAACATGCTCCTTCTAACGTGGTTAGAAGTCCGAGCGTGTCCCGCTCCTCGCACCGTTCGCCACCGTTTCCCTCCTCTCCAGCAGAAGCCCTGGCCAGGGCTCAGCTGCTCCTCGACTTCCCTCCAGCGGCGGACAAGGCCGACGACTGGAGGGCGACGATCCAGAGCCTCATCGCCTTCGCCAACAATGATGCGCCGCAGCAGCCGGCAACTTCACGGCCGCGGCAAGTTGACCAAGCGAAGGCCGATGGCGACAAGACCGCCGGGGGTGCAACTACCATGCACTCCCCGCCGCGGAAGCAGAAAACGCCGCCCCGTCGGATCAACGTCGATGACGACTCCACGGCGTCGTCGGATCCGCGGGCTCGCCGCGATCAGCGCCAAGTCCTCGACGACAGGCGACAAGAGGACGCTCGAACCCGCATCGAGCGTCGACGAGAAGCTCGAAGGCAATCTAATCAGCGCGCTGGGACCGCTGTCGACATGCACGCGCCCGGTGAACCAGGCGACTTGCCGTACGCGGCAGGCTGCCCTGCGTTCACCCGAGAGCTGCGGCAAGTCCAGTGGCCCAGCATGAAGAATTTCAAGCCCGACATACCCGAGAAGTATGACGGCAAGACACACCCCTCGGAGTTCCTCAGCATCTACACCATTGCGGTGCAGGCTGCCGGGGGACGCGACGAGAAGATCCTAGCCAACTACTTCCCGCTCGTGCTTAAGCCAAACGTCAGGTCTTGGCTTATGCACTTGCCGGAGAACTCCATCTCTTCATGGGCGGATCTGTGCCACCAGTTTGTCGGCGCCTTCACAGGCGGCCACAAACCCCACGGCCAGGAGAGCGATCTCCACATCATAGCTCAGAAGGAGGGAGAGTCCCTGCGCAAATACATCCAAAGGTTCAGCTGGGTACAACACAACATTCCCGATGTCCACCCTGCCGCGGTTATCAGCGCGTTCCACCAGAACGTGCGTAACCGCCGGATGAGGGAGGACATGGCCATGACCAAGATCCGGGACGTCAGCGAGCTTTACGCTCTGGCTGACAAATGTGCACGTGCTGAAGAAGGGAGAAGACTCCCCGGAGAGGATACTGGCGCAGGAGGAAGCGACAGTGAGGATGCCGCCCCGGCAAGGAAAGGCCGGCGGCGGAACAACAGGAAAAAGAAGAACAAGGAGGTACTGGTTGTCGAGCAGTCCGGCAAGGAGGCTCCCGCCAAGAAGACTCAAGCTGGTAGCTCCGGCAAGGAGCCCGCCCCTGTAGCGGCAGCCGACAAGCAGGACGGCTCCGACAAGCAGTACTGCAAGATCCACCGCACCAAGGGCCACGACCTCCAAAACTGCAAAAGGGTAGAGTACCTCGTAGAGCAGCAGAAGGCTGAATACGAGCGTCGCAACAAGGAGAAGGCCCAAGGAGGCGGAGGAGAACCCAGCAAGAAGCGGCCGTTCAACGGCCGGGGAGGACGCCGCGGCAAGGCCAAGCAGTGGCAAGGAGACAGACCTCCCCGGGGCCGCGACAAGGATGAAGACGAGGACGATGATGAGGATATGGATGAAGGAGACAACAGCGAGCAGGAGTTCCAGAAGGCCACATAAGTCCTGTGCGTCGATGGAGGTGCCTTTCTGCACACTTCCCACCGCCAACTCAAGCAATGGGTGCGGGAGGTGAATGCAGCTGAGCCACCCGTCGAGTCGCGCAGGCTCCTGAAATGGTCCGGTACGCCCATCATCTTCGACCTTGAGGATCACCCTGACCGCACAACCGCGGTCGGGTGCTTGCCGATGTTGGTTTCACCAACTATCCGCAACCTCAAGGTCACCAAGATGTTGGTTGACGGCGGGGCCGGCCTCAACTTGATCTCCTCCGCTGTGATCAAGAAACTGCAGATCCCCGACAGCGAGCTCGAAGAAACCGGGACGTTCCAAGGAATCAACCCAGGAAGGAGCAAGCCGAAGGGGAAGGTTACACTGCCAGTGACCTTTGGTGGGGAGCTCAACTTCAGGACAGAGAGGATCATGTTCGACGTCGGCCGATATCCCATTGCCTTATAATGGGATACTTGGCCGTCCTGCGCTCGTCAAGTTTATGGCAGCTTCCCACTACGCGTACAATATGCTCAAGATGCCAGGGCCGATAAGCGTCATCTCTGTCCCAGGTGACAAGAAAGATGCGCTTATTTGCGCCGACAAGATCTACCTGGATGCAGCAGCCACGGCAGACAGCAAAACACTTGCCGCTGAAGCTCCCGGGGGGAAGACCAAGACCAAGTCCGGCAAGAGCTCTGGGGCCCACTCCGGCAAACGCACCTCTTCGGAGTGCTGCGCTGCCGTCGAGAACGCACCATCGAGCTCCACCGGCAAGTGTAAGAAAGGAATGGCAGCTCCACCGGCAACCAAGAAGGTGTCC
The DNA here is from genome assembly GCA_902687465.1 of Secale cereale. NCBI lineage: Eukaryota > Viridiplantae > Streptophyta > Magnoliopsida > Poales > Poaceae > Secale > Secale cereale. Next base: position 240,103,688 of record LR738710.1, read on the forward strand.
GCGAAGGAGGACGGCACTGGTGGTACCTTCACCATCAGTGCTACCCTCGACCCCAAATAGGAAAGTGCGCTCGTTGCCTTCCTGCGGGCGAATGTGGACTTGTTCGCATGGCAACCGTCTAACATCCCCGGCGTTCCCAGGAAGGTAATTGAGCACAAGCTTGTTGTTTGTCCTCATGCGCGGCCCGTCAAGCAGAAGGTCAGGAAGCAAGCCGTGGAGCGCCAAGAATTCATCGCCGAAGAGATAAAGAAATTGGAAGCAGCAGGCCTGGTTAGAGGCGTAATCCATCCTACGTGGTTGGCCAATCCAGTTGTTGTGCGCAAGGCCAATGGGAAGTGGAGACTTTGTATAGACTTCACTGATGTGAATAAAGCGTGTCCCAAGGATCCATTTCCCTTGCCGCGTATTGACCAGATTGTTGACTCCACCGCCGGATGTGAGTTGCTTTCGTTCCTTGATGCATACTCAGGTTACCACCAGATATTCATGGCCAAGGAAGATGAAGAAAAGACTGCATTCATTACTCCATGCGGCACATACTGCTTCATACGCATGCCCTTTGGATTGAAGAATGCAGGCTCGACATTTGCAAGGGTGGTGCACACTTCTTTTGAGCCACAGATACACAGAAATGTAGAAGCCTACATGGATGACATAGTGGTCAAGAGCAAGAGCAAGGATACCCTGATCCAAGACTTGGAAGAAACCTTTGAGAATCTGCGCAAGATATAGCTCAAGTTGAACCCCGAGAAGTGCGTCTTCGGAGTCCCCTCCGGCAAGCTTCCCGGGTTCTTCGTGTCCCAGAGGGGGATTGAAGCCAATCCCGACAAGATTAAAGCCATCGAGCAGATTGAAGCCCCAAAGCGCGTCAAGGACGTAAGGAGACTTGCTGGTTGTGTGGCTGCCCTCAGTAGGTTCATTTCAAAGTCTGCAGAACGCGCCCTGCCTTTCTTCAAAATATTGAAAAAGGCAGGTCCCATGAAATGGACTCCGGAAGCGGAGGCTGCGCTGCAAGACTTGAAAGGATACCTATCCTCCACTCCAATACTTGTCGCACCTAAACCACAAGAGAAGTTGCTGCTATACTTAGCGGCGACCAATCAAGTGGTTAGTGTTGCGCTAGTAGCGGAGAGGGAGGCGGATGAGGAACCCACGTCCCCGACAAGCGCGCCCAGCGACAAGCATGGGGCTTCCCCGACAACGACAAGTCTGCGCAGGAGCAAGAAGAAGTGCGAAGGAAGATGGTGCAGCGCCCAGTTTATTTTGTAAGTTCCCTCTTACAGGGGGCTAGATCAAGATACTCTGGAGTGCAAAAGTTGCTTTTCGGCCTCCTCATGGCCTCAAGAAAGCTGCGCCATTACTTCCAAGCACATGAGATAACAGTGGTCACTCGCTTTCCGTTGAAGAGGATATTGCAAAATCCAGAAGCAACAGGCAGGATCGTCGAGTGGGCACTGGAGCTGTCAAGCTTTGGTCTCAAGTTTGAGAGTACTTCAACCATACAGAGCAGAGCTTTGGCAGAATTCATAGCGGAATGGACCCCAACACCGGAAGAAGAAGTTCCAGAGACAAGCATCCCCGTCCAAGAAGCAAGCAAAGAGTGGATAATGTACTTCGATGGTGCCTTCTCGCTACAAGGCGCCGGCGCTGGCGTGTTACTCATAGCGCCCACCGGAGAGCACCTCAAGTATGTTGTTCAAATGCACTTTCCCAAGGAGCAAGCGACAAACAATACTGCTGAGTATGAAGGACTGCTTGCCGGCCTCAGAATTGCGGCCGAACTTGGGATCAAGAAGTTGATTGTGCGGGGAGATTCACAATTGGTGGTCCGACAAGTGAATAAAAGTTATCAGAGTCCCTTGATGGAAGCTTATGTCGATGAAGTGAGGAAGCTTGAAGAACACTTTGAGGGCTTGCAGATGGAGCACGTCCCAAGAGCTCAGAATGATATTGCAGATAGCCTCTCAAAGTGTGCTGCAATGAAGTTACCTGTGGAACCAGTGATCTTCGTGCTCAAGCTAACTCAGCCATCCGTTACACCATCAGTTGGGCAGAGCAAGAAGAGGAAGTTGGTCTCCGGTGACTACTTACCGGCGGATCTTCCCGAAGCCGCCGCCAAGGTCCCCAAGCTCAACAACCAAGATGCTGAGGAACAGTCTGCTCCTACTGACCCAAGGGTCTGTACAGTTGAAGCAGGCGTTCCCGACGAGCCTTGCCCCGGCAGGCTTACCGGGGAGCCCTCAGCTCCGACAGAAGCTGAGGTTCCCGCAGCAGAGCTGATGCCTTTAGTCCTTGTTGTTGAGCCAGAAGCTCCAGCATGGGCACAGCAAATCGTCTGTTTTCTTCAGACTGGAGAACTTCCCGAAGAACCAGAAGAGATAGAGAAGATAACCAGGCTGTCAAGTATGTACCAGTTCGTCGACAACGAACTGTACAGAAGAAGACTCAATGGTGTCAGATTGAAGTGCATTTCCCGGGAAGATGGACAGAAGCTGTTGGCAGAGATACACGGAGGCATATGTGGTCACCACATAGGCGCAAGAGCACTTGCCGGAAAGGCGTTCCGGCAAGGTTTCTTTTGGCCAGAAGCCCTCCAAGATGCAACTGCACAAGTAACCAAGTGTGAAGCGTGCCATTTCCATGCCAAGCAAATTCACCAGCCAGCTCAAGCTCTCCAGACGATCCCTTTATCCTGGCCCTTCTCGGTCTGGGGGCTCGACATCCTCGGCCCCTTTCCCCGCGCCGTCGGGGGCTTTGAGTACTTGTACGTTGCAATCGACAAGTTCACAAAATGGCCAGAAGTGGAACCAGTGAGGAAGGTGACAGCACAGTCAGCAGTCAGGTTCTTCAGATCAATAGTTTGTCGTTTCGGAATCCCTCACAGGATTATCACCGACAACGGCACACAGTTCACAAGCCGCACCTTCATGCAGTACGTCCAAGATCTTGGCGCCAAGGTCAGCTTTGCTTCTGTTGCTCACCCAAGGAGCAACGGTCAAGCGGAGAGGGCCAATGCTGAAGTGCTGCGCGGACTGAAGACAAGAACCTTTGATAGGCTGCATAAGTGTGGAAGAAACTAGATAGAGGAGTTGCCGGCGGCTCTTTGGTCAATCAGGACGACACCAAATCGAGCCACCGGACATACGCCCTTTGCTCTTGTCTATGGAGCAGAGGCAGTTCTCCCCACGGAACTCGTATACGGATCTCCTCGAGTACTCGCTTACGACGAGCTCGAGCAAGAGCAACTGCGACAAGATGATGCATTGCTCCTCGAGGAGAAACGTCTCCAGGCTGCTGTACGAGCTGCTCGATACCAACAAGCCTTGCGTCGCTATCATAGCCGCAAGGTCAAGGCCAGGAGTCTCGAGGAAGGCGACCTTGTTCTTCGGCGTATTCAGTCCGCCAAGAATTCCAACAAGTTGACGCCGAGGTGGGAAGGCCCTTATCGGGTGAGACAAGTCACAAGGCCCGGCGCTGTCGGCCTTGAGACCGAAGAAGGCTTACCGGTGAGCAACTCCTGGAACATAGAGCATCTTCGCAAGTTTCACCCATAAGGCGCGGTTGCCGCGATCCGCTCCGGCAACCACCTTTTGTACAAGTCTTGCCGCTGTTGCATGTAAACCTTTGTACAAAGCCGGGCGCAGACCCCGTGCATCAGTAAAACTTTAGTGCTTCGCACCATTTGTCGTTTCATGCTTTTCCTTGTACTCGCATATATCATCTGACATTTCGTGCAGCGCACACACCCGGTAAGCAGTAACAAGCCGCAAGGCTCCGTGCTTGTATTTCCTTCTTTTTTGTCTTTCTCTCTGAAACGGAAGGACTGTTCCTCGCGCACAAGTTTGCCGGGGGGAGGAGATGAAAGTATGGATCAAGTGTTGTTCAAGAAAGAAAAGCCTTGCCGGGAAGCAAACAATCCAATGAAAGCTAAGTCACCAAAGTTTGAGCATTCAAATTTTTAAATTTTAGTTATCTTCCTTGAACAACCACACTTTGTATGGAAAACCTATGCGCGAAGGAACCTACCCGTAGCTAGCCGCGCCCTTACTTTGTTTCGAGCACGCTCAACGGCTTAAGTGAGCTGCGACAAGTGTCGCGCCCTTACTTCGTTTTCGAGTTCGCTCAGCAATGTAAGTGTGCTGCGACTAACTGCGGCAAGGTTGCTTGCCGACAAGGTCTTTGCTAGCAGGCTGCTAAGAGTCCCGCACTCAGCGCTCGCGGCAAGGGCCCCTTGCCGGCAAGTTTCCCTAAAAGCGTAGGGTGAAAAAGCATACAAAGTGAAGGACCAAAAGCAAGGGAGATGACACTGCATTGATTACCCAAAATAAAAGTATATATTACAGAGATAGCTTGCCGCTGTTCTAATCAACTACTGCCTATGACTTAATTGGCAGCGGCGAAGGAAGCAAGGTGCCTAGTCCCTACGGTCCCCGTCGACCCTCTGGATCTTGCCCACCTTGGCTACAATGTGGGCAACTTGGGCCTTCAACGCCTCATGATCAGCCTCGGGCGGCAAGGTGCGGAGGACGTTGACGAGGTTGATGCCGGGGTTGCGATAGACAATCTTCGACAGCACCCGCTCCATGGTGCCCATGCAGAGCCGGCGCGCCTCGTTGGCCAACTGCTCGGGGATCTTCTCCCGCAGCCGTGCAAGCGCCGGCGCCACCCCCAAGAAGAACAGACTCAGTTTGGCGCTGTGAGGGAGGTTCTCGTCGGGGGAGTACACGAGATGCTCCGCCCTCAACGCCATCATCTCCATGTCGATGTTGGCGGCAGAGGTGACGAGGTCCTCAGTCCATCGCTCCACCGTCTGCTGGAATTGGTTCTGCGAGACGGCGGTGCTTTCCAACACGGCCCTCTCAGCGCGGAGATCGTCCTTCAGCTTTGTCTCGCGGTCCCGGGCAGCGTCAAGCGAGTCAGTAAGGGTGGAGACCTTCAGCTCTAAATCAGCAATGGAGTCCCTGGCGTCAGTGAGCTCTTTACCCTTCTCGGAGAGGCGGATTTGCAGCTCCGAGTTGGTGTGAGCGTCCTTCTCCCGCTCCACGTTGAGCGCGGTGACCCTGTCCTCACTCGCCTTCAAGAACAGCTCCAACTGCGCCACTCTGGCCTCCAGATCCTTCTTGGCGGTCTCTGCGGCAGCGGCAGCATCCCTCGCCTCCCGCAGAGCCCCGCCAATAGCCTGCTCCCGAGCGGTGAGGTCGTCCTCGTGGCTGTCGAGGTCGACCTTCCGCTGGTTGAGCGCCCCTTCCCGCCGAGACAGCTCTTCGGCGGCCAGACGCTGCTGCTCCTCGACCTCGGCCTTTTCGAGGACGAATGCTTGCTGCGCCCCGGCAAGCTCCTCGCGCTCCTCCGCCAAGTTCCGGAGGGCCGCCTGGTTGGCGGCACGGAGCTCCACGGCGCGCTTCTCCAGGTCAGCACCAGCCTTGGCAGCCAGAGCCTCCCGAGACTCCAACTTCGCATGCCTGGCCCGGTACAAGGCCAGGAGCCGGCGAAGGAGCCGCTCCTCCTCGGGCTCGTTGCTGCTGCCGGGCACATCCACAACCTTCAGCCCGGCGGAGGCGAGAACCTCTCCGTCGAAGGTCTCTCCCTCCGCGGGTACCCTAGACGAGGACGTCCACGGGACTTGAATGAAGACCCCGTTGGCGGCCTCCAGGTAGACACCCGACCGCTCCGTGGAGGCGGAGGGGTCGGCGGCCGGTGCAGCGTCCGACGCTCCTGCAGCCTCCGGGCCAGCAGTGTGGTCGCCGGTCCCTTCCCCAGCCGCGGCGTCGGCGGCCGGGGCGGTCTCCTCGACGGCTGGCTCGTCGGCTCCAGCCATTCCCTCAGCAGTAGTGGCGTTGCCGCCGTCGTCATGCACGCCCTCCTCGGCGGTGGCCTCCGTCTCCATCAGCTCCGGGGCGGGAGGATCTAGTAGAAGAAAAAGAAAAGAAAGATCGTCAAGCAAATATCCAAAAAGAAGAATTCGAGAAGAAGAAGCTACAAGGTTTACCTTCGCGGACTTCCTCGACGTCGGGGTCCCTCGCCGGGGAATTCTCCCTTGGCGGCGGAGTAGTAGACCTTGCTGGCGGAGGGCCGCTTGCGCCCTCCCTTGGCAGGGTGCTCGCCCTTGGCGGGGTACTCGCCCTTGGCGGAGTACCCACCCTTGGCGGAGCACCATCCCTCGCCGGGGAGCTCCTCCTTGGCGGGGAGGGTGGAGCAGGCGGCTCGTCGGGGGCAACCTCCTGGTGCTCCTGCGGCTGCGGCTCCACTTCTGCACAAAACAACAAGACATCAGTATGAGCAATAACCTCAAGCGTGCCCGTCAAGCAGAAAGATGGATACCAGACTTACGCTGGGGGCTGCGCTGGGGGCTACTCCTCAGAGCAGCAGGCTGATCCGGCAAGTCTGCCGCTGGCGCGTCTCCTGCCGCTGCGGCAGGCTCGTCGTCCTCGATCTCGACCACAGGGATCTTGGCCCTCTTCGCCATCCGCTGGGTCAAGGTCCTGGAAGCCAAAACAAGATCAGAACCAAGCAAGAGAAATCAGAACAAAATTAAAGGGAATGAAAATTGCAAGAACTTACTCTTCCTCCTCTTCGTCGGAGCTGAGAGCGGAGAAGTCAAATCCCGCCTCGGGCGCTCCAGCGCGAGGAGCGGGAGGAGAGGGCTCCCTCGGCCGCTTGGCGGGCTCCGGAGCTGCGGGCTGTGAAGACCCAGCACCGGTCGTTGCTGAGGACCGAGGAGCAGACGGTACCCCGGAGACACTCCGGGAAGACCCCCCTCCGCTCGCCGCTCGGGCACGGGGCGCCTCCTTGGCGACTTTGCTCGTCGTGGTGGCGCGCGTCGCCCGGCGCTGCGGTCGTTGCTGGGGCGCCGGCGGCCTCACCGTCTCGACGGCCTTGCGGAGGCGCTTCTTCGGTTGCGGCGGAGGGCTTGGGCTTGGTGGTGGCGGAGAGTTTTCCGAGGATGAGGAGGCGTCGTCGTCAAGATTCAGGGATCCGCCGGAGTCTTCATCGGAACCACCGGACTCGGCCTCCTCCTCCTCCTCCTCGGCAGGCCCGCTGGACTCGGTCCCCTGCCCGGCAGCCTCGCCAATCCCAGCAGGCTCCCCGGTAGGCTCCCCGGCAAATTCCTCGGGCGTGATCTGCAGTAGCTTGAGGATTTCCTCCTCCTCGGCCTGGCTCACCGCGTCCGCCGCCTCCACTTCATCAACGGTGTATCCAAACTCGCCTGCCGCTGCTACCGCGGTGGCCTCCTCCATCCTGGAGGCAATGTACGCCACATCCCGCGCGGTGGTCTCCCGGGTGAGCCCCTTCCTCTCATCGGCGTTGCCTGGTTTTTCAACCAAGTTGTCGAAGAAGGCTTGCACGATCTCCGCCGAGGGCTCCAGCCAAGTGGGGACGACCCCGTGGGAGTCACACTCTGGCATTGCCGCGTGGATGGCACTGAGGGCAGTGTTGTTACACAGAGGGACTACTCCGGTCAACGGTTTGAACCACTCCAGGTTCTTGGGGTCGTGTTTGAACAGTTCCCAGACCAGCCCCTTCAGCTCCAGGACGGTGAAGTTGTAGTTCAACCCGGGGCGCAGCCTCATGCGGTCTGCCGCGTTGCCGAACTCCCAAGCAGGCCTCTTCCTTTCCTGCAGAGGGGCGATGCGGCGGCGGAGGAAATCAGCTCCAACTTCACCCATAGTCAGATTGGCAGCCCGGAGACGAAGAATCCTAGTTAAGGCGATCTGCAACTTGTCGTCCTCCGGGGCCAAGTCACTCCAATCCTTGCCGCGCACTATGGCAGTCTAGCGCGGCAAGGTAAACTGCTCGGGATCCTTTTCCAGGATCCAACACCAATCTGCCCTCCACTCCTCCCACTTGCCGCGGAGCTCTCCCTTCAAGTACGCCTCCTTCTTGTTCAGCCTGAAGATCCAAGAGATGCCGCCGGAGAGAGGGGATCCGGACTCTACTCTAGGCGTGAAGAAGTGGCAGAAAAGAGCTACATTTGGGTGGACCCCAACGTAGTTTTCGCACAGATGTGCGAAAACGGCAAGGGTGAGGACGGCGTTGGGGTGAAATCTAAGAGACGGAAGCCGTACGTATTCATCACGTCGCAGAAGAACTCCGAGAACGGAGGGCAAAGACCGCAGTAGAAGAATGCAGCGAAGAAGTAGTAACCTCCCGGGAACATGTCGACGGCCACGGCGGGGAGGACTTGGGTGCGGGGATGATCCTTCGTCTCCCTCGCCCAGAACAAGTAGTACTTGTCCCGCAGCTCCCTTTGGCCGAGCCTTGGCGGGAAGACCACCCTCTTCCTCCGCATGGCTGCCAGCCTCGCCGCCTACTCGGATTTCTCCTTCTTCGCCTTGTCGCCCTTCGCCTTGTCGCTCTTCGCCTGGTCGCTCTTCAGGGCCATGGCGGGGGCGGCAGGGGGAGAACGGCGGCACGGCGGGTGGGGAAGACGGTGGAGGAAGGGCAGAGGCAGAAAGCAGCGGGGGTTTCTGAGGACTCAAGGCGCAATGAAGACGATGGGGGGAACTGCCCCTGCTTCCTCTGCTTTTAAGGGGGAAGTGGGGGACGTTCCGCATTTCCCATTAAAGAATAGGCCACGATCTCTCCCATGACGCCGCAATCGACGCGTGCCGTTAGGGAGGGATGCGGCGGATACGGAGAGGGATACGGCTTGCCGTGGGCCGCGTGTGCCCGTGCACTGTCTTGGGCCTGGCCCAACAGCGCTGGGCGCCGTGTGTGGCCCAGGCCCAGGGGCTCCTGTCGGTGTACTAAGGTAGGGGTACCTTAGTACCCCAACTTGTGCACGGGCAGTAGCAGCTTCCCGCGGCAGGGCTTACCATGCGCTTGCCAAGGCCCGCTCTAGACTCCTTCAAGCCATTCAAGAACAATTATTCAAGTTAGAAGACAAGACCCCGACAAGAGGAGCTTGCCGGGAAGGCCGCACCAGGCTCAAGGACATCTTTTCAGCACAAGACCCTGGCAAGAGGTGCTTGCCAGGAAGGCCAAAGGATAACACCACAAAAGATACATCGCGGCGCATCGTGCGCCCCGGCAGGGCCCGGGAAGCGGCAAGCTTCCGGGCCCGGCAAGGTGCTTGCCGGGGGAAGCTCACACTGTGTGCCTGCGCTCCAGCTCACTCGGCCACGCGTCGCCCTGGGGCCCTTCCAGGGACGCGTGGCAGATGGCTGTGCAGCCTGAGAGACACGCTAGCGAGCCGCGGTGACGAAGCTACCGTCGTGGCGAACGGAAACGCATGGACAGATGCTTTTGGGGTCGACGGCGACGGGCATTAAATGCCCTTGTCCCCCACTGTCAAGGTTAGGTGAAGACCACTGTTCATACACTGTTCATGCACTGTTACAACTACCACCAAATTTACACTTTTACCCTCCTCTACGTTGACACCTGTTGGTGACCCCTTTGAGCTATAAAAGGAGGCCCATGCACAACGTAGAGGGGGTTCGACTCCAGGAACTCGCTCACTCCACACTCGGTGCAGCTGGTACTGTAGATCTTCAAGCTCCCGAGCTCCGAAAACTCAATACAACCAAAAGCAGGAGTAGGGTTTTACGCATCATCGCGGCCCGAACCTGGGTAAACTGCCCGCGTGTGCTCCTCGATCTGCTCTCCGTGCTCCCTCCGCTCCCTTACCGCAACGTAGAAGGGGCTCCGGTCCCATAGGTGCTCGTGGGAGGACAGTTTCCCCCGACACCCATGTTTTGATGAGCAAATTTATTATGATCAAAGCATGCCTCCCATTTATGATGATTATTGTGATGAAATAACCATGAAACTTGTCATCATGATTTTAATTTTCAATTGGATTATGCTTCACATGATAGTTATTTTGTTGAGTTTGCTCCCACTACTATTGATGAGAATAAATTTGCTTATGTGGAGAGTAGTAAAATTTCTATGCAAGTAGATCATGAAAAGATTGCTTTATGTGCTGGTTATATGGTTGAATTCACTCATGATGCTACTGAAAATTATTATGAGAGAGGATCATATGCTTGTAGGAATTGCAATAATATCAAGTTTCCTCTCTACGTGCTAATTTTTTTAAGTAATGCTTGTTTTTCCTTCCTATGCTAGTTGATTATTGTTCCCATAAGTTGTTTGCTCACAAAATCCCTATGCATAGGAAGTGGGTCATGCTTAAATGTGCTAGTTATATTCTTCATGATGCTCTCTTTATGTTTCTTATCTTTTATGCGAGCATCATTGAAATCATCATGCCTTGCTAAAAAGGCATTAAAGAAAAGCGCTTGTTGGGAGACAACCCAATATTTACCCTTACTATTTTTGTGTGTCCACATGATTAAGATATTGTAGTAATCACGTTTTATAGCTTTTGTTTCAATAAAGTGCCAAGTAGAACCTTTGGGAAGACTTGGGTGAAACTCTTTGTGATCTTGCTGCAAACAAAGAGAAACTTCGCGCTCACGAGATTAGCTACCATTTTTTTTACAGAAGAGTGATTTTAAGTTGATTATTTTTGCAGATGATTAATAGACAAATTCCTCAGGTCCACCAATTTATTTCAGAATTTTTTGAGTTACAGAAGTATTCGAAAGTTATAGATTGCTACATATTGTTCTATTTTTGACAGATTCTGTTTCTATGTGTTGTTTGCTTATTTTGATGAATCTATGAGTAGTATCGGAGGGTATGAACCATAGAGAAGTTGGAATAAAGTAAATATTACACCAATATGAATTTAGAATGAGTTTATGATGACCCACAAGTGTAGGGGATCAATCGTAGTCCTTTCGATAAGTAAGAGTGTCGAACCCAACGAGGAGCAGAAGGAAATGATAGGCAGTTTTCAGTAACGTATTTTCTGCAAGCGCTGAAATTATAGGTAACAGATAGTTTTGTGATAAGATAATTGGTAGCAAGTGACAAACGGTAAAAGTAAATAAGGTGCAGCAAGGTGGCCCAATCCTTTTTGTAGCAAAGGACAAGCCTGGACAAACTCTTATATAAGGTAAGGCTCTCACGAGGACACGTGGAAATTATCGTCAAGCTAGTTTTCATCACGATCATCTGATTCACGTTCGGTACTTTGATAATTTGGTATGTGGGTGGACCGGTGCTTGGGTGATGTCCTTACTTGGACAAGCCTCCCACTTATGATTAACCTCTAATGCAAGCATCCGCAAGTACAAAATAAGTATTAAGGTAAACCTAACCATAGCCTGAAACATATGGATCCAAATCAGCCCCTTACGAAGCAACGCATAAACTAGGGTTTAAGCTTCTGTCACTCTAGCAACCCATCATCTACTTATTACTTCCCAATGCCTTCCTCTAGGCCCAAATAATGGTGAAGTGTCATGTAGTCGACGTTCACATGACACCACTAGAGGAGAGACAACATACATCTCATCAAAATATCGAACGAAGACCAAATTCACATGACTACTAATAGCAAGACTTATCTCATGTCCTCAGGAACAAAAGTAACTACTCACAAGACATAATATGGTTCATGATCAGAGGGGTATTAATATGCATAATCGATCTGAACATATGATCTTCCACCAAATAAACCAACTAGCATCAACTACAAGGAGTAATCAGTACTACTAGCAACCCATAGGTACCAATCTGAGGTTTGGGTACAAAGATTGGATACAAGAAATGAACTAGGGTTTGAGAGGAGATGCTGCTGGTGAAGATGTTGATGAAGATAGCCCTCCCCAAGATGGGAGAGTTGTTGGTGATGACGGTGGTGACGATTTCCCCCTCCCGGAAGGAAGTATCCCCAGCAGAACAGCTCTGCTGGAGCCCTAGATTGGTTTCTGCCTCGGTTCCGCCTCGAGACGGCGGCCTCTGGTCCTGAAAGCCTCCTTATGATTTTCCAGGTCAAAACACCTCATATAGGAGAAGATGGGCATCGGGGGCCTTCCGGCTGGCCCACGAGGCAGGTGGCGCGCCCCCCACCCTCGTGGACAGTTGGTGGCCCCCCTCGTGGACTTCTTTCGCTAGATATTTTTTATATTTTCTGAAACAATGTTATGTTGAGTTTCCGGGCTTTTGGAGTTGTGCAGAATAACTTTCCAGAGTTTGCTCCTTTTCGAACCCAGAATTCCAGCTGCCGGCATTCTCCCTCTTCATGTAAACCTTGTAAAATAAGAGAGAAAAGGCATAAGTATTGTGACTAAACATATAATGACATCCCATAATGCAATAAATATCAACATATAAGCATGATGCAAAATGGACGTATCAGCTCCCCCAAGCTTAGACCTCGCTTGTCCTCAAGCGAAAAGCCGATATCAAAAAATATGTCCACATGTTTAGAGATAGAGGTGTCGATAAAAACAAAATACGGACATGAAGGCATCATGATCATTCTCATAACAGCAACATATATATATATTCTTCATATGATTCTTATGCTAAAGTAACAATTCATCCACAATATCAAGTATGAATCATAAACTTCATTGAAAACTAACAAACCTTGATCTCGGTCATTGAAGCAATTGCAATTTATCGTAACATCGGAAAGAGTCAATATAAGAGCTTTTCAGCAAGCCTACATACTCAACTGTCATATAGTCTTTCAGAATTGCTCACACTCACGCAATACTTATGTTTATGGAGTTTTAATCGGACAAAGAGAAAGATAGGGGCTTATGGTGTTGCCTTCCAACCTTTTACCTCAAGGGTAATGTCAACAGTAATAGATCATGAAAACTTACATCCAGGTGGGTATATATGTCAGGATATTTCTAACACAATGTGCTTGCCAAAGGATAAAATGTAAAAAGGAAAGGTGGATTTCACCTTGACACTTATAAGACAGGAATAATAGATAGGCCATTCGCAGAGGGAAGCAGAGGTTGTCATGTGTTTTTATGGTTGGATGCACAAAGTCTTAGCATAGAAGAACTTCACTTTATATTGCCACTTGTGATAAGGACCTTTATTATGCAGTCCGTCGCTTTTATTACTTCCATATCACAAGATCGTATAAAGCTAATTTCTCCCACACTAATAAATCATACATATTTTGGCGGATTTGCAACATGACAACGTACTTGGAAGGATCTTTCTCAATCCATAGGTGGGTATCGTGGACTCTCATGGCAAAACTGGGTTTTAAGGATATATGGAAGCACAAGTAGTATCTCTACTTAGTGCGAGGAGTTTTGGCTAGCATGAGGGGGAAAGGCAAGCTCAACATGTTGAATGATCCATGACAATATACTTTATTTCAGATATAAGAAGACATAACCCATTATGTTGTCTTCCTTGCCTAAGATCAACTCTTTAGCATGTCATACTTTAATGAGTGCTCACAATCATAAAAGATGTCCAAGATAGTATATTTGTATGTGAAGCCTCTCTTCTTTTATTACTTCCTATTAATTGCAACGATGACCAAAAATATGTTTGTCACCTCCCAACAACTTTTATTTATCATACTCTTGTATGTGAAGTCATTACTTCCCATAAGATCGATATGATCTCTTTGATACTCTTTATGTTTTCTTTCTTTTTATCATGACCCAAGTGAGGAAATCAAGCCCTTGAGTCAACACTAATCTTTATTATATCACTCACGGACTCGATTACAGAGGGTAAAGCTCATAAAGCAAAAGCTCGCAACTAGATCATGATAACTTTATTCTATTAGCTCAAGATACTACCAAAAGGATCGAACTAAGTAAAACGGTAAAGATAGGAGTGATGGTGATACGGTACCGGGGTCACTCCCCCAAGCTTGGCAGTTGCCAAGGGGAGTGCACATACCCATATGATTATGTCTCCTTCTTCGGGAGTGGTGATGATGACTTCTTCCTCAGCTTACGCTTAGGGGCAGAATTTTGCTCCTTTAGATCATCGATCTCTTGCTCAAGATTTAATATCTTCTTGCATAGTGCCTGCTTGTTCTCCTGCAAGAGGTTAATAGGGATAAATTCGATCTTAGGTTTCTTTATTCTGTCTGGGAGGCTTGACTTTTTGAACTCCACGTGCATGTCTCTAGGTTGAGGCAGTGGGACTTCGTCTTCATCTGAGCTAGTCCAATCCTTCTTCTTTGCATCATGGTCTTCTTCTTCTTCTTCCGTGGTCCAATCATAATGCTCCCAATCCCCATAGACTTTAGGATCAGCAAGGGAATCAGCCACATAGCTTTCTCCCTCCGAATCCTGGGAAGACATACTGCTTTATCTGCGACAGGAACAACTCGAAACAAGAACAGAGGATTTTTGCATGATACAGAGGTCAAAACCTTCGGGAGTATATATAATGAATTTTTACCGACCAAAAGGAGTAACCCACAAGAAAACGGAGTCCGGGGGACACACGGGGTGCCCACGAGGTAGGGGCGCGCCCTCCACCCTCGTGGACGCCTCGTGTCCCCTCCGGACTACTTATTTTTTCTATTTTTCTTAATATTCCAAAACGGAGAAAAATTGCCTTTAGAACTGTTTTGGAGTCGGTTTACTTACCGTATCACATACCTCTTCCTTTTCGGAGGCTGAATCGTTCTGGAAAGTGTCCCTTATGTATTCCTCCGGGGTAATGGTTTCAATAATATTGGTTTCAACATTTATAGGATTACCTGAGATATAATGTTTGATTCTTGACCGTTCACCACCTTCGGATTTGTGCTTTCGAAGTTGTTGATTTTTATGGCACCGGAATGATAGACCTCCTCGATAACGTAAGGTCCTTCCCATTTGGAGAGAAGTTTTCCTGCAAAAAATCTTAAACGAGAGTTGAATAGCAAGACATGATCACCTACGTTAAACTCACGCTTTTGTATCCTTTTGTCATGCCATCTTTTAACTTTTTCTTTAAACAGCTTGGCATTCTCATAAGCCTGGGTTCTCCATTCATCGAGATAGCTAATATCAAATAGCCTCTTCTCACCAACAAGTTTGAAATCATAATTGAGCTCTTTTATAGCCCAATATGCCTTATGTTCTAGCTCAAGAGGTAAGTGACAAGCTTTTCCATATACCATCTTATATGGAGACATACCCATAGGATTTTTGTATGCAGTTCTATAGGCCCATAATGCGTCATCAAGTTTCTTGGACCAATTCTTCCTAGACCTATTAACTGTCTTTTGCAAGATTAGTTTCAACTCCCTATTACTTAGTTCTACTTGACCACTAGTCTGTGGGTGGTAGGGGGATGCAATTCTATGGTTGACATCATATTTAGCAAGCATCTTACGGAAAGCACCATGAATAAAGTGTGAACCACCATTAGTCATTAGATGTCTAGGGACTCCAAACCTCGTAAAAATAACTTCCTTAAACATCTTAATAGAGGTGTTGTGATCAGCACTACTAGTTGTAATAGCTTCTACCCACTTAGTAACGTAGTCAACGGCAACTAAAATATGTGTGTACCCATTAGAGGCAGGAAACGGTCCAATATAATCAAAGCACCAAACATCAAATGGTTCAATAACAAGTGAATAATTCATAGGCATTTCTTGATGTCTACTGATATTACCAATTCTTTGACATTCATCACAAGATAAGACAAACTTACGGGCATCCTTGAAGAGAGTAGGCCAATAAAAACCGGATTGCAATACCTTGTTTGCAGTTCTATCTCCCGCATGGTGTCCTCCATAAGCTTCAGAGTGGCACTGGCGTAGGATCTGTTCCAGTTCATGCTCAGGTACACAACGTCTAAGGATTCCATCTACCCCTTTTTATAAAGATGCGGGTCATCCCAGAAGTAATGTCTCAAATCATAGAAGAAATTTTTCTTTTCCTGGTATGTGAAACTAGGAGGCATAAACTTAGCAACAATATAATTAGCATAATCAGCATACCATGGAGCAGTACGAGAAGTATTTATGACAAATAGTTGTTCATCAGGAAAGCTATCATCAATAGGTTGTGGGTCATCAAGTATATTCTCTAACCTAGACAAGTTATCTGCTATGGGGTTCTTAGCTCCCTTTCTATCAATAATATGCAAGTCAAATTCTTGCAGGAAGAGAACCCATCTAATAAGTCTAAGTTTAGCATCTTTCTTTTCCATAATGTATTTGATAGCAGAGTTACTTTAGAATCAACGATATAGGGCCTAAACTTATCACAAGCAAATACAACTGCTAAAAATTATTTCTAAGTGGTAGCATAATTTCTTTGGGCACTATCTAGAGTTTTACTAGCTTACTGGATAACATTCAATTTCTTATCAACTCTTTGCCCTAGAACAGCTCCTACAACATAATCACTAGCATCACACATAATATCAAAGGGTAAATTCCAGCCAGGAGGCTGAACAATAGGTGCAGAGATCAATGCTTTCTTAAGTATTTCAAATGCTTCTAGACAATCATCGTTAAAGACAAAAGGAATATCTTATTGTAAGATATTAGTCAGAGGCCTGGAGATTTTGGAGACGTCCTTTATGAACCTCCTATAAAACCCGGCATGACCAAGGAAACTTCGTATACCTTTGATGTCCTTAGGGCATGGCATCTTTTCAATAGCATCAACTTTAGCTTTGTCAACTTCAATACCTCTTTCAGAAATTTTATGTCCCAAGACAATGCCTTCATTAACCATAAAGTGGTACTTCTCCCAATTCAAGACAAGGTTAGTGTCTTCACATCTCTGCAAAACTCGATCAAGGTTGCTTAAGCAATCATCAAAAGAAGTTCCGTAAATGGAGAAATCATCCATGAACACCTCAACAATCTTTTCACAAAAATCAGAGAATATAGCCATCATGCATCTTTGAAAGGTAGCAGGTGCATTACATAAACCAAAAGGCATACATCTATAAGCAAAGGTACCGAAAGGACAAGTAAAAGTGGTCTTTTCTTGATCCCCTTTTGACACAGGTATTTGAGAAAAACCAGAATAACCATCTAGGAAGCAGAAATGAGTATGTTTGGATAACCTTTCTAGCATTTGATCAATAAATGGCAAGGGGTAATGATCTTTTTTAGTAGCTTTATTTAACTTACGGAAATCAATTACCATCCTATAGCTTGTAACTATTCTTTGCGGGATCAATTCATCTTTATCATTAGGAACGACAGTCATACCTCCCTTCTTAGGGACACAATGGACATGACTTACCCACTGGCTATCAGCAACTGGATAGATAATACCTGCCTCTAGAAGCTTTAGTATTTCCTTTCTTACCACTTCTTTCATCTTAGGATTTAACCGTCGCTGATGATCAATAACCAGTTTAGCATTTTCCTCCAATTTTATCTCGTGTTGGCATATAGTGGGACTAATGCCCTTAAGGTCATCTAGAGTATATCCAATAGCAGCTCGGTGCTTCTTCAGAGTTTTCAATAGCTTTTCTTCTTCCTGCTCTGAGAGGTTGGCACTAATAATAACAGGATATATCTTCTTTTCATCAAGATAAACATACTTAAGATTATCAGGTAAAGTTTTAAGTTCAAACACGGGATCACCTTTGGGTGGAGGAGGATCCCCTAGGATTTCAACAGGCAAGTTGTTTTTCAATACGGGTCCCTGTGTAAGGAATATTCCATCTATCTCCCTTCTCTCGTTCATATGCATATCATTTTCATGGTCTAGCAAGTATTGTTCTAAAGGATCATTAGGTAGCACGGCAATAGAAGCAAGACCAATAATTTCATCCTTACTAGGTGGTGCCATTTCAAGGGGTTGTCTACGCAATTTAGCAAAGGTAAAATCATGAGACATATCCCCTAATCCAACAGTAACAATGTCTTTCACGCAGTCTATCTTGGCATTAACAGTATTCAAGAAGGGTCTACCAAATATAATGGGACATAATTCATCTTGTGGGGAGCTAAGAATAAGAAAATCAGCAGGGTATTTAACTTTCCCACACAAAACATCAACATCTCTAACAATCCCAACTGGTGAAATGGTGTTTCTGTTATCAAGCTTGATAGTAACATCAATCCCTTCTAACTCAACAGGTGCAATATCTTGCATAATTCGTTATACAAATCAAAAGGGATAATACTCGAACTAGCACCTATGTCACATAAACCATGGTAGCAATGATCTCCTATCTTGACAGCGATAACAGGCAAGCCTACAATAGGTTTATGTTTATTCCTAGCATTGGGTTTGGCTATTCTAGCAGACTCTTCTTGGAGATAAATAACATGTCCATCTAAATCTTCTACCAAGAGATCCTTAACCATAGCAACACTAGGTTCAACTTTAATTTGCTCAGAGGGTGTAGGTGTTCTAGTATTACTCTTACGAACTACAGTTGAAGCTTGAGCATGATCATTTATCCTAACGGGGAAAGATGGTTTCTCAATATAAGCGGTAGGTATAACAGGATCAACATTATAAGTGATAGTCTTTTCTTCAACTTTAAAAGGTTCAACTACTTTTACTTCAATAGGGGGTTGGTATTTAAACCACTTCTCCTTGGGGAGATCAACATGAGTAGCAAAACATTCACAGAAAGAAGCTACTATCTCAGAGTCAAGTCCATAATTAGTGCTAAACTCACGGAAAACATCGATATCCATAAAAGCTTTAACACAATCAAACTTAGGGGTCATACCTGACTCCTTACCTTCATCGAGATCCCAATCTTCAGACTTGCATTTAATTCTTTCCAATAAATCCCATTTGAATTCAATAGTTTTCATCATATAAGAGCCAGAACAAGAAGTATCGAACATGGAGCGATTATTAAGAGAAAGTCGAGCATAAAAATTTTGAATGATCATTTCTCTTGAGAGCTCATGATTGGGGCATGAATATAACATTGACTTAAGCCTCCCCCAAGCTTGAGCGATGCTTTCTCTTTCGCGAGGCCAGATATTATAAATATAATTATGATCACGATGAACCTAGTGCATAGGGTGGAACTTCTGATGAAATTCCAACTTCAGACGATTATAGTTCCATGATCCCATATCATCGCATAGCCTAAACCATGTCAATGCATCTCCCTTCAAAGATAAAGGGAAGACCTTCTTCTTGATAATATCCTCGGGCATACCTGCAAGCTTAAACAATCCACAAACTTCATCCACATAGATTAGGTGTAAGTCGGGATGCAGTGTTTCGTCTCCTGTAAAGGGATTTTCAAGCAGTTTCTCTATCATACCCGAAGGAATCTCAAAGCAAACATTTTCAATAGGTGCAGTAGGTTGAGGAGCAACTCTTTGCTCTTCTGGTCGAGGTGAAGATACCCTGAACAAACCCCTCACAGGATTTTGAGCCATAGTAACAAGTGACAATAAATTTTAGCACACTATATAAATTTTTCCTTACCAAAGGCGCTTCACTCCCCGGCAACGGCTCCAGAAAAGAGTCTTGATGACCCACAAGTGTAGGGGATCTATCGTAGTCCTTTCAATAAGTAAGAGTGTCGAACCCAACGAGGAGCAGAAGGAAGTGATAGGCAGTTTTTAGTAAGGTATTTTCTGCAAGCACTGAAATTATAGGTAACATATAGTTTTGTGATAAGATAATTGGTAGCAAGTGACAAACGGTAAAATTAAATAAGGTACAGAAAGGTGGCCCAATCCTTTTTGTAGCAAAGGACAAGCCTGGACAAACTCTTATATAAGGTAAAGCACTCCCGAGGACACATGGGAATTATCGTCAAGCTAGTTTTCATCACGATCATCTGATTCGCGTTCGGTACTTTGATAATTTGGTATGTGGGTGGACCGGTGCTTGGGTGCTCTACTTACTTGGACAAGCCTCCCACTTATGATTAACCTCTAATGCAAGCATCCGCAACTACAAAAGAAGTATTAAGGTAAACCTAACCATAGCCTGAAACATATGGATCCAAATCAGCCCCTTACGAAGCAACGCATAAACTAGGGTTTAAGCTTCTGTCACTCTAGCAACCCATCATCTACTTACTACTTCCCAATGCCTTCCTCTAGGCCCAAATAATGGTGAAGTGTCATGTAGTCGACGTTCACATGACACCACTAGAGGAGAGACAACATACATCTCATCAAAATATCGAACGAAGACCAAATTCACATGACTACTAATAGCAAGACTTCTCCCATGTCCTCAGGAACAAAAGTAACTACTCACAAGACATAATATGCTTCATGATCAGAGGGGTATTAATGTGCATAATGGATCTGAACATATGATCTTCCACCAAATAAACCAACTAGCATCAACTACAAGTAGTAATCAATACTACTAGAAACCCACAGGTACCAATCTGAGGTTTGGGTACAAAGATTGAATACAAGAGATGAACTAGGGTTTGAGAGGAGATGGTGCTGGTGAAAATGTTGATGAAGATAGCCCTCCCCAAGATGGGAGAATTTTTGGTGATGACGGCCGTGATGATTTCCCCCTCCCGGAGGGAAGTATCCCCGGCAGAACAGCTCTGCCGGAGCCCTAGATTGGTTTCCGCCTCGGTTCTGCCTCGAGATGGCAGCGTCTGGTCCCGAAAGCCTCCTTATGATTTTTCCAGGTCAAAACACCTCATATAGGAGAAGATGGGCATCGGGGGCCTTCCGGCTGGCCCACGAGGCAGGGGGCGCGCCCTGGGAAGGGGGCGCGCCCCCCACCCTCGTGGATAGTCGGTGGCCCCCCTCATGGACTTCTTTCACCAGATATTTTTTATATTTTTTGAAACGACATTCTGTTTAGTTTCGGGGCTTTTGGAATTGTGCAGAATAGGTTTCCAGAGTTTGCTCCTTTTCCAGCCAGAATTCCAGCTACCGGCATTCTCCCTCTTCATGTAAACCTTGTAAAATAAGAGAGAAAAGGCATAAGTATAATGACTAAACATATAATGGCAGCCCATAATGCAATAAATATTAACATATAAGCATGATGCAAAATGGACGTATCAGTTCACAACAGTACCTAAGTGGTGGTTTTATTTTCTTATACTAACGGAGCTTATGAGTTTTCTGTTGAGTTTTGTGTTGTGAAGTTTTCAAGTTTTGGGTAAAGGTTCGATGGACTATGGAATAAGGAGTGGCAAGAGCCTAAGCTTGGGGATGCCCAAGTCACCCCAATGTAATATTCAAGGACAGCCAAGAGCCTAAGCTTGGGGATGCCCCGGGAAGGCATCCCCTCTTTCGTCTTCGTCTATCGGTAACTTAACTTGAGGCTATATTTTTATTCACCACATGATATGTGTTTTGCTTGGAGCGTCATTTTGTTTTATTTTGTTTTGCTTGCTATTAGAATAATATCCCAAGATCTGAAATTCTTAAATGTTAGAGAGTCTTCACATAGTTACATAATAATTCAACTACTCTTTGATGTTCACTTATATCTTTTGGAGTAGTTTGTCGTTTGCTCTAGTGCTTCACTTATATCTTTTTAGAGAACGGCGGTGGTTTTATTTTGAAGAAATATATGAAATCTCATGCTTCACTTATATTATTTTGAGAGTCTTTTAGAATAGCATGGTAATTTGCTTAGGTTATGAATTTAGTCCTAATATGATGGGCATCCAAGAGGGATATAATAAAAACTTTCATATAAAGTGCAATGAATACTATGAGAAGTTTGATACTTGATGATCGTTTTGATGGTGATATTAGAGTCATGCTAGTAGAGTAGTGAATTTAAGAAATACTAGTGTTGAGGTTTGCAAGTCCCGTAGCATGCACGTATGGTAACCGTTGTGTGACAAATTTGAAGCATGAGGTATTTCTTTGATTGTCATCCTTTGTGTGGAGGTCGGGATCGCGCGATGGTTAACTCCTACCAACCCTTCCCCTAGGAGCATGCGTGTAGTACTTTGTTTTGATGACATGTAGATTTTTTCAATAAGTATGTGAGCTCTTTATGAGTAATGTTGAGTCCATGGATTATACGCACTATCACCCTTCCACCATTGCTAGCCTCTCTAGTACCACGCAACTTTCGCCGGTACCATACACCCACCATATTCCGTCCTCAAAACAGCCACCATACCTACCTATTATGGCATTTCCATAGCCATTCCGAGATATATTTCCATGCAACTTTCCAACGTTCCGTTTATTATGACACGCTTCATCATTGTCATATTGCCATGCATGATCATGTAGTTGGCATCATATTTGTGGCAAGGCCACCATGCCTAATTTTTCATAAATGTCACTCTTAATTCATTGCACATCCCGGTACACTATCGGAGGCATTCATATAGAGTCATATTTTGTTCTAGTATCGAGTTGTAGTCTATGAGTTGTAAATAAATAGAAGTGTGATGATCATCATTATTAGAGCATTGTCCCGGAAAAAAGGCCACAAAAAAATAAAGACAAAAAAAAAGGAAAGTCCAAAGAAAAAGAAAAGAAAGGCCCAAAAAAGAGAAAACGAAAAAAAGAAGAACAAAAGGGGGACAATGCTACTATTTTTTTCCACACTTGTGCTTCAAAGTAGCACCATGATCTTCATGATAGAGAGTCTCTTGTTTAGTCACTTTCATAGTAGTAGGAATTTTCATTATAGAACTTGGCTTGTATATTCCAACGATGGGCTTCCTCAAATGCCCTACGTCTTCGTGAGCAAGCAAGTTGGATGCACATCCACTTAGTTTTTTTTTGTTGAGCTTCGTAAATTTATAGCTCTAGTGCATCCGTTGCATGGCAATCCCTACTCACTCACATCGATATCTATTGATGGGAATCCCCATAGCCCATTGATACGCCTAGTTGATGTGAGACCTTCTTCCTGCTTTTTGTCTTCTCCACAACCTACACTCTATTCCACCTATAGTTCTATATCCATGGCTCACGCTCATGTATTGCGTGAAAGTTGAAAAAGTTTGAAAAAAAATTAAGTATGAAACAATTGCTTGGCTGAAACCGGGGTTATGCATGATTTGGGTATTTTGTGTGACGAAGATGGAGTATGACCAAACTATATTGTCGGATCTTGGGTTCCGGCAAAACCCTTGAGGTTCGAACTCTAGGGTGCGCACGAAGATCTCTCCTTCCGCCCTAGCTCGTCTACTCGCCGATCCCTAGGCCTAGCTCGTCAGATCCGAAGAACAAGGGACACAAGGTTTATACTGGTTTGGGCCACCGTTGTGGAGTAATACCCTAATCCAGTGTGGTGTGGTGGACTGCCTTGTAGGCGGAGGAAGAACTAGTACATGGATGAACTGCCTCCTTAGGATAGGAGTTCTTGAGCTCGGGTGAGCTTGCGGGTGTGTGGGTGGTCTCAATGATCCGATCCCTTTCTAAGGTGGTGGCTAGTCCTTTTTATAGTGGCTTGGGTCCTCTTCCCAAATATTGAGCGGGAAGGGATCCCACAACGGCCAAATTTGAAGGGGGACAGCTAGTACAAGATATCCTGACAAAAGGTGGTCTTCCCCTGCTAAAGGCTCTGGTGGTGACGCCGCCGTGGGCTCCGCGATGACCTCCGTTCTGATGTCCTGCTGGTCTTGGTCGTGTTGCACCGATATGGAAACCTTTGCCTGATGCCTCGGGACTCCTCGCGTGCACCTGCTTCTTTAGCACCAAAGAGAAAACTGGCACTCTGCGCCCGCTGGCGCCCGCCTGGCCTTGGTCGTCACTACTAACATCACGAGGAACTCACGAGGTATCCCTTGCCTTGATATCTCCGATCCTCATGAGCCGGCCTAGTGCGGCCGCCCCAGGGGATGTCTTGCGTCGTCCGCCTCGCGAGGCTCGGCCCCTCGCGAGGGTCTTGAGTGGTTGCTGAAGATGTTGGGCCGTACCAGGCCGCCTGACTAGCCACGCCTAGGGCCGCAGGCAGGCAAGTCTGGGTACCCCCGTTCCCAGAACGTCGACAGTAGCCCCCGGGCCCAAGGTGCACTCGGGCTTGGCTTCGCGGCTAAGCCAAGGGCCAAGTGCGGAGCACCGCGGGCCCCAAAAGTCTGCGGCCTTGACTGAGCATGGCGACTGACGGGACGTGGGCGTCTCCACTTCCCCATATAGCCTCGATTTTCGCCCGGACGGACGACCACTGTTACTTTCTTTGTTCCGCCTCCTTTACCAGTGGCATGCCATGCGGTTTCCTTGTCTTCTGAATCTCCTCCCCGGGCTTGATTCAGCACCAACTTCTACCGTCATCATGGCCTCCAGCCGAGAAAAGAAAGAGGGGGCGGAGCCCTGCACCTTGGCCCCCTCGCCGCTGGTCTTCAGCCCGCCACAGCGAGGTCGGTGGTGATCAACAAACAGATGATGGATAATGTGCTCCTAGCACTCGCCGCCGATTCCAATGAGTGGGGGGCAACGGTGGCTTGGCCGCTTCCCGCGCCGAGATCGACATGTCGGCCACCGAGGTACCCCCTCCATCTTCACGCCCTCTGGGATGGCCTGATTCCTCCCTTTTCTGATTTCTTCAATGCGGTGCTCTCGCATGACCAAATCAGTGCGCTGCATCTTGATCCTCAATCCATCGTCCTCCTTGTTGTTTTTGCCTTTGTCTGCGAGGCCATTGCTCCCTCCGTGGCCTTGCTCCGCCACTTCTTCTCGTTGCATTTGACGGATGCACTCTAGTGCTCCGGATGCGTGTCCTTCGAGACCATCGCGGCGATAGCCGGCTCGGGCATCGACTTCGACCTTGCGACGATTGTTGGCGGCTTCAGGAAGCGGTGGGTGTTCGTCATTGTCGGGGTGCGCAGCCCCCTGCTGCTCCCACCACGGGTTCCGGCCGCTCCGAGCTCCAGCTGGAACCACGTGAGGCTCGTCGACCGCAAGCAGGCTCCTGTTTGGCTCCGGTTTGCCAGGCTACAGAGGCTTGGAGTGACGACGCCTATGGTGGCGAGGGAGTTCATGCAGCGCCGCATCGCCCTGCTTCAGCGCCACTCTCGGCCGATGTGGGCCTTCTCTGGCCCCGAGGACCGCATGAGGGTCCGCGGGTCTACCCTCCCTCGTGAGATGCGGCGCACGGTGCTCGAGATCCTTATGGGCAATCTGATGCCAGCCCGCTTACCGGACGAGGGCTGCCTCCTATACTGCGGCTCAAACAGGGTGGAGTTCGTGAGGCAGCTGCCCTCCTTTGACGAATGGGAGCTTCGTCCGCCCGGCCTTGTGGGTCTCACGAGAACCCTGTCTGTGTGGCTCCCTTGCCTGCTGCTGTCGAGGTGGTCGACCCAGAAGTGGGCGCGGGGGGACGATCGCTGCTGAGTGCTGGTGGCGCTGCAACTTCCGTGCTGGCACCTCCTGAGGTTCCTGAAATGCCGCCCTCCGGAGCTCAGGAGAGTCGTCCTGAAGGGGCGGCTGAGGTGCAAGTGCTGCCTGATGCTCTCGAGGCCGAAGCCCCCGTGGCCTCTTCGCGTCGTCCTAAGGCGGGGGCAGGGGGCCCTGCCCGATGCTACTTCTTGAGCTTGCGTTATATTCCCTCGAAGAGGAAAGGGTGATGCAGCACAGTAGCGTAAGTATTTCCCTCGGTTTTTTAGAACCAAGGTATCAATCCAGTAGGAGACCACACGCGAGTCCCTCGCACCTGCACAAACAAATAAGAACTTCGCAGCCAACGCGATAAGGGGTTGTCAATCCCTTTACGGTCACTTACGAAAGTGAGATATGATAGATAGGATAGTTTGATATTTCTGGTATTTTTTGATGTAAGAACAGAAAGTAAAAACAGCAAAGTAAAGTAGATTGTAGATTGATATGTTGAGAATAGACCCGGGGGCCATAAGTTTCACTAGTGGCTTCTCTCATGATAGCAGATTTCTACGGTGGGTGAATGAATTACTGTCGAGCAATTGATAGAAAAGCGAAAAATTATGAGAATATCTAGGCATGATCATTATATATAGGGATCACGTCCGTGACAAGTAGACCGAAACGATTCTGCATCTACTACTATTACTCCACACATCAACCGCTATCCAGCATGCATCTAGAGTATTAAGTTCATAAGAACGGAGTAATGCTTTAAGCAAGATGACATGATGTAGAGGGATAAACTCAAGCAATATGACATGAACCCCATCTTTTTATCCTCGATGGCAACAATACTATACGTGCCTTGCCGCCCCTGCTGTCACTGGGAAAGGACACCGCAAGATTGAACCCAAAGCCAAGCACTTCTCCCATTGCAAGAACTATAGATCTAGTAAGCCAAACCAAACCGATAATTCGAAGAGACTTGCAAGGATATTATAATCATACATAAAAGAATTCAGAAAAGAACCAAATATCTATTATATAATTAAAACATAAGTAAAAGAAGCCATCACGTTCATCCACATAGACTAAATTATCTTAGCCATTATTTTCTTATATTAATGGCTGAGATTTAAAATTGCAACGTTACATACAAATATTGTCCTAGCCAAACAATTGGACTGTCACGTACAAACAAGTAAGAGGTTCAGCTTTCAGAAGTAAAAAAAAACTAATTTGGAAGGAGCGGTTCAAATTTGACAAGAAAAACAATTCTAATTATGATCAAAAGAAATCTATTTTGAAAGGAGTAATTCGGAGACAAAACATCTTGCTTCAGCGTACGTGCATAGGACTCTTAAAACAAGCCAAAAACTTATGGATACAGCGTGCATGCGTGCAAGCCAAAACTGCTTTTAAATTGGAGATAGAAAAAGAGATGAATACAACATGCATGCGTGGAAACCAAGGCCGCTGTAAAATCGGAGATAAAACATATATACTGTACTCATGCCTTACGGGGCACGCCGGCGCTGATGTTAGCTGCTTCCACACAGGCCGCAGTCGCACAGTCGCTGCTGCTGTTGGCCCATAGGCGACAATCTGCGATTTAGAACAGAAGTAAGAACCATCAAAGACGCACGTTGTTTTTTTTGCGGGCCCAAAGACGCAAGTTGTTGTGCTGGAGAATCACCTACTATTAGCAATGTGCTGGATATTTATGATTTTAGAATCGGTAGTCTAGCTACAAGGGTACAATAGCGCCAGAGGCGTTTGTCGCAGGATAGGAATGCATGCATGCACCGGCGTGGCCGCGTGGTCGCTTACTCAGGTGAAATTTTCATTATGATATAGGTTGTGATATGAGCTACGTACATAAAAAACAAAATCATATATACCTTTATATTGAATTTATTAGTTTTTGTGTAGATCCCATATAAATGTATTTCACCATGAAACATTACAGACAAGTAGTATACATCCATAGGTATGTGTTCTATTATTTTTAGATTTTTTTTGAAACATAAAAATTTAGATTTTTTATATTTTTAAAACTCAAGCTCCATGGAGCTCGAGTTTTATTAGCAATTTCCGCTAGGCTACAGATATCATGTGCATGCACGCGTTTGTGAGGTATATGCTTCTTTGTGGGGTATATGCATATTTTCAATTTTCTAGGTGGGATGTATATCATGCATGTGTGTAAGATCACTTGGCTGTGAAGTAACTACATATTTCATAGATAGATGTCCAATGCATTTGACCATTTGTTACTAAATCCATTTAATTAAGAATGAATGGTTATATATTGTTTGCATGAAATTTATAACATCCAATGGCTATGATCTTCTATGATAGAGGTGTACAAAATGAATTTCCTAATTTTTGTTTATTTCATATTTTCTAGCATATCTTTCTTCACACTGTTCAGGCGACTCAAATAGTTTTATATGAATACACGCCAATAGTTAGGTTTTTCTTTCAAATATACGTCGACAGTTACATAGCCTTAGATGATCAGGCTACACAAACAATTACAGTGAAAGGATATTGTCACGAGTATTTAGAAGCATGCATGGAAGGTCGACATCGATGACATCATGCTATCTACAAAAAAAGTTGCACTTCAAACAGTAGTGATGCAGATATAGAAAGATAACATAATATTAGGCATTTAATTAATGATGAAATGGCCTAGAGTAGTAGGAATCTAACATCAGCGCCATTACTCACTGTTTGTCACGCAGGCCACAATAATAGATTTACCAAAAAGATTTCACCTGTAGTTTGATGATGTTTCCATAGGACACACGTTCCCACTACAAAAGTTGTTTGTATTTTAAATGATTTGTGAAAGGGGACTGACAAACAATAGTGGAAGAGAGAAATCTGAAGATTGGTTTCAAAATTATATGGCTTGCCTGTTAGGGTGCCGTTTTTTTTATCGCAGACCAATTCAAAAATAATACAACTAAAAACCGAATTCCCAGATATTATCTCTTTCCCGAAGATGCACATTTTGACAATTTTAATAGTATAATTTAACAATTAGTGACTGGCACGATCAGAAGACGTGGAAACATATATATGGATATGTGCATACATGACTAATAGATAGTTTTGGAACAGATAACGTTGTATGTTTGCCCGTCATCAATGTTTTCACTTTTCTCGGTAAAAATTATAAAAAATATATGTCAGGTGCAAAGATAAATAAACATGGATGAAAAGGTGAAACCGTGAAAGCTAGAGATTAGTACCAAAGCCAATGGTTTGGCATGGTGCCTTGGGTCTTTTGATATTTCGTTGTGGGCAAACATATCATTAGCATCAACTTCACAAAAAATGTAACCAAGCTTCATCATGTTTTATAATAGCATACATTTTAGCAATATATATATATATATATATATATATATATATATATATATATATATATATATATATATATACACACACACACACACATATAGGAATGGACCAAATGAACGAACATATGTAGAGCAAAACCAACAAAATAAGGAAAGCCATAAAGGAAGTCTAGCCGTGCAAATGCACGGGTGACCCAGCTAGTTTCTCATAGTTAATCTTGATCATAAACCCACAATTCATCGGATCCCGACAAACACACCGCAAAAACATTACATCGAATATATCTCCTCGAAGACCGAGGAGATCTTGGTATTGTAATGCCCAGGATGGGACTATATCTCCTACGTGTCGAGGCACGACTTAAAGATATAAGCCCATCCTAGAATGATCTCAAGTTTGGTATCTTTGCACGACTCATGTAAAAGAGGGATTAAATTGCAAAAGGAGATAGTTGGCTTACACTCGCCACTTCACTCAATACAATACATAAGCAATACATCATTCAAAACATCACAGCCCATCTAAGGGTAAGATCCAGAAGCAAGATACCAAAACAACATAAAGTCACAGGTCAGGATCGAATCCTAGTAGAAACCACTACTGATCATCGAAACGTCACAAGCATACGGCTACTCTCTTCATCGAGCTCCCAGAGAAGAACTTGAACCAGCTCCTGCTTCATACTCGGTTGAACCTGCATCTGGTGTTGTAGTATCTGTGAGCCACGAGGACTCAGCAATCCCATCACCATGGGTATCAAGACTAGCAAAGCTTTATGGGTAGGAAGAGGTAAAGTGGTGAGGTTGCAGCAGCGGCTAAGCATAATATGGTGGCTAACTTACGAGTACCAGAATAAGATGAGCATCTACGCAAACGGTCGCAAGTAGTGATCGCTAAAGATCCTAACTACATACGAGTCAAACATAACCCCACCGTGTTCTCTTCTCAAAGTGAAAAGAGACAGTCACGGTTACTCACACAGTTGTGTGTTTTACTTCGGATCCTCTATCAAGTTTTCTACAACCGGACATTAACAAATTCCAATCTGCCACATAACCGCGGGCACGGCTTTCGAAAGATCATAACCCTGCAGGGGTGTCCCAACTTAGCCCATCACAAGCTCTCACGATTAGCTGAAGTGATAAATATAATATCATCACCCCTTATCTTAGGGAAAATCCGATCAGGCTCGGCATCCCGGTAGCACAAGTCATTTCGACAATGGTAAAACAAGTCCAGCAAGACCTCCCGGCGTGCCGACACCCTGATAGTAGCCGCACGTATCTCGTCTCAGGCCACAACCGGATGGGCGATTATACGGGAGCCAATCCTCGAGTTTCCCCGTGGTGGCCCCGCATAACCCCCGTTTGGGACCAACACCATCAGCACTGGCCCCCCCTACTATGTAGAATTAAGAATCCTCGGGGACGCGACCCCCTATGCAAATTTAATTAATTAATTAGGTTGTTATTATGAGGCAAATTAAAACCAATGTTGGGCCTTGCTGGAGGAGTTTTATTCAAAGTCGAACTGTCAAGGGGTCCCCATTTCACCCATCGTGTAAGGAACGCAAAATCAAGGAACATAATGCCGGTTTATCGGCGCCTAAGGTGGCATGAGTGGAACAAAACACCGAGCAAAAGTCCAAGCCTTCCACCCATGCCCAGTATATAGGTGTGTTAATAATAATTATAGATATTGTGATATATCCAACAACAAGTTCCCTCCTGGAACGAACTTCATCTTCACCTGCAACTAACAACGCTATAAGAGGGGCTGAGCAAGCGGTAACATAGCCAAACAGTGGTTTTGCTAGGAAGGTTTCAAGGTTAGAGGTTTCATGGCAACAAGGAGAGGCTGACATAAAAGATGGGTAGCGCGACATGTAACGATAGCATCGAGACAACTAAGCATGGCAATAGTAGTAAAGGTATCCAAGGGTATGATCATCTTGCCTGGGATTCCACAAGGGAGAAGAACGGATCCATGAAGCAGAAGGAGCAACAGTCGAGCGAATCCTCACAACTCCGGAACGAAACCGAAGCTATCAAGAGAAGCAACCGGAAAGAAGCAAACAACACGGTAAACACACATATCATAAACATGGCATACGATGCACATCCAAGTATGATGCATGTCCAGTTTAATTATGCATGGCATGGCAAAGTGCACAAACAAAACTACAAGTTAAGTGGAGCTCAATATGCAACGAGTTGCATATGACTAAACACCACATTTAATTATTTAGTTGACTCTCGTTATTTACAAGACAAGATTAAATGTTTTTAACATGGCAAGAGGTGTAGCATAAGTAAACTAACTATTTAGACATTTTAAATGAGGCCGGAAATAACAACAACAAATTCCGGAAAATCCCCATGAGCATGTTTAGTAATTTGAAGAAAACAACAATTCACACATTTAATGTTGTTAAATGATGCGGATGACATGATCAAGTTTAGCAAGTTTTATTAAAAGTTGACATAAGAGATATGAAGCATTTGTCCCCGTGGTGGAAGGAAAAGGGTGCCACGGCAACAATTCCGAAAATGATGCCACGGCAACATATCGGTTCCGGTAACTCGTTGAGAGTCCGGTGCAAAAGGAAAGATGGCGTGAGCGAGCCAAACGAGATGAAAGGTGGGGCGATCCCGTTACCGGGTTCCCACGAGTCGGTGACGAGGCAACCGAGGAACATGACAAACGGACGAAACAGCACGGAGCACACACGGGAGACATTTCATACAACACAACATCACACGGGTCATCGTCTCGTTATACCTTTGAAGTGTGCGTTTCGGGGCGGTTCGAGACGTAGAGGAAGAAGGCGTTCACGTTCGGAGAGGAAGTAGCCGTTCACGAGGCGGTAGTTGTACTCGGGCGACGGTAGCGGAAGTAGACGTTCTCGTAGATGTACATGTCGACGGTAGTCGTACTTGTCGGGATCGTCGTCGACGTAGGGGTACACGTTCGTAGTGGGAAGTAGTTGTTCCGTTCGTCTTGGCGGTTCCACGACGGCGATAGTTGTTCACGGTCATCGGTAGGGGTACTCGTTCCGTTCGGTCTTGCCGGTCTCGTCTCGAGTCGTAGTTGTACATGTCGTCGAGGTACTTGTTACTTCGCGATCGTAGGGGTACTTGACATATCGCCGTGTAGTCGGACTTGACGGTCGTCGGCGACTCGAAGGGGTACTCGTTCCTTCCGAAGGTAGTCGTGCACGTTCCTGGACAAGCCCAACAGCACAAGGCAACACAAAATAACAAAACGGCAGCAGCAAAGGGGCGACGAGGCCATGGCAGCGGCTGCACGGGACGGGCAGAGGTGCGGCGCTGGAGAAGGGAGCGCTGGGCTCTGGAGAGGCGCGGAGCGCTCGTGGCCGCGCGACGAAGGAGCGGTGGCTGGAGGCCCGAGGCACGGCGGCCTAGGCGCTGCGGACGGCGCGGCCATCGCCGGCGCTGCAGGGCGAGAACGGGCACGGCGGCCGGTCGGGGTGCTGGGGATGGAGGCGAGAAGGCGAGGCCTTGGGGCGGCCGCTCGCGGGGCGCCAGGGGGCGAGGCGCAGGAGGAAGGCGTCGGGGCGATGGGGGCTTCGGTCGCAGGGCGAGGCGGCGGCTGGCGATGGGAGAAGCGGGCGCTGCGGCGCTCGGGCCTGCGAGGCTGAGGACAAGGCGGGTCCTGGTCTCGATGCGGGAGCGAGAGCGAGGGAGAGTGGGTCGGGAGGAGCGAGGGGATGCGGGATGAGTCGATGGGGGATGGCGCTCGAGGGGAGAAGGTGAGGGACGAGAGCGATGCCTGGCGGCAGAGGGAGTTAGCGATGGGGAGTTGGGGTCGGACTGCTAGGGTTAGGAGGGATGTTGGGCCAGGGAGGAGAAGTGGGCCGGCTAGGGTTAAGAGGCAGGCTGGGCCTGCGGCTGGAGTGGGCCAGTGGGCCCAAGAGGGATGGCAGGTGCGGCTGGACTTCTTCTTTTTCTTTAACAGAAAAAAAAGAAGAAAGAGGAAAAAGAAAAGGAGGTTGTGGAAAATTTAGCACATGGGATATTTTTCTCGGGCATCATAAAATGAGCACGGTCCGAGAAAAATATAAAAGGCATGATCGGAAAAATAATTCAAACATATTTGAATTTAATTCAAATGGGTTTGAACTATGACTTGATTAAAGAAGTGTCCAAAAATGTTCGAATTTTCGGAGGAACCTCGAAACAACGGAAAGGAATTATTGGCAAGGTTTTGAAGGTGTAACTCGAAGTAGGAAAAGCATGGGGAAATTATGCACGTGTGTTGCGGGTAATTCCAAACAATGGAATATTTATTATATAGCTCCCTAATAATATTGAGAGGCTTTTATATGTTTTAAAGAGAAGACATTCTTCCCTCGATTTAAATGGACCGAAGGCCCACACAATTTATTTGGTTGAGATGCAAAAATAAATATGACATGATGGCATGATGCAAAGCAAAATAATAACGCAAGCACAAAAGAAACACACGGGAGGACCCGGAACATCTGGAATCTTCTGGAATCTTCTGGGACGTCGGTCTTCGGGCGTCACAACTCTCCCACACTAACAGAGGATCTCGACCCGAGATCCTAGAGATAGCACCGGGTAAAAATGGAAGAGGAAGAGGTAAAACAAAGTTGCTTCTTTCACAGACGAGTGAAACCACGAACCTTGAGAGGTTGAACAATCTTGAAAGAAAAATACAACGGAGATGAACGAAAATTTAAACTCCGTTAGAAAAGAGGAACAAGGAACATTATGAGAACCTTGTAGGTTGAAAGACATGAAACAAGAGCTCACGGACGGAAAGAATATGAACCGCAATGGTATGGCCAAGGAATAAGAATGACAAAATTTGGACAGCACTCCGTCTAAAAATGGAAGGAATTAACATGAACTAGCCAAGTTGGGATGGAATTATACTTGATGAAAACAATAACATATTGCCTCTGAAACAATTGAAAGAAAGGCACAAATGGTAAGAAGGATTCAGACAGCACTCCGGTTGAAAAGTGAGGCAAAACTAGATAAGATGAGAGAATTAGAATGGAGGGCACAACACTCCAGTTAGATAGATAAACAAAGAAAGAACATGATCTTGACAAAACGAGATTATGGGACCAAAAAGGGCAATATCACAATGCCTCTGGAATGAAAGAATAGAATATAGATCGTTGGCAAGAAAAGAACGGAGAAGAAAATGACAACCTCTCTCAAAATTGAATTTGAAAGAGCATCCTTACGAAGAAGGGTTGAGCGGAGTTGATGGAAAAATCAACACGAAAACGAATAAGCTTGATGTGGGCTTATGGAAAACATCTCAAAATTATGAGGTGACAACCGGCCACTAACGGAAACGAATTGCTTGGATTGAGATCAACAAGGAGACGATAAACTTATTCACCGGAATGATAAATGAAGAACTTGGGTCATTTATAAGCACCATAATTAGCAACAATCCTTAGGGAAAGCTTTTAGGTGAAATACAACCCAAGATAACTCCAAGAGATAAAAATGAGGGGGTTGAAAGGATCTCCTAAAGAGAAAGAAATGATGGTTTTAATTATCTCATTCTTGACAACTTGTGAATTATGAAACATGAAGGAATTGACAAGAATGACATAACACCATCTGAAAAGATAAGGTAGAAAGAATTGCACTTGGAAATCATGATGAAGAATGCTTGAGCTCCACCAAGAATCTTGATGAAGACTTCGAGGATGAATTAAATGATGATGAACCACCATGAAAACTCCGGTAATGAAAACATGGGAAGTGAAAGATGAAAAGAATAAGATTCAAGGCCTGCGATGAATTAGATGGAGCTTGAAATGATATAATTGAATTAACTTGGAGCTTCGGGAAACAAGATGAACAACTTAGAACCGAGAATCTGATATGATGAACAAGCTCCAGACAAAAGAATTAAATCACCTTGAAGGAATAAGAATAAGAATGAGAATTATGTCATGCATCTCCTTCACCAATTTAAATTGATGACAACCAAAGGATTTGGCATACTACTTATTCTCGTTGCAAAGAATTAAAGAGAGATCTCGCACAACCTTGGATAAATCTTCAACGAACCACCGGTAGGATTATGAAAAGAACGAGTGAATTAAAACGATAACAACGGAAGGGTAAACTTGAAAGAACCACCGTAAAATATGGAGACGAACGAAGAGACATCGAAGAAGAATATTTGGAGGACGAAGTTGAAAACTGAGAACGAAGAAATCTTCTGAAATGATGGCCTTCGGAGGATCACAAAGAAAGAATTCATGAAATGCTTCGGATGGGATAAAAGAATTCCTCACAAACGGAACAATAATGAGGATGGCATGAAGCTAAAACCACAACTCATCAAGAGAACGGGTCAAAATTTAAGAGAAACACTTCTGCGGTCTCCAAATGTTGAGAGTGAAGACGAGAAATGCCATGAAGAATTGTTGAGCACTCCGAAATGAAGAATTAAAAAGGTTGAACCAACGATGAAAAGAATTTGAAAGCGATCTTGGGGAAGGCATGTGACTGATGGAAATCATTCTTACGTCACACTTGAAAAGAATTTCAGAATACTCCGGAAAATAGAAGAGTCGTGTAAGATCCTGGGAAAAGACCTGTGGGTTAGGGCCCACTCAAAGAAATCACCGTTGAAAAAGATTGCTTAAGAGATATTGCACCGGTTGAATTAAATGGCTTGAATAAGATAACAATCCTCAAAAATAATTTGAACGGATTAAGAATGGAATTATGAATCTTCTGAGATATCTTCAACACTCCGGATATGAATAACAAGAGGAGAATGATTAATTGGTGCACCGGAATAAGAAAGCATTGCGAAATGAGGAAAAGGATAAGATCAACACCGAAATCTTGAATTGCATCCACCGGCAGAATTCGAGAACAAAAGAATGATGAACTTGAAGCTCTTGAGCATCTTCACGATAAAACACCGGATAAGAACATTGAAGGAAAAGAATGAAGAAACATCACATGAATAAAATGGATACTTCATCTGAGAATTTCTGGCTCCAAGAAGAAGAAGGGTGGGAGGGTGGGGAAAACAAGGACAACTTAGGATGAATGAAACAGACAAATCGTCAGATTTCTCCACGACGTCCGTATGGAATAACTTGAAGAGAAGGCACACCGGTTGAAAAGGATTAACATGACCATCTTGATGATCAAGAAGGACTAGCACTCCCATAGAAATATGAGAACATCGATTAAGAAAGGTATGGAATCAACATTTGACATCGAAGCAACTCGAATACCAGAATCAAAACAAAAACAAAGGATAGATATGTAACATGATCTTCACAATATCATCCGAACAGAGAATTGAACGAATGAATTCCGTAGGTACATCAACTAGTCGAGAAGCCACTAGGGAGAACAAAAGATAAATAAAAAAAGGAACAAGGATCAGATAGAACAAATACAAGATAGAAGCTTCATTCCACATCTTCGTGCTGAAAGCTCATGGAACGTGTTACAAAAGGGTTTTGCAATCCCCGGATCAGCATAGCCAAGGACCCTTTAAGATGCAACTCCCGATCAGAACAAGTCCATAACCCACTTCACTCAATGTAGAACCCCAAACTTCATATCGTGCATCCGTTGGAAGAATGCCTAGAACTACTGGATGAACCCACCTATTAATTTCCGAAAGTTTCCAGTTATGCAATCAGGTGTTGGGGATACAGGGGAAGCACCGCGCAATCAACTCTAAACCTACATCCAGCTGTATCCATCCTTCAACACATAACCAGTTGTTCTCGGAAACCGTTTACCTCGGACCTTCGAAACGCATCCACTATACAAGCTATGGCAATACTCTCGAACTACCTCCCTAGTACTGGGTGATGTCGGGGTTATCTTGCCACTAACCGCATAGGAGAGTTTTCGATGTCGGCCGTCTTAAGTATTCTAGTACTGCCGCGATGGATTTGTGACGACAACACCTCGAAGCTCAACTCCCCGGGACACTGCCACAACCCCTAATGACAGGAGGCATCGAGAACAATGTTCTTGTCACAAAGACATCGGAACAATCCAAACAATACTCGCGAGATCCTAAAAAAAAAATTGGTGCAATTTTTGAAAGTAGAAGAGGAAAGAGTAATCGTCAGGAGTCCTCACCAGAATGAAAAGAGATGAGAAGCAAAGAAATCCTACTCTCCGATATATATATATAGGACTCAAAACATTTTCAGTGTGTGCCTAGACTCAACCGTCAACAATTCGATCAATCAGTGGGGGCTTCTAGGTCGGAGAAGGCTCTGAATACCGACTTGTAATGCCCAGGATGGGACTATATCTCCTACGTGTCGAGGCACGACTTAAAGATATAAGCCCATCCTAGAATGATCTCAAGTTTGGTATCTTTGCACGACTCATGTAAAAGAGGGATTAAATTGCAAAAGGAGATAGTTGGCTTACACTCGCCACTTCACTCAATACAATACATAAGCAATACATCATTCAAAACATCACAGCCCATCTAGGGTAAGATCCAACAGCAAGATACCAAAACAACATAAAGCCACAGGTCAGGATCGAATCCTAGTAGAAACCACTACTGATCAGCGAAATGTCACAAGCATACGGCTACTCTCTTCATCGAGCTCCCAGAGAAGAACTTGAACCAGCTCCTGCTTCATACTCGGTTGAACCTGCATCTAGTGTTGTAGTATCTGTGAGCCACGAGGACTCAGCAATCCCATCACCATGGGTATCAAGACTAGCAAAGCTTTATGGGTAGGAAGAGGTAAAGTGGTGAGGTTGCAGCAGCGGCTAAGCATAATATGGTGGCTAACTTACGAGTACCAGAATAAGATGAGCATCTACGCAAACGGTCGCAAGTAGTGATCGCTAAAGATCCTAACTACATACGAGTCAAACATAACCCCACCATGTTCTCTTCTCAAAGTGAAAAGAGACAGTCACGGTTACTCACACAGTTGTGTGTTTTACTTCGGATCCTCTGTCAAGTTTTCTACAACCGGACATTAACAAATTCCAATCTGCCACATAACCGCGGGCACGGCTTTCGAAAGATCATAACCCTGCAGGGGTGTCCCAACTTAGCCCATCACAAGCTCTCACGATTAGCTGAAGTGATAAATATAATATCATCACCCCTTATCTTAGGGAAAATCTGATCAGGCTCGGCATCCCGGTAGCACAAGTCATTTCGACAATGGTAAAACAAGTCCAGCAAGACCTCCCGGCGTGCCGACACCCTGATAGTAGCCGCGCGTATCTCGTCTCAGGCCACAACCGGATGGGAGATTATACGGGAGCCAATCCTCGAGTTTCCCCGTGGTGGCCCCGCATAACCCCCGTTTGGGACCAACACCATCAGCACTGGCCCCCCTGCTATGTAGAATTAAGAATCCTCGGGGACGCGACCCCCTATGCAAATTTAATTAATTAATTAAGTTGTTATTATGAGGCAAATTAAAACCAATGTTGGGCCTTGCTGGAGGAGTTTTATTCAAAGTCGAACTGTCAAGGGGTCCCCATTTCACCCATCGTGTAAGGAACGCAAAATCAAGGAACATAATGCCGGTTTATCGGCGCCTAAGGTGGCATGAGTGGAACAAAACACCGAGCAAAAGTCCAAGCCTTCCACCCATGCCCAGTATATAGGTGTGTTAATAATAATTATAGATATTGTGATATATCCAACAACAAGTTCCCTCCTGGAACGAACTTCATCTTCACCTGCAACTAACAACGCTATAAGAGGGGCTGAGCAAGCGGTAAAATAGCCAAACAGTGGTTTTGCTAGGAAGGTTTCAAGGTTAGAGGTTTCATGGCAACAAGGAGAGGCTGACATAAAAGATGGGTAGCGCGACATGTAGCGATAGCATCGAGACAACTAAGCATGGCAATGGTAGTAAAGGTATCCAAGGGTATGATCATCTTGCCTGGGATTCCACAAGGGAGAAGAACGGATCCATGAAGCAGAAGGAGCAACAGTCGAGCGAATCCTCACAACTCCGGAACGAAACCGAAGCTATCAAGAGAAGCAACCGGAAAGAAGCAAACAACACGGTAAACACACATATCATAAACATGGCATACGATGCACATCCAAGTATGATGCATGTCCGGTTTAATTATGCATGGCATGGCAAAGTGCACAAACAAAACTACAAGTTAAGTGGAGCTCAATATGCAACGAGTTGCATATGACGAAACACCACATTTAATTATTTAGTTGACTCTCGTTATTTACAAGACAAGATTAAATGTTTTTAACATGGCAAGAGGTGTAGCATAAGTAAACTAACTATTTAGACATTTTAAATGAGGCCGGAAATAACAACAACAAATTCCGGAAAATCCCCATGAGCATGTTTAGTAATTTGAAGCAAACAACAATACACACATTTAATGTTGTTAAATGATGCGGATGACATGATCAAGTTTAGCAAGTTTTATTAAAAGTTGACATAAGAGATATGAAGCATTTGTCCCCGTGGTGGAAGGAAAAGGGTGCCACGGCAACAATTCCGAAAATGATGCCACGGCAACATATCGGTTCCGGTAACTTGTTGAGAGTCCGGTGCAAAAGGAAAGATGGCGTGAGCGAGCCAAACGAGATGAAAGGTGGGGCGATCCCGTTACCGGGTTCCCACGAGTCGGTGACGAGGCAACCGAGGAATATGACAAACGGACGAAACGGCACGGAGCACACACGGGAGACATTTCATACAACACAACATCACACGGGTCATCGTCTCGTTATACCTTTGAAGCGTGCGTTTCGGGGCGGTTCGAGACGTAGAGGAAGAAGGCGTTCACGTTCGGAGAGGAAGTAGCCGTTCACGAGGCGGTAGTTGTACTCGGGCGACGGTAGCGGAAGTAGACGTTCTCGTAGATGTACATGTCGACGGTAGTGGTACTTGTCGGGATCGTCGTCGACGTAGGGGTACACGTTCGTAGTGGGAAGTAGTTGTTCCGTTCGTCTTGGCGGTTCCACGACGGCGGTAGTTGTTCACGGTCATCGGTAGGGGTACTCGTTCCATTCGGTCTTGCCAGTCTCGTCTCGAGTCGTAGTTGTACATGTCGTCGAGGTACTTGTTACTTCGCGATCGTAGGGGTACTTGACATATCGCCGTGTAGTCGGACTTGACGGTCGTCGGCGACTCGAAGGGGTACTCGTTCCTTCCGAAGGTAGTCGTGCACGTTCCTGGACAAGCCCAACAGCACAAGGCAACACAAAATAACAAAACGGCAGCAGCAAAGGGGCAACGAGGCCATGGCAGCGGCTGCACGGGACGGGCAGAGGTGCGGCGCTGGAGAAGGGAGCGCTGGGCTCTGGAGAGGCGCGGAGCGCTCGTGGCCGCGCGGCGAAGGAGCGGTGGCTGGAGGCTCGAGGCACGGCGGCCTAGGCGCTGCGGACGGCACGGCCATCGCCGGCGCTGCAGGGCGAGAACGGGCACGGCGGCCGGTCGGGGTGCTGGGGATGGAGGCGAGGAGGCAAGGCCTTGGGGCGGCCGCTCGCGGGGCGCCAGGGGGCGAGGTGCAGGAGGAAGGCGTCGGGGCGATGGGTGCTTCGGTCGCAGGGCGAGGCGTCGGCTAGCGATGGGAGAAGCGAGCGCTGCGGCGCTCGGGCCTGCGAGGCTGAGGACAAGGCGGGTCCTGGTCTCGATGCGGGAGCGAGAGCGAGGGAGAGTGGGTCGGGAGGAGCGAGGGGATGCGGGATGAGTCGATGGGGGATGGCGCTCGAGGGGAGAAGGTGAGGGACGAGAGCGATGCCTGGCGGCGGAGGGAGTTAGCGATGGGGAGTTGGGGTCGGACTGCTAGGGTTAGGAGGGATGTTGGGCCAGGGAGGAGAAGTGGGCCGGCTAGGGTTAAGAGGCAGGCTGGGCCTGTGGCTGGAGTGGGCCAGTGGGCCCAAGAGGGATGGCAGGTGCGGCTAGACTTCTTCTTTTTCTTTAACAGAAAAAAAAGAAGAAAGAGGAAAAAGAAAAGGAGGCTTGTGGAAAATTTAGCACATGGGAAATTTTTATCGGGCATCATAAAATGAGCACGGTCCGAGAAAAATATAAAAGGCATGATCGGAAAAATAATTCAAACATATTTGAATTTAATTCAAATGGGTTTGAACTAAGACTTGATTAAAGAAGTGTCCAAAAATGTTCGAATTTTCGGAGGAACCTCGAAACAACGGAAAGGAATTATTGGCAAGGTTTTGAAGGTGTAACTCGAAGTAGGAAAAGCATGGGGAAATTATGCACGTGTGTTGCGGGTAATTCCAAACAATGGAATATTCATTATATAGCTCCCTAATAATATTGAGAGGCTTTTATATGTTTTAAAGAGAAGACATTCTTCCCTCGATTTAAATGGACCGAAGGCCCACACAATTTATTTGGTTGAGATGCAAAAATAAATATGACATGATGGCATGATGCAAAGCAAAATAATAACGCAAGCACAAAAGAAACACACGGGAGGACCCGGAACATCTGGAATCTTCTGGAATCTTCTGGGACGTCGGTCTTCGGGCGTCACAGGTATTGAGATCCAAAAAGAGAGAAGAAGCCATCTAGGTACTAACTATGGACCCGAAGGTCTGTGGTAAACTACTCACAACTCATGGTGAGGCGATGGTGTTGATGTAGAAGCACTCCGTGGAAGATCCCCCCTCTGGTGGAGCTCCGGAACAGGCCCCGAGATGGGATCTCACAGGAACAGAAGGTTGCGGTGGTGGAATTAGGGTTTTCTCTGTTGCTTCGATGTTTTCAGGGTACATGGGTATATATAGGAGGAAGGAGTACGTCGGTGGAGCAACATGGGGCCCAGGAGGCAGGGGGCGCGCCCAGGGGGGGCGTGCCCCCCACCCTCGTGGATGCCACGTGTCCCCTCTGCCTTGGTTCTCAAGTCTGTCGTGAAGATATCATTCCAAAAATAACTCTCCCTAAGGTTTCATTCTGTTTGGACATCGTTTGATATTCCTTTTCTGCGAAACCCTGAAATAGGCAAAAAAACAACAATCTAGACTGGGCCTTTGGGTTAATAGGTTAGTCCCAAAAATAATATAAAAGTTCATAATAAAGCCCATTAAACATCCAAAACATCATATATAATAGCATGGAACAATAAAAAATTATAGATACGTTGGAGGCGTATCAAGTATCCCCAAGCTTAATTCCTGCTCGTCCTCGAGTAGGTAAATGATAACAACAGAATTTTTGATGTGGAATGCTAACCAACATAATTTTCAATGTAATTATGTTTATTGTGGCATGAATGTTCAGATCCAAAAGATTCAAGACAAAAGTCTATATTGACATAAGAAATAATAATACTTCAAGCATACTAACAAAGCAATCATGTCTTCTCAAAATAACATGGCCAAAGAAAGTTATCCCTACAAAATCAGATAGTCTGGCTATGCTCCCTCTTCATCACACAAAATATTCATATCATGCACAACCCCGGTTTCAGCCAAGCAATTGTTTTCATACTCAATTTTTTCAAACCTTTCAACTTTCAAGCAATACATGAGCGTGAGCCATGGATATAGCACTATGGGTGGAATAGAGTGGTGGTTGTGGAGAAGACAAAAAGGAGGAAGATAGTCTCACATCGACTAGGCGTATCAACTTGCTATGGAGATGCCCATCAATAGATATCAATGTGATTGAGTAGGGATTGCCATGCAACGGATGCACTAGAGTTAAAAATGTATGAAAGCTCAACAAAAGAAACTAAGTGGGTGTGCATCCAACTTGCTTGCTCACGAAGACCTAGGGCATTTGAGGAAGCCCATCGTTCGAATATACAAGCCAAGTTCTATAATGAAAATTCCCACTAGTATATGAAAGTGACTAAACATGAGACTCTCTATCATGAAGAACATGGTGCTACTTTGAAGCACAAGTGTGGAAAAAAAGATAGTAGCATTGTCCCTTTTCTTTTTCTTTTTTTTTCTTTCCTTTTTTGGGCCTTTCTTTTTCTTGGCCTTTCCTTCTTTTCTTTTCTTTTCTTTTCTTTGGGACAATGCTCTAATAATGATGATCATCACACTTATATTGATTTACAACTCGATATTACAACTCGATACTAGAACAAAGTATGACTCTATGTGAATGCCTCCGGAGGTGTACCGGGATGTTCAATGAATCATGAGTGACATGTATGAAAAATTATGCATTGTGGCTTTGCCACAAATACGATGTCAACTACATGATCATGCATGGCAATATGATATTATGAAGCGTGTCATATGAACGGAACGGTGGAAAGTTGCATGGCAATATATCTTGGAATGGCTATGGAAATGCCATGATAGGTACGTATGGTGGCTGTTTTGAGGAAGCTGTATGGTGGCTGTTTTGAGGAAGGTATATAGTGGGTGTATGGTACCGGCGAAAGTTATGCGGTACAAGAGATGCTAGCAATGGTGGATGGGTGAGAGTGCGTATAATCCATGGACTCATCATTAGTCATAAAGAACTCATATACTTATTCCAAAAATTTACGAGTCATCAAAACAAAGCAATCAACACATGCTCCTAGGGGGGAGGTTGGTAGGAATTAACCATCGCGCGCCCCGACCTCCACACAAAGGATGACACTCTACAAATACATCATGCTCTAACTTCGTCACATATCGGTTCACCATACGTGCATGCTACGGGAATCACAAACTTTAACACAAGTATTTCTCAAATTTATAATAACTCCACTAGCATGACTCTAATATCACTATCCCCATATCTCAAGACAATCATCAAGTATCAAACTTCTAATCATATTCAACGCACTTTGTATGAAAGTTTTTATTACATTCATCTTGGACGCCTATCATATTAGGACTAGTTTTATAACCAAAGCACATTGCCATGCTGTTCTAAAATACTCTCAAAAGGATATAAGTGAAGCATGAGAGATCAACAATCTCTACAAAATAAAATCACCACCGTGCTCTAAAAGATATAAGTGAAGCACTAGAGCAAATCTATTTAGCTCAAAGATATAAGTGAAGCACATAGAGTGTTATAACAAATTATAGGCCATATTTATCTCTCTCAAAATGGTGTGTCCAGCAAGGATGATTGTGGCAAACTAACAAGCAAAGACTCAAATCATACATGACGCTCCAAGTAAAACACATATCATGCGGTGAATAAAAATATAGTCTCGAGTATAGTTACCGGTAGATGAAGACGAAAGAAGGCATCCCCAAGCTTAGGCTTTTGGTTGTCCTTGAATTTTACCTTGGGGTGCCTTGGGCATCCCCAAGCTTAGGCTCTTGCCACTCTTTGTTCCATAGTACATCAAAGCCAAACTCAAAACTTGAAAACTTCACAACACAAAACTTAGCCAAAAATCTTGTGAGCTTCGTTAGTATAAGAAAACAAACCACCACTCAAAGGTACTGTAATGAACTCATTCATTGTTTATATTGGTGTTAAACCTACTGTATTCCAACTTCTCTATGATTCATATCCTCCAATACTACTCATAGATTCATCAAAACAAGCAAACAACACACGGAAAATAGAATCTGTCAAAAACTGAATAGTCTGTAGTAATCTGTAACTTTCGCATACTTCTGTAACTCCAAAAAAATTGAAATAAATTGGTAAACGTGAGGAATTTGTCTATTAATCATCTTCAAAAATAATAAACTAAATAGCACTCCCTAGTAAAATCTGGTGACTATTCTCATGAGCGCTAACGTTCCTGTTTTTTACAACAAGATCATATAAACTTCACACAAGTCTTCCCAAAGGTTTTACTTGGCACAAACACTAATTAAAACACAAAACCACATCTAAACAGAAGCTAGATGCAATATTTATTCCTAAACAGAAGCAAAAACAAAGAAAATAAAATTGGGTTGCCTCCCAACAAGCGCTATCGTTTAATGCCCCTAGCTAGGCACGATACAAGGATAGATCTAGGTATTGCCATCTTTGGAAGGCAATTCTTTAATTAAGCACTTATAATTCTTAGGAACTTCTTTATCCTATTGATAATCAAACTTTTGGGCAAGAAATCAAGAAATTCATTCGTATCAAAAGGTTCTCTTGCGAAAGTGAGAAAATTAGGATGAACACTTATAGATTTAAGATCCACGATTCCCTTACTAGATGGTTCACCCTTATTTTTAGGAACATACATGAACTTAGACAATTTAGTGGTAGAAGGATTTGAAGTAGTTTTCATAGCAGAAAGAGCAGACCCTACATTAGTAATAATATCCTCAAGTTTATCGATTCTAGTAGAATCTTGATCTATTTTATCTTTAACTATGGGTTCCTTTTCTTTAAAGTTTCTCAGAATAACTCCTACCTTGGATCCATATTGGGTAATTTCGTTGTGGATCTTTCTATCCCAATTCTCAACTAACTCTACAGTAGCAACTTTGTTTTCAATGATTTCAAGCCTTTGCATAACATGTTCCAG
Source organism: Secale cereale (assembly GCA_902687465.1). NCBI lineage: Eukaryota > Viridiplantae > Streptophyta > Magnoliopsida > Poales > Poaceae > Secale > Secale cereale. Next base: position 240,148,526 of record LR738710.1, read on the forward strand.
AGTTAAAACAGTCCCATTAACCATAAGAGGTGGTGAACCAAATAATTCAGTCATAGCATTATAAGAATCAAAAGTATGGCTACCCAAGAAATTCCCTCCGGTAATGGTATCTAAAATATATCTATTCCACGGTGTTATGCCAACATAAAAATTGCGAAGAAGCACGGAAGTGGAAAGCCTCCTAGTAGATCTATTTTGAGCATTGCAAATTCTATACCCCGCATCTTTTAGATTTTCCTCCTCCCTTTGTTTAAAATTAAGAACCTCACTCTCGGGAGTATTGATAATGATAGGTGTGCTAGACATGGTGACAAGCAAGCAATTCAACACACAAGCAAACGAGAAGGAAGCGAACGGTAAACACACGACAAAAAGAAGGGCAAATAAAATGGCAAGGGCGAAGTGGGGGAGAGGAAAACGAGAGGCAAAAAATGTAATGTGAAGGATAAGGGTTTGTGATAAGTACTTGGTATATGACTTTTGCGTAGGCCTCCCCGGCAACGGCGCCAGAAGTTCTTCTTGCTACTTCTCGAGCTTGCATTGTACACCCTCGAATAGAAAAGGGTGATGCAGCATAGTAGCGTAAGTGTTTCCCTCGGTTTTTGAGAACCAAGGTATCAATCCAGTAGGAGACCACGCGCGAGTCCCTCGCACCTGCACAAACAAATAAGAACTTCGCATCCAATGCGATAAGGGGTTGTCAATCCCTTTATGATCACTTACGAAAGTGAGATCTGATAGATAGGATAGTTTGATATTTTTGGTATTTTTGGATGTAAGAACAGAAAGTAAAAACAACAAAGTAAAGTAGATTGTAGATTGATATGTTGAGAATTGACCCGGGGGCCATAGGTTTCACTAGTGGCTTCTCTCATGATAGCAGAGTTCTACGGTGGGTGAACGAATTACTGTCGGGCAATTGATAGAAAAGCGAATAATTATAAGAATATCTAGGCATGATCATTATATAGGCATCACGTCCGTGACAAGTAGACCGAAACGATTCTTCATCTACTACTATTACTCCACACATCGACCGCTATCCAGCATGCATCTAGAGTATTAAGTTCATAAGAATAGAGTAATGCTTTAAGCAAGATGACATGATGTAGAGGGATAAACTCAAGCAATATGACATAAACCCCATCTTTTTATCCTCGATGGCAACAATACTATATGTGCCTTGCTGCCCCTGCTGTCACTGGGAAAGGACACCGCAAGATTGAACCCAAAGCCAAGCACTTCTCCCATTGCAAGAACTATAGATCTAGTAGGCCAAACCAAACCGATAATTCGAAGAGACTTGCAAGGATATTATAATCATACATAAAAGAATTCAGAAAAGAACCAAATATTTATCATAGATAATATTAATCATAAACCCACAATTCATCGGATCTCGACAAACACACCGCAAAAACATTACATCGAATAGATCTCCTCGAAGAACGAGGATATCTTGGTATTGAGATCCAAAAAGAGAGAAGAAGCCATCTAGGTACTAACTATGGACCCGAAGGTTTGTGGTAAACTACTCACAACTCATGGTGAGGCGATGGTGTTGATGTAGAAGCACTCCGTGGAAGATCCCCCCTCCGGTGGAGCTCCGAAACATGCCCCAAGATGGGATCTCACGGGAACAGAAGGTTGCGGCGGTGGAATTAGAGTTTTCTCTGTTGCTTCGATGTTTTCAGGGTACATGGGTATATGTAGGAGGAAGGAGTACGTCGGTGGAGCAACGTGGGGCCCACGAGGCAGGGGGCGCGCCCAGGGGGAGGGGGCGCGCCCCCCACCCTCGTGGATGCCACGTGTCCCCTCTGCCTTGGTTCTCAAGTCTCTCGTGAAGATATCGTTCCAAAAATAACTCTCCCAAAGGTTTCATTCCGTTTAATATTCCTTTTCTGCGAAACCCTGAAATAGGCAAAAAATAGCAATCTGGACTGGGCCTGTGGATTAATAGGTTAGTCCCAAAAATAATATAAAAGTGTATAATAAAGCCCGTTAAACATCCAAAACATCATATATAATAGCATGGAACAATCAAAAATTATAGATACGTTGGAGACGTATCACCCGACGTGGCACCTCTGGGGGCGCCTCCTCCGGAGATGCCCCGGTTGTGCCTGATGTCGTCGATCGCTTCTGGGGCATCGGTCGGCTCCGGCCGAACTTCGAAGCTCTTCGCAAGAGGAGGAGGTCCCCCAGTTGTGGCGACGTTGCTTTCCGAGCGCTGAAGCTGAGGAAGTACATCACGATAGACGAGTGAGTAGCTTATCTTTGTAACTTCTTGTGTGTTGCCTTCCTTCCTGGCCACGATTCCTGAGGGCCCCTCCTGCCAAGGCGTCGACCCCTACTATGAAGCCGGTCCCTGCGGCCCCGAGCTCTTCGTCAGCCCAGAGCGCCCTCATCGATGCGCCGCCTCTAGCGTGAGGCCATCCATGAGGTCGGATGCGTCGTCTTGGCGCCTCGACCCCGCGTTCTTGTCGTTCCTTCTTCGCGGCTCCGCCTGGGGACCGGGGGGCGTGCCAAGGGCTCCTCCCATGGTCATTGAACGCAGCGGGACCACCTTGGCCCTGGCGTCTTCTTCAAGTGGTGGGTCCCAGCCCCTCCAACCTCGGCCGAGACCCGAGAGGCGACTGGGCGGAGGAGACCCTGGTCCCGCCTCCGGGGAAGACAAGTCTCCTCAGGATTCTTCAGCTATTCTTGGCACCGAGGAGGGCCCTGGCTTCCTGCTTGAGTCGGCGCGCAGGAGCGGAGCCGCCCGCTGCGAGCTTCTCCGGGAGGCGATGAATGCGTTGGGCCGACTTGGGGAAGAGCTTGAGGGAGTCGACGCCTTTCTTGAGGCTGAGGGTATTCAACTGTTGGACGAGTGGCGCCGACTAGGGGTGGCCATTAACCTCGGGCGTCTCCAGCATGAGCGCGCCAATGCGAAGGCAGACGCGTCCCTCGCAGCCTGGCGAGAAGCCTGTGCCCAAGCCCTGGAGGAGGCCAGGGAAGTCGACACCCGCCGCGAGGCTGCAGAGAGGCGTCTGCTGGAGCTTCAGGTCCTGAACGCCGACTTGGAGGAGCGAGCTGAGGCGCGCAGGGCCGCCCTGGTGTCGATGAGGGGGATGCCCTCGGAAGAGGTGGAGGTCTTGCGGCGTGTGGAGGCGTTGATGCTAGAAGCTGCGGAGCGCAGCCTCGAGCTCGAGCGGCTAGAGGCGAGGGAGCGCCACGTGACCCTGGCCGAGGATGCTATCTCCGCTCGCGAGGCCAGAGTCTAGGAGGAAATTGACCGGAAGGTGGCGGAGGCCCACGCAAACCTCGCCAAGGGGTATGACTTGAAGTTGGAGCTCCGGCGAGCAGAGGCTGATGGGAGGACTGCTGCCCTCGGGGCAAGGCTGAGAGAAGCAGAGTTGCGCGAGAGGGCCGCCGCGGTGGATCAGTCTTTCGTCCAGGTTGGGTTGGCCTCCGCGCAGGCAGACTTGGCCTTTGCTCCGATGACAAGTTGATGACACCGTAGTTCTTGCGCAACAGAGCAAGGACAAGGCTTGCAGTCGACTACTGCTGCAGCATGAGCAGGTCCCCATGCTGGGGACTCTTCGGGCGAAGGCCAACCAGGCTTTGGGGGCCATCTGTGAGGAGAACGCCCCCGACCCCCGTGCGAAGGATTACGCTGGTCATCTTGTTTTCTTCACCGAGGTCGTGACGCGTCTAGAGAGCCAGGCCGCGAGGGCCCGCCGCCTTGTTGAAGAAAAGAGTCGGTGCCTCCTAGGGTGCGCGTTCTCCTGGGTCTTCAGTACCTCCAGAGCAATTATCCTGACTTTGACTTCGACGCTGCTATCGCCCCAGTGCCTGGGGCTGTCCGAGATAACTTGGAGCACTAGGTGGACGACCACGTGGATGCCCTAGTCTAGGCCTTTGCCATCGATGATGACGAAGCCGTGGTCATGGCGGATGAAGGTGGCGCGGTTGAAGACGATGGAGACGTGTCTTGCGACAGCGCTGGTGGTGCACATGAGAGCGACTCGGACGGCGCGGTGAGCGATGTGTCCGGTTGAGCTTGTGTTCCTCTGCCCTGACCCTGGGACGTGCGTCCTTGAGTTTCCCGAGCTGAGTTGCCATCGTATATCACCTAGATCTTGCCTATCTTTGTGCGCGTTACGAGACCATGGGTTCGCCTCCCTCCAGGGGTGTATCGCAGGCGGTCCGCGGCCCTGAGTCTCCTGAGCAATGTGTGGTCCTGCTCCGAGGAGCAGGGCCAGGGGTGTTCCGCTGGCCTCGGCAAGATGCCTACGCGGCAAAATTGCGGCACGTAGGCTCTTGCCCCGAGGGGGTCCTGCCGAGGTTACAGCGGCACGCCAAGTGATATTGGCCTTCTAGTCCCCGAGCCGGAGGGCCCAGGGTAAGATCTTCAAGATAGCTAGAGGTGGCGAAATCCAGCAGAAATCAACGAAAACTCACCCCCCCCCCATTTCGACAACAAGCAAGACTTCAAGTTCAATTCGAAAGACACGACGAATCCAATTACAAAAAGGAATGCGAGGAGAGCAAATTGCCGCGTGCGGCACCTATCGAGTCTTCAGTCTTCTCACCAGCGCAGAGCTAAGTGTTGCCACTAGGACGTGGGAGGGAGCCCCTGAGGCCCGAGGGCGGCTCTCCTGAGACTCTAGGGCGTGTACATTCCCACTCATTATTACGTGAGAGTGTCACGGGCGGAGATCTTCACAGGCGCGAGCCTTACTTCATATCGCCAGACGAGGGCCCCGCCTTGCGCCACCCCCGACCTCCGTTGGGGCGATCGGAAACCAGGACAGGACCAAGGAGGCAAGGGGGACCCCAGCGGCGCCCTCGGCGACCACGGGCCCTCTACCGAGTGGGGAAGCTTGGCGAGGCTCGCCCCGACAGAGGACCTACTTTCGCATACTTCCCTGCTCCTCGCGTTGCGGGGGAGGCCACGGCCCTAGGCCCTCCACACGCAGCCCCCAGCGTTCTGCTCCGGTTGAGGGCGGAGCGGCCGCTCTTAGATCTTCGACCATCGCAGTGGTCTGATTCACGTGCAGTCCATTGTTAGCGTACGCCTGCTCCTGTGATACCTGTTGTGCTTTGTCGTCGTCGCTGAAGGGGTCCACGGAGCCCTCGGGCGACTCATGGTAATCTTCTTCCTCGAGCGCCCCGCCATTCCATCTCGTCCCGAGGAAGGCATTGGGGCCTTCCCCGAACATGTATGCCAGGTCCACCATGCGGGGCACGTAGGCTTCCTCGGCCGTCCCACCGAGGGCACCGCCTGCGTGCCCCGCGCCTTGAGCCTCCGGCTGCGGCACCTGGCCTTGGCGCCCGCTGAGTTGTACCCCGGTGTACCCTCGTGAGGGGCCACCGGCGCTTGCTCCCGCCGGTGACAAAGTCGCTGCAGTCGTGAGGATGGCGCCAGTGCTCCTGTTGGTGTCGTCAGGTCTTCCAATCGCTCCAGGGGACGCCCGCGCCTGCCGAGGCCTCACCTGCACCCCACCTGCGGCCTGGGCGGGGGTAAGGAGCAGAAGGGCGGTGCGCCCCTGCAAGCGCAACCCAGTAGTTCAGCGACGCGTTCCAGCAGCATGTCGTGGCCGCCCTCGTCCAGCCTGCATCGTAACAATTCTCGCGCCACGATGAGCGCAGCCCTCGTGTTTGCCTGCTCCTGTCAGGTGTAGGGTGTTGTTTCCGCGGCGTGGTTTGTAGATCACGCCACGGAGCGCGCGCCGGGATGCCGAGGCGGTGGTCGCTGGCCCGCGCTGCCCGCGGCTGGCGGCGTCGGGCGATGCGGGAGCCGCCTGAAGCGCGGGGTTGAGGTATCCATGGGAGGACAGTGCCGCCCGCGCAGGCCAGGTCGCCCAGCGATCGGCATGAGCTCCCTGATCGTCGGCCATCGGGATTGTAGAGCGGCGACGGCACGGACAACAGAAGAAAAGATCCGGCGCACCCCTACCTAGCGCGCCAAATGTCGGATCTTGGGTTCCGGCAAAACCCTTGAGGTTCAAACTCTGGGGTGCGCACGAAGATCTCTGCTTCCGCCCTAGCTCGTCTACTCGCCGATCCCTAGACCTAGCTCGTCAGATCCGAAGAATAAGGGACGCAAGGTTTATACTGGTTTGGGCCACCGTTGTGGTGTAATACCCTAATCCAGTGTGGTGTGGTGGACTGCCTTGTAGGCGGAGGAAGAACTAGTACATGGATGAACTGCCTCCTGAGGATAGGAGTTCTTGAGCTCGGGTGAGCTTGCGGGTGTGTGGGTGGTCTCAATGATCCGATCCCTTTCTAAGGTGGTGGCTAGTCCTATTTATAGTGGCTTGGGTCCTCTTCCCAAATATTGAGCGAAAGGGATCCCACAACGGCCAAACTTGAAGGGGGACAGCTAGTAAGAGTTATCCTGGCACAAGGTGGTCTTCACCCGCCAAAGGCTCTAGTGGTGACGCCGTCGTGGGCTCCGCGATGACCTCCGTTCTGTTGTCTTGCTGGTCTTGGTCTTGTTGCACCGATATGGAAACCTTTGCCTGACGCCTCGGGACTCCTCGCCTGCACCTGCTTCTTTAGCACCAAAGAGGAAACTGGCACTCTGCGCCCGCTGGCGCCCGCCTTGCCTTGGTCGTCACTGCTCACGTCACGAGGACATCGTGAGGTATCCCTTGCCTTGATATCTCTGATCCTCATGAGCCGGCCTAGTGCGGCCGCCCTAGGGGATGTCTTGCGTCGTCCGCCTCGCGAGGGTCTTGAGTGGTTGCTGAAGATGTTAGGCCGTACCAGGCCGCCTGACTAGCCACGCCATGGGCCGCAGGCAGGCAAGTCTGGGTACCCCCGTTCCCAGAACGCCGACATATATGATTTTGTAGGAATGAACTTTCTTTGGCCATGTTATTTTGAGAATACATGATTGCTTTGTTAGTATGCTTGAAGTATTATTATTCTTATGCCAATATTAAACTTTTGTTTTGAATCTTTCAGATCTGAACATTCATGTCACAATAAAGAAAATTACGTTGATAATTATGTTAGGTAGCATTCCACATCAAAAATTCTGTTTTTATCATTTACCTACTCGAGGACGAGGAGGAATTAAGCTTGGGGATGCTTGATACGTCTCCAACGTATCTAGAATTTTTTTATTGTTCCATGCTATTATATTATTTGTTTTGGATGTTTAATGTGCTTTAATATACACTTTTATATGATTTTTGGGACTAACCTATTAACCCAGAGACCAGTGCCAGTTTATGTTTTTTCCTTGTTTTTTCAGTATCGCAGAAAAGGAATACCAAACGGAGCCCAATTGACCTGAAACTCAACGGAGGTTGTTTTAGGACCAGAAGAAGCCCAAGGAGTATCAGAGATGGAACAGAGGAGTCCCGATGCCACCACGAGGGCGGGGGCGCACCCTACCCCCTGGGCACGCCCCCCTATCTCGTGGCCGCCTCGGGGACCCCCTTTACTTGTTCCCAACTCCAACACCCCTTATATATACCCAAACCTCTAGAAAATAACCTAGATCGGGAGTTCCGCCACCGTAAGCCTCTGTAGCCACCAAAAACCAATCTAGATCCGTTCCGGCACCCTGCCGGAGGGGGGAATCCCTCTCCGGCGGACATCTTCATCATCCCGACGCTCTCCATGACGAGGAGGGAGTAGTTCACCCTCGGGGCTGAGGGTATGTACCAGTAGCTATGCGTTTGATCTCTCTCTCTCTCTCTCTCTCTCTCTCTCGTGTTCTTGAGATGGCGCGATCTTGATGTATCGCGAGCTTTGCTATTATAGTTGGATCTTATGATGCTTCCCCTCCTCTATCTTCTTGTAATGGATTGAGGTTTCCATTTGAAGTTATCTTATCGGATTGAGTCTTTAAGGATTTGAGAACACTTATGTATGTCTTGCGTGGGATACCCGTGGTGACAATGGGGTATTCTATCCATTCACATGATGTATGTTTTGGTGATCAACTTGTGGGTTCCGTGACCTTGGGAATCTATGCATAGGGGTTAGCACATGTTTTCGTCTTGACTCTCCGGTAGAAACTTTGGGGCACTCTTTGAAGTTCTTTTGTGTTGGTTGAATAGATGAATCTGAGAATGTGTGATGCATATCGTATAATCATGCCCACGGATACTTGAAGTGACAATGGAGTATCTAGGTGACATTAGGGTTTTAGTTGATTTGTATCTTAAGGCGTTATTCTAGTATGAACTCTAAGATAGATCGAACGGAAAGAATAGCTTCGTGCTATTTTACTACGGACTCTTGAATAGATTGATCAGAAAGAATAACTTTGAGGTGGTTTCGTACCCTACAATAATCTCTTTGTTTGTTCTCCGCTATTACTGACTTTGGAGTGACTCTTTGTTGCATGTTGAGGGATAGTTATATGATCCAGTTATGTTATTATTGTTGAGAGAACCTGCACTAGTGAAAGTATGAACCCTAGGCCTTGTTTCGAAGCATTGCAATACCGTTTGTGCTCACTTTTATCATTAATTACCTTGTTGGTTTTATATTTTCAGATTACAAAAACCTATATCTACCATCAGTATTGCACTTGTACCACCATCTCTTCGCCAAACTAGTGCACCTATACAATTTGCCATTGTATTGGTGTGTTGGTGTCACACCGTGATTTTCATGCCACATCGCTTAAGCTAATAGTCATGCTAAAATGTGGTTTGGCAAAAACTTTTGAGTGTTTTTGACCTTGCTTGATTGATTTTATGTCTGCTGTTTGCAAGTGCTCTAGAAATAAAATAAATCATCCAACTCTTATACTTCATCTCCTTGATCCAAAACCTTTTCCCAATGATCATGCCATGTGAATCGAACATCATACTATTTTCTTATAAAAATATTTTGGCCAAAAAGTATTTTCTAAAATTAGTTTTCCAAAAACCCCTGAATTGAGGTTTGTACTGCAAGTACCATATTTAGGGTGTGAAAAATCTTTCAAAAAATATATTTGACTCCTATTAGGTATAGGGCTCCCTTAAACCACAAAATTATAATTTTAGAAGTTATTTTTATATTTTATTTAAATGATTTTTCTTTAGGCCAGAAATGGTATTTAATAGTTTAAAATTATTTAACTGTTTCAAAAATATTTTTTCAAAATTCAGGGAAACTCATAGGACATATATTGTCCATATATAAGAGTTTCAACACATGGTCATGTTCAAAATATTGGACAAATTCTTCCAAAACCCTTTCTGGATATTTCAAGCTTTTAAAATATTTACAAAGGAAATATTCTCTAAAAATTCCAGGGAAATTCTATCATGTCAAATATTACATGTGTGATGATCTTGCAAAGCCTCATGCCTTGAAGATCAAGAAAACATCATCAAATACCCTCAAAACCATTTCTGTCCATTTTGAAGTTTGAGCAACTTTACATTGCCAAACTTGGCCAAATGCTCTCAAACTTGGTGCACATGCTAAAATAGTCTAATTATGCATCTAGACCAAATGGCACAAGTATTGGAGAATCATAACTTGACCTAAGTGCCCCAAAACCCTTTCTGACCAGATCCAAATTCGAACAACTCTACATTGCCAACTTTTTTACTTGTGGCCTCATATTTTGTGGACATGCTCACAACCCCAAATGATGACACTACACCAAGTGGTGCATCGAGGAGGGATGATTTGCTTAACCAATTTTGTAAAATCCATTTCTGTTGATTTCTAGGGTTCACCAAAGTTACATTGGCAAGTTTCTTCAAATGAGCTCAAACTTGGTGGAATACCCTATTTCTGCATGCCATTTGATCCTATTAAGTCTCATGTCAAGTGGAGTCAATTTGCTTGCCCAAATTTGCATCAAACACCTTCTGTCACTTTTCAAAAATCACCATTTTGACTACTTACACTATTCTCCTTGAGCTCAACTTTTTACCACATCATCTCCTAGTCATCTTCTACCTCCAGTAACTCACCCATGCCTCAGCTCAATCATTGAAGGGGGTAAAACCCCCAATTACCTATCTGCTTTCACCATGGCAGCGCCTTTCTACCCTCCTACTTCTTACCCCTCCCTCCTACCTTACCTCATAAGCTTCATAGAGCATCCCAGAACCACCCCAAGGCTAGTGGACAAGCTTGGCCACGCTCAACTACCAATGGCATGCCCTGGCATGCCAAAATGGCGCTCTGGAGCGCGCTATAGTGCTCTGGCGCACTGTAGCCGCCCCCCATCCCGATGCCCCGACCACCTCAGCTGTGCCCCGCACGCCAGCAGGACCACCTCGACGTCCGCGACACGCCACACCCCCGCCCCCCTTCTCTTTCTTCCTCCTCCTGCCTCCTCTCGCACGCGCACCGGCCGCCCGAGCACTCCAATGGGCAACCTCACATGCGCGACGCCTTTGAACCTCCCCGCTCCTCCTCTCTCTTCCTGGCGCTCTACTCAACTCCCACGAACGCCGTAGACAGCCCCTCGCCCTCTCTCCTGGACTCCCAAGCCGTTGTCGCGGCCACCCATGCGCCGCGTCCACGGTGAGCCGCGGGTCGGCTACATAAGGCCGTTCCAGACCCTCCTCGCTGCTCCATTTGCCCCCTCTCCCTCCAGTGTACCTCCCCGACCTGCCCACTGCCCTTCACGTGCCCTCCTTGCCCCTCCATGGCTGAAGCCGAGCCGCCGGACTCCTCTCAAATTCCCGCGAATGATTCCTCCTCCTCCCCTCCTTTCTCCACTTGGCGAACCCCATGGCCACCACGGAGCTTCCCCGCTCTCATGTTACTCTCCTCGAGGAGCCTGAGCGCCGTGCCGGTCTTCATCGTCAGCCACATCCGCCGCGGACGGCGCTCTCCTTGACCTGGTCCTCCCCGGCAAGCGTGTTACCCATGGCTGGAAGCGCCTCTCCGCGCTGGTCATTTCGGTGGCCGAGGCGTCGCCGGGGACGGACCGAGTCGATGGGGCAACGCCGGCGAGCACTCGGCTCTGCCTTCCCTGCCTCGCCTCTGTTCGAGCGGGAGGAGGAAGACAAGCCTGCCAGGCGGGGCCCACTTGTAAACAACCCAGAGGCCAGGCCCGCGCATAAGTGGAGACGGCATCTGTGGAAGCCGCGTCCCTGCGGTGAAGACGTCTGGCCCAAAGGCGCCTTCGACGTCGCCTGGCCCTCTGCGCGTGGACGTGCGGCTGGGCCGGCCCAGGGCGCTGCGGCGCTATACTGCGCCCAAAACGCAGTATAGGTATAGCCC
>LR738710.1:240159781-240211230 GCA_902687465.1 Secale cereale
CCCCGCCTTTCACTTTTCTTTTTCTTTTTCCAGATAAATTGTAAAATCTCCCAAATATTCAAATGAATTCCAAATTTTGATGATTCAAATTTCTAGTAGTTTCTAAAGTCATGATCTACCTGTTGGTGCAACACGCACATTTTTTCAGAGACTTTTTCTTCACAAATATTTATCAAATCCTATTTTTCTATTTCTGTGATAAACTTTAGAAAATCACACAGAGCTCAAAGTTGATCCAAATGCCATGATTCAAATTCCTAGATGCTTCTAAGTTCCTAACTTAGTTTATGAACATTTTTATTAATACTTTCTGTACCCCACAAAATAATGAGCCATTTCATCATATTTATCAACTTTGCAAAATCATAGGAAATTCATTTGAACTCCAAATCCAGTGAAACCAACTCCTAGATGCTTCTAAAATCATGATTTGTTAAATGGGTGCCTTTGCTCATTTAAAAAAAAAAATATTTTTGTACACTTCTTGCAAATCCATAAACCCATTGATTCCAACATATTGAAATGATCAGAGATATCCACTAATCCAATCCAAATGAAACCACTCTGGTTATTTTTTATATAACCAGGGATATCCTAGGAAAGTCCAACTCATATTTTAGAGCATTTTTATTTTTGCCTTGTTGTGTTGCTTATTATGATTGTTTCTGTCGTTAGTTGACGAAATAAACGGAGTACTTGGAGATGGACCAGAAGGATTGAAGACTCGGAAGGACAAGGCAAGCAGCCCTTTGACCATGTTTGAGAAACCTTTTTTATGCATGTCTCATAGTACCTTATTATCAATGCATCGAAGTCATGTAGAGGTGGTGACCACTTTGGTTGGTACCTTCGTTACTTTACTATTGAAACTTGCATCAAGCATGACCCTACCTTCCTATGAGGGTTATGTGGGTGGAGTAGATAGATATATGCTATAGTAGTTGGCTACGCAAAATGGGTCAGGGTTACACATGGAAAGAAACAAGTGTGGTTTGACATACTTGCAAATAACCCAGTGGGTGCCACTAATGCCTCTGGGAGATGATGAGGAACTAGGGGACTACTTGGTGGAGTAGTAGTGTACCGAGGCTTGATGATAGTGTTGTTTACAGAGATGGATTAGATTTATGTGTGATTACCGTCCCAACCAAACATGCGCAACCACTCTACCCTTATATGGGAAAGTGCATTATTGATTACCTAGGCCGCTACTAGCACGGTGCCCGCATTACTAGTGACGGGGGTGACACGAGGTCACTCTCGGGACGGGGTCGTGCTAGGATAGGCGGCCATGACTGTCTTTACAGGGCACCAGACACGCCGTTGGTACCCCGTGCTTGTGGTATGAGATGAATATGGGAGCAAGGCTCCACAATTTTTAAGATGTGAAATGTTTGCACGGGGCTGTTACCAATCGAGTGGACTCTGTGTTAGTGTCGTCTAGGGAAAGATAGTGATCGGGTGCTTACCCCGGGTACTTGAGGTACCGCGGGTCGTGGATGACACGAAAGTTCCCTGGGTCTTCTGGGTAAAGTGCGCAACCTCTGCAGAATGTAAAACTATTCGAATAGCCGTGTCCACGGTCAAGGACAGTTGGGTGGTGCTGCTTAGACTATGTCCATAAGTTTCTGGAAAACAACACGGTTTGGTAAATCTGTTGATGTGATTGTGAGAAAGTCACAATGAGCGTGAGCAAGAGTTGTTCATGACTCTTTCACGATGTTGATGTCTGTAACCTCCTGATACTTGTTGCAGACGCATGTATGCCCTTGTTATACGTTGATCATACTTTCATATGAAAAAAAAAACTAGCTTTCCGCAAAACTGCCAATTTAGCAGTAGAGCCTTGCATAATTATTCTGTCATCACACTTGGGTTGCTTGCGAGTACATTCAAAGTACTCATTGGCTTGCCACTGGTTATTTTATTGGCCAGGCATGAAAGAACAGGATGTGTTGAAGATTTCTTGGTGACGAACATGCGAGCTAGGACGCTTCCCTGTCAGAATGCCTGTAGGGTTAAGGCAGATGGCATGGGTCCAAGTTGTTATTGAAGGTTTCTGCTGCAATGATATATTCAAGACTTGACCATAATGGTCACAAATTGTGTAATACGGTATGTATGGATGTAAGACTCTTGTTATTCAGCTTCTGTGTGTTCAGTGAGCATTGATCCCTGGGATCACTGTACACGTGCATTCGGTGATCATGACTTATGAGTCGGGGTCCCCACAGAGCTGGTATCAAAGACATCCTGACTGTAGGAAGCCTTAGTTAGCATGGTCGTTAGTTAGGGTAAAACTATTTCCAAAACTATTACTAGTTTTCAAAACTATCTATGCTTCTCTTCCCCTCTCAGTTTTTCGAAAACTAGGCTATACTTTCCTTATTAATCTCTTCCCCCTTCAAAACTGTTGGTCGCTAGAACCCTTATGCCCATGACCACTGGGTTTCCTGAAATCCTCGTGGATAATCTAGGAGTACACCTTGCCAAACACTCACCCACCTCTTCTGAACACAAGATTGGCGACACCACGACAAGACAATACCAACAGAAAATACATCTTCGAGGAATGAGGACATGAAGACCCAGAAGATGGTGACACCCTTGATAGTGCCCCAAAATGATGCAACCTTGGCCTACGATGAACATGGCATACGTTATGCAAGATCATGATATACATCGCTAATAGAGTAATCCTGTCACTACCGTTGTTGTGTCGGCAACCGCCGGTGGATGAGAACCTCGCCATTTGGTCCGCCTCACTATAGTGAGCAGGAAAACGGTCTTCATCCCCCGCTCTTGGTGTCGATGTTGTCATCAACGTAACCGACATGTTGAACCTCTACTATGTGTTGTTAATACCATGTCATAAAGGATTGCCTACCTGGTACCCTCGACGCCCCAGAAGGCACAAGGGATCGTCATGATTAAAGAAACAAGAGAAGACCAAGTCAACGCCAGCTACAAGGAGACACCTTCACCACATCATCTCATCAGGCGAGAAGTTGTTGAAGATTCTTCAGGCTCAACCCGGATCGTTCATCAAACAACTACAAGGGACATAGCAACACCTGAGGAAAATTCAGAAGACTGCACGAGGCACAAGTCACGACTGCTGAGTCCAAGAACCCCTAGGGTAGGATGAGTCGTGTACCCCCTATGCGCAGTCGAGTCCGTATGATGGTTCGAATAGAACCATGATTGTGTGTTGCTTGATTTTATTTGTTTGTGTTTTGATATAAGTCGCACTTTTGCCCTAGGCAACAAGTACATGGCTATATCATCTTCCTTGCCTTGTTTCCTTTGTTTCGCCCTTTTGCACCTATTTGTTTGCACTTGCACTATAGAATCCCCTTTAGGCATTCCCCCCTCCATGCTACTTTTTCCCTCTCTTCTATCTCCTCAACTGAAGACCAGCAAGACAAGAAGTACCAAGGATTCCAACTCGGCAACCAACTAACAATGAAGACTTCTGCTACAACCTCCACGACCAAGTGCAACCCCGTAAAGTTATGTTTACCCCTCCAGACTAAAAACCCATTCCTAGACACTTTGAGACTTCACGAGATACTCCAGCACGAATCCTTAACCATGTGCCTAACCCATAGAATTACAAGAGAACCAGTTAAGCCTCTACTACCTTGCACAACACTGGGTTCGTAATGGAACTAGTGGACACAGTGAGTGAGCACATTTTCGTCCTAATATAGCACAAGAACTGATGATGCCATAGATAGACCAAACTGAGTATATAGGACAGATGATTTGGTGACTTTATATCAGTGACTTCAAGAATTATCTGAGGCCTTGATGGATTGTGAGGTTTTCCTGTTGGTGGGATCATGATTAATAGAGTAGAGTAACTTTCATCACCCTGGAGTACTTGGACAAGTTAGTTGTCATCTTTATTTGGCAACATACTTGACTACCCGAAGACAGAGGGAGAGCTGTGCAGCTGGTTAGAAGGCATTTGAAGACCGACATGTCAAGAAGGAAGAACTACACCGACCACCGTCATCAGGAAGTAAATTTCTGCGTCGAAGCCCAGGCGTATCTGCAAACCACTCCTCTCGAAGGAACCAAGCATTTCCATGTCGAAGAGAAGCTCGCACCAAGATTTATTGGCCCTCTCCAAAGAAAAAGAATAGACGGCTACCAGCTGGAGTTACCACCCGAGTTACCCACCGTGCACCAAATTTTCCATGAGTCACAACTCTGGAAATATTCTTAACTTCCTAACTAGCCCGGTCCCTACAAGGTCATCGATCACCTAACCCTTGACGTCTAGCTCAACCTAACCTATACAAGAGACCCCTCAGCAACCTGCATCAAAGAGGGTGACATGCAAGAAGCCACACCACCAAGCACTTCAAGGTTCCATGGAGCACCACTCAGAAGCAGAACCAACAGGAAGAAGTGAAGTCTACCCCATATCCAAGTCTTCGTATTCCTTTCCACGCCTAGTCTGGGAATCTCGGGGACGAGATTCTTGTAAGGGGGGTAGGTCTGTCACACCCTGATTTTCATGCCACATCGCTTAAGCTAATAGTCATGCTAAAATGTGGTTTGGCAAAAACTTTTGAGTGTTTTTGACCTTGCTTGATTGATTTTCTGTCTGCTGTTTGCAAGTGCTCTAGAAATCAAATAAATCATCCAACTCTTATACTTCAGCTCCTTGATCCAAAACCTTTTCCCAATGATCGTGCCATGTGAATAGAACAGCATAGTATTTTCTTATAAAAATATTTTGGCCAAAAAGTATTTTCTAAAATTAGTTTTCCAAAAACCCCTGAATTGAGGTTTGTACTGCAAGTACCTTATTTAGGGTGTGAAAAATCTTTCAAAAAGTATATTTGACTCCTATTAGGTATAGGACTCCCTTAAACCACAAAATTATAATTTTAAAATTTATTTTTATATTTTATTTAAATGCTTTTTCTTTAGGCCATAAATGGTCTTTAATAGTTTAAAATTATTTAACTATTTCAAAAATATTTTTTCAAAATGCAGGGAAACTCATAGGACATATATTGTCCATATATAAGAGTTTCAACACATGGTCATGTTCAATATATTGGACAAATCCTTCCAAAACCCTTTCTGGATATTTCAAGCTTTTGAAATATTTAGAAAGGAAATATTCTCTAAAAATTCCAGGAAAATTCTATCATGTCAAATATGACATGTTTGATGATCTTGCAAAGCCTCGTGCCTTGAAGATCAGGAAAACATCATCAAATACCCTCAAAACCATTTCTGTCCATTTTGAAGTTTGAGCAACTTTACATTGCCAAACTTGTCCAAATGATCTCAAACTTGCTGCACATGCTAAAATGGTCTAATTAATCATCTAGACCAAATGGCACAAGTATTGGAGAAGCATAACTTGACCTAAGTGCCCCAAAACCCTTTCTGACCAGATCCAAATTTGAACAACTCTACATTGCCAACTTTCTACTTGTGGCCTCAAATTTTGTGGACATGCTCACAACCCCAAATGAGGACACTACACCAAGTGGTGCATCAAGGAGGGATGATTTGCTTAACCTAATCTTGGAAAATCAATTTCTATTGATTTCTAGGTTTCACCAAAGTTACATTGACAAGTTTCTTCAAATGAGCTCAAACTTGGTGGAATACCCTATTTCTGCATGCCATTTGATCCTGTTAACTCTCATGTCAAGTGGGGTTAATTTGCTTGCCCAAATTTGCATCAAACACCTTCTATCACTTTTCAAAAATCACCATTTTGACTACTTACACTATTCTCCTTGAGCTCAACTTTTTACCACAGCATCTCCTAGTCATCTTCTACTTCCAGTAACTCACCCATGCCTCAGCTCAATCATTGGAGGGGGTAAAACCACCAATTACCTCTCTGCTTTCACCATGCCAGCGCCTTTCTACCCTCCTACTTCTTACCCCTCCCTCCTACCTTACCTCCTAAGCTTCATAGAGCATCCCAGAACCACCCCAAGACTAGTGGACAAGCTTGGCCACACTCAACTTCCAATGGCATGCCCTGGCATGCCAAAATGGCGCTCTGGAGCGCGCTACAGTGCTCTGGCGCACTATAGCCGCCCCCCATCCAGATGCCCCGACCACCTCAGCTGTCCCCCGCATGCTAGCAGGACCACCTCGACGTCCGCGACACGCCACACCCCCGCCCCCCTTCTCTTTCTTCCTCCTCCTGCCTCCTCTCGCACGCGCACCGGCCGCCCGAGCACTCCAATGGACAACCTCACACGCGCGATGCCTCTGAACCTCCCCGCTCCTCCTCTCTCTTCCTGGCGCCCTACTCAACTCCCACGAACGTCGTAGACAGCCCCTCGCCCTCTCTCCTAGCCTCCCGAGCCGTTGTCGCGGCCACCCATGCGCCGCGTCCACGGTGAGCCGCGGGTCGGCTACATAAGGCCGTTCCAGACCCTCCTCGCTGCTCCATTTTGCCCCCTCTCCTTCCACTGTACCTCCCCGACCTGCCCACTGCCCTTCCCGTGCCCTCCTTGCCCCTCCATGGCTGAAGCTGAGCCGCCGTCCTCCTCTCGAATCCCCGTGAATGAGGCCTCCTCCTCCCCTCCTTTCTCCACTTGGCGAACCCCATGGCCACCATGGAGCTTCCCCGCTCTCCTGTTACTCTCCTCGGGGAGCCTGAGCGCCGTGCCGGCCTTCATCGTCAGCCACATCCATCGCGGACAACGCTCTCCTTGACCTGGTCCTCCCCGGCAGGCGTGTTACCCATGGCTGGAAGCGCCTCTCCGCGGTGGTCATTTCGGTGGCCGAGGCATCGCCGGGGACGACCCGAGTCGACGGGGCAACGCCGGCGAGCGCTCGGCCCTGCCTCCCTTGGCTCGCCTCTGTTCGAGCGGGAGGAGGAAGACAAGCCTACCAGGCGGAGCCCGCTTGTAAGCGACCCAGAGGCCGGGCCCGCGCATAAGTGGAGACGGCATCTGTGGAAGCCGCGTCCCTGCGGTGAAGACGCCTGGCCCAAAGGCGCCTTCGACGTCGACTGGCCCTCTGCGCGTGGCCGTGCTGCTGGGCCGGCCTAGGGCGCTGCGGCACTATACTACGCCCAAAACGCAGTATAGGTACAGCCCCCCCCCCCTTCCCTTTTCTTTTTCTTTTTCCAGATAAATTGTAAAATCTCCCAAATATTCAAATGAATTCCAAATTTCATGATTCAAACTTCTTGTAGTTTCTAAAATCATAATCTACCTGTTGGTGCAACATGCACATTTTTTCAGAGACTTTTTCTTCACAAATATTTATCAAATCCTATTTTTCTATTTCTGTGATAAACATTAGAAAATCACAAAGAGCACAAAGTTGGTCCAAATGCCATGATTCAAATTCCTAGATGCTTCTAAGTTCATAACATAGTTTATGAACATTTTTATTAATACTTTCTGTACTCCACAAAATAATGAGCCATTTCATCATATTTATCAACTTTGCAAAATCATAGGAAATTCATTTGAACTCCAAATCCAGTGAAACCAACTCCTAAATGCTTCTAAAATCATGATTTGTTAAATAGGTGCCTTTGCTCATTTTTCAAAAATATATTTCTGTACACTTCTTGCAAATCCATAAACCCATTGATTCCAACATATTGAAATGATCAGAGATATCCACTAATCCAATCCCAATGAAACCACTTTGGTTATTTTTTATATAACCAGGGATATCCTAGAAAAGTCCAACTCCTATTTTAGAGCACTTTTATTTTTGCCTGGTTGTGTTGCTTATTATGATTGTTTCCGTCGTTAGTTGACGAAATAAACGGAGTACTTGGAGATGGACCAGAAGGTTTGAAGACTCAGAAGGACAATGCAAGCAGCCCTTTGACCATGTTCGAGAAACCTTTTTATGCATGTCTCATGGTACCTTATTATCAATGCATCGGAGTCATGTAGAGGTGGTGACCACTTTGGTTGGTACCTTCGTTACTTTACTATTGAAACTTGCATCACGCATGACCCTACCTTCCTATGAGGGTTATGTGGATGGAGTAGATAGATATATGCTATAGTAGTTGGCTACGCAAAATGGGTCAGGGTTACACATGGAAAAAAACAAGTGTGGTTTGACATACTTGCAAATAACCCAGTGGGTGCCACTAATGCCTCTGGGAGATGATGAGGAACTAGGGGACTACTTGGTGGAGTAGTAGTGCACCAAGGCTTGATGAAAGTGTTGTTTACACAGATGGATTAGATTTATGTGTGATTACCGTCCCAACCAAACATGCGCAACCACTCTACCCTTATATGGGAAAGGGCATTATTGATTACCTAGGTCGATACTAGCACGGTGCCCGCATTACTAGTGACGGGGGTGACACGAGGTCACTCTCGGGAGGGGGTCGTGCTTGGATAGGCGGCCATGACTGTCTTTACAGGGCACCGGACACACCGTTGGTACCCCGTGCTTGTGGTATGAGATGAATATGGGAGCAAGGCTCCACAATTTTTAAGATGTGAAATGTTTGGCAGGGGTTGTTACCAATCGAGTGGACTCTGTGTTAGTGTCGTCTAGGGAAAGATAGTGATCGGGTGCTTACCCCGGGTACTTGAGGTACCGCGGGTCGTGGATGACACGGAAGTTCCCCGGATCTTGTGGGTAACGTGCGCAACCTCTGCAGAGTGTAAAACTATTCGAACAGCCGTGTTCATGGTCAAGGACAGTTGGGTGGTGCTTCTTAGACTATGTCCATAAGTTTCTGGAAAACAACACGGTTTGGTAAATATGTTGATGTGAATGTGAGAAAGTCACGATGAGCGTGAGCAAGAGTTATTCATGACTCTTTCACGATGTTGATGTCTGTAACCTCCTGATACTTGTTGCAGACGCATGCATGCCCTTGTTATACGTTGATAATACTTGCATATGAAAAAAAAACTAGCTTTCCGCAAACTGCCAATTTAGCAGTATAGCCTTGCATAATTATTCTGTCATTGGCTTGCCACTGGTTATTTTATTGGCCAGGCATGAAAGAACATGATGTGTTGAAGATTTCTTGGTGACGAACATGTGAGCTAGGACGCTTCCCAGTCAGAATGTGTGTAGGGTTAAGGCAGATGGCATGGGTCCAAGTTGTTATTGAAGGTTTCCACTGCAATGATATATTCAAGACTTGACCATAATGGTCACAAATTGTGTAATACGGCATGTATGGATGTAAGACTCTTGTTATTCAACTTCTGTGTGTTCAGTGAGCATTGATCCCTGGGATCACTGTACACTTGCATTCGGTGATCACGACTTATGAGTCGGGGTCCCCATAGTTGGGGACACAAGAGACTCTTTGTTATTTGGTTGCAGGGTTGTTTGAGAGAGATCATCTTCATCTTATGCCTCCCACGGATTGATAAACCTTAGGTCATCCACTTAAGGGAAATTTGCTACTGTCCTACATACCTCTACACTTTGAGGCCCAACAACGTCTAAAAGAAGAAGGTTGCGTAGTAGACATCACCGGTCGCGCCGGTGTCGGAGGAGAGGCGCGCGGATGTCGACGGCGATGGTGTGCGACGCAAACCGATCTTAGATCGGAAAACCAAAAAGAAAATGCCGATCAAGATGACCTTGTGTTTTCCACTCTATCTTCGATGTCTTTGGATAAGATATTATATTAGCATCAGTTTTCTCAATAGAATTTAACCTTGGCTTTAAATTTCTGAAACGAAGATATTTAGAACATACATGTCTCAGTTGAGACCAAGTGCAAGCCAAGTACGAAATAAGCAAAGCTACCCAACTAGATACGAACTTTACATAAAGCAACGGGGAAAGCTTTGGTTGTAACAATAAGTCAATATCGGTCTTTATAAATGGTGTAATGGGTTCACCGATATGTTCCATAACAAGTTTATTGCTAACAAGTAAATTACCCTTCTTCATTGGTCTTTCAAAATTACTTATGAGAATATTTCTTATAGATGCATCAATAATGAAGTCGCGACCAAATCTGAGAATAGGTAAAATACTCTCTATGCATACCTCTTCAAATATGTTGGGAGAACATGATGGTGGTGTCACTTGAAGAACATCTTGCTCCGTCTTTGGATGGCTCCCCAACACCTTTTCATCATCTTTTTCTTGATTCCGTGCATCATTGCTTTGAAGATCCATGTCAGCCGAACTTTGTTCGGCTACTTGTTCTTGTCCTCTAGCCTTGTCAATTTCTATGGCACGGAACTCATAGGGCAGGAAGTAGATTCCATTGACTTCGGAAAAATCAAGTATGACTGTTTTGCTATGCTTTCCATGGCCTTTCTCAATAATGCTTGCCTCTTTGGATTTGATGGTCTCAGAATATATACTACTTGATTCGGCTTTTCTAATAACCGAATTTTCTTTGTTGCCTGAATCAACAACTTTATCTTTTTGAATTTGCAAGGCTTCTCCCTCTCGTCTAATTTTAGCCCACATCTCAGCTTGGCGAGTTTTAAACTTTTTCATCTCAATTTCCATCCACTCGTCATGAGATTGCCCCCCAATACTTTGAGACTCTTTCGGCAATGAGGTGCCGAAACTTTGCGATTGTTTAGGTGGTACACTGGATGGTACAGCACTGGGCAACTGCATCATTTGCACAACTCTAGCTTTTACAGCAGCAAAATCATGAGGCTTCCCGCCTTCTATTAGTTCCTGGCGAATAGAGTTGCACAAATCCCAAGAGAATGTAAGCTTGTTCTCAATTACCCAGTCTGGATATGGTTGTCCCCCAATGCTTTTAGACTCTTTCGGCAATGAGATGTTGCCGAAATTCTGTAATTGTGTAGGGGGGACATGATATGCCACGGTAGTAGGTGAAGGCATTTGTGCTCCTGCAGAAGTTTCACTTATTCGGCCATGACCATTAAGGTGCGGAGCCGGATTATGGACATCAACAGTTGCGTATGGTGCCAAAAAACTAGTAGCATGAGATGTAGAATATGATGTTTGCGGGTAATTGGCCGAATAACTAGTAGTAGCATGGCCAATTCCCCTATCCATCAGCATGTTTGGATTAACATGTTGCAAATTAGTTGCCGATGAATAAAAAGATGAAACACTATGTTGCATGCCATTGAAAAGATCCTACATGGGGTGTTTCAACTTGATGAACCGAACTCATCATGTTGTTTATCGGCATATGGATTTGTGGGGTTACCGATGCATGGGAGTTGGGATACATATGTTGCATGTTGCTAAAATTATATGAAGTAGAATCATGGAGATTTTGTTGCATCGGCCCTTGCACATAATTAGATGCATGATTGATAAAGCTAGGGCTAGCCGATACATTATGCTCATTAGATGATCTAGCAACAACATATGCATTATTTGCATCTATATATGTGAATTGGATATTCATATTACCTTTGTAGATTGCAAACCCTAGATGACGATCTCTTCGTAGCAAGAACGGGCCGGAGACCGTTCAAAGCTTTGTCCCCAGCGGAGTCGTCAAAAAGTGCGTTTGCACACGAACACGTCACCGTGTACCCTCGACGCCGGGGGTGATGCACCGCAGCTCACGTCGAAGGAGACCCGTCCGGAAGCGCGGTACGCAAGCAATCCGGCGGGCGCTTTTGTAGACCCGAAACCCCACACGCCCGGGAGGGACCCCGTCAGGGCGCGGGGCGGCTATGGGCTGCCCTAGGTCGACCTGATCGCCCCTAGGGCCTCGAGGTTCGCCGCCCTGCAATAAGAAGAATGAACGAAGAACGAGGAAGAAGAAGAACTAGGGTTAAGGAGAAAAGATAAAAGATAAAAGTGATAGATGATTTGTTCGATTGTGTGTTGTTCAATCGGCCGTCACCCCTTAGGTATATAAGAGGCGGCTGGACTTCCCGTGCAATGAAAAAGCTTGGATTCACGTCCAAAACCCTAGCCAAATTCGAATTGGTTTTGTCCGAACTTTCCAAAACTGTTCGGTTTAAACTGGCTGTACTTTGCGGGTAATTTTTGAGGTGGTAAACGACCTCGGATGGAAAAGAGCCCAAAAGCAATTTTGACCGTTTCGACGAGACGAACAACTTTCATGTTGAACATTTTTCGATTTGAAACCATCTTCTTGGCCAAAACGGCCACGCAATACAGGCTGTTATTCGCGCGTGGCTGGTGGGGCGCGCCATTTATGGCTCTGCAACATGACTGTGTTCGGATGGCTGTAACTTTTGCATCCGATTTCGGATTGGGACGATTTTTATATCACAATTGACCGTTTCGACGAGACGCACAACTTTCATGTTGAAACTTTTTCCATTTGAAGTCATCTTAATTGGGTTTCAAGCCATTCTTTAATCTGGTGTCACCATAAGCATCTCTGAACTTGTCATAACTTTTGCATCCGGACTCGGTTTTAGACCACTTTCATATCCATCTTGATCTTCTCAAAGAAAGCCATCTCATGATGACTTCTAATCATAAGTTTGAAGTAATTTTGACATAGATTAAAGCAACTTTTATGATTATACCACTTTTGAGCGTCAACACCTAGCTTTCATATACAACCACGTCACTCAACATATACCTTTTCAAGTTTTCGTCGGAGTTGGTAGATCCACAGATAAGTCGGGTAAGAAAACGTTGTAATTAGCTATGATCGCGAAGCGACGTTGGTGGTACAAAGGTGGGAGCGTTGGAGTATGTCAGTACAAGACGACACGGTCCGAATTGATTGGGCGAGGTAAACCGGCATGCATGCGATTTGGCATTGCTGGGAGACTGAAGAGTTGGACCAGACTGTGCCTATCTGATCGACGAGAGAATAGTGCGGGAGAGAACAAACTACACGAGCGTTGATGCAGGTGTGCATGTGTCGACCCCAGCGGAGACGAAGGCGCGGCCGTATTTCGGCGCTGCTGATCGATGTGTACACGCGCACGGATGTCGACGTCGACCAGATTTCGTGGCCGACTCCCTCGCGCATCGCGGCCGTCCAGTGCGCCTCGCCGGGGACGCGTGGGTGGCCACCTCGACGTACGGCCGCGGCAGCCGTCGGTGTCGCGTCCCCAATCATTGACTTTCTCCCCGGCGGGTCGACACCGATGGACGGCCCCGGCGGCTCGGATCGATCTGCCACCATGCGACGTAGGAGCTAGTACCGTACTCCCCATAGTAGCCATCTTTTTCCCGTGGACGTAGCGCTTACGTGCGCATGCGCCAGCTGGTGTGCAGGCCAAACAAGTCAAACCATTTTTTGACGCTCGATGATACGGATCCGGAGTATGCTGAGTCCTGATAGTGCCTACATTTGATACCGCAGGGCAGGGGACCATTACTATCGGCACGTGAATAGAAGCTTCAGCGCGGTCATCGCTTTGAAATTCGGTCGACGTGTAGTACACACCTTGCTGCATGACTAGCTCTTGGGCAGCCCTGGACCGATACCATCCCGTTGTTGGAAACCTGATCGATAGGCCGGCGGAGCCCCAGGTCATCCTCGTGCAAAATTGCCACCCCAATCCATGAAACCACCACGCTGCTCGAAGCACGGCATCCTGTGCAAGCGGTGCACGCATCCACGACCATGCCGTGCACAGTGGTTTGACTGAAGGCGGGGGCCGGACACTTGTGCTGGCCAGAAGCCTGCAGCAAAAGTGCGAGGACCACATGCATGCACAGCACGTCTGCCACCCCGCGGCGCGGCCCCGAAGCAAGGCGGCCCCGCCTGGCATGCGCCGAGCCCGCACGTCGCTGTGCACGCACAGTGCGCTAGCTAGCTTTGACCTGCGCGGGCGAGGTCGAAGAAGAACAGGCGGGGAAGAAGAACAGGCCCGTACGCCTCGTCCCAAAGGTCTTGCTCACGGGCTCATGGCAGGCCAGCTCCCCAGCGCGGACGACGGTGCGAGTCGCTTTCGACGCGGGCAGATACGGCTCGTGAGAGTAACCGTGTCGCGCTCGGGGCGGCGGGTGCTTTGACTCCGTTTCCTTCGTCGTTTCTGCTCCGCAGCCACCGTTTCCGAGTCCAGGCCGACCAAGAAAGCGGCCGGCCGCGCTTCCATTTCCATTGCCCCCTACGCCGCGGTGCGAAGGCCCCGTACGTCTCCGGGCGCGGCCGACGACCGGCGGGAGAAAGGCCACCCGGCACGCGGGCGGGCCGCCCACCGGGTGCCGGATTTGGGGCGCCAAAAGGTATCCTTTGTCCGGCACCGCGCGCCCGTCCCACGTATCGAGCCGTCTGCGGTTCTATGTACCTTGAGCCTTTGACTGTCTAACTCGCCGTGTAGTGGTTCCTCACGGTTACAGCTGTAGCATGTAAGAGCATCTTCAGTCGTTGAGTCCCAGGACACCCAAATAGTGTCTCATGGGATGAACTGACGAAAACCGTGTTTTGGAGGCGTATTTCCCCCAGCCGCCGATCCCCCATTGCGTTTTTTTGGTTTTTTCAATACTGAAAGCCCGGTCACACACGGCAAAACACGACGGCTCTGCCAGCCGCTGCTGCCGCCTCCACATCCGCCCAGCAATGCCGCGCGCTCCCCCGTCGCTCGCCACCGCCGTCTCCCCTTCCCAGGCCCGCCGGTCGACGTCCCATTGCCCTCTACCCATCCAACAACGCACCCTCGCTCGCCTCCTTCCTCGCCGATGCCGCCAGCCAGTTCAACATAGATAGTGAAAAGGATACATAGCTCGCCTCCTTCCTCGCCGACGCCGCCAGCCAGTTCAACATAGATAGTGAAAAGGATACATAGATAGTTCATAGCATAGACTGTTAAAAGAAAAGATCAACTACTCGTCGTTTTCCGACTCCGACTCGGTAATGTCCTCCTCCGACGTCCGAATGTAGGCGTCAGCATACCGCTCGTCCTCGGAGTCCCAGGACGACGCTTCTCCTAACTTCATGTTCAATTGAGCGGCCTGCTTCCGCGCACGCTTGTCCTCCCGATAGGCGGCTCGCTCCTTCCTCATCACCACCCTCTCCGTCCTTCGTTGCTTGTAGAACTGGCGCTCGTTGATGATGTCCTGTGGAAAGCATTCGTGCCATGCCGCCATGGCTTCCACGTCCATCTCCGCGATGGCGAGGCGACGCTGACGCCTCCGGTTGTCACGACGATCCCCATCGGTGAAAAGCCGCGGGAGATGCGCGAGATCCTGTGCGCGCTGGCTCGTCGACACGTCGGGGAAATTCATATCCCAACGAGGCCGCCGGAGGCGCCACGCCGCCGCGTCGTACGAGCGGGCCGCCTCCTCCGTGGTGTCGAAGGTGCCGAGACTGAGGCGTTTTTCGCCAAACGAGATTTCGGTGGTGAATGCGCCGGAGCGGCGCTCGCGGACTCCGCGAAAATCAGCAGCGCCCTGGCGGCGCATCGACATGGTGGCACAGAGGCGAGAAAGAGAGGAGGCAGGAGCGTCGGCGGCGGAGAAGAGAGGGGAAGTGTGCGTCCACCGGAGGAGGGTCGGGGTCGACTTTTATAGCCGCGGGCGGGCAGTGTCCGCGTGGCCGCCGTGCGTACGCGTGGCGGGAGAGGGCGGGACGCGCGTCGCCGCGCCTTCACTGCACCGCCCGTGAGGCATCAATGGATGCTGACCGGTGCGGCAGCGCGCCGCAGCTTTGGCATTGATTCTCCCGCGGGAACCGAGGCGATGAGGACGACGAAGCGCCGAGAAGCGCCGTGTCGCTGACTCGGCGGGCCCGCGGTTAGTTCGCACCAAAACCGTTTCGCCCGGCGCCCCCGAGCGCCCCCTAGCATGTCGGGTTCAGCTTGGGTCCGCCGGCGCCAAATTCGGCCCTAGCCGGCGAAAAATCGATTTTTGGGGGCGCGGCTCGAGATGCTCTAAGCTGCATCCTACTGGCTTGGTTGTCTTGTTTTTAGCCTCTATGAGTAATCGTGTCTTTGGTTAAAGAACCGAGTAAAATGAAATTGTTTGAGTATTCCCGTGGCATGGAATGATTTTATTCCCTTGCTTCAAAACGAATAGTGAGATGAAATTGAATAGTTTCATTTTAATGTTTGATTGGAGTTATGGGATGGAATAAATCTAGTGCAATTATCGTCGATGTTGAACTAGGCGCAAGTCCATCCTTCTTCTTCTTCGCATCCTTGCGCTACCTTTGTTTGTCCACATTGCCTTAGCTCACTCAAGTCTTCTACTCTTTCAAGCTTCATTGTCAAATGCATGAACATCATAGCCGGAGTTATCAACATCATCATCCGTCACAACTTTCTCATCTCGCACAAGGTCATCACAACCCCATTCTAGCTATGGTCCAGATATGGAGAATGCATCATGCAAGAACAAGCCTAAGTTGGGTGAGAAAACGGTTGACTGACTTTTGACCCAAGATCTTAAATATATTCTTCAAATCTCCAAATGCCCTCTCACTGTAACTATAAGTCTAGAGTGTCCGAGGTTGAATAATTCATGTACAGTCTTAGGATAGTTCATACAAGAGAACTCGTCTGGATAATACCTGATTTTCCTGAAGGGTGAAAAACACCACGGGTAGAACTTACCATCGAGGAAATTGATGTCGTCAGGTCGAGCCATGCTTTAAGCGAGAATGTTAGCATCATGGGCTGATCCTTCCCAACTAGCTAACACATATGTGAATTTCAGATCAAATTCAATGGCAACAAGCACATTCTTGCTTGTGTAGTGCTTTCTACCCCCTATAGCGCCATCCACACTCTACCAGTCTCATGAGTACCATCTATTACGCCAATATAATCCTCTGATGGCATGAAAACATATTGTTTAACAACAATACAAACATGTTAAAGGATGAACTACGATTAGTGCTCACCTTAAAATACAGATACGATCTTGGGCTCGTGGTAATCTTGATAGGAGTTTGCCCTATGTGTGCCTTGCTCATATTTCCTCTGAGATCCTCAATAGTATACAAGACTTGTTTGAAATACCTGGAAAGGGTTCCCATGTATCTCTTGAATGTGTCGTGAATAACCCCGAACATCTGATGACCTACAACATGAAGGAGCATGACAACTTGCTCTTCCATAGAGGTCTGGATGCCATCTTCTAGCAGCTCACTATTGCTAAAGTCTCCACAAGCATGCAATAAGGTCTTCTTCGCACTCGAAGCATGTTCATAGCCTTTACTTCCTTGTTTTTGTAGATGTAGTTTCGATTTGCCATTCTTTCCCTATCTCGGTTTAACACTGGATAATTGACGACATTATCACTCCAACAAACCTCTGATTATGACCTCAACATGAAGGAATATGACAACTTGCTCTTCCACAGAGGTGTGGATGCTATCTTCTAGCAGCTCACTATTGCTAAACGTCTCCACAAGCATACAATAAGGTGTCCTTCGCATTCGAAGCATGTTCATAGCCTTTACGTCCTTGTTGTTGTAGATGTAGCTCACATTCTCCATTCTCTCCCTATCTCGGTTTAACAGTGGACCATAAATCATGACAACATTTTCTTTCCAATGAACCTCTAATTCTGACCTACAACATGAAGGAACATGTGGATGCTATGTTCTAGCAGCTCATTATTGCTAAATGCCTCCACAGGCATGCAATAAGGAGTTCTTCGCATTCGAAGCATGCTCATAGCCTTTACGTCCTTGTTGTTGTAGACATTGTTCAGATTCGCCATTCTCTCCCTGTCTTGATTTAAAAGTGGACCATAACACATGACAACATCATTGCTCCAACGAACAAATCTCTTGTGGACCAACATGGCTTAGGCCTGAATCACAATTATGAGTGTTGATGCCTGAATAATTAGCTTCATTTGTTTTTCCATAATGACCTAATGATGAAATTGATGTTGTGGTAAGCAATGGCAAAATCAAATCTCAGAGACGTACCTAATGACCTAACATAGGTGGGGGGGTTATATGCTACTTGCACCCCTTGGAGCTCAAAACTCTCCCATGGAAGAGACGAGGAGGACAAGATGAAGAGTTTGAAAGACTTGACATACAAGCCAAGGTTACCGAAGTTGTGGAAGACTCGACCTCCACCGATATAGCTGACCTATATTTGTAACCCTAGGACCCCCTGATATGTTATATAAGCTAGGGGCCGAGCTCGTCGATAGAATAACAATTTCTTTGGTATGCACTTGTATTTTCTACACACCCAACACAATATAAATGAACATGAGTAGGGTACTTTCTCCATCGCGAGAGCTCGAATCCAGGTAAATCCTTGCTTCCTGTTACCATCAGCCAAATCCCTTAGCTAGGATACCCGACAACGTATGTGGTGCATCGGGGCAATTGGTGCTACTGGTGCACGGACCCCGTTGCACATTCAAAATTGTTCGAAAAAATCCGGAAAAAGTTTAGTGTATTGACACAACATCAATGTATGTTGTCACAAAAATTCAAATCAAAATTCAAAACATTGCTCGAGTACAAAAATGACAAATTTGACATCAATGTGCTAATGGGCCAAAAACTGAAGCCCAACTCGTGTTATGTACTATTTAGTGTCAAATTTGTCATTTTTGCATCTCGAGCAAATTTTTGAATTTTGATTTGATTTTTATGACAACATACATTGATGTTGTTCCAATGCACTAAATGTTTTCTGGATTTTTTTCGAACACTTCTGATTGTGCAACGGAGGACCGGTGCACCGGTAGCACCAATTACCACGGTGCAACAGATACATCCCCTAGGATACCTACCAAGAGATATGTCGGATCTAGCTCCGACACCCGCATTTAAAGAAATGTTCGCCATGTTTAATCGAATTTTAAAAATATTCACCATATTTGCAAAGATGTTCATCGTTTATTTTTTTAGAAAAAAATCACCACATTTTAAAGAATTTCATCAGGTATTTATAAACGTTGATTGTGTATGTTATAACTGTTCATCATGTATCTTCAAAATAAATGTTCACATTGTTCTAAAAATTGTTTGCCTTGTATTTTTAAAATATTTAGTGTGTATTCATAAAAAATGTTTATTGTGTATCTCAAAAATGTATTAAAAAAATTTCAACACGCTTCAACAAAGTTAATCATATATTTAAAAAGATGTAAATTAGTTTTTAAGAAACACATGAACAGTTTTTATAATGTAATCAATTTTCTTCATACAATATATGACCATATTTTTCAATTTTACTGTTTTCTAAACGGGATATACACAAAACTAGTGTCAAAAAACGTCTTACATTATGGGACGGAGGAATTAGTTCAAGAGAGGTCCTATACACCGCCCGTGTGCGTCCGTTCTTCGCAGCTTCGCTGAAGCGATGCGAAACGGGCCGGCCTAATTAACACGCCTCGAGCGGAAAAAAAGGAGCGCACGCGTGGATCAACCACCCGACCTCTTGGTGTATTCTAGCATGCATAGCCAACCGAGCTAGCGACCTACAATGGTTCCAGTGGAGCGTAAGTCTTAAAATAGAGAGCGGCAAATCATTTTTTCCCAAAAAAATAATTTTTAATAATATACATTGAACAAATTTAAAATATAGTGAACCTTTTTCGTAAGCAAACACTGAACAAATTTCAAATACACAAATGAACATTTGTAGTATGCGTTGAACAATTGTTTAATGCATGATGAAGAAATTTTAAATACACAATGAACATTTTGTAGTATGCTTGAACAATTGATTAATGTACGATGAACAAATTTTAAGTACACAATGAACGTTTCTTAATATACATTGAACAATTTCATAATATACGATGAACATTTTAGTAATACATGATGAACATTTTTATAATTCAAAGGTGAACCATTTCATAATATATGATGGACATTTTCTTAATACGATGAATATTTTGGTAATACACGGTGGAATTCTATGTAATATGCAATAAAAAGATGAAAAATAGAAATAAAAAATAAATAAGGAAACATAAAAGAAAAAATGAAAGGAGAAAGGAACCAAAAGAGAGAGAAAATAAAAAAAACGGAACAAAACAGCTGAAAACTGGACAAAACAGTGAAAAAACTGGATACAAAAAACCGTAAAAGAAAAAGGAAAAAAACCCGCAAGGAATAGAGAAGGAAGCAACAGCAAACGAATCAAACAGCAAACGCCAATCCTGTACGTGGGCCGGCCCAACACGAGGCTCGCCTCAGCGAAAGAACGTCGTTCTGACGCTAACGAGCGTCAAATAGGGTTTGCCAAAACAGAGGCAGTGGATTTTGCAAAACCGACGCAGAACTCATCCGCGTTCGGCCGGCCCATCTATCTCAGGGTTTAGTATAAAACTAACAAACTGAGCTACCCGACCTCATGTGCTAGTTTCATTCTTACTTAAAATGCAAACCGAAAACACACTGTTTTATGTTTGGTTTTTCTTTCCTGTTTATTTATTTTTATTTGTATTTTGTTAAATGCATGTACGTTTTCAAATCCGGGAACCTTTAAAAAAATCAATATTTTGTTTCCAAATTTCTTGTATATTTTTTTTTTCAAAATTGATGAAGTTTTCACAAATTTCGTGAATTTATTTTTGAAAATGGATGAATTGTTTCAAAATTTTGTGAGCATAAACTTTTTCCAAAAATCTATGAAGTTTTTTAAAGTATGAGCTTTGTTTCAAAATCGATAATTGTTTTTTTCCAAATTCGATGGTCTTATTTAAATTTTGGTGAACTTTATTAAAAGTTGGTGAATTTTTTAAAATTTGTATTTTTTCCAAATTTGATTAAAAAAATTAATAATTGGTGAATACTTTTTAAAAATTGATGAACTTTTTTCAAATTCATGTTTTTCATAAGTTTGTGTCATTTTACCATAATATGTGTACATTTTTTAATTCATGAACGTTTTGTTATTTTTGGAATACTTAAAAAAAATCAAGGTCATATGTTGATCGGTAATTTGGTCAACCAATGACAGGTCAACTGTTGACTGAAGAGCCAATGCGCTCCAGCGAGGTAGTGCACTGTGAGTGGTAGGGGTGGGCAGTTCAAAACCGAAAACCAAAAAACCAAACCGAACCGAACCGATTTAACCGATTAGTCAGTTTATTCGGTGTTTGGTTGTATGGTTGGGTGTGCAATATGGTCGCTATTCGGTGTTTGGTGTCATGTTCGGTTTCCATCGCTAAGAAACCGAATTCACCGAAGAAACCGATTTGTCCATATCCCAGTATGGTTGGTTACCGTAAATGGAAGCGCAACAACCAGCAGACGAGTTAATTTACTGATCGGCCTACCCAAATAGCTGCTCCACAATCATATATTTACCTAATACATATTTTCCTAATGATTGCCACGACATCCGTTCGGTCACATATACTTCCCTGACCTTTTCAAGTTCTAATGTGCTGATACATTCTAAAATGAAAGTTCTTATCTGTCAATATACATAACACCATGCAATGCTTAGTTCCAATCTCACAA
This sequence comes from Secale cereale, assembly GCA_902687465.1. Taxonomy (NCBI): domain Eukaryota; kingdom Viridiplantae; phylum Streptophyta; class Magnoliopsida; order Poales; family Poaceae; genus Secale; species Secale cereale. The sequence continues at coordinate 240,181,077 of LR738710.1, forward strand.
TTACACGTGACACCATGCTAATGATTCGTTTAATCCATTTGGAATATTTTACCTTTCTTTTGGATGCAACGATGGTCAAAGAACTAGTGAATCCCCAGAAAAAAATAGTTGGTGAAAAAAAGTAAGTGTGCATATGTACGTCTCATGGATTTAGTTATTTTGTGCAATCTGTACAATGCCCACACTACACATTAGTCATGACACTTAGACTGATGGATGCATGTATTCGGGTTTGGTTAACCGAATAAACCGAACCGATATATTTCGGTTAATATGGTTCGGTGTCCAAATTTTATGTAACTATTTTGGTGTTCATTTTCTCAAAACCGAATTTACAGAAAATCGAATAAACCGAACCCTAGTGAGTGGTGAGATGGGTCGGCCCATCGATGCATCCTAGTGGGCACCAGGACTCCTTGTCGGCACACCCCCGAGTGTTGCGAGCTAGTTGTAAGTACGGAGAAAGCGTCTGGTCTTGACCATGGATGCACCTCTTCTATTTTTAGAAGTTTTTCTCTTGATGCCTTAATGTAGCTCGTGAGCAACTTTTTTTTGTCTATGCTTCCATTTGCCTTTTATTGTTTAGTGCAACAACAACCACAAATGAAAGAGTCCTTTCGATGAAAAGGGGCCCCTATCCTGCGTCTTAAGCACCAGAACAGGTTCCTGGTGCCCAGACCCCATAATCTGGGCCGGCCCACGACTTGAACAGGTTCCTGTCACTTGTCCTCACGGTCACATTGTTCTCTCAGTACGATTGACCCGTTGATGGTTGACCGGTGAACCGTTGTTTCTTGAAAAAAAGAATCCAAAATCCGGAAAAATCATGAATACAATAACTTCACAATTGAAAAAAAGGTTCATCAATGGCGAAAAATGTTCATGGAGATTTAAAAAAAATCATCGATTTCAGGAAAAATTACAAATTTGAAAAAAAAAATATCCATTTGAAAAAATAGTTCACAAAACCGACAAAAACATGGATATTGAAAAACAGTATCTAAATTTGAAAAAAAAATCACGGATTTTCAAAAAATAGTTCATGAGTTCAAACAAAATTCTTGATTTTGAAAATAATCCGTGAATTCAAAAATGTTCACCAAAATTTGAAAAAATCTGCATGGATTAGAAAATAAATTCATGATTATTTTTTAAAAAATCACGCATTTTTAGTAAAAGGATAGAAGAAAAGAATAAAATGATCTAACTAATCACTTCGGGTGTGTTGGGAACTTGGGATGGGGAGGTTATGGGTTTTAATCAAGCTTCCCGTGAAATTTTTCGGGGATTGGAACCGAAAAAATATAATGGATGACCCATGTTCAATCAGGCAAGTCGGTTGGGGAGGTTGTGATGGGCAGAAGGGGGGCATAGAAAAAACATGAAAATAACAACGAAACAATACACAAAGGCACCATAGTAATCTCAAGTAATAATGTCACTTAGATGTGACATAAGGGCTCTCTCAAAAAAATAAGATGTGACATAAGGGCTCCTTCTCTCTCAAAAAAAGATGTGACATAAGGACATCTTCAACGCTTTCCCTCACATCGCCCGCAAGCGTCCACATGTGTTGTACCATCCACCGCTAGTTTGTATCGGTCTGCTCGATGGTTTGGACGGACTTTCTCCCGCAAACCAGAGACAAATTAGGGGGCTTGGCGGGCTTCGAACAACAGCCACACCTATTTCTGACAAATCTATCCCACCCAAAACCCTCCTTCCTCGCCCGAGTGCATTTTCCCCAGTGCTGACTGCCGCATTCATGCCGATATAGAGCGTATGCTCCACATTGAAGCCTGCTACCTCTTGAGCTTGCGTTGTTTTTCCCTTGAAGAGGAAAGGGTGATGCAGTAAAGTAGCATAAGTATTTTCCCTTAGTTTTTGAGAACCAAGGTATCAATCCAGTAGGAGACTATATGCAAGTCCCTCGTACCTACACAAACAAATAAGAACCTTGCAACCAACGCGATAAAGGGGTTGGCAATCCCTTCTGGCCAAAAGTGAGATCTGATAGAGATAATAAGATAAATATTTTTGGTATTTTTGTTTTATAGATTGAAAAGTAAAGAGTGCAAAATAAAAGATAGCTAGTTGATGGAAGATTAATATGATGGAAGATAGACCAGGGGCCATAGGTTTCACTAGTGGCTTCTCTCATGATAGCATATTCTACGGTGGGTGAACAAATTACTGTCGATCAATTGATAGAAAAGTGCATAGTTATGAGAATATCTAGGCATGATCATGTATATAGGCATCACGTCCATGACAAGTAGACTGAAACGATTCTACATCTACTACTATTACTCCACACATCGACCGCTATCCAGCATACATCTAGAGTATTAAGTTCATAAGAACAGAGCAACGCTTTAAGAAAGATGACATGATGTAGAGGGATAAACTTATGCAATATGATATAAACCCCTTCTTTTTATCCTTGATGGCAACAATACAATACATGCCTTGCTGCCCTTGCTGCCACTGGAAAAGGACACCGCAAGATTGAACCCAAAGCTAAGCACTTCTTCCATTGCAAGAAAGATCAATCTAGTAGGCCAAACCAAACCGATAATTCGAAGAGACTTGCAAAGATATTTTAAGCATGCATATAATAATTCAAAGAAGAATCAAATATTGTTCATAGATAATCTTGATCATAAAAGTTCATCCATCAACACTCATGGCGCCCCCCACCTCCACCTCCTCCTCCTCTCATGGCGCCCCCCACCTCCACCTACACCTCCTCCCGGGATCTCATGGCGATCTCCACCTCTAACCCTTCTCCTAGATCGTGCATGGTAAGTTCTGTTTCCACCAAGATCCAATGGCAAACCTCCTTCATTGGGATTTTGCACCGGGACTTAAGGTGGAACAAAAGGTACGTGACAAGTTTAGATCTACGGTTCATTTCGTCAAGACTCCCGGATCCAAGGAATTTTTCTTGGTCGTCTCCTTCTCCTCCACCTCCTTCCCTCTTTCAGAGGAGTCGGTTGGAGTGGTCTTACAATGTTGTATTGGAGGTTTGGCTAAGGGTTTCAACGTGAAACAGCTGGGCAATAGATCTTTCAGATTTTCGGTGGCATCCAATCGTGTGGGACATTTTATCTATGGGCTGAAAGATCGGGTCTGGCCGAATTTTGTTTGTCATTTTCAACTATATAAACCTTCGGTGGATCATGCATGGCAAGCTGAGAATTGGCATCTTGATGAGGTTATCCCGGAGGTGTCGGCCAGATCTCCTGTGGCTATTCGATGTGACCTTGATTTTCTTCGATCTAGTGCCCAGGGTGATTGTTCATCCAGGTTTGAGCTGGCCAAATTTCATCTGGTTACTAATGCCCCCGGTGATTCCGACGTCCTTAAACCCTTGCATAACAAGTTACTCTCTGGGCATTCTATTTCCTCAGCGACTGGGACTGGCATTCAAGTTATTTTGGGGAGTTTTGAGCCAATTACTTATTCAAAGAATCTACAAGTCATCGGTAAACGTTTCTATGGTGATAATTTTGTTACTTATTATTGGGATCATATTCCTACGTTAAAACTCGAGGAAGTTCTTGACCTTCGGCAAGCGGGTTATTCTGATGATACAATTTCCTCGGTCCTTAATCTTCGTTCACTGCCGCCGAAGGACTTCATCTATCAAAAGTTATGTGTTTGCCTATTATGTGAAAAACGTGGTCATGTCAAAGAATTTTGCTCCAACACAAATAAGTTTGATCCATCTAGCAGTGCTTCAACTTCTTCACCATCAAACAGCACCCAAGGTATTCCATGCAACCTCCCAAATGTTAAAAGCTGTACTATATGTGGTGCTAGTGGACATCTACGTTGGGACTGTCTGGCTAGTGTTTTTCCTGCTAAGCATTTTGCATGGGTTCAAAAAGGTGTTTACACGAAGGCAAAGGCAAATCTTTCTTCTTCCTTTTGGAAACACCCATCTCAAAATACCTTGATTTGGCAGAAACGAAACAAAGGCAGATTTTCAGGGATTTCTTACCAACAGAAGGTTCACAGCAAGCAAGTTTGGAGAGTCAAAAGGAAAATCGGAATAACTAAGAAGGTTTGGATTGCTAAACGAAATAACAGGGATACACCTACTTTTTTGCAACAGAATGCCGGTTTTGCCCCGGACGTTTCGCATCCCTACCAACCTATCTCCGCCCGCCCGTTTCCCTAGGGCATAGCCATAGCTCTGGCCCAGCCGTCACCTTGCACCCCATTGCTCGGTTCTGCCTCCCACCTCGACCTCCCCTCCTCGCCCCTCCCCTCCATGGCGAACCTTCCAGTGCTTCCCTTCCAGTTCCTCCCTGGGGAGATGGATATCCAGCTTAGCCCGGCTGGGCGGCTGCAGCGCAACATGGTGGTGGTTGATGATCCACCACTCGACCATTCGCACCATGCTCTCGTGGTCGTGGAACCACCGCCGCCGGATCTGCAACGTGAGGAAGTGCTTGCTGAAGTTCGACGGGTGCTGCTTGAAGATCATGGTGCTCCAACATCTGAGGGTGAGATCTATCCTTTCTGCGTAGGTCTGATTCGCTTCAATGACAGCGTTGTTCGGGATACACTGATCAGTAGGGGAGCCCAACCTCTCGATGAACATTCTACTTTCTCCCTAATGTGGCACGATGAGGGCCCTAACATGCGTAGGCCTGTGATTGAGCGTGATGCCTGGGTTATGATGCTGGGGTTCCCCCTCAACTATCAAACAGAACATTACATTATCAAAGCGGTTTCGTGTTTTGGGAGATGCATGTACTGGCACCGCCCTGGTCATCGTAAATCTAGAGTGCTAGTTCGAGTTCTTATCAACGAGCTTGCTTTGGTTCCTTACAGTCTGATCATCAAGCGCTTTACTGATATTAGTGGTCTCGGAACATCTTGGACAGTTCCTATTTATGTGCTCAATGGCAGAAACCCGAGCCAGGGACTTGTTGGTGATGAAGAAGCGCCTCCTCCTATGGGAGCATCCCCACACCCCAATCATCTTCCTTTCCTGACTGCCATGCAGCAGCAACATCATGAAGCTCAGGTTTGGCAATTACAAAATGCGGCGAATGCTTGGGAGGCTGCTCCTCCTCCTCCTCCCCCACAACAGGGTTGGGGGGAGTGGCCAGTTTTGCCACCAGTGCCACCAGCCTATCGTGGTTTCAGCTTCCGAGCTTTTACTGGTTATGAAGGTCCTTCTATGATGGATGGTATTCAGCAAGCAGAGTCGGGCTTTGATGATGGTCTGAGAGTTTGGAACGAACATGTTCAAATGATTGAAGATGCTGCCGAGCGACTCATACAGGGCTCTCCACAAGGGGAACTGAACTTTGTGCAACTCAATGAGCATGTCACTACCATGGAAGTATCTGAACCAGATGATAATTGGTTCAATTTCACTCTCTGTTTCTACTGTTCGGTTTTCACTCCCAGGATTGGTTGGATGGCTGACAAGGGAGATAGTGATGATGCTTGGTTCTTGTTTGCTGAGGGGCTTCAGAATGTGCTGGTAGGCCTTGTGGGTGGTGCTTGTTTCTCGTTGTTCCCTTTCTCACCGTTTCATCCGGGAACCTCTTCGATTTTCTTTCCAGCAGCAGTTTGGTCCCTCTGCTCTGATTTCTTCTCTGAACAATTGCAACTGCTATGCGCCAACTTGAGGTTCGAGGATGGGACTGAACACAGCGAAGCTCCGTGGCACAATGATCTGCATTCGCAGGATATGGATGTGGAAGTATGTACCAATAAGAGAAAGTGTCAGGTCTTCACACCACTGGATGTGTCTGAAGTTCGCCGAAGTGTACGTACAACGCGTTATCAGGGTTTTAAACCCCCTTCAATGGCGGATGTGAAGCGCAAGACATCATATGTCAAGCCACGCCGGGACCCTGCCTTGCCTCAACTCCAACTGGTCATGCCCTCGGAAGGCCCCTCTGCATCGGTACCAGCCCACACATCAATTGCAACTCTGCAGAGGCTTGGGACCACACTTTGTGCAATTCCTGCAGACGAACTCACTGAAGATAAACTGCTTGCGCCCCCGAGTGGAAGCAAGCAGAATGAAGCCTGAAGAGTTTATCTTTCAGTTATTTTTCTTTGAACACTGTTCTAAGTTTCTTTGATCGCTATCCGTACTATTTGTGATGGTTGCTTTACTGTGGAATATTTTGTGCTGGAATATTCATGGTTTAAATTCTACTGCTAAGTGTGATGCCTTACGTAACAAGATTGATGAATCGAACTGCTCCATTATATGTCTACAAGAAACTAAAAAGGCAGATTTTGATCACTCCTTCCTTCGGAAATGTTGCCCTAGGCGTTTTGATAAATTCGAATTCGTTCCATCGGAAGGCGCCTCGGGAGGTCTTCTCATTGCGTGGTGTAGTAGTCAGTTCTCAGGACAACTCATTCATCACTATCCTTTTGCTATAACTCTGAAACTGACTTCGACCCAATCTAATGACAGTTGGTTCTTATCTAACATATATGGACCTTGTGCTGGACCAACAAGGGCTACTTTTACTGATTGGTTGGATAATATTACTTTTGAACCTGAAGATCTTTGGCTATTCATGGGAGACTTTAACTTCATGCGCTCGCTGGAAAATAGAAACCTACCTGGTGGCAATATTGAGGATGTGATCAGATTCAATGAAATCATTAGTCATGTGGGTTTGATTGAAATACCTATCAAGGGTCGTCGATATACTTGGAGTAACATGCAAGAGTGTCCGCTTCTTGAGCAACTAGACTGGTTCTTTTCTACACCCGAATGGACTCTGAAGTTCCCTAATACAACGGTTAAGCCTCTTGCTCGCCCGATTTCGGACCACGTTCCCTGTGTTTTATCGGTGGAGACAGCGATCCCCAGATCAAAAATTTTTCGGTTTGAAAATTACTGGGCCTCTCACCCTGGGTTTTTGGAAGTGGTTAGCAATTCTTGGAATGCTCCTCTCAATGCATCCTCAAGTGCCACTCTGATTTCTGCTAAGCTTAAAAGACTCTGATATGCTCTCAAGAAATGGAGCAGATCGCTCTCCAAACTAAAAATGTTGCTTGAAAATTGCAACCATCTGTTGTTACAATTGGACAGTTTGGAAGATCTCAGGCCACTGTCAATTCCAGAGACAAATTTCAGAAACATTTTAAAGAAACATGTCATGCGGTTACTGAAATACCAAAGTGATTATTGGAAACAACGCTATACTGTAAGATGGGCAGTTAAGGGTGAAGAAAACACTAAATATTTCCAAGCACGTGCTACCGAACGATTAAGAAGAAACTCTATTGCTAATTTGGTTTTGGAAAATGGCCAGGTGATTGAACATCATGATGAAAAGGCCAGTGCTTTCCTTGCCTGCTTCAAGAGCCGGATGGGAATCTCCATGCCCCCGGTCTATGATTTCGAGCTTGCTGACATTGTTCTTAAGTGCCCTGATCTGGAAGACTTGTCTGCGCCTTTTTCAAAGGAGGAGGTGGATAATGTAATCAAAAATATGCCGGCTGATCGCGCACCTGGTCCGGATGGTTTCAACGGCCTTTTTTTAAAAATATCTTGGGATATTATTAAGGAGGATTTCTACAAACTAGTTGAGGACTTTTGGGCTGGGAAAAATCAATCTTCAATGCATCAATACCTCTCTAATTACTTTGATCCCCAAAAAACTTGTCCCAGAATCGGTAAATGACTATAGACCCATCTCTTTGATGAACTGTGTGCTAAAAGTGCTTACGAAACTTCTTGCTGTAAGGCTACAACGAAGGATCCTGCAAGTAGTGCATCGAAATCAGTATGGTTTTATCAAAACTAGAACCATACAAGATTGTCTGGGCTGGGCTTTTGAATACCTACATCAATGCAAACATTCGGGTAAAGAGATTGTTATCCTAAAGCTAGACTTTGAGAAGGCGTTTGATACAATGGACCACTCTTTCATCCTAAAAATGCTCCAGTGTAAAGGTTTTGATGATCGGTGGTGTATGTGGATTCAAAAGATCCTTCAGTCTGGCTCCTCATCTATTCTCTTAAATGGGATCCCTGGTACTGAGTTCCAATGCAAACGTGGGGTTAAACAAGGGGATCCAGTGTCGCCCCTTTTGTTTGTGCTCGCGGCTGATTTGCTGCAATCTTTGATCAATAGAGCATGGAGGGAAGGTCACCTCACACTACCTATATCACAACCTGACTCTGAGGACTACCCTGTGATTCAGTATGCAGATGACACCTTAATTGTGCTGCCGGCGGATTCGCGCGAGTTGAATACGATAAAACTGATTTTGGACTCGTATGCCCGAGCAACTGGACTGAAAATCAATTACTCTAAATTGCAGCTAATGCCTATAAATGTTAGTGTGAGTAAAACAGCGGAATTAGCTACTGTTTTGGGCTGTCAGGTGGGTTCAATGCCGTTTACTTATTTGGGACTACCGCTGGGCACAACCAGGCCAACTGTCAGAGATCTAATGCCTCTGGTAGACAAGATTGAACGGAGGCTATCAGCGACTGCTATCTGGCTATCATACGGTGAAAGGGTGCAACTCATTAACTCAGCGCTGTCGTCGCTGTTATCCTTTGCGATGTGTGTGCTCAAGCTACCGCTGAAGCTGATCGAGATTTTCGATCGTGCGAGGAGACACTGCCTGTGGAGAAAAGAGATTGATCGAGATGCAAGAACAAACTCTTTGGCAGCCTGGGATATGGTCTGCAGACCAAAGAAGAAAGGTGGATTGGGGATACTTGACTTGAAGATTCAGAACAAAGCTCTGCTGCTCAAATACATACACAAATTCATTCATAAGCATGACACTCCCTGGGTCCTACTAGTCTGGAATGCTTATTACGACGAAACACCACCGCATGCCAAACCCCCATGTGGATCATTCTGGTGGCGTGATGTTTTTTCACTCATAGACGTCTACAGAGGTATCACCACTTGTGTGCCAGCTGCGGGTGACACGATCCTGCTCTGGAAGGACGTGTGGATCAATGACAGACCTTTGGCAGAAACTCATGACCATCTTTTTTCGTTTGCACTTAACGAGGACATCTCTCTGGCACAATTCTACCATAATGATACGGCTGCAGACAACTTCATGCTCCCTCTATCTGTGGAAGCCCGGGGGGAGCTAAACGATCTGCACCAGGTGGTGGCTGAAATGGCTTTGGACCCTTTGGAAACCGATGAATGGATCATGTGTTGGGGGGATACACATTTCAAACCGAGGAAGTTTTATGCCTATGTTTTCAGAAATATAACGGTACCACAATACATCACCTCAATATGGAAAACAAAATGCATCATGAGACACAAGGTCTTCGCATGATTAATGCTTAATGATCGGGTAAACACCAGAGATCTCTTGCAACGGCGACACTTCCACATTGGGGAGGATCATGATTGTCCCATGTGTAACTCCGGAGTGCTGGAAACAAACAAACATTTATTCTTTGACTGCCCGTTCGCGAAGACATGCTGGGACACAATGGGTATAAGTTGGGGCGATGATCAAGACTTGCAGAACAAGTTTGACACGGCAAAAACTGGGTGGCATGGACCTCTCTTCAAAGATTTAACCATTTTGGCAGCCTGGAACATTTGGAAACAGAGGAATAACAAGATCTTCGAAGGAGTGATCCCCACACATATAGACTGGCTGAGGAGACTTAAAGAGGACTTTGTGATTTTAGGTTATAGAACCTCCCCTCAAAACCTAGCTTTCTTGAGGGTTTTTAGCAACTCTCTCTCTATCTAGCACCCCATCTTCTATTTTTTTGGTCACCTTTTGCTGGTGACAGCCCCTTCCTGTCATTTACAATGTAAACTCTAGCTGTTGAGTGCCAACTCTCTGTTTGCACTCATAGCATATTAAATGGAAAAACAACAGTAGGAGTCTCTCCTGCTGTTTTGATGTGTCAAAAAAAAATCTTGATCATAAACCCACAATTCATCGGATCTCGACAAACACACCACAAAAAGAATTACATCGAATTGATCTCCAAGAAGATCGAGGAGAACTTTGTATTGAGAGCCAAAGAGAGAGAGAGAGATAAGAAGCCATCTAGCTAATAACTATGGAGCCGAAGGTCTGTGGTGAACTACTCACAACTCACCGGAGAGGCTATGGTGTTGATGTAGAAGCCTTCCGTGATCATTGCCCCCTCCGGTGGAGCTCCGGAATAGTCCCCAAGATGGGATCTCACGGGTATAGAAGGTTGCGGCGGTGGAAATATGGTTTTGTGGTGCTCTCGGATGTTTTCAGGGTATATGAGTATATATAGGACGAAGAAGTATGTCGGTGGAGCTACGAGGGGCCCACGAGGGTGGGGGGCGCGCCTACCCCCCTTGGCGCGCCCTCTTGCCTCGTGGCCACCTCGTGGCTTCCCTGGCGTGTACTCCAAGTCTTCTGGGTTGCGTTTGTTCCAAAAATGATCCTCCCGAAGGTTTCATTCCATTTGTACTCCGTTTGATATTCCCTTTCTGTGAAACATTGAAATAGGCAAAAGAATAGCAATTTGCACTGGGCCTTGGGTTAATAGGTTAGTCCCAAAAATAATATAGAAGTGTATAATAAAGCCCATTAAACATCCAAAGAAAATAATATAATAGCATCGAACAATAAAAAATTATAGATACGTTGGAGACGTATCAAGCATCCCCAATCTTAAATCCTGCTCGTCCTCGAGTAGGTAAATGACAAAAACAGAATTTTTGATGTGGAATGCTACCCAACATAATCTCAATGTAATTTTCTTTATTGTGGCATGAATGTTCAGATCGAAAAGATTCAAGACAAAAATTTAATATTGACATAAGAATAAGAATACTTCAAGCATACTAACAAAGAATTATGTCTTCTCAAAATAACATGGCCAAAGAAATTTCATCCCTACAAAATTATATAGTTTGGTTATGTTCCATCTTCGTCACACTAAATACTCAAATCATGCACAACCCCGGTTTCAGCCAAGCAATTGTTTCATACTTAATTTTTTTCAAACTTTTTTAACTTTCACGCAATACATGAGCGTGAGCCATGGATATAGCACTATAGGTGGAACAAAGTGGTGGTTGTGGAGAAGAAAAAAGGAGGAAGATGGTCTCACATTGTCGGTGTACTAAGATAAGGGTACCTTAGTACCCCAACTTGTGCACGGGCAGTAGCAGCTTCCCGCGGCAGGGCTTACCACGTGCTCGCCGGAAACCTTTCTGGTTCCTATGAAGCCATTCAAGAACAAAGTATACAAGTCAGAAGATCAAGGCCCCGGCAAGAGGAGCTTGCCGGGAAGGCCGCACCAGGCTCAAGGTTATCACTTTAGCACAAGACCCTGGCAAGAGGAGCTTGCCAGGAAAGACAAGGAATACATACCTCCAGAAACGCCTCGGCGCATCGTGCGCCCCGGCGGGACCCGGAGAGCGACAAGCTTCCGGGCCCGGCAAGATCACTACCCCGGCAAGGTGCTTGCCGGGGAGACCTGCACTGTGTGCCCGCGCTCCAGCTCATCGGCCCACGCGTCGCCCTGGGGCCCTTCCAGGGGCACGTGGCGGATGGCTGTGCAGCCTGGGGCATGCGGTGGCGAGCTGCGGTGACGAGGCTACCACCGTGGCAGACGGAGAAGCATGGACGGACGCTTTTGGGGTCGACGGCGACGGACATTTAATGCCCTTGTCCCCCACTGTCAAGGTTAGGTGAAGACCACTGTTCATCCACTATTCATGCACTATTCACACACTATTACAACTACCACCAAAATTACATTTTTGCCCTCCTCTACGTTGACACCTGTCGGTGACCCCTTGAGCTATAAAAGGAGGCCCATGCACAACGTAGAGAGGGTTCGAAACCTAAGCAACTCTCACGCTCGGTGTAGCTAGTACTGTAGCTCTTCAAGCTCCCGAGCTCAAGAACTCAATACAACCTAAGGCAGGAGTAGGGTTTCACGCGTCCGCGCGGCCCGAACCTGGGTAAACTGCCCGTGTGCGCTCCTCGATCTGCTCTCCGTGCTCCCTCCGCTCCCTTACCGCAACGTAGAAGGGGCTCCGGTCCCATAGGTGCTCGTGGGAGGACAGTTTCCCCCGACACACATCAACTAAGCATATCAATGGGCTATGGAGATGCCCATCAATAGATATCGATGTGAGTGAGTAGGGATTGCCATGCAACGGATGCACTAGAGCTATAAATGTATGAAAGCTCAACAAAAGAAACTAAGTGGGTGTGCATCCAACTTGGTTGCTCACAAAGACCTAGGGCATTTGAGGAAGCCCATCGTTGGAATATACAAGCCAAGTTCTATAATGAAAATTCCCACTAGTATATGAAAGTGACAAAACAAGAGACTCTCTATCATGAAGATCATGGTGCTACTTTGAAGCACAAGTGTGGAAAAAAGATAGTAGCATTGTCTCCTTTTTCTTCTTTTTTGGCCTTCCTTTTTTTTGGCCTTTCCCCTTTTTCCCTTTTTTTATTTGGCCTTTTTTCTTTCGGGACAATGCTCTAATAATGATTATCATCATACTTCTATTTATTTACAACTCAAAAGATTACAACTCGATACTAGAACAAAATATGACTCTATATGAATGCCTCCGGTGGTGTGCCGGGATATGCAATGAATCAAAAGTGACATGTATGAAAAATTATGCATGGTGGCTTTGCCACAAATACGATGTCAACTACATGATCATGCATGGCAATATGACAATGATGGAACGTGTCATAATAACGGAACGGTGGAAAGTTGCATGGAAATATATCTCGAAATGGCTATGGAAGTGACATGATAGGTAGGTATGGTGGCTATTTTGAGGAAGGTATATGGTGGGTGTATGGTATCAGCGAAAGTTGCGCAGTACAAGAGAGGCTAGCAACGGTGGAAGGGTGAGAGTGCGTATAATCCATGGACTCAACATTAGTCATAAAGAACTCACATACTTATTGCAAAAATCTACAAGTCATCAAAACAAAGTACTACACGCATGGTATCGGCGAAAGTTAACCATCGCGCGATCCCGGCCTCCACACAAAGGATGACAATCAATGAAATACCTCATGCTTCAAATTTGTCACACAACAGTTACCATACGTGCATGCTACAGGACTTGCAAACCTCAACACGAGTATTTCTCAAATTCACAACTACTCTACTAGCATGCCTCTAATATCAAGATCCCCATATCTCAAAACAATCATCAAGTATCAAGCTTCTCATAATAGTCAATGCACTTTATATGAAAGTTTTTATTATACCCATCTTGGATGCCTATCATATTAGGACTAATTTTATAACCAAAGAAAATTACCATGCTGTTCTAAAGGACTCTCAAAATAATACAAGTGAAGCATGAGAGATAAATAATTTCTATAAAATAAAACCACCACCGTGCTCTAAAAAGATATAAGTGAAGCACTAGAGCAAAACTATCTAGCTCAAAAGATATAAGTGAAGCACATAGAGTATTCTAATAAATTCCAATTCATGCGTGTCTCTCTCAAAAGGTGTGTACAGCAAGGATGATTGTGGTACAATAAAAAGCAAAGACTCAAATCATACAAGACGCTCCAAGTAAAACACATATCATGTGGTGAATAAAAATATAGTCTCAAGTAAAGTTACCGACAGACGAAGACAAAAGAGGGGATGCCTTCCCGGGGCATCCCCAAGCTTAGGCTTTTGGTTGTCCTTGAATTTTACCTTGGGGTGCCTTGGGCATCCCCAATCTTAGGCTCTTTCCACTCTTTGTTCCATACTCCATCAAATCCTTACCCAAAAACTTGAAAACTTCACAACACAAAACTTAACAGAAAATCTCGTGAGCTCTGTTAGTATAAGAAAACAAACCACCACTTTAAGGTACTGTATTGAACTCATTCTTTATTTATATTGGTGTTAAATTTAATGTATTCCAACTTCTGTATGATTCATACCCCCCGATACTACTCATAGATTCATCAAAATAAGCAAACAACACACGAAAAACAAAATCTGTCAAAAACAGAACAGTCTGTAGCAATCTATAACTTTCGAATACATCTGTAACTCTAAAAATTATGAAATAAATTGGTGGACGTGAGGAATTTGTCTATTAATCATCTGCAAAAAGAATAAACTTAAAAGCACTCTTCAGTAAACAATGACAGCTAATCTCGTGAGCGTTAAAGTTTCTGTTTTTAAGCATGATTGCAAAGACTTCACCCAAGTGTTCCCAAAGGGTCTACTTGGCACAAACACTAATTAAAACACAAAACCACATCTAAACAGAAGCTAGATGCATTATTTATTACTAAACAGAAGTAAAAGCAAAGAAAATAAAATTGGGTTGCCTCCCAACAAGCGCTATCGTTTAACGCCCCTAGCTAGGCATGATACAAGAATAGATCTAGGTATTGCCATCTTTGGTAGGAAATATATAAGTGGCTGTCATAATAGATTCATAAGTGAAAGGATCGATATGGTTGACTAGAGGGGGGGGGGGGTGAATAGGCAACTAACAATTTTTAGCTTTTCTTAACCACTTTAAATTAAGCGACAAAATAAGTTGTCTAGATAATCTACTAGGAAGACGACTAAGATAAAGGAGGACAACAACTACACATGCATGCTATAGGAGTTGAACAAGTAAAGCATGCAAAAGTAAAGGTAAGAAATAACCACAAGTGGAACCGGTGGAGACGAGGATGTGTTTCCGAAGTTCCTTCCCTTTGAGGGGAAGTACGTCTCCGTTGGAGCGGTGTGGAGGCACAATGCTCCCCAAGAAGCCACTAGGGCCACCGTATTCTCCTCACGCCCTCACACGATGCAAGGTGCCGTGATTCCACTAGTGGTGCCCTTGAAGGCGGCAACCGAACCTTTACAAACAAGGTTGGGGCTATCTCCACAACTTGGAGGCTCCCAACAAACCACGAAGCTTCACCACAATGGAATATGGCTTCGAGGTGACCTCAACCGTCTAGGGTGCTCAAACACCCAAGAGTAACAAGATCCGCAAGGGATTAGTGGGGAGAATCAAATATCTCTTGGTGGAAGTGTAGATCGATGCCTCCTCAAGCAATCCCGAGCAAATCAACAATTTTGATTGGCTAGGGAGAGAGATCGGGCGGAAATGGAGCTTTTGGAGCAACAATGGAGTAGTGGGGGAAGAGGTGAGTCTTCTTGGAGAAGAAGACCCCCTATATATAGTGGGGGGACAAATCCAACCGTTATTGAAGTTTTCAGCCCGCAGAGAGCGGTAGTACCGCGCATGAGTTGCGGTACTACTGTTGGCTGAGCGGTACTACCGCTTTGGGAGCGGTACTACCGCTTAGGCAAAAGAGGCGACATGATTGACAACCACGGATGAAATAAATTACATCCGTGGCTACATCCGCAGGGAAAACGGTAGTAGCAAAATGCGACACGGTACTACCGCTTAAGCTAAGCGGTACTACCGCATTGAATACGGAAGTAAAAAATTACTTCCGCATCCACTTCTTTACTTGGACTCAGCGCCTGGGCCAGATACACGGTACTACCGCTCTGGGGACGCGGTACTACCGTTGGAGCGGTACTACCGTGTCGGCAGGCGGTACTACCGTGTAACTGTGCGGTACTACCGCTTGTTTAAGCGGTACTACCGCTTGCTAGGCAGATGATCAATTAAGAAGCCACAGATTTGCATATACGAAAAATGGCCGGTTGGACCTCCAGAGAAGCAAGGAAAGGTGGTGCGGGAGTAGGATGTGTATGTGTTGATTCTACCCAAACCTTTCCGACGCGGACCCCCTCTTAATAGTACGGCTTTCCTATTACTCAAATCCACCGACAGGGAGCAAAAAGAAAACACCGTCTTCCATAGAATCCGAGGGGCAAATAATCGTCTTGTGCCTAAGGGAGATATACCTGTATGAGCTTAGAGCACACGATCAGTCCGCAAATGCATTGTCATCAATCACCAAAACTACTTAGGGAGAAATATGCCCTTACAATCTTCCCCTTTTTGGTGTATTGATGACAATACTTGATTTGCACAGGGAATAAATAATAGAGTAAGCAATGCAAGTCCTAGAGTATAGGTGAGCTCCCCCTGAATGTGTGCCTTCACAAGAATGTGCTTTGGACTGCACAGCACACATACAAGGTATAGTGCTCCCCTATAATCTACACGAGATACTCTATATAAAAACTAACTACTCTGGATAAACATTAACGACATAATGATAAGTTCAACGATAACGGGGCATATGTCTTACACCATATGAAAGTCTCACGCACATGACACAAACACGCAAATAAACCAGAGTTCAAAGAAACACACGAGCACACAGGCACAAGAGACGCAAATCACTCTCCCCCTTTGTCATCGAGACACCACAAAGGGGAAAGAGGACACGAAGACGGGTGGCAGCCCGGGAGAAGCTCAGTCGTCATACTCATCATCAAACCCCTGTTGCTCCTCCTGATAGTCATCATCAGACCCCTGCTGCTTCTCCTGATACTCCTCATCAGACTCTGACCATTTATACCCCTGGCGAGCCATCCAGGTAGCCTCAGGTGTGATGTTATCCTCTGATCCATTGGAAACTTCCTCTCCATATAGTGCCAGAATCTTCTTGTCACGCTGGCGGGTCTTCTTGTCAGTCACATGAGCCCGGTATTGCCCCTTAGCCTGCATGCAGAAGAGGGCCTTCATCTTCTGCTGAAGCTTTTTAGCCCAAGAAGGCTTCTCCACAGCAGAGGAAGAAGAAGGGGCAAATCTGCCAGAGCGCACATCAGCAGTCTCATCCACAGGCTCCTCCTCAGTGCCCATCTGGGCAGCAGCAGCGTGAGCACGAGTGGTGGTGTTGGCCCATCGAGTCTTGACACGAAGACGGATGGGATCATGTCGGAAGCAGTCGGCCTCGAACTCCTCCTCAGGATACAACTTCTCCCAAGTCTTGGAGATCAGCAAAAACAAGTAAGGACCATAGATGGGTACCTTGCGAGAGTAGATGGCAAAACGGAGCTCATTCCACATGATGTGGGAGATGTCCAGTGGAGCGGTCTAGGATGAGCGAGCCTCTTGACACATCAGAAGCATATCAACCAGGTAGGCATGGACCTTGTCCTTGTCGCCAACACGAGGGAACAAGGTGTTGCAAAAAATCCGATACATGATGTCCAAGAAGGGGTTCAACACCCAAGTCTGTTTGCCACTAGCAAGAGTCTTTTCCTCATAAAATGGAAGCAGCCGGTCTTTGTTTGCAGACTCAGGATTGGCGTGAGGCGAAAACCAATTGGGTTATGGAGACCCTCATCAGGAAGCTGAAGAAGATCCATGAAGTCCTTCCACGTAGAGGTCATCTTGTGACCATTGGTCATCCAAGTCATGGGGCGATCCTCCTTGGTTTGGAAATTGACAGAGGCATAGAACTGAGCAATAATTTCTGGATCAAAGTCATTCTGGAAGGTCATGATGTGCTCCAGGCCCAACTGCTCTATCAAATCAAGAGCCTCTGCAAAGTATGCCCGGTTCTTGTCCTTCCTCATGTGATCCACATCCACCCAATGAGAATCCACATAAAGATTTGCCTTGGTCTTGAGCACCTCATGGTAGATGCGAAACTGCTGCTTGGTCCAGAAGATATCATCTCCAGGAAAGTGCTCATGGGGTTCTCCATACGGGTTGATCTTCCTTCGGGCCATGAACTCAGCAGCAGGCATCTCCTCCATAGACATTGAGGATTCCTTACGTTTGTTGGCTGAAGTCTTGTATCGGCGCTGGGGATTGGAGCCCTCTGGCACATCACTTGGGGTACGCAGGCGCTTGGAACCGGTGTCGCGGACAGGGTTGGTACGACGACCCTCAAAACCGGAGCCACCACCTAAAAACACAAACACAAGACCACAACAACACAAACACAAGAAGAATCAATGCCAAAGCCTCGAAAAACACAAGAAACTAGGAGAAATAGGAAAGAGATCATGCTACGAAGAAAATATGATACAAGCGGTAGTACTGCTGACCCTTGCGGAAGTAAAAAATTAGTACCGCAGGGTAAGCGGTAGTACCGCATGACACATGCGGTAGTACCGCATACGCTGCGGTAGTAATATTTTACTTCCGCCAGAAGAGGCAGAACTAAAAAATTAGTACCGTAATGTACCGCATGTGGATGCGGTAGTAATGTAAGCGGTAGTACCGCATGTGGATGCGGTAGTACCGCGTACACTGCGGTAGTAATATTTTACTTCCGCCAGAAGAGACGGAACTAAAAAATTAGTACCGCAACGTAAGCGGTAGTACCGCATACGGATGCGGTAGTACCGCATACCTTGGGGTAGTAATATTTTACTTCCGTCAGAGGGGCGGAACTAAAAACTTAGTGCTGCATGCGGAGCGGTAGTACCGCATTGGGTTGCGGTAGTACCGCTCGGCAAGCAGTACTAAATTTTTACTTCCGCCCGAGCGGTAGTACCGCTGAGGACAGCGGTAGTACCGCTCAGGTCAGATCAGATCTGGATTACATCGTGCGGTAGTACCGCGGTTCTCCAGCGGTAGTACCGCACGAAACAGATCTGAAAAGAGCAGATCTAGAAACGGCCAAAGAGATCGACACACGGTACTACGGCTGATCATAGGAACTTCGTAGCAACAAATCTAATCATATTTCTAGTGCACAAACACTCTCCCACATCCTAAGCATCCATGGATAAGATCACGAAGAACACAAGAACACTAAGCATCTCCCCCAACCTTAAAAACTCAGGCAAGGCAATAAGAAGAGGGGAAAAAGGGGAGAAACCTGCATCCATGGCAAGAGGACGTGGTGGGGATCGATTCCACCGGTCGGAATGCGAGAAGAGTGGCCGAGGGAGGAGATCCGGCGAGGTCCTCCGGCGGCGTTCTTGAGAGAGAGAGAGAGACAGGGACGACGTGGGGGTTAGGAGTGAATGGGTATGGGGGAGATGGAACTCCCCCTGCCTGCTTATAACCCCCACATGTTCGGATATGTGCGGTAGTACCACGGTCATCGCGGTAGTACCGCTCGCCGGGCGGTAGTACCGCCCTACCAGCGGCAGTAAAAAATTACTGCCGTGCTGGAGGTGCGATAGTACCGTATGTCCTCCGCGGTAGTACCGTAACCAATCACGGTAGTACCGCTCCCCCAAGAAAATGCACGAAAAGGCAAGAGGCTTTAAGCACTAGAGAGAGTAAAAACACCATGTGCACAAGCAAAACAAGTAACACAAATTCCTCATAAGAGGGCGGTGGCCGAGGCCACCTATGTTTGAGCTTTATAGATATGGCACCGCGAAGAATTATCCTTGGGCCCATGATCAAAACTCGACTTGAAGCATTTAAGCCAACTATGTATGGCAAATGAAGAAGCTTTGGTTAGTTTATGCATAATGGGGGGAGGAATAGTTCATTGAGAGAACAATACTCCCCCTAAGTCCATGCCTACATCTAGACAAGATAGCTATGTCGAGTGTGAGGAGTGTGTGCACAGATTCAAACCACATTGCTCAAATCAATGATATTTAGCTCATGCCTTAACTCGCGAAATCTTGCTTCATCCAGAGGCTTCGTGAAGATATCTGCAAGGTTATCATGAGTATTGACGTAGTGAAGCTCGATTTCTCCTTGCCTTATGTGATCCCGGATGAAGTGATACCAAGTCTCAATATGCTTCGTCTTGAAGTGTAGCACCGGGTTGAGAGAAATCTTGATGGCACTTTCATTGTCACAGCAAAGAGGCACTTTGTCACAAGTGACACCGTAATCCTTTAAAGTTTGCCTCATCCATAAGAGTTGAGCACAGCAACTGCCAGTGCCACATATTCTGCTTCGGTGGACGAGAGAGATACACAACTTTGCTTTTTGTAAGACCAACTAACAAGAGAGCAACCAAGAAATTGGCACCCTCCCGAGGTGGACTTCCTATCCACTTTGTCTCCCGCCCAGTCAGAATCAGAGAAACCAACAAGGTTGAAATTTGCTCCTCTTGGGTACCATAAGCCAAAGTTTGGGGTATGAGCCAAATATCGAAAGATTCGCTTGACAGCCACAAAGTGACTTTCCTTAGGTGAGGCTTGAAACCGTGCACAAATTCCCACACTCAACATAATATCTGGTCTAGATGCACAAAGATAAAGCAAGGATCCGATCATAGAGCGATATACCTTTTGATCCACCGCTTTACCATTGGGATCAATGTCAAGTTGGCATTTGGTTGGCATCGGAGTAGTAGCCGGCTTGACATCACTAAGATTGAACCTCTTGAGCATGTCTTGAGTATACTTGGATTGTTTGATGAAGATGCCTTCTCTTCGTTGTTTGATCTTAAATCCAAGGAAGTATTTCAACTCTCCCATCATGGACATCTCAAAATGTGTGGTCATGAGTGCGGTGAACTCATCATTGAAAGCTTTGTTAGGAGAACCAAAGATAATATCATCAACATATAGTTGGCATACAAACAACTCCCCTTTGACCTTCTTGGTAAAAAGAGTGGGGTCGATTTTCCCAATTTCAAACCCACGATCTTGTAACAACTCGGTAAGGTGCTCATACCACGCTCGTGGGGCTTGTTTAAGGCCATAGAGTGCCTTATCAAGTTGATACACATGATTGGGGAACTTAGGATCCTCGAACCCTGGGGGTTGTTTAACATACACCAACTCATTAATGGGACCATTAAGAAATGCACTTTTCACATCCATTTGTTGCAATTTAAAGTTATGATGGGAAGCATAGGCAAGCAACAAACGAATGGATTCAAGACGAGCAACGGGGGCAAAGGTTTCACCGTAGTCGATACCCTCGACTTGGGAGTAGCCTTGAGCCACCAAACGTGCCTTGTTGCGGATGACAATGCCATGGGCATCTTGCTTGTTCTTAAAAATCCATTTGGTTCCAATGACATTATGGTTCTCCTTTGGTCTTGGCACAAGACGCCACACTTTGTTGCGCTCGAAGTTATTGAGTTCTTCATGCATGGCATTGAGCCAGTCGGGGTCTTCGAGCGCCTCATAAACCTTCTTAGGTTCAACAAAAGAGACAAAAGCTTGATGAGCACAATAGTTAGCTAATTGTCTACGAGTGCTTACCCCCCTTTTGATGCTTCCTAAAATGTTCTCGATGTGATGCTCGTTGGAAGCAAGCCTGGAGGCAAATTTTGCAGCACGACGCTCTAATTGCTCTTCAAGTGATAACTGAGGAGCGTTGAGTTGATCATCTTGAGCGTCATCATGAGCAAGATATTGATCTTGAGCTTCTTCTTGACCTTGATCTTGCTCGGGGGACTGAACTTGGCCTTGTGCATCAATTTGTGGTTCTTCACCAACTTGAGATTGATCTTGCACTTGGCCTTGTTCAACTGGCTGAGGGCCTTCACTTTGTTCTTCGAAAGCGTGTGGGTCTTGGGTTGGTGATGGTTCCACTTGAGTGGAACATTGTCCTTCTCCTTTGGCCACAAGGGGTTCCTCAACGGGTAGGATATATCCAACACCCATTCTTCTTATGGCTTGAGGAGGAATTTCATCACCTGCATCACAAGTACCACTTTGCTCCACTTGGGAGCCGTTATTTTCATCAAACTCTACGTTACTCGTCTCCTCAATGAGTCCAGTGGACTTGTTGAGGACACGGTAAGCATGAGAGTTTGTAGCATAACCAACAAATATGCCCTCATGAGCTCTAGATTCAAATTTAGACAAACGAACACCTTTCTTGAGAATGAAACACTTACACCCGAACACCCGGAAGTACTTGAGATTGGGCTTGTTACCGGTAAGAATCTCATACGGAATTTTGTTCAAGCCTTTGCGGAGATAGAGACGATTTGAAGCATGGCAAGCGGTGTTGATGGCTTCGGCCCAAAAGTTGTATGGAGAGTTGAATTCAGCCATCATGGTTCTTGCAGCATCTATTAAAGTTCGGTTCTTTCTCTCCGCAACGCCGTTTTGCTGAGGGGTATATGGGGCTGCATATTGATGTTTGATCCCCTCATCACCAAGAAACTCATCCAAGGTGTAGTTCTTGAACTCGGTGCCGTTGTCAGTTTTGATCATCAATATCTTTGCTTCATGTTGTCGTTGAGCTTCATTTGCAAAGTTGATGACGGTTTGTTGGGTCTCACTCTTCTTCTTAAAGAAGTATACCCAGGTATATCTTGAGAAATCATCAACAATCACCAAGCAATATTTCCTACCCCCAAGACTATCAAAAGTAGGAGGCCCAAAGAGATCCATGTGGAGAAGCTCCAGGGGTCTCTTTGAATAGATGATAGTCGTGGGAGGATGAGCCTTCTCATGTAATTTTCCTTCAATGCACGCCCTGCAAGCACGATCTTTGGCAAAGCTAACATTTGTTAGTCCTCGGACATGGTCCCCCTTGAGAAGACTTTGCAAAGATCTCATATTGACGTGGGCCAAACGGCGATGCCAAAGCCATCCCACATCAACTTTAGCCATTAGGCATGTCGCGACCTTAGTGGGTTGCTTCGAGAAGTTAACCACATAAAGACCGTTCTCGAGATGCCCAACATAGGCTACTTTAAGAGTCTTGCTCCACAAGAGGGCCACAGAATCAATATCAAATAATGTAGCAAAGCCCATGAGTGCAAGTTGGCGAACAGAAAGTAAATTGTATGCAAGGGACTCAACAAGCATGACTTTCTCGATCGTGAGATCATGAGAGACAACAACCTTGCCAAGTCCCAATACCTTAGAAGATGAAGCATCACCCCATTCGACGTTGGTGGCCATAGATGAACCGAGATGCACGTCCACCACCAAGTCTTTGCTTCCGGTCATATGATTTGTGGCTCCGCTATCGAGCAACCACGACCCCCACCAGAAGCAAACCCCTACAATAGATCAATGCTTGGATTTAGGTACCAATTTGGTAATGGGTCCTTTGAGGTTAGTGACAAGGGTCTTAGGAACCCAAATGGACCATTCAATGTACTCATAAGAAGAACCAACAAATTTAGCAAACACATGGCCATCACTGGCACGACATAAAACATATGAAGGATTAAAATCGCCGGCCATGTTTGATGGTGTGGTGGAGTTTTTCTTGACACCACCACTTTTCTTCTTGGTTGACGCGCCCTCTCCTTCTTTCACAAAGGATTGTCGGAGAGGGGGTGGTTGCTTTGTCTTGTCATTCTTCTTCTTCTTGGGCTTAGGAGCAAACCCAATCCCTTCCTTTGCCACAACTTGCTTTTGATTGCTCAAAAGAGCGTTGAGGTTCTTCTCACCCTGTATGCAAGTCACAAGGCCTTTCTCAAGTTGCTTCTTCAATTCGGCATTCTCTTCAACAAGATGCACATGCTCACAATATGGGTTAGTAGCATTTGCATTATCAATTAAAACCATGCGAGGAAAGATAGCCTTTTCCTTGGTTAGCGAAACTTGGAGTTGATCATGAGACTCCTTGAGAGTAGCGTGCATTCCTTTCAAGGCCTTGTGAGCCTTGTCAAGTATGTCAAACTCCTCCTTGAGTTTAGCATGGTCAACCTCAAGTTTTGCCTTCTCAGAGTTAAGGACACGAGAGACAACTAAAGCATGATCAAGATCTTTCCTCAATTTAGCATGATCATTGTTGTGTGACTCCTCAAGAGTCAAACGAAGACCACGCTCTTCCTCTAGGGCATTAGAGAGATCCGATATCTCATCGGCATAGTCTCGACTATGTCCTTCCATTTTAGTAATGGTTTCCTCGTGAGCCTCGATCATGTCATTGGCCTCACCAAGTTGTTCCAAGAGAGCAACAAAATGCTTCTTGGGTTTGCCCTTGAGATTCTTTATAAATAAATCAAATTCATTTTCTCCCTCCTTACTACCCTCACCCTCATCAATACAATTAGTCAATGAAGGATTATAAGGGATAGTAGTATTGATGTTTGGGTTTACCTTGTTGGTGGCCTTAGCCATGAGACACTTGGCGGTGATGTTCTCGTTTGGTGAGTTGAAGAGAGATGAGTGCGTAGTGGTAGCAATGGCAATCGTGGCCATAGTGGTCACCTCATCGTCTTCAGCATTGTCATCATCCTCCACATATTCTTCCTGAGCCACCAACACTTTCGGAGGAGTCTTCTTGATAAAGTTGTTCTTGTTGGGATAGGACTTTGACATGTCCTTCCGAATAAGCTTGCCTCCAAAATCTTCTCTCTTCTCATATGGGCAATCCGCAACGAAGTGACTTATATTTCCAAAGTTGAAGCATGTCCTCACTCGTTGCTTCCCTTTGTTCCCACTAGAGTTGTTCCTGTTAAAGTTGGACCTTGTGTTCTTCTTGCCCCAGAATTGCCTTGAAGCAAGAGCCATGTGCTCATGATAGGCATATTTGGTGTCCTCGGGGCAACACTCTTCATCATCTTCCACTTCCTCCTCTTCCACACAAGCCTTGGCCTTCAGAGCAAGATTAGGCTTCTTGGATCGTTGAGCTCTTAAGACCGCATTGTCGGCGGTCACGTCCAGGATCCTCATGGCAACAAATTCATCCAACACTTCATTTGAGGATAAAGGGGCCCCTATCCTGCGTCTTAAGCACCAGAACAGGTTCCTGGTGCCCAGACCCCATAATCTGGGCCGGCCCACGACTTGAACAGGTTCCTGTCACTTGTCCTCACGGTCACATTGTTCTCTCAGTATGATTGACCCGTTGATGGTTGACCGGTGAACCGTTGTTTTTTGAAAAAAAGAATCCAAAATCCGGAAAAACCATGAATACAATAACTTCACAATTGAAAAAAGGTTCATCAATGGCGAAAAATGTTCACGGAGATTTAAAAAAAAATCATCGATTTCAGGAAAAAATACAAATTTGAAAAAAAAATATCCATTTGAAAAAATAGTTCACAAAACCGACAAAATCATGGATATTGAAAAACAGTATCTAAATTTGAAAAAAAAAATCATGGATTTTCAAAAAATAGTTCATGAGTTCAAACAAAATTCTTGATTTTGAAAATAATCCGTGAATTCAAAAATGTTCACCAAAATTTGAAAAAATCTGCATGGATTAGAAAATAAATTCATGATTATTTTTAAAAAAATCACGCATTTTTAGTAAAAGGATAGAAGAAAAGAATAAAATGATCTAACTAATCACTTCGGGTGTGTTGGGAACTTGGGATGGGGAGGTTATGGGTTTTAATCAAGCTTCCCGTGAAATTTTTCGGGGATTGGAACCGAAAAAATATAATGGATGACCCATGTTCAATCAGGCAAGTCGGTTGGGGAGGTTGTGATGGGCAGAAGGGGGGCATAGAAAAAACATGAAAATAACAACGAAACAATACACAAAGGCACCATAGTAATCTCAAGTAATAATGTCACTTAGATGTGACATAAGGGCTCTCTCAAAAAAAAATAGATGTGACATAAGGGCTCCTTCTCTCTCAAAAAAAGATGTGACATAAGGACATCTTCAACGCTTTCCCTCACATCGCCCGCAAGCGTCCAGATGTGTTGTACCATCCACCGCTAGTTTGTATCGGTCCGCTCGATGGTTTGGACGGACTTTCTCCCGCAAACCAGAGACAAATTAGGGGGCTTGGCGGGCTTCGAACAACAGCCACACCTATTTCTGACAAATCTATCCCACCCAAAACCCTCCTTCCTCGCCCGAGTGCATTTTCCCCAGTGCTGACTGCCGCATTCATGCCGATATAGAGCGGATGCTCCACATTGAAGCCTGCTGCCTCTTGAGCTTGCATTGTTTTTCCCTTGAAGAGGAAAGGGTGATGCAGCAAAGTAGCATAAGTATTTTCCCTTAGTTTTTGAGAACCAAGGTATCAATCCAGTAGGAGACTATACGCAAGTCCCTCGTACCTACACAAACAAATAAGAACCTTGCAACCAATGCGATAAAGGGGTTGGCAATCCCTTCTGGCCAAAAGTGAGATCTGATAGAGATAATAAGATAAATATTTTTGGTATTTTTGTTTTATAGATTGAAAAGTAAAGAGTGCAAAATAAAAGATAGCTAGTTGATGGAAGATTAATATGATGGAAGATAGACCAGGGGCCATAGGTTTCACTAGTGGCTTCTCTCATGATAGCATATTCTACGGTGGGTGAACAATTACTGTCGATCAATTGATAGAAAAGTGCATAGTTATGAGAATATCTAGGCATGATCATGTATATAGGCATCACGTCCATGACAAGTAGACCGAAACGATTCTACATCTACTACTATTACTCCACACATCGACCGCTATCCAGCATACATCTAGGGTATTAAGTTCATAAGAACAGAGCAACGCTTTAAGAAAGATGACATGATGTAGAGAGATAAACTTATGCAATATGATATAAACCCCTTCTTTTTATCCTCGATGGCAACAATACAATACATGCCTTGCTGCCCTTGCTGCCACTGGGAAAGGACACCGCAAGATTGAACCCAAAGCTAAGCACTTCTTCCATTGCAAGAAAGATCAATCTAGTAGGCCAAACCAAACCGATAATTCGAAGAGACTTGCAAAGATATTTTAAGCATGCATATAATAATTCAAAGAAGAATCAAATATTGTTCATAGATAATCTTTATCATAAACCCACAATTCATCGGATCTCGACAAACACACCACAAAAAGAATTACATCGAATTGATCTCCAAGAAGATCGAGGAGAACTTTGTATTGAGATCCAAAGAGAGAGAGAGAGAGAGAGAGAGAGAGAGAGAGAGAGAGAGAGAGAGAGAGAGAGAGAGAGAGAGAGATAAGAAGCCATCTAGCTAATAACTATGGAGCCGAAGGTCTGTGGTGAACTACTCACAACTCACCGGAGAGGCTATGGTGTTGATGTAGAAGCCTTCCGTGATCATTGCCCCCTCCGGTGGAGCTCCGGAATAGTCCCCAAGATGGGATCTCACGGGTATAGAAGGTTGCGGCGGTGGAAATATGGTTTCGTGGTGCTCTCGGATGTTTTCAGGGTATATGAGTATATATAGGACGAAGAAGTATGTCGGTGGAGCTACGAGGGGCCCACGAGGGTGGGGGGCGCGCCTACCCCCCTTGGCGCGCCCTCTTGCCTCGTGGCCACCTCGTGGCTTCCCTGGCGTGTACTCCAAGTCTTCTGGGTTGCGTTTGTTCCAAAAATGATCCTCCCGAAGGTTTCATTCCATTTGTACTCCGTTTGATATTCCCTTTCTGTGAAACATTGAAATAGGCAAAAGAATAGCAATTTGCACTGGGCCTTGGGTTAATAGGTTAGTCCCAAAAATAATATAGAAGTGTATAATAAAGCCCATTAAACATCCAAAGAAAATAATATAATAGCATCGAACAATAAAAAATTATAGATACGTTGGAGACGTATCAAGCATCCCCAAGCTTAAATCCTGCTCGTCCTCGAGTAGGTAAATGACAAAAACAGAATTTTTGATGTGGAATGCTACCCAACATAATCTCAATGTAATTTTCTTTATTGTGGCATGAATGTTCAGATCGAAAAGATTCAAGACAAAAATTTAATATTGACATAAGAATAAGAATACTTCAAGCATACTAACAAAGAATTATGTCTTCTCAAAATAACATGGCCAAAGAAATTTCATCCCTACAAAATTATATAGTTTGGTTATGTTCCATCTTCGTCACACTAAATACTCAAATCATGCACAACCCCGGTTTCAGCCAAGCAATTGTTTCATACTTAATTTTTTTCAAACTTTTTCAACTTTCACGCAATACATGAGCGTGAGCCATGGATATAGCACTATAGGTGGAACAAAGTGGTGGTTGTGGAGAAGAAAAAAGGAGGAAGATGGTCTCACATCAACTAAGAGTATCAATGGGCTATGGAGATGCCCATCAATAGATATCGATGTGAGTGAGTAGGGATTGCCATGCAACGAATGCACTAGAGCTATAAATGTATGAAAGCTCAACAAAAGAAACTAAGTGGGTGTGCATCCAACTTGGTTGCTCACAAAGACCTAGGGCATTTGAGGAAGTCCATCGTTGGAATATACAAGCCAAGTTCTATAATGAGAATTCCCACTAGTATATGAAAGTGACAAAACAAGAGACTCTCTATCATGAAGATCATGGTGCTACTTTGAAGCACAAGTGTGGAAAAAAGATAGTAGCATTGTCTCCTTTTTCTTCTTTTTTGGCCTTCCTTTTTTTTGGCCTTTCCCCTTTTTCCCTTTTTTCATTTGGCCTTTCGCTTATTTGGCCTTTTTTCTTTCGGGACAATGCTCTAATAATGATTATCATCATACTTCTATTTATTTACAACTCAAAGATTACAACTCGATACTAGAACAAAATATGACTCTATATGACTGCCTCCGGCGGTGTGCCGGGATATGCAATGAATCAAAAGTGACATGTATGAAAAATTATGCATGGTGGCTTTGCCACAAATACGATGTCAACTACATGATCATGCATGGCAATATGACAATGATGGAACTTGTCATAATAACGGAACGGTGGAAAGTTGCATGGCAATATATCTCTAAATGGCTATGGAAGTGACATGATAGGTAGGTATGGTGGCTATTTTGAGGAAGGTATATGGTGGGTGTATGGTATCAGCGAAAGTTGCGCAGTACAAGAGAGGCTAGCAACGGTGGAAGGGTGAGAGTGCGTATAATCCACGGACTCAACATTAGTCATAAAGAACTCACATACTTATTGCAAAAATCTACAAGTCATCAAAACAAAGTACTACACGCATGGTATCGGCGAAAGTTAACCATCGCGCGATCCCGGCCTCCACACAAAGGATGACAATCAATGAAATACCTCATGCTTCAAATTTGTCACACAACAGTTACCATACGTGCATGCTACAGGACTTGCAAACCTCAACACGAGTATTTCTCAAATTCACAACTACTCTACTAGCATGACTCTAATATCAGGATCCCCATATCTCAAAACAATCATCAAGTATCAAGCTTCTCATAATAGTCAATGCACTTTATATGAAAGTTTTTATTATACCCATCTTGGATGCCTATCATATTAGGACTAATTTTATAACCAAGAAAATTACCATGCTGTTCTAAAGGACTCTCAAAATAATACAAGTGAAGCATGAGAGATCAATAATTTCTATAAAATAAAACCACCACCGTGCTCTAAAAAGATATAAGTGAAGCACTAGAGCAAAACTATCTAGCTCAAAAGATATAAGTGAAGCACATAGAGTATTCTAATAAATTCCTATTCATGCGTGTCTCTCTCAAAAGGTGTGTACAGCAAGGATGATTGTGGTAAAATAAAAAGCAAAGACTCAAATCATACAAGACGCTCCAAGTAAAACACGTATCATGTGGTGAATAAAAATATAGTCTCAAGTAAAGTTACCGATAGACGAAGACAAAAGAGGGGATGCCTTCCCGGGGCATCCCCAAGCTTAGGCTTTTGGTTGTCCTTGAATTTTACCTTGGGGTTCCTTGGGCATCCCCAATCTTAGGCTCTTTCCACTCTTTGTTCCATAGTCCATCAAATCCTTACCCAAAAACTTGAAAACTTCACAACACAAAACTTAACAGAAAATCTCGTGAGCTCTGTTAGTATAAGAAAACAAACCACCACTTTAAGGTACTGTATTGAACTCATTCTTTATTTATATTGGTGTTAAATCTAATGTATTCCAACTTCTGTATGATTCATACCCCCCGATACTATAGATTCATCAAAATAAGCAAACAACACACGAAAAACAAAATCTGTCAAAAACAGAACAGTCTGTAGCAATCTATAACTTTCGAATACATCTGTAACTCTAAAAATTATGAAATAAATTGGTGGACGTGAGGAATTTGTCTATTAATCATCTGCAAAAAGAATAAACTTAAAAGCACTCTTCAGTAAACAATGACAGCTAATCTCGTGAGCGTTAAAGTTTTTGTTTTTTAGCATGATTGCAAAGACTTCACCCAAGTGTTCCCAAAGGGTCTACTTGGCACAAACACTAATTAAAACACAAAACCACATCTAAACAGAAGCTAGATGCATTATTTATTACTAAACAGAAGTAAAAGCAAAGAAAATAAAATTGGGTTGCCTCCCAACAAGCGCTATCGTTTAGCGCCCCTAGCTAGGCATGATACAAGAATAGATCTAGGTATTGCCATCTTTGGTAGGAAATATATAAGTGGCTGTCATAATAGATTCATAAGTGAAAGGATCGATATGGTTGACTAGAGGGGGGGGGGGGGGGGAT
>LR738710.1:240211371-240312172 GCA_902687465.1 Secale cereale
GGTGAATAGGCAACTAACAATTTTTAGCTTTTCTTAACCACTTTAAATTAAGCGACAAAATAAGTTGTCTAGATAATCTACTAGGAAGACGACTAAGATAAAGGAGGACAACAACTGCACATGCATGCTATAGGAGTTGAACAAGTAAAGCATGCAAAAGTAAAGGTAAGAAATAACCACAAGTGGAACCGGTGGAGACGAGGATGTGTTTCCGAAGTTCCTTCCCTTTGAGGGGAAGTACGTCTCCGTTGGAGCGGTGTGGAGGCACAATGCTCCCCAAGAAGCCACTAGGGCCACCGTATTCTCCTCACGCCCTCACACGATGCAAGGTGCCGTGATTCCACTAGTGGTGCCCTTGAAGGCGGCAACCGAACCTTTACAAACAAGGTTGAGGCTATCTCCACAACTTGGAGGCTCCCAACAAACCACGAAGCTTCACCACAATGGAATATGGCTTCGAGGTGATCTCAACCGTCTAGGGTGCTCAAACACCCAAGAGTAACAAGATCCGCAAGGGATTAGTGGGGAGAATCAAATATCTCTTGGTGGAAGTGTAGATCGATGCCTCCTCAAGCAATCCCGAGCAAATCAACAAGTTTGATTGGCTAGGGAGAGAGATCGGGCGGAAATGGAGCTTTTGGAGCAACAATGGAGTAGTGGGGGAAGAGGTGAGTCTTCTTGGAGAAGAAGACCCCCTATATATAGTGGGGGGACAAATCCAACCGTTATTGAAGTTTTCAGCCCGCAGAGAGCGGTAGTACCGCGCATGAGTTGCGGTACTACCGCTGGCTGAGCGGTACTACCGCTTTGGGAGCGGTACTACCGCTTAGGCAAAAGAGGCGACATGATTGACAACCACGGATGAAACAAATTACATCCGTGGCTACATCCGCAGGGAAAACGGTAGTAGCAAAATGCGACACGGTACTACCGCTTAAGCTAAGCGGTACTACCGCATTGAATACGGAAGTAAAAAATTACTTCCGCATCCACTTCTTTACTTGGACTCAGCGCCTGGGCCAGATACACGGTACTACCGCTCTGGGGACGCGGTACTACCATTGGAGCGGTACTACCGTGTCGGCAGGCGGTACTACCGTGTAACTGTGCGGTACTACCGCTTGTTTAAGCGGTACTACCGCTTGCTAGGCAGATGATCAGTTAAGAAGCCACATATTTGCATATACGAAAAATGGCCGGTTGGACCTCCAGAGAAGCAAGGAAAGGTGGTGCGGGAGTAGGATGTGTATTTGTTGATTCTAGCCAAACCTTTCCGACGCGGACCCCCTCTTAATAGTACGGCTTTCCTATTACTCAAAGCCACCGACAGGGAGCAAAAAGAAAACACCGTCTTCCATAGAATCCGAGGGGCAAATAATCGTCTTGTGCCTAAGGGAGATATACCTGTATGAGCTTAGAGCACACGATCAGTCCGCAAATGCATTGTCATCAATCACCAAAACTACTTAGGGAGAAATATGCCCTTACAATAAGGTAATTTGATTTTTCTTTCTAGGAATTGGAATCTAGTATTTCCTTCCTTCATATCAATAATTGCACCAATCGTTCTATGGAAAGGTCTACCAAGAATAATAGGACATGTAGGATTGCAATCTATATCAAGAACGATGAAATCTACGGGCACATAATTCCTATTTGCAACAATAAGAACATCATTAATCCTTCCCATAGGTTTCTTAATGGTAGAATCCGCAAGATGCAAATTTAAAGAACAATCATCAAGTTCATGGAAACCTAACATATCACACAAAGTTTTTGGAATTGTGGAAACACTGGCACCCAAATCACACAAATCATAACATTCATGATCTTTAATTTTAATTTCAATAGTAGGTTCCTACTCATCATAAAGTTTTCTAGGGATAGAAACTTCTAATTCAAGTTTTTCTTCATAGGATTGCATTAAAGCATCAACGATGTGTTTGGTGAAGGCTTTATTTTGACTATAAGAATGAGGAGAATTTAGCACGTATTGCAACAAGGAAATACAATCTATCGAAGAGCAATTATCATAATTAAATTCCTTGAAATCCAAAATAGTGGGTTCATTGCTATGTAGAGTTTTGACCTCTTCAATCCCACTTTTAACAATTTTAGCATCAAGATCTAAAAACTCCGAATCATTGGGATGCCTTTTAACTAAAGTTGACTCATCTCCAGTCCCATCTTTATCGAAATTCATATTAGAAAACAAGGATTTAATAGGAGACACATCAATCACTTTTAGATCTATATCTTTATTATCCTCTAAATTAGAAGAACATGCTTTCATAAAGCAATCTCTTTTAGCACGCATCCTAGCGGTTCTTTCTTTGCACTCATCAATGGAATTTCTCATAGATTTGAGAGACTCATTGATACCATGCTTAGGTGGACTAGATCTAAGTTTAAAAGAATCAACATCAAGAGAAATTCTATCCACGTTCCTAGCCAACTCATCAATCTTAAGCACTTTTTCTTCAAGCAAAGCATTGAAATTCTTTTGCGAACTCATAAATTCTTTAACACTAATCTCAAAATCAGAGGGCATCTTATTAAAATTTCCATAAGAGTTGTTGTAGGAATTACCATAACCATTAGAGGAATTACTAGGGAACAACCTAGAATTAAAGTTCCCTCTACAAGCGTTATTACCCAAATTATTCCTACCAACAAAATTCACATACATAGATTCATTATTATTCTCAATCAACGTGGACAAAGGCATATCATTAGGATCAGAAGAAACACTCTTATTAGCAAATAATTTCATAAGTTCATCCATCTTTCTACTCAAAACATTAATCTCTTCAATAGCATGGACTTTTTTACTAGTGGATCTTTCGGTGTGCCATTGAGAGTAATTAACCATAATATTATCTAGGAGTTTAGTACCTTCTCCTAAAGTGATTTCCATGAAAGTGCCCCCCGCGGTCGAATCTAAAAGATTTCTAGAAGTAAAAATCAATCCAGCATAAAAGTTTTGTATAATCATCCATAAGTTCAAACCATGTGTAGGGCAATTATGTATCATTAATTTCATCCTCTCCCAAGCTTGTGCAACTTGCTCATGTCAAGTTGCTTAAAATTCATAATATCATTTCTAAGAGAGATAATCTTAGAGGGAGGAAAATACTTAGAGATAAAGGAATCTTCGCACTTACTCCATGAACCAATATTATTTCTAGGCAAAGAAGAGAACCATGTTTTAGCACGATCTCTAAGAAAAAATGAAAATAGCTTTAATTTAACAATATCATTATCCACTTCTCTCTTCTTTTTCATATCGCACAAATCAACAAAGTTGTTTAGGTGGGTAGCGGCATCTTCACTAGGAAGGCCAAAAAATTGATCTTTCATAACAAGGTTTAACAGAGCAGCATTGATTTCACAAGATTCAGCATCGATAATAGGAGCAATTGGAGTGCTAATAAAATCATTATTGTTGGTATTGGAAAAGTCACACAATTTACTATTGCCTTTAGCCATAGTGATGAACAAGCAATCCCACACACAAGCAAACAAGAAGCAGGCGAAAAAGAGGCGAACGGAAAAAGGGCGAATAAAACGGCAAAAGGTGAAGGGCGGGCGAGGAAAACGAGAGGCAAATGGCAAATAATGTAATGCGAGGGATAAGAGTTTGTGATGGGTACTTGGTATATGACTTGTGCGTAGATCTCCCCGGCAACGGCGCCAGAAATTCTTCTTGCTAGCTCTTGAGCTTGCGTTGTTTTTCCCTTGAAGAGGAAAGGGTGATGCAGCAAAGTAGCATAAGTATTTCCCTCAGTTTTTGAGAACCAAGGTATCAATCCAGTAGGAGACTACACGCAAGTCCCTCGTACCTACACAAACAAATAAGAATCTTGCAACCAACGCGATAAAGGGGTTGTCAATCCCTTCTCGGTCACTTGCAAAAGTGAGATCTGATAGAGATAATAAGATAAATATTTTTGGTATTTTTGTTTTACAGATTGAAAAGTAAAGATTGCGAAATAAAAGATAGCTAGTTGATGGAAGATTAATATGATGGAAGATAGACGCGGGGGGCATAGGTTTCACTAGTGGCTTCTCTCATGATAGCATATTCTACGATGGGTGAACAAATTACTGTCGAGCAATTGATAGAAAAGCGCATAGTTATGAGAATATCTAGGCATGATCATGTATATAGGCATCACGTCCGTGACAAGTAGACCGAAATGATTCTGCATCTACTACTATTACTCCACACATCAACCGCTATCCAGCATGCATCTAGAGTATAAAGTTCATAAGAACAGAGTAACACTTTAAGAAAGATGACATGATGTAGAGGGATAAACTCATGCAATATGATATAAACCCCGTCTTTTTTATCCTCGATGGCAACAATACAATACGTGCCTTGCTGCCCCTGTTGTCACTGGGAAAGGACACCACAAAATATTGAACCCAAAGCTAAGCACTTCTCCCATTGCAAGAAAGATCAATCTAGTAGGCCAAACCAAACTGATAATTCGAAGAGACTTGCAAAGATATTTTAATCATGCGTATAAGAATTCAGAGAAGAATCAAATATTGTTCATAGATAATCTTGATCATTAACCCACAATTCATCGGATCTCGACAAACACACCACAAAAAGAATTACATCGAATAGATCTCCAAGAAGATCGAGGAGAACTTTGTATTGAGATCCAAAGAGAGAGAAGAAGCCATCTAGCTAATATCTATGGACCCGAAGGTCTGTGATAAACTACTCACAACTCATCGGAGAAGCTATGGTGTTGATGTAGAAGCCCTCCGTGATCGATGCCCCCTTTGGTGGAGCTCCGGAACAGGCCCCAAGATGGGATCTCACGGGTACGGAAGGTTGCGACGGTGGGAATAGGGTTTCGTGGTGCTCTCGGATGTTTTCAGGGTATATGAGTATATATAGGACGAAGAAGTATGTCGGTGGAGCTACGAGGGGCCCACGAGGGGGGTAGGCACGCCCTCCTGCTTCGTGGCCACCTCGTGGCTTCCCTGGCGTGTACTCCAAGTCTTCTGGGTTGCGTTTGTTCCAAAAAATGATCCTCTCGAAGGTTTCATTCCATTTGGACTCCGTTTGATATTCCTTTTCTGCGAAACACTGATATAGGTAAAAAAACAGCAATTTGCATTGGGCCTTGGGTCAATAGGTTAGTCCCAAAGATAATATAAAAGTGTATAATAAAGCCCATTAAACATCCAAAATAGATAATATAATAGCATGGAACAATCAAAGAATATAGATATGTTGGAGATGTATCAAAGCCTACCACATATCACTTGCTCTGGCATTGAACCGGCGCGCTG
Organism: Secale cereale; assembly: GCA_902687465.1. Lineage (NCBI taxonomy): Eukaryota > Viridiplantae > Streptophyta > Magnoliopsida > Poales > Poaceae > Secale > Secale cereale. The sequence continues at coordinate 240,216,688 of LR738710.1, forward strand.
GGCGATGGCGCGGCCCGCTGCATGCTTGGCAAGCAGGAGGAAATCGGTAACCCGCGAGGCTGGCGAAGTCGGCACAAGAACTAGGCAGAGTAGATGTTGGGGAACGTAGTATTTTAAAATTTTCCTACGATCACGCAAGATCTACCTACCAGATGCATAGCATCGAGAGGGAAGAGTGTGTCTACGTACCCTCGTAGACCGGAAGCGGAAGCGTCAAGTGACGCGGTTGATGTAGTCGAACTTCTTCGCGATTCAACCGATCAAGCACCGAACGTACGGTACCTCCGCGTTCAGCACACGTTCAGCTTGATGACGTCCCACGAGCTCTTGATCCAGTTGAGCTTCACGGGAGAGTTTCATCAGCACAACGGCATGGTGACGGATATGATGTATTCACCGGCGCAGGGCTTCGCCTAAGCACTGCGACGGTATGACCGAGGTGTGTTTCTGCGGAGGGGGGCACCGCACACGGCTGGAACAATTCAACTTGTGTGTCTTTGGGTGCCCCCCTGCCCCCGTATATAAAGGAGCATGAGGGGAGGGCCAGCCGGCCTCCTATGGTGCGGCTAGGGCAATCCTACTAGGAATAGGATTGCAATCCTATTCCTAGTAGGAGTCCACCAAGAAGGAAGAGAGGGAAAGGAAAAGAGGGAGAGGTGGCGCCCCCCAATCCTAGTCCAACTAGGATCCCTAGGTGGGGCGCCGGCCAGCCTCTATGGGCTGCCTCTCTCCTTTCCTCAAGGCCCACTATGGACCATCCCCCCTCGTAGGGGGTTCCGGTAACCCCCTCCGGCAATCCAGTTAAATCCGAAACTTTTCCGGAACACTTCCGGTGTCCGAATATAGTCGTCCAATATATCAATCTTTATGTCCCGGACATTCCGAGACTCCTCGTCATGTCCGTGATCTCATCCGGGACTCCGAACTACCTTCGGTACATCAAAACTCATAAACTCATAATACCGATCGTCATCAAACGTTAAGCGTGCGGACCCTACGGGTTCGAGAACTATGTAGACATGACCGAGACTCATCTCCGGTCAATAACCAATAGCGGAACCTGGATGTTCATATTGGCTCCTACATATTCTACGAAGATCTTTATCGGTCAAACCGCATAACAACATATGTTGTTCCTTTTGTCATCGGTATGTTACTTGCCCGAGATTCGATCGTTGGTATCTCTATACCTAGTTCAATCTCGTTACCGGCAAGTCTCTTTACTCGTTCCGTAACACATCATCTCATGACTAACTCATTAGTACTTTTGCTTGCAAGGCTTATTATGATGTGTGTTACCGAGAGGGCCCAGAGATACTCCTCCGACACTCGGAGTGACAAATCCTAATCTTGATCTATGCCAACACCACGAATACTTTCGGAGACACCTGTAGAGCATCTTTATGATCACCCAGTTACGTTGTGACGTTTGATAGCACACAAGGTGTTCCTACGGTATTCGGGAGTTGCATAATCTCATAGTCATAGGAACATGTATAAGTCATGAAGAAAGCAATAGCAGTAAAACTAAACGATCATAGTGCTATGCTAACGGATGGGTCTTGTCCATCACATCATTCTCCTAATGATGTGATCCCGTTGATCAAATGACAACTCATGTCTATGGCTAGGAAACATAACCATCTTTGATCAATGAGCTAGTCTAGTAGAGGCATACTAGGGACATACTGTTTTGTCTATGTATCCACACATGTACTAAGTTTCCGGTTAATACAATTCTAGCATGAATAAAAGACATTTATCATGATATAAGGAAATACAAATAACATCTTTATTATTGCCTCTAGGGCATATTTCCTTTAGTCTCCCACTTGAACTAGAGTCAATAATCCAGATTACAATGTGATGATCCTCACACCCATGGAGTCCTGGTGCTGATCATGTTTTGCCCGTGGAAGAGGCTTAGTCAACGGGTCTGCAACATTCAGATCCGTATGTATTTTGCAAATCTCTATGTCTCCCTCCTTGACTAGATCGCGGATGGAATTGAAGCGTCTTTTGATGTGCTTTGTTCTCTTGTGAAACCTGGATTCCTTCGCCAAGGCTATTGCTCCAGTGTTGTCACAAAAGATTTTCATTGGACCCGATGCACTAGGTATTACACCTAGATCGGATATGAACTCCTTCATCCAGACTCCTTCATTTGTTGCTTCCGAAGCAGCTATGTATTCCGCTTCACACGTAGATCCCGCCACGACGCTCTGCTTGGAACTGCACCAACTGACAGCTCCACCGTTCAATAAAAATACATATCCGGTTTGTGACTTAGAGTCATCCGGATCAGTGTCAAAGCTAGAATCGACGTAACCGTTTACGACGAGCTCTTTGTCACCTCCATACATGAGAAACATATCCTTAGTCCTTTTCAGGTATTTTAGGATGTTCTTGACCGCTGTCCAGTGATCCACTCCTGGATTACTTTGGTACCTCCCTGCCAGACATATAGCAAGGCACACATCAAATCTGGTACACAGCATTGCATACATGATAGATCCTATGGCTGAGGCATAGGGAATGACTTTCATTTTCTCTCTATCTTCTGCAGTGGTCGGGCATTGAGTCTTACTCAACTTCATACCTTGTAATACAGGCAAGAACCCTTTCTTTGACTGATCCATTTTGAACTTCTTCAAAATCTTATCAAGGTATGCACTTTGTGAAAGTCCAATTAAGCGTCTTGATCTATCTCTATAGATCTTGATGCCTAATATATAAGCAGCTTCACCGAGGTCTTTCATTGAAAAATTCTTATTCAAGTATCCTTTTATGCTATCCAGAAATTCTATATTATTTCCAATCAGCAATATGTCATCCACATATAATATTAGAAATGCTACATAGCTCCCACTCACTTTCTTGTAAATACAGGCTTCTCCAAAAGTCTGTATAAAACCATAAGCTTTGATCACCTCATCAAAGCGTATATTCCAACTCCGAGATGCTTGCACCAGTCCATAGATGGATCGCTGGAGCTTGCACACTTTGTTAGCACCTTTTGGATCGACAAAACCTTCTGGTTGCATCATATACAACTCTTCTTTGAGATATCCATTCAGGAATGCAGTTTTGACATCCATTTGCCAGATTTCATAATCATAAAATGCGGCAATTGCTAACATGATTCGGACAGACTTAAGCATCGCTACAAGTGAGAAAGTCTCATCGTAGTCAACTCCTTGAACTTGTCGAAACCCTTTTGCAACAAGTCGAGCTTTGTAAACAGTAATATTACCGCCTGCGTCGGTCTTCCTCTTGAAGATCCATTTATTTTCGATGGCCTGCCGATCATCGGGCAAGTCAACCAAAGTCCACACTTTGTTCTCATACATGGATCCCATCTCAGATTTCATGGCCTCAAGCCATTTTGCGGAATCTGGGCTCATCATTGCTTCCTCATAGTTCGCAGGTTCATCATGGTCTAGTAACATGATTTCCAGAACTGGGTTGCCGTACCACTCTGGTGCGGAACGTACTCTGGTTGATCTACGACGTTCAGGAGAAACTTGATCTGAAGTTTCATGATCATCATCATTAACTTCCTCACTGATTGGTGTAGGAATCACTGGAACAATTTTCTGTGATGTACTACTTTCCAATTCGGGAGAAGGTACAATTACCTCATCAAGTTCTACTTTCCTCCCACTCACTTCTTTCGAGAGAAACTCCTTCTCTAGAAAGGATCCATTCTTAGCAACGAATATCTTGCCTTCGGATCTGTGATAGAAGGTGTACCCAACTGTCTCTTTTGGGTATCCTATGAAGACACATTTCTCCGACTTGGGTTCGAGCTTATCAGGTTAAAGCTTTTTCACATAAGCATCGTAGCCCCAAACTTTAAGAAACGACAACTTTGGTTTCTTGCCAAACCATAGTTCATAAGGTGTCGTATCAACGGATTTAGATGGTGCCCTATTTAACGTGAATGCAGCTGTCTCTAAAGCATAACCCCAAAACGATAGTGGTAAATCGGTAAGAGACATCATAGATCGCACCATATCCAATAAAGTACGGTTACGACGTTCGGACACACCATTACGCTGTGGTGTTCCGGGTGGCGTGAGTTGTGAAACTATTCCACATTGTTTCAAATGAAGACCAAACTCGTAACTCAAATATTCTCCTCCACGATCAGATCGTAGAAACTTTATTTCCTTGTTACGATGATTCTCTACTTCACTCTGAAATTCTTTGAACTTTTCAAATGTTTCAGACTTGTGCTTCATTAAGTAGATATACCCATATATGCTCAAATCATCAGTGAAGGTCAGAAAATAACGATACCCGCCGCGAGCTTCAACACTCATTGGCCCACATACATCAGTATGTATGATTTCCAACAAATCTGTTGCTCGCTCCATAGTTCCGGAGAACGGAGTTTTAGTCATCTTGCCCATGAGGCATGGTTCGCAAGCACCAAGTGATTCATAATCAAGTGATTCCAAAAGTCCATCACTATGGAGTTTCTTCATGCGTTTTACACCAATATGACCTAAACGGCAGTGCCACAAATAAGTTGCACTATCATTATTAACCTTGCATCTTTTGGTTTCAATATTATGAATATGTGTATCACTACAATCGAGATCCAATAAGAATAGACCACTCTTCAAGGGTGCATGACCATAAAAGATATTATTCATAAAAATAGAACAACCATTATTCTCTGATTTAAATGAATAACCGTCTCGCAACAAACAAGATCCAGATATAATGTTCATGCTCAACGCTGGCACCAAATAACAATTATTTAGGTCTAAAACTAATCCCGAAGGTAGATGTAGAGGTAGCGTGCCGACGGCGATCACATCGACTTTGGAACCATTTCCCACGCGCATCGTCACCTCGTCCTTAGCCAATCTTCGTTTAATCCGTAGTCCCTGTTTCCAGTTACAAATATTAGCAACCGAACCGGTATCAAATACCCAGGTACTACTACGAGCATTAGTAAGGTACACATCAATAACATGTATATCACATATACCTTTGTTCACCTTGCCATCCTTCTTATCCGCCAAATACTTGGGGCAGTTCCGCTTCCAGTGTCCAGTCCCATTGCAGTAGAAGCACTCAGTTTCAGGCTTGGCTCCAGACTTGGGTTTCTTCGTGGGAGTAGCAACTGTCTTGCTATTCTTCTTGAAGTTCCCCTTCTTTCCCTTGCCCTTTTTCTTGAAACTAGTGGTCTTGTTAACCATCAACACTTGATGCTCCTTCTTGATTTCTACCTCCGCAGCCTTGAGCACAGCGAAGAGCTCGGGAATTGTCTTTTGCATCCCTTGCATATTATAGTTCATCACAAAGCCTTTATAGCTTGGTGGCAGTGATTGAAGAACTCTATCAATAACACTATCCTCGTCAACTTTGCAACCAAGTTGAGTCATATGATTGTAGTACCCAGACATTCTGAGCAAGTGTTCACTGATAAAACTATTCTCCTCCATCTTGCAGCTGTAGAACTTATTGGAAATCTCATATTTCTCAATCCGGGCATTTGCTTGTAATATTAACTTCAACTCCTGGAACATCTCATATGGTCTATGACGTTCAAAACATCGTTGAAGTCCCGGTTCTAAGCCGTAAAGCATGGCACACTGAACTATCGTGTAGTCATCAGACCGCGACTGCCAGACGTTCAAAGCGTCTACATTAGCGGGAGGGGGCTTGTCACCTAGCGGTGCTTCAAGGACATAATTCTTCTGTGCAGCAATGAGGATAATCCTCAAGTTATGGACCTAGTCCGTGTAATTGCTACCATCATCTTTCAACTTAGCTTTCTCTAGGAATGCATTAAAATTCAAAGGAACGGTAGCACGGGCCATTGATCTACAACAACATAGATATGCAAAAACTATCAGGACTAAGTTCATGATAAATTAAAGTTCAATTTAATCATATTAATTTAAAGAACTCCCACTTAGATAGACATCCCTCCGGTCATCTAAATGATCACGTGATCCAAATCAACTAAACCATGTCCGATCATCACGTGAGATGGAGTAGTTTCAATGGTGAACATCTTATGTTGATCATATCTACTATATGATTCATGCTCGACCTTTCGGTCTCTAGTGTTCTCAGGCCATATCTGCATATGCTAGGCTCGTCAAGTTTAACCCGAGTATTCTGCGTGTGCAAAACTGGCTTACACCCGTTGTATTTGAACGTAGAGCTTATCACACCCGATCGTCACGTGGTGTCTCGGCACGACGAACTTTCGCAACGGTGCATACTCAGGGAGAACACTTATACCTTGAAATTTATTAAGGGATCATCTTATAATGCTACCGTCGTTCTAAGCAAAATAAGAAACATAATAAGATAAACATCACATGCAATCAAAATATGTGACATGATATGGCCATCATCATCTTGTGCTTTTGATCTCCATCTCCAAAGCACCTTCATGATCACCTTCGTCATCGGCGCGACACCTTGATCTCCATCGTAGCATCGTTGTCGTCTCGCCAACTATTGCTTCTACGACTATCGCTACCGCTTAGTGATAAAGTAAAGCAATTACATGGCGATTGCATTTCATACAATAAAGCGACAACCATATGGCTCCTGCCAGTTGCCGATAACATTACAAAACATGATCATCTCATACAAAACCGTATAACTCATCATGTCTTGACCATATCACATCACAACATGCCCTGCAAAAACAAGTTAGACGTCCTCTACTTTGTTGTTGCAAGTTTTACGTGGCTGCTACGGGCTTAGCAAGAACCGTTCTTACCTACGCATACAAAACCACAACGATGTTTCGTCAAGTATGTGTTGTTTTAACCTTCACAAGGACCGGGCGTAGCCACACTTGATTCAGCTAAAGTGAGAGAGACAGACACCCGCCAGTCACCTTTAAGCAACGAGTGCTCGTAACGGTGAAACCAGTCTCGCGTAAGCGTACGCGTAATGTCGGTCCGGGCCGCTTCATCTCACAATACCGCCGAAGCAAAGTATGACATGCTGGTAAGCAGTATGACTAGTATCGCCCACAACTCATTGTGTTCTACTCGTGCATATCATCTACGCATAGACCTGGCTGATGATGCCACTGTTGGGGAACGTAGTATTTTAAAATTTTCCTACGATCATGCAAGATCTATCTACCAGATGCATAGCAACGAGAGGGAAGAGTGTGTCTACGTACCCTCGTAGACCGGAAGCGGAAGCGTCAAGTGACGCAGTTGATGTAGTCGAACTTCTTCGTGATTCAACCGATCAAGCACCGAACGTACGGCACCTCCGCGTTCAGCACACGTTCAGCTTGATGACGTCCCACGAGCTCTTGATCCAGTTGAGCTTCACGGGAGAGTTTCGTCAGGACGACGGCGTGGTGACGGATATGATGTATTCACCGGCGCAGGGCTTCGCCTAAGCACTGCGACGGTATGACCGAGGTGTGTTTCTGTGGAGGGGGGCACCGCACACGGCTGGAACAATTCAACTTGTGTGTCTTTGGGTGCCCCCTCCCCCGTATATAAAGAAGCAAGAGGGGAGGGCCGGCCGGCCTCCTATGGTGCGGCTAGGGCAATCCTACTAGGAATAGGATTGCAATCCTATTCCTAGTAGGAGTCCACCAAGAAGGAAGAGAGGGAAAGGAAAAGAGGGAGAGGTGGCGCCCCCCCAATCCTAGTCCAACTAGGATCCCTAGGTGGGGCGCCGGCCAGCCTCTATGGGCTGCCTCTCTCCTTTCCTCAAGGCCCACTATGGACCATCCCCCCTCGTAGGGGGTTCCGGTAACCCCCTCCGGCAATCCAGTTAAATCCGAAACTTTTCCGGAACACTTCTGGTGTCCGAATATAGTCGTCCAATATATCAATCTTTATGTCTCGGACATTCTGAGACTCCTCGTCATGTCCGTGATCTCATCCGGGACTCCGAACTACCTTCGGTACATCAAAACTCATAAACTCATAATACCGATCGTCATCAAACGTTAAGCGTGCGGACCCTACGGGTTTGAGAACTATGTAGACATGACCGAGACTCATCTCCGGTCAATAACAATAGCGGAACCTGGATGTTCATATTGGCTCCTACATATTCTACGAAGATCTTTATCGGTCAAACCGCATAACAACATACGTTGTTCCTTTTGTCATCGGTATGTTACTTGCCCGAGATTCGATCGTTGGTATCTCTATACCTAGTTCAATCTCGTTACCGGCAAGTCTCTTTACTCGTTCCGTAACACATCATCTCGTGACTAACTCATTAGTCCTTTTGCTTGCAAAGCTTATTATGATGTGTGTTACCGAGAGGGCCCAGAGATACCTCTCCGACACTCGGAGTGACAAATCCTAATCTTGATCTATGCCAATACCACGAATACTTTTGGAGACACCTGTAGAGCATCTTTATGATCACCCAGTTACGTTGTGATGTTTGATAGCACACAAGGTGTTCCTACGGTATTCGGGAGTTGCATAATCTCATAGTCATAGGAACATGTATAAGTCATGAAGAAAGCAATAGCAGTAAAACTAAACGATCATAGTGCTATGCTAACGGATGGGACTTGTCCATCACATCATTCTCCTAATGATGTGATCCCGTTGATCAAAAGACAACTCATGTCTATGGCTAGGAAACATAACCATCTTTGATCAATGAGCTAGTCTAGTAGAGGCATACTAGGGACATACTGTTTTGTCTATGTATCCACACATGTACTAAGTTTCCGGTTAATACAATTCTAGCATGAATAAAAGACATTTATCATGATATAAGGAAATACAAATAACATCTTTATTATTGCCTCTAGGGCATATTTCCTTCAGTAGAGGCATCAGTTGCAGGCTCAGGTGCGGCTAAAGCGCAATCAATATTCCCGTATGGTGTTGGCAGAGTTGGTAGAAAGCACGGGTGGCAATAAGATGGTACTAGTTTCATTCTTTCTATACCAATCCAATACCCGGAACTGGTAAATCCTCTTCGCCGCATTCAAACCTGCGCGTGTGTCGAGAAACCTACTCAGGCCACACATCCATTTACGAGCGGATCGTCATTAAACACAATGCTAGACGAGCTCCTTGCGTCAATCCGCTATTTAAACGAGGCCATACGCCGGGCAAGAATTGCACCACAACTCTACACCCCACCCCTAGTTGCACCATTTTATCTACACTGTTCATGGCATCCACCGAGTAGGAAGATCAGTTCTCTGGCATAAAAGCTGACTGGGTGGCCCGCCGAGCCCGCTGATACGAGCCAGACAACTCGCTGCTCCACCTTGCTCGCCTAGCCCAATGGAGCAAGTTGCCGCTCCGAGCCGGCGTGGTTCTATAACTCGCCGGTCCAAGCCAGATCACGGAGGAGTGGTGAGTTGCTCCAGGCAGGCACGCGGGAAAGCACGACAGAACAAACATCATGGCTGAAAGTGCTAGTTATCAACTAGAGGGGGGGGGGGTGAATAGGCGATTTGAAAGTCTTCGAAACAGTCAATGTCTTCCAGGACAGGTAGTTCAAACAGTAATAAAAGATAATACAATGGAAGATAAACTATAATAGCCATGCATGAGAGTCAAGTACGACACAAATAAAGATGAAGATAGATAGCAGCTAGGTAAAGTAGGCCAGGATAAAAGATTAGTGTGAAGACAAATATGCAATCAAAGCGAATGTCTTCAACCATAGCCGACAAGCAAAGACTTCGCGAAGTTATACGAAAAGTAAAGGTGTGAAGTGATAAAACTAGTTGCTCGATGGAGACAGGGATTTGGTAGAACAGTTCCAGTTGTTGTGATAACTATATGTCCGGTTAGGGAGGCTGAGATTGAACTCAGAAGACCACGTCTTCATCTTATTCCCCTTGAGCTAAGACCCACAGATCTCGCCCAATCACTCTGGTAAGTCTTTAGTGTAGACTTTCAAATCTTCACATACTTTGTTCACCGGTAATCCATAATGACTCTTGGATGCTCAGAGCGCGGCACCTAACTGACTGAAAGATCACAACATTCAAGTGTAGTAAGTCTTCAGATCACGCGGAACAGAAAGACTTCAGTGATGCCAAACGCTCTTTGAGCTATGGGTGTTTTGGGTTTTGTCCTCGTAAGAATTCTCTCTCAAAGGCTTTGGAGGTGGGTTCCTCTCAAACAACAAAAGCCGTGCACTAACTCTGAGCAGCCACCAATTTATGGTGGAGGGAGGTGGCTATTTATAGCCAGGGGCAAACCGACACATGTCCAATGGACGGATTTCAAACACATGCGACAACTTGGCTTGGGCTACAAGCAAAGCTAGCTCATCCAACTTAGGATAAGATTTACTCTAATTTGTGTTCGCTCGAAGACATAGAATTTGGGTTGAGCATCACATCGGTTTCCTAACTTTGTTCACATGTACCCCACTTAATAGTTCGGTGGTTTGTATTGACTCAAGGAAGAAGAAAATAAAACTACGATAGTAAATATGTCTTCACACTCCATTGTCTTCAAGCGAATGTCTTCACACGTCATTATCTTTGACGTGAATGTCTCCGCGCACCACCAATGTCTTCAATGTCTTCATACATTTTTAGGGGCCATCTTCGACGGGTAAACCGAATCAATCGGGACTTCTACCTTTGTTCTCGTGTGATTCTCACAAACACATTAGTCCCTCAACCAAGTTTGTCGTCAATACTCCAAAACCAACTAGGGGTGGCACTAGATGCACTTACAGTGGCTGCCATGGACGAGGCCAGACGACGTGCCATCTACCGTCATGGTTGGCAGAACCGCGCCCCATCGGTGGAGAAAGGAGCCGGCCACACGGAGATCGATGACTCGATGGCCACCACGTCCGCGTTCGCCGCCACATCTAGGCAAACTAGAACATGGGGGGCCGCCGCAGCTTGGGTCCTAGGAAGGCCACCACCGGCGCGTCGCTGGTGTTTACATCCGGTGACTTGCCTGGTTCAGCGCAGACCATCATCGACCCCTGCCTCGGCTTCGCAGAAGCGGAGCAGACACCCTTCCCCTTCAGCTGAAGCACCCTCTTTGCCACTACAATGAGCGGCACAACCGGACATAGGGAAGATACGGGGGAAGAATATACCTCCGGGGCTCCTGACAGCCCAATGAGCGGGCTGCTGAACATGGGGAAGACAAAGGGATCCGCCGCGGCCAGCCGTAGACTAGTGTGGTGTATCCATGTCGTGGGAATGGAGTTACCGTAGCCGGACGTGCAATTATTTAGTTAACATATGTCCAAAATGTACATGTTTTCGTCCGATTTGTATGCAATCCATCGTATGTGCACAAATTTCACCGGGTTAGTTCAAATAATTGTTGAATTGTATGCGGTCAGCGTTGGATGGCTGGCTCGGGCATCCAAGTCTGCGGACTGGTTCCCCCTATCCACGGATGGATGCCGAAGCAAATCTGTGGGTCAGTGTTGGAGATGCCCTAACAATGTGTTATATAGACGAGCCTTAGAAAAAACATATTTATTTTAACTCAAGTGAGTTTAGTGAATTATGTTGCGTGTATTTTTTTGGGATAAAAAACCATGCTGCTTGTACCACTGAAAGTGTAGCTTTACTGAAACTAAAGAACTCTTGTTTCTAATAACAAATGGAGTAATTTCAAGAACAACATGAAAATACTAACAAAAATGGTTTAAGGATTTGGACATTCAATTGACATCACTATTTATTCGAGAAGAGTTAAAACATTTATCGCTACAAAGTATTAAAATATTTTAAAATACAGGAACATTATTGTTGAGTATATGTGTTATGTGTATATTGTGTATTGGGCCCGTCTCCTAGTCTTTGTATAGTTGACGTCCGTAGTCCATCTCTGTACATCATATATACATGCCTATGCACGAGGAGCAATACATCGTGCAATTCATACATCTTCATGGTATCAGTTTTTAGGTTCTAAAACCCTAGCTTCTGTTGCCGCCGCCGCCCCTGCCACCACGCCACCGCCGCCCGAGCGCGCCTCCCGCGCCAGCTGCCGCCTCTCCTCCTTGCCACCGCGCCTCTCCTCCCCGCTCGCGCCGCCGGATCCCAACTCCCTGCCGCCGGGCACCCCGTCCACCAACACGCGCCGCTGCACTCACCCCCAACCCGCTAGCCTGCCAACCCGCCCGCTCGCTTGCCCGACCGCGCCAAGTCGCACGCTAGCCCTGCCCTCCCGATCCGCCCGATCGCCTACCAACGCACTCGCCACCTAGCCTCGTTAGCCGCCATTGCATCGCATCTGCATCGAACCCGCCGGATCGTCCGAAGCCGCTGCTGCCGCCAAGCACCATGTCGTCCGTCACCTTCTCCGCGTCCACCAACTCCAACCCGTTCACCGACGCCAACCCTCCCGACGTCAACGACATCCGCAAGCTCAATATATTCGAGCGGGTGCCGGTTCATCTCTCCCAGGCGGACTCCTCCTACCACACGTGTAAGACGTATTTCTCCCTCGTGTTCCAGGAGTATCATTTCATGGACCACGTGGACGACACCGTCGACTCCAGCCTCGTCCCCGAGTTTCACAGCTGGTCCACCATCGACACCACGATCATCCGCTGGTTTTTCCTCACCATCATGCCCGACCTCTTCCAAACAGTCGTGACAGACGGTGATGATGCCCGCGCCGTGTGGTCCAAGCTGAACGGGCTCTTCACCGACAACAAGCTCCATCATCGTGTTTTCTGCAGCAAGAGTTCTTTGAGTGTCATCAGGACAACACCTCCATCGACGACTATTGTCGCCGCCTTAAGACGCTAGCTGACGAGCTTCGTGATATCAGCGCCAAGGTTGTTGATGACGTCCTCCTCAGCACACTCACCGCTGGGCTCAACGAGGACTTCGGCAACGCCGCGGGGAACCTCAGCCTCATCCCCAACCCGTCCTTCGCCAATTTTGTTGCGTACCTCCGCTTGGAGGAGCGGCGGATGAAGCAGGGGAAGACGCGCGCCATCCACACCGCCCTCGCCGTCGGCACCATCGGCGGCGGATCTCCGATGCCTCCCGCTGCCCCGACGCCCCAGCAGCGCCATCAGGCGCCCTTCCCACCGCCCCAGCAGCCAGAGCTACTGCCACTATCGTACGGCCCGCCCGCCCCTCCCGCTCACAAGCGTCGCGGGGCCGGCGCCGTGGCCGCTAGTCAGCAGCAGCAGCAGCCGCAACAGGCTGCCCAATGTTGGAGATATGCCCTAGAGGCAATCATGTATGATGATAATTCCTATGTGTTTATGAATAAAGATAGTCCTTGGATGTAACCAATGATACTTGTTGGCAAGTACATGACTTGTCTGTGAGATCTTGTGTTGTATGATACATCCTAAATGGTCCCTAGTCGTAAGTGATGTGTGGACACACGTCAGACTAGACTAGCACATGCCACGGTGGATGGCTCTATCTCACTAGCCATGGGGCATTGGATGCTAACCGGATAATATGGACTTGGAAAGATCTGATCGGATTCGACATAGTCGGATCCGAGTCAAGATAAGATCTGAGTCGGACAGATCCAACTATGAGACGCAACAATATGTCATCTGTGAGTCTCTAGTGCAACATACGTTCTATGTCCTTAGACCTGAGCTGACGCATGTACTCGGGATGGTGATAGACTTGCTTTGGGCTGACCAAACGCTACTCCGTGACTGGGTAGTTATAAAGGTAGGTTTCGGGTTTGTCCAGACCCATGCTACGATACATGGTCGAGCAAGATGAGATTTGCTCCTCTGACCAGGAGAGATATACTCTGGGGCCCTCGTGTGATCCGACCAGGATAAGCATGGCCATGCATCAAGTATTATGAGATAATCTAGTTTGGGTGGGTATCACTGGAACGAGAAAGAGGTTGGGCTAGCACAAGGATGACAGACTCGCCTTGAGCCCGACAACATATATCGTGTGGCAAAGGGAATGGAAGTGTGACATGTTGTACAGGTTCGCTAGCCAGCTTCATAGTCTGCTTGGTGGTCGGCATGCCTTGCTAGAGGCCGATACCAACCGTACAGGTCGGAGGTGATCCAAACTATTACCAAGCTGACTTGAACCTAAGGGGTCGCGTGCTTAAGAGAAGGAACTTGTGATGTTGGATCCGACTCAGGCTTGGTCCTACTCGGACTCGGATACAGACCGAGTAGACTTTGGGCTTTAGGATCCGTGCGAGGCCCAAGTGTTGAGCCCACGACGGATGCCTATATATAGTGGAGGTGCAGCACACTCATTCGGTTGATCACTTCAGCGCCATCATTAGGGCTTTGCATGTGTTGCGACTAGCCACCTCCACTCGCTGCCGGTTGTGTGATACGGACCTAGCAGTCCGCCGCACGACGTTCCTCCTGCACGTGCGGATACCGTTTGAGGCGGTGCACTTACGCCGCTCTGGCAAACCTGTTCACGGGATCCGATCAGCTACGTGGGAAGTCGACGAGGAGGAGACGAGTCCGGAGACGCGCTGCCCCAACTCTACTTCCGTTGCACCGCACTGCGCGTCTAGTGGTAACGATCTGTGATCCATCTCCCTTAGCATGTTCCTGGATGTTCTGCATGTAGGAAATTTTAATTTGCTGTCGGCGCACCCTATGGTAGATCCCAACAGTGGTATCAGAGCCGCTGCTATAGTAGGGATGGCACCCGCAGGGTTTGGGCACGGGTAGAGCCACCCCATACCCTTACCCGTCGCCCCAAACCATACGCATCACCCGTACCCATACCCGTCGACGGGTACAACTTTTTCTCATACCCATCACCCGTCAGGGTAAATGGGTACCCGCGGGTAAAATTACACAGATTTGCAACACATCAATTTGAGCATTACATAGTCATAAACAACAACTTATAATAATAATTTATAAACATCAGCACATAATGACAGCACATAATGACAGCAACAAATGAATACATGACATTATCTATGGACAACAAATATATTCCTACTCTAAGATCAACGCTCATAATCATAAAATAGTAAATAAAGTTGAAACTCACCTAGCCGAAATAGCCTTGCTCTTGTTCTTGTGTTTGGTAGCAGCAGCAGCAGATGGACCATTGCTAAGCATGCTAGGTTGTCGCTGACAACTTGGACATAGTGTTGCAACGATGCTGCGCCTTGGACCCCAGAGCAGGAGGTGGGAGACCTTGATGTCAGTCGGGGAGTTGGCTCTTTCCTAGCGCGCGGAGGCGCAAGGCCCTGGATCCATGGTGTTGGCGTCCACCTTGGAGGACAGTAAAGGGGTGATGGTGCGAGGCATCAAGCGGCTGGAGGCGCCGGCGGAAGTGCGCAGTGGCGAGAAGATAAGATCGATCTACTGGGCGCTGGTGTAATGCCCCGGATGTAATACTTTCCCTTTTGGGCTTATAATATATCTCCGGCTTCATCTATTTCCATTCCTGGTTCCTTGTCTTTCGGGTTTTCGTCGTTTTGTTGTGTGAGTGTGTGGCATTCATTCATATCATGTAGACATGTGCATCGCATTGCATTTGTGTTGTCAGTTGCATCCGGTTCCGCGTGTTTCTTCCCGTTGTCCGTTTCGCGTTCCGGAGCTCCCTCACGTGTCCGTGACGTCCCGTAGGCCTGCTTTGTTGTTCGGGCGTGTAACGTTACCGGTGTGCCGCGAGGTTGTTGTCTGTGTTGTTGTTTTGTTGTGTGCAACCCGCCTCTCAAATCTCGTCTCGTTTGGACTCCGTTGGCTTTTCCATCCGTTGCTCGTGTGGTTCCAGAGTGCCTTCACTTCGTGTCCCGGAAACACCCCTACTGCAGTCTTTTAACTCCTCCTAGGCCCTTTAAAACTATCCCCGCGATCGGATCCACCGGATCGCGATCGGAGGGCTCCTAACGCCCCTAAATCCCCCCAAACCCTACAAAACTTCTATATATAGTCCCTCTAGGTCTATTTTGGCATCCCCTATTTTCTTTCTCAGATCCAACCACCCCCTTCCTATCCACTTGAAAAATCCTCCACGATTCCCGAGGAACCAGCCGATCCGGCCAGTCCCTCGATCGCCACCGCGCTGCCCGCTTCGATCCAGACCCTCGACGCCCAAGTCAACGCATCGCTCTCCTGGATCGATCCAGCTCGATCGATCAGGTCCTGCTACCGCCGACCGCAGCGCGCCAGGACCACTTCCCCCGATCCAATTAGCGCCGGAGGCCCAGCCTCTTCGTCGATCCGGTCGGGCCCTTCCCCTCCGCGCCAGGCGTCCAGCAACCCGCCTGGACCACTTCACCGCCGACCGCGTGGGCCGCGAGGCCGGCCCACTCCCTCCTCCACGCCGCGCCTCATCGCCATCCGCGCCGATCCAGAGGCCCGCGCCTCCACCGCAGGCCGGCCCAGCCGCAAAGGGGCCCGGGGCTCCCCAGCCAGTTCGCCGCCGCCAGGCGCTCGGGCCTCCCCGGCCGTCCGCGTCGTCCCTCGAGAGCCGCCAGGCCCAGGTGGGCCGCAGCTCCAGCGCGCCAGGCCCGGGCCAAAGCCTCTCTCGCCGGTCGCCAGCCGCGAGGCCCACGTCCCGCCGGGCCAGCGCGCCTCCAGGCCGGCCCGTCCGTCTCCTTCCCAGCCGCGCCCGAGGCCCGTTCTGGCCCGAGTTGACTTAAGTTCCAGATCTGTCTGAGGTTGTTGATTTTTCTTCTAAGTCCCAGATCTGATAATCTCTGATGCAATGTTTGACCTGCTCTAACTTTTTGCCTGCTGCTCCGTTTTGCGCGTGTAGCATGTCCAGACGTTCGTGGAGACTTGCTCTACGTTTTACCTGTTGTTGTCATGCATGTTAGAGATCGTTTAGGTGCTTGTTTTGCTGTTGCAAGAGTGCATCATGATATAAACTGCTGCTATGTGTTATTTTTATGCCACCTTTGCCATGTGATATCTTTTAGCTCGTTTGTCCGAATGATGCAAATGACATGTCCACGTGTTCGTCTTGCCACGAACTACGTGTTGCTTGTGATAGGTTGCATGGTAGATTTATTATTGCCTTGTTATCATCGTTGCAAAGTGCCATGTGGCTGTGATGTGTTTTCACTTGTTATGAAATGCCATCTTGTTGAGCTCGTTGCTATCGTTGTGTTTACCTCTATGATGCATGCTTGTGTGTTTCGGGATCACCTTCATGTGCACTTTGATGAGGTGCTTATCCCTTGCCATGATTAGTTTCGAGGTGACTTAAACATGCTATTTTATATGCCATGATGATATTGCTGTTTTAGGACTTAGTGGATTTTCACAAAGTCTGAAATCTGTAACGTTCCGATGCCATGTTCGTGTGATGTTCTAGGACAAAGCATGATAGTTTTGGAGT
Organism: Secale cereale; assembly: GCA_902687465.1. Taxonomy (NCBI): domain Eukaryota; kingdom Viridiplantae; phylum Streptophyta; class Magnoliopsida; order Poales; family Poaceae; genus Secale; species Secale cereale. The sequence continues at coordinate 240,233,948 of LR738710.1, forward strand.
GGATTTTGATTGTTCCTTGTAGTATATATTGTTGTCTTTCCATTCATGTCCTCACATGTCCATTTAAGTGGCTGTAGCATGTTTATCTTTTGCTCCAAACTTTCAATAAAATTCTGCTGCCAGAATTTTATTGTCAAGTTCAATATGTCCAAGATCATTGCTATTGATCCGTGGCTCCGTGGGGGGTGCACCTTGGACATAGTTGCTGTAGTATATGTCTAGTTTGTGTTCATGCCCTTTTCCATGTCATTTGAGTGCTGTAGCTTAATTATTTTGAGCTCCAAAGATGCTATGTTGCTGTAATTTTCAGCTTTCGCTCAAATCTTGTTTCGGGCATAACTTTTAGCCCGTAACTCCGATTTCAGCGAATCTTATATCAAACTTGATTGATTTTCTGTGTAGATTAATAATATCAGATTGTTATCTTGTTTTGAGGTGTTTTGCTTGAGTGATATTTTACGTGCTCTATGTGCATCCTTAGTGCATCCTTCATGCATTCATCTTTTTCAAGTGCGCATTGCATCTTGTTTATTGGTGCTTGGTGTGATTGTTTTGTTTAGAGCCGGAAGCTGAGAACGAGTACGAGGTTGAGCACGAGGTTACCAACGAGGTTGAGCACGAGGACCCTTCTTACGATCCGAACGACTTCTCTTCAGGCAAGATGACCGAACCCCGATAACATTACTATCTCTGCCTATTTGCTAGTAGTCTCGATCTATAGTTTTGCCTCGATGCCCATGATCTTCTTGTCAGCCTCCTACTTGTAACCATTGCCATGTTTAACCAACCTACCTATGCAAACCGTTGCTTGGCTAAGTACGCTTCGCTCAGCCCTTCTTATAGCATTGCTAGTTGCAGGTGAAGATCGAAGATGCTTGCTTCATGATGAAGTTTGGTTGGGTTATATCACACTATATAAATGCTTAAAAATGAAATCATCTATATATTGGCAAGGGTGGAAGGCTAAGCCGTTTGCTTGGTGATTTGTTCCACTCATGCCGTTAGGAACCGTATAAACCGGTGTTATGTTCCTTGATTATGCGTTCCTAACACGGTTGGGGTGTATGGGACCCCCTCGATAAACCGCTAAGTGCTAAATCTTTTCCAGCAAGTCCCAACATTGGTACTATTCGCCTAATAACAAACTAAACTTGCATAGGGAGTTATAAACCCTTTTCTTAATTCAACAACCCGGGCCAGTGCTCCACATGAGTGTTGGTCCAAACTGGGGGTTACGCGGGGCCACCTCGAGGGAACTCAAGGTCTGGTAAAAACCTGTGGGATCACCCATCCGGTCGTGGCCTGAGACGAGATACGCGCGGCTACTATCAGGGTGTCGGCACGCCGGGAGGATTTGCTGGATTAGCCTTACCTTAGCTCGGTATATCTTGAGCACGGGATTCCGAGGATACTCGGGTCTTCCCACTTTGGAGTTGCGACTCCGCGGATCGTGGGCTTGTAATGGGTCAAGTTGGAACACCCCTGCAGGGTTTGAACTTTCGAAAGCCGTGCCCGCGGTTATGTGGCAGATGGGAGCTTGTTAATTCCGGTTGTAGATAACTTGACACAATGTTTCTAATACACTACCAGCGTGTGTTCCGTGACTGTCAATTTCCGAATAGGGATTCGGGAGTTGAACACGGAGGGGTTATGATTGTGGAACTTGTAGCTAGGATCACTTCGTGATCACTTCTCGCCGAGGCCTTCTCTTCTCGCTCTCACTTACGTAAGCTAGATGCTAGTTGCTGCTGCAGACCCTTATTCTTTTCTTCAGCCTTTTCCTCACCCAAAGGCTTTGATAGTCTTGTTACCCGGAGACGGGATTGCTGAGTCCTCTGTGGCTCACAGTTACTTCACCACACCAGATGCAGGTCCAGCTGTGAGCTATCCAGGTGATGGCACCGAGCTGGATTGGGAGTACGACGAGGAGCGTAGTCGATACTATGTGCGATACCCGGATGATCATTAGTGGAGACTCTTACTAGGATTCGATCCGCCTGGGGTTTATTTATCTAAGTTTGGTACTTTGACATTTGGATTTTGCCCTTAGAGGGTTGTGATGTTCTTAATGTATGATGTTTGAGACTTGTACTGTAATTCTGTGACGTGGCGAGTGTAAGCCAACTATTTTCTGTTTACTATCCCCTCTTTTACATGAGTTGTGCAAAGATTACCAAACTTGAGATCATTCTAGGATGGATTTATGCCTTTAGTTCGTGCCTCGACACGTAGGAGGTATAACTCCATCCTGGGCATTACAAGTTGGTATTCAGAGCCTTCTCCGACCTAGGAGCCCCCACTGTTTGATCGAATCGTTGACGGTCGAGTCTAGGCACACACTGAAAAACTTTTTGAGTCCTATATTATATCGGAGAGTAGGATTTCTTTGCTTCTCATCCTCTTTCTCTCTGGTGAGGACTCCTGACGTCTACTCTTGTCTCTCCTATCTTCAAAATTGAACAAATTTTTTTTAGGAATCCCGCGAGTATTCTGGGATTGTTTCGATGTTCTTGTGACAAGGATATTGTTCTCGATGCCTCCTGTTACCGAGGAGTTGAGCTTCGGGGTATCATTGTAACAAGCATATCGCGGCAGTACTAAATACTTAAGACGGCCGACATCGAAAATCTCTCCTATACGGCCAGTGGCAAGATAACCCCGACATCACCCAGTACTGGGGAGGTAGTTCGGGAGTATTGCCATAGCTTGTTATAGTGGATGCTTTTCGAAGGTCCGAGGTACACAGTTTCCGAGAAAGACTGGTTATGTGTTGAAGGATGGATACACCTGGATGTAGGTTAGAGTTGATTGCGCGGTGCTTCCCGTGTATCCCCAACACCTGATTGCATAACTGGAATCTTTCGGAAATCTATAGGTGGGTTTTATCCAGTAGATCGTAGGCATTCTTCCAACGAATGCAGGTTAGCGAGTTCGGGGTTCGACATTGAGTGAAGGGGTTATATGACCGAGGTTACTATCAGGAGTTGCATCTTAAAGGGTCCTTGGCTATGCTGATCCGGGGATTGCAAAACCTTTTCGTAACGCGTTCATATGCTTTCAGCACAAAGATGTTAGAACGAAACTCCTCTCTTGTGTTTGTTCCTTTCCGTACCTTGTTGTTTTATTATTTTATCCTTTTTGATCCCTATGTGGCTTCTCGTGAAGACTGATGTTATCAATTAACTAAGAAATTCATTCGTTCCTCTTGTTCGGATGATTTCATTCGTTCTTATTGTTCGAATGATTATTGTGAAGACTTGTTGCAATTCATTCCATTGATTCAGCTTATTCCTTTTGTCAATCAATTGCTGATTCGTGGTCATCTCTTACAGGATGGCTCCGAAAAGGGTTCCGAATGCCAACCCAGAGGGTGAAGAGGTCCCAGAACGTCCTCCTTCACCTCCTCCTCCGCCTGAGGCTTGGAGAGCAATTATGCAGACTACAGCTCAGAACACTCAGTTGATGATGCAGATGATGCAGCAAATGCAAGCTATGCAAGCTAATCAAGCTAATCAGGGTGTTCCAATGAACCAAGGCAACTTCTTCCAGCAGCACCATGCTACTCTCAACCAGTTCTTGGCCAACAATCCTAAAGCTTTCAGTTACTGTGTCGACCCTCTTGATGCTGAGGATTGGCTGACCGATATCAAGAAGCATTTTGAGTGCAGTAACGTGAAAGAAGATGACTATGTGAAGTTTGCAGCCTTCCAACTGAAAGATCAAGCAGCTGATTGGTGGCAGCAGTACAAAGACTCAAGGCCGGGTCAAGTGATCTCGTGGGAGAACTTCTGCAAGGATTTCCGCTCGCATCACATTCCTACAAGTGTTATCGAGGGTATGCGTGAGCAATTCCGCAACCTCAAGCAGGGCTCCATGACAGTCTATCAGTATAATGTCAAGTTCCAAAACCTCGCTCGCTATGCAAAGCAAGACATTCCTGATGCAAAGAGCAAAATCTATCAGTTCCGTGGAGGTCTCAAAGATGAACTTCAGCTTGCTCTCACTCTGTTCGAGCCAGACGATTTCGATAAGTTCTATAATATGGCTTTGAAACAAGAAGCAGCTCAGCTTAAGATGGAGGCTTCTAAGAAGAGAATTCGAGATGCTGTTCACTCTACCTCATCGTCTCAGTTGGCTGCGAAACAACAGAAATTCTGGCTTCCTCCTCCTCCAATGATTCGTGCTCCATACAACAACTCCAGCAACTTCAACAACTCCTGCAGGGTTTTGAACTTTCGAAAGCCGTGCCCGCGGTTATGTGGCAGATGGGAGCTTGTTAATTCCGGTTGTAGATAACTTGACACAATGTTTCTAATACACTACCAGCGTGTGTTCCGTGACTGTCAATTTCCGAATAGGGATTCGGGAGTTGAACACGGAGGGGTTATGTTTGTGAGCTTGTAGCTAGGATCACTTAGTGATCACTTCTCGCTTTGCCTTCTCTTCTCGCTCTCTCTTGCGTAAGTTAGTGCTAGTTGCTGCTGCAGACTCTTTGTTGTTCCTTCACCTCATTTCTTTCTTCAGCCTTTCCCTCACCTAAAGGCTTTGATAGTTCTGTTACCCGGGAACGGGATTGCTGAGTCCTCTGTGGCTCACAGTTACTTCACACACCAGATGCAGGTCCAGCTGTGAGCTATCCAGGTGATGGCACCGAGCTGGATTGGGAGTACGACGAGGAGCGTAGTCGGTACTACGTGCGCTACCCGGACGATCAGTAGTGGAGACTCTTACTAGGATTCGATCCGCCTGTGGTTGTTTTATTTATCTGAGTTTGGTACTTTGACATTTGGCTTTTGCCCTTAGAGGGTTGTAGTGATCTTATTGTATGATGTTTGAGACTTGTACTGTTATTCTGTGACGTGGCGATTGTAAGCCAACTATTTTCAGTTTACTATCCCTCTTTTACATGAGTTGTGCAAAGATTACCAAACTTGAGATCATTCTAGGATGGACTTATGCCTTTAAGTCGTGCCTCGACACGTAGGAGGTATAATTCCATCCTGGGCATTACAAGTTGGTATCAGAGCCTTCTCCGACCTAGGAGCCCCCACTGTTTGATCGAACCGTTGACGGTTGAGTCTAGGCACACACTGAAAACTTTTGAGTCCTATATTATATCGGAGAGTAGGATTTCTTTGCTTCTCATCCCCTTTCTCTCTGGTGAGGACTCCTGACGTCTACTCTTGTCTCTCCTATCTTCAAAATTTGCACAAAATTTTTTTAGGATTCCCGCGAGTATTCTGGGATTGTTTCGATGTTCTTGTGACAAGGATATTGTTCCCGATGCCTCCTGTTACCGAGGAGTTGAGCTTCGGGGTATCACTGTAACAAGCATATCGCGACAGTACTAAATACTTAAGACGGCCGACATCGAAAATCTCCCCTATACGGCCAGTGGCAAGATAACCCCGACATCACCCAGTACTGGGGAGGTAGTTCGGGAGTATTGCCATAGCTTGTTATAGTGGATGCTTTTCGAAGGTCCGAGGTACACAGTTTCCGAGAAAGACTGGTTATGTGTTGAAGGATGGATACACCTAGATGTAGGTTAGAGTTGATTGCGCGGTGCTTCCCGTGTATCCCCAACACCTGATTGCATAACTGGAATCTTTCGGAAATCTATAGGTGGGTTTTATCCAGTAGATCGTAGGCATTCTTCCAACGAATGCAGGTTAGTGAGTTCGGGGTTCGACATTGAGTGAAGGGGTTATATGACCGATGTTACTATCAGGAGTTGCATCTTAAAGGGTCCTTGGCTATGCTGATCCGGGGATTGCAAAACCTTTTCGTAACGCGTTCATATGCTTTCAGCACAAAGATGTTAGAACGAAACTCCTCTCTTGTGTTTGTTCCCGTCTGTACCTTGTTGTTTTCTTATTTTATCCTTTTGTCCCCTATGTGGCTTCTCGTGAAGATTGATGTTATCATTTAACTAAGAAATTCATTCGTTCCTCTTGTTCGGATGATTTCATTCGTTCTTATTGTTCGAATGATTATTGTGAAGACTTGTTGCAATTCATTCCATTGATTCAGCTTATGCCTTTTGTCAATCAATTGCTGATTCGTGGTCATCTCTTACAGGATGGCTCCGAAAAAGGTTCCCAACGCTAACCCAGAGGTGGAAGAGGTTCCAGAACATCCTCCTTCCCCTCCTCCTCCGCCTGAGGCTTGGAGAGCAATTATGCAGACTACAGCTCAGAACACTCAGTTGATGATGCAGATGATGCAGCAGATGCAGGCTATGCAAGCTAATCAGGGTGTTCCAGGGAATCAAGGCAACTTCTTCCAGCAGCACCATGCTACCCTCAACCAGTTCTTGGCCAACAATCCTAAAGCTTTCAGTTACTGTGTCGACCCTCTTGATGCTGAAGATTGGCTAACCGATATCAAGAAGCATTTTGAGTGCAGTAACGTGAAGGAAGATGACTATGTGAAGTTTGCAGCCTTCCAACTGAAAGATCAAGCAGCTGACTGGTGGCAGCAGTACAAAGACTCCAGTCCAGGTCAAGTGATCTCTTGGGAGAATTTCTGCAAGGATTTCCGTTCGCACCACATTCCTACAAGTGTCATTGAAGGTATGCGTGAGCAATTCCGCAACCTGAAGCAGGGCTCCATGTCAGTCTATCAGTATAATGTCAAGTTCCAAAACCTCGCTCGTTATGCTAAGCAAGACATTCCTGATGCCAAGAGTAAAATCTATCAGTTCCGTGGAGGTCTCAAAGATGAACTTCAGCTTGCTCTCACTTTGTTCGAGCTCGATGAATTCGACAAGTTCTATAACATGGCTTTGAAACAAGAAGCAGCTCAGCTTAAGATGGAGGCTTCTAAGAAGAGAATTCGAGATGCTGTTCACTCTTTCTCATCGTCTCAGTTGGCTGCGAAACAACAGAAATTCTAGCTTCCTCCTCCTCGAGTGATTCGAGCTCCATACAACAACTCCAACAACAAGAACTCTAATGGTCGTGGTTTCTCCCACCCACCCAACCCGAGCAACCAGTCGAAGAAGCAGTTTCAGTCTCAAGGCTCCAAGTCAAGTGGCTCTCATTTCCGTCCTCTCTCACAAGTGACTTGCAACAAATGCACTCAGAAAGGTCACTATGCCAACAGATGTCCGAATCCGAAGCGTCTTCCTCCTCCTCCACCTATGAGTTCAGCTATTGTCAGGCATGATCCAAAGTCTGCAAGGGTTAATCTGATGAATGCAGCACAAGCGGAGGCTTCTTCTGATGTCATTTTGGGTAACCTTCTAGTGAACTATATACCTGCTAAAGTGTTATTTGATTCGGGTGCTTCATGCTCTTTCATGTCTCAACCATTTGCATCCAAGTATAATGTTGACATCAAAAGTTTGCCAAGGGAGTTATCAGTTGTTTCTCCGGGTAGATTGATGCATTCTCGTATATATGCTCCGGATGTTTCTATTCGCATGGGTGATTATCGATTTTTGGCTTCTCCGGTGATTCTCGGCAATTCTGACATCGACCTCATCCTCGGAATGGATTGGCTTTCTCAGCATGATGCTCATATTGATTGTGCACAGAAGGAAGTCAAGATGACTCATTCTGATGAAGATGTGATTATCTTCGCCTCCAGGGATAATACTATCCGGCTTTTCTCTCTTAATGATAAGGGCGAAATTAATGCCATAAATCAAATTCCGGTGGTGAACGAATATCAAGACGTCTTTCCTGAAGAACTTCCAGGCATGCCTCCACACCGTCAGGTGGAGTTTGTCATTGAACTCGAGCCGGGTACTGAGCCTGCATGCCGGCGTCCGTACAAGCTCTCTTCGGATGAATTGAAGGAATTGAAGAAGCAGCTTGATAAGCAGGAGAGTATGGGTCTCATCAGACCGAGTACATCTCTGTGGGGCTGTGGTGTCTTATTTGTCAAGAAGAAAGATGGCACGGAGCGTCTCTGTGTTGACTACCGGCCATTGAACAAGAAGACGATTAAGAACAAGTATCCGCTCCCCAACATCAACGAACTCTTTGAGCAGCTCAAAGGAGCTAAAGTGTTCTCTAAGCTTGACCTCCGAATGGGCTACCATCAAATTCGCATTCGCGAGGAAGACATTCCCAAGACGGCCTTCAGAACGAGCTACGGTTCATATGAGTATACCGTCATGTCCTTCGGTCTCGCCAATGCTCCTCCTACCTTTTCAAGGATGATGCATTACATCTTCAACCCCTATACTGGCGAGTTCGTGCTTGTGTATCTGGATGATATTCTGGTGTTTTCCAAGAATGAAGAAGATCACGAAAAGCACTTACGTCTGGTTCTTGATCGACTCCGAGAGCATAAATTCTATGCCAAGTTCTCAAAGTGCGAGTTTTGGCTCGATAAGGTTTTGTACCTGGGCCACATCATCTCAGCTGACGGTATTGCGGTTAATCCCGAGAAAGTTGAAGCAATTGTCAACTGGGAAGCTCCTCAGAACATCAAGCAGCTCCGCAGTTTTCTGGGTCTTGCCAGCTATTGCAGAAGGTTTGTTGAGAACTTCTCCAAGATTGCCAAGCCTCTTTCCAACCTGCTTCAGAAGAATGTCAAATACTTTTGGTCTCCCGAATGTGAAGTGGCATTCAAAACCCTCAAAGAGAAGCTTGTTTCTGCTCCAGTTCTGACTCCTCCGGATGAAACCAAGCCCTATGAAGTATTCTGTGATGCTTCTCTTCAAGGCCTTGGTGGTGTGCTTATGCAAGATAAGAGAATTGTGGCATACACTTCTCGTCAGCTAAAGCCAAGTGAGAAGAACTATCCCACACATGATCTCGAGCTAGCAGCTGTGGTACATGCTCTGATTACGTGGAGACATCTGTTGTTGGGCAGAAAGGTCGACATCTTCACCGATCACAAGAGCTTGAAGTACATCTTCACACAGCCGCATCTGAACCTCCGTCAGACTCGTTGGGTCGAAATGATCCAAGAGTATAATCCAAGCATTGAATACACTCCTGGCAAGGCGAATGTGATTGCAGATGCTTTGAGAAGAAAGACATATTGCAACAGCCTTCTTATCAAGCCATACCAGCCTGAGCTTTGTGAAGCATTCAGGAAACTCAACCTCCAAGTTGTTCCGCAGGGTTTTCTTGCAAATCTCCAAATTGCTCCTACCTTGGAAGATCAAGTCCGTGAGGCCCAGCTCAGTGATACCATGGTGAAGAAGGTGAAACATGGGATTGCAAAGGGCACTCCAAAATACAAGTGCTTCCGTGTGGATGAGAGAGATACCTTGTTCTTCGAGGACAGACTCGTTGTTCCCAAAGGTGATCTCAGGAAGCTCATAATGGAAGAAGCTCATGATTCTCTCCTTTCCATTCATCCTGGCAGTTCCAAGATGTATCAAGATCTCAAGCAATCTTACTGGTGGACACGCATGAAAAGGGAGATTGCCCAATTCGTGAATGAATGTGATGTATGCAGAAGAGTGAAAGCAGAACATCAACGTCCAGCCGGTCTTCTCCAACCTCTTCCTATTCCCGAGTGGAAGTTCGACCACATTGAAATGGACTTCGTCACTGGTTTTCCTAAATCCAAGCGAAGAAATGATGCTATCTTTGTGGTGATTGACAAGCTTACCAAAGTCGCTCACTTTCTTCCAGTCAAGGAATCAATCAATGCAGCTCAACTTGCAGAGCTGTACACTTCCAGAATCGTGTCCCTACATGGCATTCCTCAAGTGATATCCTCAGACCGTGGAAGCTTGTTCACATCAAGGTTCTGGGACTCCTTTCAGTCCGCCATGGGCACGAAGATCAGGTTCAGCACTGCTTTTCTCCCTCAGACTAGTGGTCAAGTCGAGCGTGTGAATCAGATTCTAGAAGACATGCTCAGAGCCTGTGTCATCTCCTTCGGCATGAAATGGGAAGACTGTCTTCCATTTGCCGAGTTCTCTTACAACAACAGCTTTCAAGTAAGTGCAGGCAAAGCACCGTTTGAAATTCTCTATGGTAGAAAGTGCCGTACCCCTCTCAACTGGTCTGAAACAGGCGAACGTCAACTTCTTGGCAATGACTTGATCTCAGAAGCCGAAGAAATGTGCAAAGTCATACGTGAGAATCCCAAGGCCGCTCAGTCGCGTCAGAAGAGCTACTATGACGGAAAGCATCGTGATTTGGCTTTCGACATCGGTGATCATGTCTATCTCCGAGTTTCTCCGATGAAAGGAACCCAAAGATTCGGTATCAAAGGAAAACTAGCTCCTAGATATGTCGGGCCTTTCAAGATTCTTGGCAAAAGAGGCGATCTAGCCTATCAGCTTGAGCTCCCTCCAAACTTCGCAAATGTTCATGATGTCTTCCATGTGTCTCAACTTCGCAAATGCTTCAAGGCACCTGAGCGCATGATTGCGTTTGAAGAGATTGATCTTCAACAAGACCTTTCCTACCGAGAGCATCCAGTTGCCATTCTCGAAGAAACCGAACGCAAGACCCGCAACAAGTCCATCAAATTTCTGAAAGTCAAGTGGTCACATCACACCGACCGAGAAGCTACCTGGGAACGAGAAGATCATCTTCGTTCCGAGTACCCTTCCTTTTTCCAGTCCTAGATCTCGGGACGAGATCTTTTTGTAGTAGAGGAGAGTTTGTAATGCCCCGGATGTAATACTTTCCCTTTTGGGCTTATAATATATCTCCGGCTTCATCTATTTCCATTCCGGGTTCCTTGTCTTTCGGGTTTTCGTCGTTTTGTTGTGTGAGTGTGTGGCATTCATTCATATCATGTAGACATGTGCATCGCATTGCATTTGTGTTGTCAGTTGCATCCGGTTCCGCGTGTTTCTTCCCGTTGTCCGTTTCGCGTTCCGGAGCTCCCTCACGTGTCCGTGACGTCCCGTAGGCCTGCTTTGTTGTTCGGGCATGTAACGTTACCGGTGTGCCGCGAGGTTGTTGTCTGTGTTGTTGTTTTGTTGTGTGCAACCCGCCTCTCAAATCTCGTCTCGTTTGGACTCCGTTGGCTTTTCCATCCGTTGCTCGTGTGGTTCCAGAGTGCCTTCACTTCGTGTCCCGGAAACACCCCTACTGCAGTCTTTTAACTCCTCCTAGGCCCTTTAAAACTATCCCCGCGATCGGATCCATCGGATCGCGATCGGAGGGCTCCTAACGCCCCTAAATCCCCCCAAACCCTACAAAACTGCTATATATAGTCCCTCTAGGTCTATTTTGGCATCCCCTATTTTCTTTCTCAGATCCAACCACCCGCTTCCTCTCCACTTGAAAAATCCTCCACGATTCCCGAGGAACCAGCCGATCCGGCCAGTCCCTCGATCGCCACCGCGCTGCCCGCTTCGATCCAGACCCTCGACGCCCAAGTCAACACACCGCTCTCCTGGATCGATCCAGTTCGATCGATCAGGTCCTGCTACCGCCGACCGCAGCGCGCCAGGACCACTTCCCCCGATCCAATCAGCGCCGGAGGCCCAGCCTCTTCGTCGATCCGGTCGGGCCCTTCCCCTCCGCGCCAGGCGTCCAGCAACCCGCCTGGACCACTTCACCGCCGACCGCGTGGGCCGCGAGGCCGGCCCACTCCCTCCTCCACGCCGCGCCTCATCGCCATCCGCGCCGATCCGGAGGCCCGCGCCTCCACCGCAGGCCGGCCCAGCCGCAAAGGGGCCCGGGGCTCCCCAGCCAGTTCACCGCCGCCAGGCGCTCGGGCCTCCCCGGCCGTCAGCGTCGTCCCTCGCGAGCCGCCAGGCCCAGGTGGGCCGCAGCTCCAGCGCGCCAGGCCCGGGCCAAAGCCTCTCTCGCCGGTCGCCAGCCGCGAGGCCCACGTCCCGCCGGGCCAGCGCGCCTCCAGGCCGGCCCGTCCGCCTCCTTCGCAGCCGCGCCCGAGGCCCGTTCTGGCCCGAGTTGACTTAAGTTCCAGATCTGTCTGAGGTTGTTGATTTTTCTTCTAAGTCCCAGATCTGATAATCTCTGATGCAATGTTTGACCTGCTCTAACTTTTTGCCCGCTGCTCCGTTTTGCGCGTGTAGCATGTCCAGACGTTCGTGGAGACTTGCTCTACGTTTTACCTGTTGTTGTCATGCATGTTAGAGATCGTTTAGGTGCTTGTTTTTCTGTTGCAAGAGTGCATCATGATATAAACTGCTGCTATGTGTTATTTTTATGCCACCTTTGCCATGTGATATCTTTTAGCTCGTTTGTCCGAATGATGCAAATGACATGTCCACGTGTTCGTCTTGCCACGAACTACGTGTTGCTTGTGATAGGTTGCATGGTAGATTTATTATTGCCTTGTTATCATCGTTGCAAAGTGCCATGTGGCTGTGATGTGTTTTCACTTGTTATGAAATGCCATCTTGTTGAGCTCGTTGCTATCGTTGTGTTTACCTCTATGATGCATGCTTGTGTGTTTCGGGATCACCTTCATGTGCACTTTGATGAGGTGCTTACCCCTTGCCATGATTAGTTTCAAGGTGACTTAAACATGCTCTTTTATATGCCATGATGATATTGCTGTTTTAGGACTTAGTGGATTTTCACTAAGTCTGAAATCTGTAACGTTCCGATGCCATGTTCGTGTGATGTTCTAGGACAAAGCATGATAGTTTTGGAGTGGATTTTGATTGTTCCTTGTAGTATATATTGTTGTCTTTCCATTCATGTCCTCACATGTCCATTTAAGTGGCTGTAGCATGTTTATCTTTTGCTCCAAACTTTCAATAAAATTCTGCTGCCAGAATTTTATTGTCAAGTTCAATATGTCCAAGATCATTGCTATTGATCCGTGGCTCCGTTGGGGGTGCACCTTGGACATAGTTTCTGTAGTATATGTCTAGTTTGTGTTCATGCCCTTTGCCATGTCATTTGAGTGCTGTAGCTTAATTATTTTGAGCTCCAAAGATGCTATCTTGCTGTAATTTTCAGCTTTCGCTCAAATCTTGTTTCGGGCGTAACTTTTAGCCCGTAACTCCGATTTCAGCGAATCTTATATCAAACTTGATTGATTTTCTGTGTAGATTAATAATATCAGATTGTTATCTTGTTTTGAGGTGTTTTGCTTGAGTGATATTTTACGTGCTCTATGTGCATCCTTAGTGCATCCTTCATGCATTCATCTTTTTCAAGTGCGCATTGCATCTTGTTGATTGGTGCTTGGTGTGATTGTTTTGTTTAGAGCCGGAAGCTGAGAACGAGTACGAGGTTGAGCACGAGGTTACCAACGAGGTTGAGCACGAGGACCCTTCTTACGATCCGAACGACTTCTCTTCAGGCAAGATGACCGAACCCCGATAACATTACTATCTCTGCCTATTTGCTAGTAGTCTCGATCTATAGTTTTGCCTCGATGCCCATGATCTTCTTGTCAGCCTCCTACTTGTAACCATTGCCATGTTTAACCAACCTACCTATGCAAACCGTTGCTTGGCTAAGTACGCTTCGCTCAGCCCTTCTTATAGCATTGCTAGTTGCAGGTGAAGATCGAAGATGCTTGCTTCATGATGAAGTTTGGTTGGGTTATATCACACTATATAAATGCTTAAAAATGAAATCATCTATATATTGGCAAGGGTGGAAGGCTAAGCCTTTTGCTTGGTGATTTTTTCCACTCATGCCGTTAGGAACCGTATAAACCGGTGTTATGTTCCTTGATTATGCGTTCCTAACACGGTTGGGGTGTATGGGACCCCCTCGATAAACCGCTAAGTGCTAAGTCTTTTCCAGCAAGTCCCAACATTGGTACTATTCGCCTAATAACAAACTAAACTTGCATAGGGAGTTATAAACCCTTTTCTTAATTCAACAACCCGGGCCAGTGCTCCACATGAGTGTTGGTCCAAACTGGGGGTTACGCGGGGCCACCTCGAGGGAACTCAAGGTCTGGTAAAAACCTGTGGGATCACCCATCCGGTCGTGGCCTGAGACGAGATACGCGCGGCTACTATCAGGGTGTCGGCACGCCGGGAGGATTTGCTGGATTAGCCTTACCTTAGCTCGGTATATCTTGAGCACGGGATTCCGAGGATACTCGGGTCTTCCCACTTTGGAGTTGCGACTCCGCGGATCGTGGGCTTGTAATGGGTCAAGTTGGAACACCCCTGCAGGGTTTGAACTTTCGAAAGCCGTGCCCGCGGTTATGTGGCAGATGGGAGCTTGTTAATTCCGGTTGTAGATAACTTGACACAATGTTTCTAATACACTACCAGCGTGTGTTCCGTGACTGTCAATTTCCGAATAGGGATTCGGGAGTTGAACACGGAGGGGTTATGATTGTGGAACTTGTAGCTAGGATCACTTCGTGATCACTTCTCGCCGAGGCCTTCTCTTCTCGCTCTCACTTACGTAAGCTAGATGCTAGTTGCTGCTGCAGACCCTTATTCTTTTCTTCAGCCTTTTCCTCACCCAAAGGCTTTGATAGTCTTGTTACCCGGAGACGGGATTGCTGAGTCCTCTGTGGCTCACAGTTACTTCACCACACCAGATGCAGGTCCAGCTGTGAGCTATCCAGGTGATGGCACCGAGCTGGATTGGGAGTACGACGAGGAGCGTAGTCGGTACTATGTGCGATACCCGGATGATCATTAGTGGAGACTCTTACTAGGATTCGATCCGCCTGGGGTTTATTTATCTAAGTTTGGTACTTTGACATTTGGATTTTTCCCTTAGAGGGTTGTGATGTTCTTAATGTATGATGTTTGAGACTTGTACTGTAATTCTGTGACGTGGCGAGTGCAAGCCAACTATTTTCTGTTTACTATCCCCTCTTTTACATGAGTTGTGCAAAGATTACCAAACTTGAGATCATTCTAGGATGGATTTATGCCTTTAAGTCGTGCCTCGACACGTAGGAGGTATAACTCCATCCTGGGCATTACAGCTGGCTGCTACGAGCCTGCGAGGTAATGTTAGACGTGAATCACGCTGATATAGCCATATAAGGAATGAGGCAATTCTGGACATTAATCACCTTTTTTGAGACAATGACATTAATCACCTAGATACATACACGTATGGGATGTGCTTGTGGGTCCTATGGCTTTGTTGTGGGCCAGTTGCGGGATTTATGTAAAAATGTTTAGTATATGGATATATAATATTTAAGACCTATTAAAAAGTCATATTACATGCGGGTACATGGGTACACGGGTATGGGTTATACTAAACCATACCCGTACCCACTATACCCGATGGGTTTCAAATTTTCCTATTTATGTACCAATGGGTATTTTGTGACTCATACCCTTGCCCTAATAGGGTTTTTACCCGCCGGGTATGCGGGTAATGGGTACCCATTGCCATCCCTATGCTATAGGATTTGGATTCAGATCGTATGCATATTAGATATGCGGAGGCGGCAGATGAGATCTGTTGTCGTTTATGAGATTGGTTATGTGCACCGTTGATGAGATCAACTGCACATGGGGATCATTGAGGCTATTTTTCTGTCAATCGGGATCGATGAGGTCGTGACACGATCTACCCCTACCGGTCGGTTATCCGCCATCGGGGTTAATAATGAAACGTAAATCCGAATCAGATTCGCGATGATTGATGAGATCGATCAGATCAGAAAATTCGGCATGAACGGAGTTTAGATGCGACCTGAACGGACCGCCGTGAGCGTTGCGTCGTGTATTTCATACCCGACACACAAACCACTAGAATGTGATTCTATGCATGACTTTTTTTGCAGGTTTTGATGATAATAGTATGGCTCATGTGTATATGATGCATGTGTGTAATTAATACATGGCCCGCGCGTCATGTTTGTCAGCCGGCAGGAGCCAAAGTGCTGTCATTATAATGTATAACGACCCGCGTGTTGACTTGCGACTCTATGTAAAATTCATTACTAGTTGTAGTAGTTGGATAATAGAGATCATGCTGGTGGCTTGGCGTTCCGACATGACGAACAAGATGGAGTTTCAAGATGGTCATCGGAGTCGGTGCCGACCTTGAAGAACATCCATGAAGGAGCCATACTATTTCACAATATATGTTTATTTTGATTGTTATGCTTCTTACTTTCTATGCATGTTAGAATGGTAAAAAGATCCCTCATGAATATCAAGTAAATTGCCATTCCCGATGTTGCACCTTCGCACGTCAAGTACGTCTAGTAGTGGGCTCATAAAATTGGGGTGTTGCTAGGTGTCCTTGAACCGAAGGGTTCGCGTCGGACATGGACATGCACTGCATCAGGTTAACTTGACAAGGCTATCAAAACGGTTTTAGGCCCTATGGCAAAAGAGGTCGGGAGCCGGGGTATGAGATACCTACTCGACCGTCAGGAGTCGTATAGAGATATGATTAGCAAGGAGTTGCTTACCGGATAGTCATGTTGGCTAGCAGTGATGCTAAAGCTCACTAGTCGCATGTGCTAGTCGGATCCTGAATCACTGGGAGTTTGCGGAGGGATGCTAACTTCAGTGGGAGTATTTCTATTTAAGGCTTGAATTACTCTACATAAACACATTGCTTAGTGATTGCATATTTTCTGTTGTAGATCAATGGCACCAACTACTCAACCCAACTTTGCATTGAAATCAATCTTGGAAAAGGATAAACTTAATGGAACAAACTTTACCACCTAGTATAGAAATTTGAGAATTGTTCTCGAGCATGATAAGAAGGAACATGTTCTAGAGGATCCACTTCCAGATGAACATGTCGATACTGCTAATGCCACAACCAGGAATTCCTACCAGAAACTTGTTGATGAATCAAACGCGATCAGCTGCCTTATGCTGGCTTGTATGGAGCCCGATATGCAGCAGCATTTCAAAGATGTTGGGGCTTTCGATATGATCCAGAGTCTCAAGAGCATGTTTCAGGTTCAGGCTAGGGCCGAAAGGTTCAACATCCAGCAATCCTTGATGGATTGTAAGCTGAAGGAAGGTGATCCACTGAGCCCACATGTGATCAAGATGATCGGATATGTGCAAGCTTTGGATCCGTTAGGCTTCCTGCTCTTGGATGAGCTGGCTACAAACGCAGTTCTGGGTTCTCTTCCACCCAACTATGGGACGTTCATCTCGAACTATCATATGCATGGCATGGATAAGAAGCTCACTGAATTGCATGGTATGCTTAAGGTGGCAGAACATGATATAAAGAAAGGCACGCATCAAGTGTTGATGGTGCAGAACTCGACTAAGTTCAAGAAGAGTTGGTCTAAGAAGAAGGCTAAGGCAAAGGACACGGAGAAGGCAATCTCCACCGCAGCGCCGAAGTCTGGACCGAACTCAGAGACCGTTTGCTATCACTGCAAGGAGACCGGTCACTGGAAGAGGACCTGTAGCAAGTGGCCTGCAGAGCATGGCAAGAAGGCCGGAAATGGTACTTCAGGCAAAGGTACACTTGTTGCATATGTTATGGACATTTACCTTGCTGACATACCTAGTAGCTCTTGGGTATTTGATACCGGCTCGGTTGTCATATTTGCAACTCGATGCAGGGGCTGGTAAGAACTAGGTGTGTGGCACAAGGGGAGATTGACATCAGGGTCGGCAACAAAGCAAGAGTTGTTGCGTTGGAGGTCGACACGATGCAGCTCCAGCTTCCTTCCAGATTCATTATGGAGTTGAATAATTGTTATTACATTCCTACACTTAGTCGGAACATTATTTCTGACTCATGTTTGATGAGTCAAGGTTATGAATTCAATTTAAAGGACAATGGTTGTTCGATATTTTTGAATGGTATGTTCCACGGTTATGCACACTACAAAAAAAAGACACATCCGTGACATTTTGGGCGGAACGAATTTTTTTCCTGTCATACTTATGACACTTCTATGACTATAAGTGTGACAAAACCCGATATCAACATAGATGTGGTGGGGTCCTACTTCTATGACAAAAAATCATGACAAAAAATGGGCTTTTCGTCCTGGGCGGGCCGGAGACGCGGCTACATGACATTCTTTGGGTTGTCCATGTCGGAAAAAACCATGGTAGAAGCGAGGGCGAGGAAAATATCGGGTGTTCCCGATTACGATGGGTGGTCGGGGCCGAGCGATGTGCGTTTCTCTCGTACACGCATGAGCGTGGGTGCGAGGCGTTGGGGCTCTAACTTAACCCGAGCGAGGCATTGGGCTCTAACTAAACCCAAGCAATTGCACTGCATGCTATACACGTTACTGAACCCGTGCGATCGATCGATGGCTGTTAACTGAACCCGATCGAGCGATTCCTTCGCTGCTGCTGCTAACTGAAGCCGATCGATGCTGCCTCTAGATGAACAGTGAGCGTTGCTGGGGGGGTTTGGATGAATAGTTCCTGGTGGGGGTGGATGAACAGGACCCCGATCGAGTGATTCCTTCGCTGCTGCTGCTAACTGAAGCCGACCGATGCTGCCTCTAGATGAACAGTGAGCGTTGCTGGGGGGTTTGGATGAACAGTTCCCGATGGGGGTGGATGAACAGGACCCCGTGGTGTTTCCTCTGGATGAACAGGACCCCGATCGATCGAGCCAGTTGGGGCTGGATGAACAGGACCCTGTGGAGGGCTGGATGAACATGACCACCCCGTGGAGGGTAGGATGAACAATAGACAATGGATGGCTGGATGAACAGTAGCCCGTGGAGGGGTGGTTGAACAGGAGCCCGTGGAGAGGGCTGGTTGGACAGTAGCCGGTGGAGTAGCGCGCGGTGGAGGCTGGATGAACAGGAGCCCGTGGATGAACAGTCGCAGGTGGAGGCTGGAGGAGGTCGACGGTGGATGAAAAGTAGCCCGTGAAGGCTGGAGGGGGTCGACAGTGGAGATGAACAGTATCCCGCGGAGTCCCATTTTGCGGTATGCCACACACATCCTGATGAACAGGACCCCCGTTTCGACCGTAGCACGCCAACACAAGTCCGTTTCCTCCGTTTTGCGGTAAGCCACACCTCTCCCGATCAACAGGACCCCCGTTTCGACCATAGGAGGTCAGTTTCCTCCGTTTTGCGGTACGCCAGACCCCTCCCGATGAACAAGATTCCGTTTCGAACGTGGCCGGTCGAACACAAGGCCGTTTCCTCTGTTCTACGCTACGTCAGGCCTCGTTTCCATCGGCTGTTCTGTCCAAGCCCTCCGGATGAACACGACGATGCATTCCATTCTGACCCAGCCTGTTGGCTCCCCATGAACACGACGATGATGCTGTTTCTCCGTTCCGACCCAGCCATGTACACGAGCCCTGGCCGTATGTATGCACGAGTAGGCGTTCGAGACCCTGCCCGTATGTACGTACGTGGTCGTATTTTCTTTCTTGCACACTGGCCGCTATACATACGTGTACATGCTACGTGCGCGCCTCTACTACGACACGTGCGCGCCTCTACATCGACTAGTGTGTACGTACACATTCGCGACCAGAATGACAACGCTACGTACACTTCAACCAGGTGGGTCCAGACTGTCAGGCACTTCCTTGTGTGCGAAGATGTAGCTGGTGGGTGCCAGCAATCAAGGGGGCGAATCAATTTGTTTTTGCCCGGACGCACTTCCTTGCGCACGAAGATGTAGCTGGTGGGTCCCAGCAATCAGGGGGAAACTTTTTTTTTCGCGAAATACGCTTGCCCGTCCGGTGGGTCCCCGCTGTCAGGTGGAGGAATAATTATTTTGCACGTAATAAGGAGGCACTTCCTTGCTGCGGCCGTGGATCCAGTTGTCAGCCTCTCCACGTATAGTCCACGTCCGATGGAAGCTGTTCCTTGACCATGTTGACCACGCCGCGCCGAGAGCATCAGGGCGGTGGACGACGGCGAGCCCTAGGAAGGGGACGATGCAGAGCCGGGGAAGACGCGACAGTGGATGCCCATGCGTAGAGGAGTACGAGGGTTCACTGGTTCGCTGCGGTGTGAGGCTGCCGTCTCCGCAGAATAATAGGGGGTGTGGGTGAGTAGAGGGATGGCCTGGCCAGTGGTGGGAATAGTAGGGGCGGTGAGGCCTCCACGGCAGCACAACCGGCCACGGGAGGCAGGAGCATGCGGCACGACCGGCGCTGCTTTGGGCGGCTGTAGCAACAAGACCAGAGGTTGAAGAAGCACTACGGCCATTGGATGGACATCGTACAGTCACTGGAGCTAGAATCGTTTATATTAACTAAGTTGACAAAGCACTCCGTCCTCGTCAAGTTAGTAGGCCCACATGTCAGCCTCCCACCAAGGTGGGTCCCAACCAGCAGGGGGAGTATTCATTTTTTTGTGCGTAATTAGGAGGCACTTCCGGTGGGTCCGAACTAACAGCGCGCAATACGGTGGCCCGTCCGGTGGGTCCCAGCAGTCAGGGGGGGAACGTTTTTTTCGCAAAATACGGTGGCCCGTCCGGTGGGTCCCTGCTGTTAGGTGGATGAATCATTATTTTTTGCGTAATAAGGAGGCACTTCCTTGCTGCCGTCGTGGACCCAGCTGTCAGCCTCTCCACGTATAGTCCACGTTCGATGGAAGCCGTTCCTTGACCTTGTTGACCACGCCGCGCCGAGAGCACCAGGGCGGTGGACGACAGCGAGGCCTAGGAAGGGGACGACGCGGAGTCGGGGAAGACGCGGCAGTGGAAGCCCGCACGGAGAGGAGTACGAGGGTTCACTGGTTCGGCTGCGGTGTGAGGCTGCCATCGCCACGGAATAACAGGGGGTGTGGGTGAGTAGAGGGATGGCCTGTCCAGCGGTGGGAGTAGTTGGGGGCGGTGAGGCCTGCGCGACAGCACAGCCGGCCACGGAAGGCAGGAGCAGGCGGCACGAGCGGCGTTGCTTTGGGCGGCTGGAGTAAGAGACTAGAGGTTGACCCACAGGCCAGCTTCCGAAATGGTGCGCCCCAGATGTCAGGGGGAGGAATCATTTTTTGGGCGGTTGAAGCTAGAATATCCGAGATTGAAGAAGAAGCACGACATGCGTTGGATGGACATCCAACGGCCACTGCTGCTAGAACCGTGTGTTGACTATAAGTTGACAAAGCCTTGCATATGCATCAACTCTCTATTTTTAGGGGACGTGTCAACTTAGTAAGGCCACAAGTGTGTGGCAGAGAACTTATAGCCCATTTGAGGTTTGTAAGAATGTGCAACCAATTTTTGAATTCTAATGGAATTTACTACACCCCATTTACAGTTTGTTAAAAGTACAACCCATTTCAACCAATCGTTCAAAACAGAATTCAATAAAAATTTCCCACATTTTGATGGGATCTGAAATATTTTTATCCCGAAATTTCTAGTCATATCTATTATATATAGAAAGTAATTGACGGGTTAACCAGAAGCAAGAGAAATGCCGTAAAATCCCACGTTAATTAGAAAATACCAACCCTTAATATAGAGGATCTCTTAAATTATGAAATCGTGACCGTACGATCCGCGTAATATAACATGGTGGACCTGAGACCTTTTTTTTGTGAATTACACGAGACAACTCTGATAGATTTACATGTTTTATCTCCAAAAAAACATGTTTTATCTCCTCCAAAAATTACACGTTTTAAATAGATCTCACCCCCTACAAAAATTTAGATCTCAACCTCAGGCTCATGTTCCGTACCTACACGGCGAATGACTAAAAGAGAAGACAACCCCACGGGGTTCCCCTCGATCTCTACCAGGTTGATTTGATCCTCTCCAATTCATCGTACACATGTCCGGCGTCCCATGGGTTTCCCCTCGATCTCCACCATGTTGATTTGTGTGACTTACGGAGACAAGATAGCACCGGCGGCTGCCCAAATCTCCAAACCTCATAGCCACCAAATTTTCGTGGATGGGCTGGAAGATTGATTGACCTACGTAGCAGAGAAGATTGCGTTGGCGGCTGGCCAAATCATTAACTCATCGTCACCAGATTTAGGTGGATGCAGAGGGGATGACGTGCATAGCAGAGACGATTGCGCCGGGCGGTGGGACGAACTATGACCTCAACATTATCGGATTTACATGGATGTGCTGCTGATTGGTCCAGGTAACTGGCAGAGAAGCTGCATGCCGGCTGCCCAAATCATGAAGTGAACCTGATGCTAGCAGATTTATTGATGTACTTAACATAGCTGCTCGTTTTTCATGCATGTGTGCATCTCCTTCCTCAACAGTTCGTGAAATACATGTTGCTGCCACCTATCCATCCTTTATTCATGTCCCGGGTCACTTAGCAAGGAGTTGCTGGAGTGCCAGCTTTAGGAGGTAGTTGTGTGATTATTGTTTATTATTTTAACTTTCTATATGTATGTACCTTGAGGAAAGAGGTGGATGAGCTTCGGGGCAATATATCAGGAGAGAATATGTGAGACATAAAATCCCAGCCGAACTCAAGTTGTTAGGGAGACTCCAAACGATCCCAACACTGGGCTATGAGTCCATCCAATATGTACGTTGTTTGGATCTAGGGAATTATAACAATAAAAATTTGGAAAAAAATGAAGCGGATACATTGAGTGTTAGGCCATGTACAATGCGGTGCTTACATCGGGCGCTTAGGCCATGTACAATACGGAAATATTTTTCTGACGTCTCCCAGCCAGCGATGCCAGACTTGGCAGCCGGTGCTTCGAGTGTATTTAGTGGGCTAGATAATTGGTTCGATGTGACAGATAAAGCGACTCAGCTATGGAGACACGGGCTCTTACATTAGCGCTAACGTTTTTCTTAATTATTTTAATTCCTAAAGAGTCTACCGAAGCGCCTATGCATTGGACATGCCCTTATAGCATGGAGTGTCTCAAGGTATTTTATTTGACTCGACGACTATGGCATTAGCAGCACCAACTTATTTTTCCTATGCTATAAATTCTATGTAAAAAAAGACAATGCAGAGTGATGCTTAATTAATGAAATTAAGTGAAATAGAAAAAAAATAGTTAATGTTTCAGATGCCATAAAAATCAACACTCCAGTAAGACACCATCTGTCGATGAAACTTTCAGTCTTATCCAACCTACATGCATCCTTGCCTGACATGATATATAATTATATATACATCATAGCAGAGAATAATGAGTTGCAGAAAGCATATTTTCTCATACTATTTGTTAATTTTGAGAGATGTATTTCCATGTTCATATCATGTCACTGTACGAATATGTTTTCTTGTAGGAGAAGAGGATGGACGTTGTGGCTGGCCAGCCGGAGGAAGGAACATGTTATTTTCTAACAATCCCTCTTCCAGGTGAATATGAACTCATTTTCTCCATCATAGTCAGGCGCATCACTACTGTCCTGGTCTTGACAGCACATGGTTGGCCTAATTAGGGTTGTCCTAGCTTACTAGCTATGATGCTGGTGCAAGGTATGCCTAGACATTCTCCAATTCGATCTACATAATGCATAGCCCTTCATATTACTATTCTGCAATTCCAACCTATATATATGCTGATGCATTATCAGCATCATGAAGTCCAAATCTACGTTAATCCATAAAAAAAAGTCAAGTATGCATGCAAAGGTATGCATTGATATATCATATTCCAAATTTCAATCTACATACGTACTGATGCATAGTCCAGATCTGCATGTCGATATTGCTAGGAAGAGTTTGCAACTCAGTGTAACTAAAACAGTCTGTCATATTAGATACTCATGGTATCCTCGCCGCCGATGACACACGACACCTAAAGAGGCAACAAAATTGACGAGTGAACCAGTGAAATAGGCAAAACATAATGGTTCGAGGAACGAGCCAGCAACGAAAGCGTGGCTGTGCGGGCATGGTAGCGGAACGAGCCTGGAGATTTTCCAGTCGAGCTCTTCAATAGCATCGCCTTCATGGTCCCATGAAGCACGAGGTTGGTTCATCTTACATGAACATATTAAGTACCTACTAATGGTGTTATGATGATTAAATAAATGCAGATGTATGTTTCATTCTAGATCACATGGTGTTTTCATCGACTTATGCTCAATTACTTAGTGTTCTTGCATAGCACCTCAATTGGATGTAGGAAAATAATGTTATTTTTGGTCACACACATGCTCAATTGTTTAGCGTCCTGGTAATCTACTAATTGCAGATGTACAATTTAGTGTTATGCCCTTACTTGGAATCTTACTGCCACAATATGGATGACTTGTCTAGGTACTTGGAAACATTTGAGATGTTTATGGGTCATTCATGGTATAGGTTGGCGTAGTTTCAGTTTCAATGAGGGAACAAAAGAACATGGTAAACAGAGTTTTCAACCCAAGGTAGGTATTCGCGTACATTTATATTATATAATGTGCGGTTGAGGCTATTGCGCTGATGGTAAATGAGGGTTATGTACAGGAGCAAGTAACCTATTAATTTGTGAGTAATTCTTGTGGATGTAGAGAAATTCAAAAGGATATAACAACTCCTCAGTCCTCAAGTACACCCATTATTCGGTTCGCTCGGTTAATTTATAAGCACCTATTGTGCACACTCCATACATCTATGTATATGCCTTTTGTTTGCCAACGCAGAAGACCAAATTATTTATGCCAATGTTAATTAATCATTTAATATGCTTGCCTAGCATGTCCTTGTAATTCTGATCACTTTTCCAATGTTTTGTTTTGAGATCAAATTACAGTGCTGACTTTCTGTTCTGTTAGATATTGGCTACTGGTTGCACTTAGGGATAAATCGATTAATTTATGGTTCGATTGTAGGTTGCTTCAGTCACATAGTGGTGTCAATGGGAAGAAAAGTAGTGCTATGCTTAGAACCTTTGGTACAACCACTTATTAAAATGGTTAATACAGTATGTACCTTTTGTGGTTCTACAGACTGTCACAGAATAATCTATATGTCATCCATGAGGGATGTGCACATATAATTGTTACTGCCTTCATTCCAAAATTATTGTATTTGTTTTTGTTCTTAACTTTCTAAACATAATGTTTCTGAGCTTAAAAGATGCACCTGTTGGTGGATAAATTTGCCACCTACGAGTAATCTGTTTTGTACCTGCATTCTTGGCCTGTCAATTTCCATGTGTCAGTTCATATCTTCCAATGTAAGAATTTGGCACTGCTTAGGGCAATCTTTTTGTATGATAATGCGACACTGCAGGATAACTGGTAGAAATACTAATGATTCTCTTAGGTAGTGCATATGATGATGCGAAGGAGACATTATCTGAATAAGACGTAATATATAGAGTAAAGCACAACAGAAAAGATAATAATATTTATGTTTTAAAATGATAAGATGGTGTCTTAAAGCAAAATTTCTTTACAAGTTTGGATACAAAACTTATGTACTTCCACCATCGATTTAAATAGACGCTAGGATTGGTCAAAAGAAAACAACATGATTAAATTTTGCTCAAAAGTATTCCAACATTCCACTAAAATGCTATTTTCATTATCAATTCAAACAATGGTCAAAATTTTGTCTTACAAATTATTAATAAGAGGTGATGTATCTTGGAACCAAGAGAGTAAATGAGACAAAGATATCTAGATAAGATAAACATATTCATTTGCTTGTCAATGGGGATGATTTTTTTTGTATACAACGAGTACCAGATACAAACTACAAGATCTCAACTCCTACTCATGTAATGTCACGTAGAAACTCTTGCCTGGCATGGCATCCAAACTTTGATTATATGTATTAATAAATTATATCACATTTTTTATACTAACATGATTACATAGGATAGAACAAATACATATTTTTTATAAACTCCCCCAATGCTAAAATGATGCCCTAACACCGAGTTCAACACCATAAAGATGATGGTTATTGGGTTAGGGGCGTGGTTATGACATTAGGTTCCAAATTTCTATAGACATATCCAATAATGCATTACCATGATAGAACTTAAAAATTCTAGCCTGCACATCGGGCAGGCCACTCTGCTAGTTAAATACAATTTCAATATAAATTTATATTACGTAAAAATCCAACAAAACATTGCGCTCGCAACAATTAATGAAATTAAAATTTTCAATATCCAAAAATAATATTTTATAAAGTAATTACGTGTTTGGTGCATTTTTTATAGTTACTGCCCAATTTTTATAATTACATCCCATTTATTATTTCTTAAAGCTTATTTTTTTGTTAAGCCTAATGCATCCCTCCTAGGAAAGATTTGCAGCCAAGCGGGACGGAGAATAACAACTTGACCTTGCGGGTATTCCTAAAAAAAGTATAGCTGGGCTAGCCATTTTCAGCTTGAAAAAAATTAATATCTGGGTTGGATATCTGGCCTGGGCTAGACGGGCCACAGCCTACCCAGTTAATAGCTGCAGCGATGTTTTCATTATTGTTCAGAGGAGAAAAATTAATATCTGGGCTAAACATCGCTCAAGAAAAACTCTGGAGTGCTCACGCCTCAAAAACACAAATACTGCTCGCGCTGCTTGGTCCCAGCTTTTGGCCGCTTCTTGTGCAATTCTCTCGTTTATTGACTACATAGGTTGACAATGGTATGGGACCGTGATGTCAGGAAACCAGGAGGAAGCAAAAAAATTATAGTTTTATATACTAATATGGAGGCACTTGCGTACGTGCGGCTATGGCCCTGGTGGGTCCCCACTGTCATCCTCTCCAAGTAAAGTCATCTCCTCATCCTCATGTCCGTTGACCATGTTGACAACGCGAGACAGCGGCGCCACGGCGAGCGCAACAACTCGAAGGACGACGGAGAGGGCCTCGCGGTCCCTACGGATGGTCTGATACATCGCCCGCTGCTCATTCGGGAAGCCAGGATCATAGGGCCACATGTCCGCGATGGCATTGTCGTTCGGTTGTTCACCGGTGCTCGTTGAGGAGACGGAGGTTGCAAAACAGGTCCTCCTGCGCTGGTAGCTCTTCCGCCATTACGGCGTCGAAGTGCGGCCGCACCTGCTCTATGGTGAACACGGCATGAACCGGCTTGGACGGTGGCACCGGCTCCTGGTCGGAAGCTACGTCCATCGTCTGATTGTCGTCGCTCAGCTCGGTGAGGTAGCTGGCGAGCCAGCATGTCCGGCTGCTGGACCTTCTCGCTGCCAAGCACGAGTCTGACTGCCCTGGCCCACCCAGACCGCCTCCCTCGCCCGCGCGCGCTTTCCGCCCAGAACGGTGAGAGCCGCCCACCTCGCTTCCCGGTGCATGCGATTGCTCCGCTTTCAAACGACACAAGTGCTGTCCGTCCCTCTTTCTGCCGCCCACATTAATGATACGTGGTTGCCAAGGCGGCTACTCCGGCACCACACGTCCATCGCTCAGCCACCCACCATTGCTATATAAACTGTTGTGCCGTCCATAGCCGCAGTCATCTGCATCCGTTCCTATTCTCCTGTCCACACCACTACTGCCCACCATGGCTTCCTCGTGCTCCAGCGCTCTTTGGGACGAGCGAACGACGGACCACAAGGAGATGGCAGCCATTGCTGCCGACTGGCTGGCCGGCAGGCAGCCGGAGGACGACGACGTCCCAATGGAGAACATGGTACTCGACGATCCAGCGCCAACCCCCTCCTCCGCACCATCCTCGCTAGTGGATTGCACCATGACCATCGGCGAGGCCCGTGCCCAATATATGGACACAATGAGGCAGAAGCGTGAGGAGCAGTTCCAGGAGGAGCAGATCGCCGCGGAGCAGGAGGCGCTGCTCGACTCGTACCGCTCCACCCGCGAGGGCCGCCTCGAGCGCTGGCGGTACCGCATGCGGGTGGCGGAGGCTGCGGCCGCCTACAAAGAGGGCGATGAAGCGGGCGAGGCGCTGTTTGGTGAGACCGAGGACGAGGCAGAGGACAGTGCTGGCTCCGACGAGTCCCCGCTCCGCTGGCGTCAACGAGGCCCTGCTCCGCCAAGGCCCCACGGCGCCAACAACGAGGCAGAGGATACCACCGGCTCCGTCGAGGCCCCACCCTGCTGGCAACGAGGGGGAGGATTTCCCCTGCTTCGTCGAGGCGCCGCCCGCCGGCAATGATACAGAGGACATCGCCAGCTCCGCCGAAGCCCCTCCCCACTGCCAACGAGGCCGCGCCACACAGAAAACGAGGAAGAGTAGAACACGGTAGGTCGCCGCCACTCGGGTCCAAGTAAGGCCACCGCTGCTACCCTTCGGTTGCTGGCACTAAGCTGTACATCATGGAGAAATTATATGATTACAGGATGATTGGAGAGTGCGCCGTGGTTGAGCAAGCTCATGAGATACAGTCATTTTCTAGAGAACTTGAGCACTTCAGTTGTATGCTACCGGACAAGTTTGTTGCCGGAGGTATCATCACTAAGCTTCTTCCTTCGTGGATCTCATTGGCACTCTTGATGTGGAAGAAAAGGCGAGAGCAAAGGACACACATGCTCGAGGAATTGAGGGAGGATCTAGTGCCGATCTGGTACAGAAGAAGAACTTCCAGCCCCACAAGTTCAAGAACAAGGGAAAGTTTGATGGTAAAGCAAAGTTTGATGGGAAGAACTAGGCTGTGCAACACACAAACTTCAAGAAGAAGAATGACAAGAATAAAGGTGTTTGTCATGTGGGGATCCTGATCATTGGGCTCCTAGTTTCCCTAATCGCTATGACAAGCTAGGCGGGTTGACCACTGACTGCCGGTTAGCTTCTTGGCAGCCACGTGGAGCCGAAGAGCTATGTTGGAGAAGGACGCTGCTTCTACTTAACTACTGGTGCAGTTGGCTAACTGACACGTGGGCCCAACATGCATCTGGGCCACATGTCAGTTACGCAACTGCACCTGCAGTTAAGTCACTGAAGCTTCTGTTCAGCTCAGCCGGACACAGGTGGGTAGCTTCGGTTAATTAATTATACCTCCAGCGCACCCCTTTTTAGTTGAAGAATGTATGAAATGTAATGAAATTCGGCATGTTTATATAAATTTGACCGTGTATGAATGAATTTATTTCGATCAGTTCGAATTCTTGTATCACCGGCATTGGATGAGCATGCAAAACAATACGTACTAGCATTATTCCCAGGGTGATCACCTCGTTTGTAGCAGTTTCACATGTACTCCGTCCGGTCCTTTCTAGTCTGCATACAAGTTTTGTCTGCAGTCAAAGTATCTCTACTTTGACCAATCTTATAGAAAAAAATATGCACTTTCACAATGTGTGAAGTAAAAAGGAACATAAAGAGTACAAAGAGTTTGAGCAGCTTTTTAGCGTTCCTGTACATTGCAATCAAACACACAGGCCTGGCAATTCATAAACAACATTCAAAACAATCGATGATTATGCATCTCAGTGATTCACATGTCAGAGCCAATATTTACTTCACAACTAAAGAATAAAGAAAAAATGGATCGACGCTGCTGACAGCAAAGGGCGTCCCATTCGAAAATATCAAACGCATGTCTTCTTGCTAAAATCAATGAGCAAAATTTGACAAGGTTTTCCCATTCCAAAATATCAAATGCCTACGATTGTGGAATGGGCAAGGTTTGCCATTAGTTCGTACATTGACATGGCACCTCGTGCTAAATAAACCAGCTGTTCTTTTTGTGCAGTTCCATCAAAATCAACCAAATTCGCGCGTAGCTTGTATGATTTCGCCCTTATATGTTGCAATGCCTTGAACTTATCGGCACCTCAGTTCTTGTGGTGGAAATGAATGATTTGATGTATTCATGAACATTTTGTGCAGTTCCCACTGAAATCAAGCTGAGCACCCCTGTTTGCACAAATACAAAAAAGTGATTAGTATAAAGCAAGCTGTACTATGAATTGATAGTTTAAACAGGCACCTACATGGTCCATGTAGATCACACTTTTAGAAAAATTGAACTCACCGGAAAGAATCCTAGAACAACATTGTACTCGCGCATCACAGCAAGAAAATGGAGATTTGTCAGTCCTTCTGAGCTGAAGTTAGTTTGGTCTTGTGGGGGGTAATGTAACCATCCTTCAACTGCTCCTTCTGATGAGAAGATAGACAAGGTTCTTCATCCTGGCATAATCAGAACTAGTCACTTCACGTACTCCATATTCTTCTTCATGCCTTGTTCGTTTAATCCTCCTCCCAAGGGGATTGGAGTGGATTGGAGAGTATTTTGGCTTGTAGGAGATCTAATCCCCCTCAAACCCTGCCATTCCCCTTCAAAAACCACCTCAACCGAACAAGGCCTCAGAGGAGGATGATCCAGTATTGCAAAGACAAGAGGATAATTAAATGATAGCATCCCTGTTTGCTCGAAAAAAGGAAATGAAATATTTAAAACATCACAGATAAAGCACTTCTCAAGGACAATACCACTTTTTGATGACAGTATCTAAACGGTAGCACAACACCAATAGAGATGACAAAGCTCAGATGAAATCAGTGGGCGAGTAACAACCTTTGTTAGGAGGCTTATTGTGTAGAGCATACAGATGAATCACTTCTCCGGAACCATCTGCTGCTATCTACGATGGTGGCCATGCTTACTATATACTCCTTGATTAGATTAATGTTTCCAACATCTTCTTGTGCAGTTCCACTAAAATATATGGTATCGTCAAAGAATATCTCTATTTGCACAAGTAGAGATAATTACGTATTACATTAAGAGTGGCATCAAATCAGTGGCAAAACAATTTCTTGTTCCAGCCATAGCAATAAATTAAGATGGAAAACTATATCATTACTTGTGTCATCACAGTTCCAGTGCTTCTTTACAGCACCAGGAGTTGATTTTTGTTTTTCTTCCGCTTGTTCTTCCCCTTCATCACTTGGTTCAATAACAGACAAGCTTCACCTTCAATGTAAGATTTGGCATGTCAATTAGCTTGCACAAGTATAGCACTAAACAATGACATTAATTTTCTGATGAAAGTAGCAAAATACAGGCCAACAGTTGTGAAATATCCTTATCTTACCTCAATGGGATATTGCGGTGCACATACAGATTGGAAGTCTTGTCTCCATTTGTGCAGTTCACTAAAATCAAGCAACATTACAGTACAAGTAGCACAACGTATGAAAGCACACTGCAGAATCATGTGAAATAAGGCTAGTACTGACCTCTCATGACGCGGAATTCAAACAACTCACAAGAATAAGATCTGAACCAAATTTGTCAACACGGATAGGAAGTAAGATCTCCTCTTGTGCAGTTCCACTAAGATCAAGCAATCAAGCAACGTTGTTGGCGTGACATTTTGGTTGAACTGCACAAAACACTCTTAAAACAAAAGTGTTTTGTGCAGTGCAACAAAAGGTCACAATGGCAACGAGGTGAAGTAGGTAACCCTGTTTACACAGAGGTGCAAGGGAAACAACTAGCGGTCAATAATGGTGGATGACACAGAAGCTAACAAAAAGAAGCATCTACCTTATCTAAATGGGAAAGAAAGCAAGACAGTAGCATTTCTCAAATGGTGGCATTGATTAATATTAACAAAGAGATTATATTAACAATAAAATTCGTTAAACATGTGATTTGCTTTTAACTGTGGCATTGCATCAATTTTCCAACGGCATTATTAGAGGGTGCTTGTTTACAGGGACATTTTGGTGGAGGGACTAAAAAAACTCCGTGTCAGTCCCATCTAAACCAAACTGGAGGGACTTTTAGGGACTAAAAGTGGGCATTTGGGACTAAAGAAAGAAGATCCCGAGGGAGAGTCTTTTTGGGACTTTTTCCAACAGTTGCCCCTGCCACGCATCGCACCTTGTCTCTATTAGTTCATTATTAGGGGTAACATGGTCTTTTAGCATGTCATTTAATAACCTCTAGTCCATGTTTAGTCCCTGGAACCAAGTAGGTAGGGACTAGGGAGTTTTAACCAAACAGGGCTTTAGATTAACAATAGCTAAAGAGTTGCACGGGACAGTGGATGCACCAGCACCATGTGCATCTACCGATGTACTAGGGTGATGCACAGTCTGTTGTAACAAAGAACAAACAACCAAGTAGCATATTTGTGTTGGTCCCAGTTTTGTTATCTTTAGACAACTTTCCCTATGCGAGCGTAGCAAATCTAGTCCAGCTCAAACTCTACAGCCTTGTCCCCCAAAACAAAAGATCAGTTCGTTACAGATGTGCGTACTGCGTTTGTCATTGTTTTCCCTTTTCGACTAACGTAGGTGCTGGATAGCCAGTCTGTACTAGTACTTTCCCCACTTCCTTTCCTCTGTGAACCACATCCTAGATTTATGCTATACAACTTTCCCCACTACTTTCCCCCATTCCTGTCCTCTTTGAACCATGTCTTAGATTCATGCGATACAACTTTCCCCACTACTTTCCCCCTTCCTTTCCTTTTTAAACCACGTCCTAGATTCATGCTATAAAACTTTTCCCACTACTTTCCCCCATTCCTTTCATCTTCGAACCACGTCCTAGATTCATGGTATACAACTTTCCCCACTACTTTCCTGTTTGATCCAACACCTTGATTCCAGTGCAGAAGCGGAAAAAGCCCACATGCAGCTAGAGCAATGCATGTGGAATAAGTAAATTATACCTTAAGGTTCTTGGGGTGTGGTTCAGTGAGCGACCGGAGGCCGTTCGACCCACACTATGTATGGCGGCGAAGAAGAAGGGGTCGGAGGCCCTCCCGCGCCGCCGCTGGGTGAAAGTGAACAGCTGCGCCGATAGTGGATTCCCTCCCTCGCCAATGGCGACAGCGTTAAGCCTCCTTCCCTTCTCGGTGGACGGATCCTGCCGGCTCTTTGACCAGCAGTGAGGGGAGAGAGAGAGGCCAACGAAGTCTTGTTTAGATCTGGAGAGGGTGAAAGAGTGTGAAGAGAGCAACTACAAGCAGACCAACAGTGAGGAGAGAGAGAGAGAGGCCAACGAAGTCTTGTTTAGATCTGGAGAGGGTGAGAGAGTGTGAAGAGAGCAACTACAAGCGCCGAGGCTCCAACGTGTATATATATACTGGAGAGAGTGTGAAGAGTGCAAACCCTAGAAAACAAGCGCCGAGGCTGCAACTTATACGTGATGAGGTGATTATACGGTCACTACAAGATCGTATAGCTCCGTATCCATCCATTTTGACCAGTCAAATAATCCTCCTGAGATGAATTATGCTCAAGTGTAGTTATCGAACCCGATACCTCAAGTTTTATGAGCGAACAGGCTAACCAACTACACAACCCTCCCGTTATGTTCAACGAGAG
The DNA here is from genome assembly GCA_902687465.1 of Secale cereale. Classification (NCBI taxonomy): domain Eukaryota; kingdom Viridiplantae; phylum Streptophyta; class Magnoliopsida; order Poales; family Poaceae; genus Secale; species Secale cereale. The sequence goes on from LR738710.1 coordinate 240,266,873, forward strand.
GAAAATAACCTTTTATACATTCCTGCATTCGTGTGACAAGCATGCCGTATTTTTTTGTGTGTGTGGGAGTCATTGGGATTTAAATCATAATCGTGTCATGTGGCTTTGGTGGTAAGACTATCCACAGTAGTGTAGAAATAATGCAGCCTTACTCACCTTACCTCTCTCCACGTAGTACGTTGGGTCCCACCAGTCAGAGGGTGAAACAAACAAATCAATAATAAAAATTAAAAACGCCAGTGGTGTATCTTACCTCACACATCTCGCTACTGCTCGGGAACACTGTCCAATTGATCCCTCTGTTCGCTCACGTACTATTTTAAGTGAATCCTTATTATAACATGCACACAATTTTGGGCACTTAAGTCACGTTAGAAGGTGCATCGGGACCAAGGTGCAAGCATATTGGAGGAGAAGGAGAAACTTGACCGGTCATTCCTCCAATCAAAGCCCTGATTTCTGTCTCTAAACGCAACAATTAATCCAAACAACTAAGGGCCTCTTTGATTCGTAGGATTTCCAAAACGCAGGAATAGGAAAAACGTGGGATTGGGGTGGCATGTCATCTTGAATCCTACATGATTCTATGAGTGTTTGATCGTGCACAAAAAAACATAGGATTCTTTCAAAGAGGTTAGTGTGGATTGAAAATTTCCTATGAAATCGAGTGCAAATGAATCCTATGGAAAAGTTCCTATGGTTTAGAATCCTATGAATCAAACAACCCACATAAGAAAAAATCCTAAGGAATTGAATCCTTCAAAATTACTTTGAGAATCCTTGGAATAAAAGAAGCCCTAAGAGATGTCGTTTTAGCTATCATGCAGGGCCACGTATTAACTCGCATGCAAGCCGACTTTGATTTCTTGACTGATCAACGCGTAGTTGCGCTCCATGCATTGGGTTTCCGGGGGAGATAACCAGGCAGAGTAAGGAGCGTTTGGTTACATTGCTTAGGATGGTCATAGTGGTGAGTAACTTGGACTAGTACACCATGCATATGTTACTAGTCTATGTTACTACTACACGAAGTTTGCCATCGGAAGCGAGCCGATCAGGCTCTCCTAAGCTAACATGGTTTTTCTAGCCCACCCAAGCTAGCTGGCCCACAAAAGCTAAAATATTTTAACAATTCCAAACGCCTAACCTTGCCCGGCTATGCTATAAGCTGTTCTTGCTAAGGATCCAAACGCTCCCTAAGTAACAACGCTCACTAGCAACAAGGCCAGTAGGGGATTGAGATGCGAAGTTAATGGACGACGCCTAAACATTTTGGGAATATCTTATTTCCGTAGGATGACTTAACACCTAGACGAAGGGAGTACTACTCCTCAGTAAATGTTTGATGGAATATTCGTCACCTCTTCTCTTCTTGTACGTACTCCATTTGTATCTCACTTCCTGTGGCTTCGCACTCGCATGATTTTCCTATTCTATGAACATGGGTGTGCGTGTGCGTGTGTGTGTTTAACAGCATGTGTGTGTTAGAGAGAGCGACAGATCGACCTACTCCTACACAGAGATGGTGTGTAGTGTACGATTTTAGCCGCGAGAGTCAGTGTATCCTCTCGTTTCCGGGCGTCCGATAGGGACAGGCGGACAGCTGCCACGCCCGCTCCTGACCAGCCTTGCCCACCCAAAGCCCCTCAATCGCCCCCGCGCGCTTCCCGCCTGAAACGGTCAGCGCCGCTCCAAAGAACCGGTGTTGCATTCATGCCCGAGCAGAGCGGACACGACCTCTCACAGGCTCCTGCGTTGAAGGGGGAAGCGGATTCAAGAGTGATGGTTGCTTCGTCCGTCCAACTTAATGCTGGGTCTATGTGATTTGACGACTCATTGGTCATTATTACTGAGGTGGTAGAACTGCTGGATGTCCCACGCTTTTGGCGAAAGGAGGTACTACTAGATTACAATTTTCTCCATTCTTACGTTGGAGGAGTGCAAGAGCAGTGAAAACACGCAGGATCAATGATTACATGGCCCACCTCACACTATCACCATATTTTTTGGACACCGTGCGACACCTAACTATTTACATACTACTCCCTCCGTTCCTAAATATAAGTCTTTGTAGAGATTCCACTAGGTGGACTACATACGGAACAAAAAGAATGAATCTACACTTAAAATGCATCTATCTACATTCGTATGTGGTTCATGGTGAAATCTCTACAAATACTTATATTTAGGAACGGAGCAAGTACTTGTATAGTACGTACTGTAATTTATCAATGAGATAGTACAATGCTATGAAGCTTCCAACTTCTGTTACATGTATCTTGCGTCCAAGGTTGCCCGTTGCAACATTTCATCAAATACAAAGGAGACTAACATGCATGCTATTGCATCTCAATGATTGATAGATCATAATATGTACTCCCTTCGTTCCAAAATAAGTGTCCCAACTTTATGCTACATACGGAGCAAAATGAGTGAATCTACACTCTAAAATACGTCTATATACATCAGTGTTTGGAGTATGTACTAGTAGTTCATATTGAAATCTACTAAAGGACATATATATTCCAAACAGTATGATGGTAGTAGGGACGAGGAGTAAACGGAGGGAGTAGTAAAAATTTCTCCTCGTCCTGCGAGCCACCGCGCGCGTGGGGGAGGGAGCGGGCGCAAGGCGTAGTAAGCAAGCTTCACCTCATCCTGCGAGTCACCGCACCCGTGGGCGGGGGAGACAGTGTACTAAGCAAGCTTCTCCTCGTTTTGCGAGTTGACAGGACACATCAAAAGTACTCCAGTGTATAGAGCCTTGCCTCTAAGGTAGGCCCCACATGGTTTGCCTCTTTTTTAACATAACGCGTCAAGTCGCAATTTGTTTGTTCACCCGTGGTAGACGATCCTCCCTCCATCTAGTGGACAACTAGTACACGTGTCAAGTTACCACGTGGGCTGCCTTTTCGTACATAAATGAGCTCCACCGTGTACCCGCGCGGGTGTGGTGGGGAAAGAGACGGGAGTATGTGCGCCGTGCGTGCACCTCTTCTCTTCGTGCACGTCCCCCACCTACGTGGGTGTGTGTGAGAGATACAAACCTAGACAAATGGCTTGTGCGTTCGTGAGTGTTTTTTGTTTTGGGGGGGAGGTTGATTTCGTAAATGTATTTGTGGGAATATGTGTCAATGACATCTCAAACAAAATTTTGCATGCAATGTGTGTGAAATGGAGGTCTATCCATATCATATATAGAGGGTCAGGCGATCCACGAGAAGAGAGGGAGGGGTCATAGATATCGATAGAGTCGAAGAGAGGATCAAGTGGGTGGGTGCAAGATCGATGAAGAGAGCCATTGAAATTGTGTGTGTGTGCAAGTCAAAGATATAGGGCGACTGACCTAGCTACCGGAATGTCAGATGGCACATGTCAAGTTCGTGTGTGGCAGGGAGACATGACTAGAGCGCTCGATGTATCGGTGTGTGTGTGGGGGAGGGAGTGGGGGGCGGGGTAGGCAGAGGCCTAACTATAGAGGTAGAAGGACTTGTATATGTGTTGAGAAGGAGAGACCCAACTATGTCTTGAGGGAGATCGGTCGACATCCATACATAACTGAAGGACGGAAATAGGATGGGACAAGAGAGAGAGAGAGAGAGGGAGAGAGGAGAGAGAGAGAGGGAGGGAGAGGGGTAGAGTGCTGGATGGGTGATGGAGTTGCTTCTCGAAGATGGTGGCAGAGGCCTACTAGACAAACTAAGGGTGGAACTGCAGTATTATCCATAAGAGTGGGGATGTGTTTCTGTGTGTGCCTGTGCGTGATAGATCTATCGGGACACATCCATGGATGATGAAGGGGAACCATGTGTTTGGTAAGCAAACCTAACTAGGAGAGACATAACTAATGAGGTAGATCGATCGACGCGTGGGAAAAAATGAGTTATAAGGACCTAGCTAGCTATATGTATAGCGGGAGATCGGTCGGTGTACGTCCATTTGTTAGAGGCAAATAAGGCCCGGTGAGACGGATAGACAGAGAGAATGGAGCTAGGAGGTGGTGCGAGAGGCCCAGCTACTAGCTAGATAGGGGGAGGAGTGTGCGGTTGTGAGATCGATGAAAATAGGGGCAAGAGTTTACACGTGTGTGGGACCGTATGAGAGACATGAGGCAAGGACACATAAAGGAGGAGATTGAAGGTGTGTGTGTATGTTGTAGGCAAACATCGCTGGAGAGGTTAATTGATCAGTGTGTGTTGGAAAGGAGTTGTGGAGACTGTCGGAGAACGACCTAAAGAAAAAAATGAATGTGCGCGATGGACAGGATGCTGAGGGAGGGGGAGGGCGACGAGGGTGTGTGCATGCACGAGAGAAAGTTAGTGGTAGCTACAAAGGTTAGAGGATTGTGTGCGTGTAAGAGACTAACTAAGATCATAATTTGATATGAAAATGGATTCATATGTTTGAATAGGAGATCACAGTGTTTTAAACATATGCATGCATGAATATAGCGGTGATACGCATGTTGTGGTTTTGCACATGTTATACCATAATGTGATAATGCATGGCGTTTGCAACTCACAGCTAAATGTCAAACAATCTAAACCATACTATACATCGAACAATCTCACATTTTATTTGAATTTGTGATAATGTGTGGCGTTTGCAGCTTACAACTAAATATCAAACAATCTAAACAATACTATATAACGAACATTCTCACATTTTATTTGAATTTGTGGTAATGTGTGGTGTTTGCAACTCACATCTAAATACTTGTAGGCGTAGGAGGCGGGGCACCATACATAACGTGATAAACACATTATAGATATGAGACATGGTTGAGTTTGTGAAGATCTTGCTAGAGCTTGAAATGTACTATGATTTGAAATTTAGTTGACACATCATATATGCGACTGCGCTCTGCTCACTTCCTTAGTATATAAATCATATATTTGAATTATATCATGCCATGATGTTTACATAGACATCATGTATCTGAATTATGGCATGCCAACCCATTTTCTAAAGACATAATATAGTTATATCATCTCATCCTGTTCACATAGTCATCATATTTTGAATTATGTCATTCTATCCGTGAATTATCATGCGATCATGTTTCCATCGACGACATGTTTGTGATTGATGGCATGCCAACCACTTTAATAGACACATCATATAGTTATATCATGTCATCCTGTTTACATAGTCTTCATATTTTGAAGTATGTCATTCTATCCTGTTTAGTTAGCCATCATACATGTGAAATTGTGTCATGCTATCCTGTTTAATTAGCCATCATATATTTGAAATTATGTCCTGCTATTCTGTTTGGTTAGACAACATAAATGTGAATTATTTCATGCCCTGTTTTCTTCCTACTATCCATTGCACCTATCTATCTTACAATGTGTGTACATTCAATTACTTTTCTTGTTTATCAGCCATTTCAATTGAAGGGGGTGATGGCAGTATCTATGGGAGTAAAAACACAGTCTTCAAAAAAGATCGTGCTACGTGTCGATGGAGATAGAACCACGGTTGTACTTGCCCAAGAACCAGCCCCACCACACATAACACAGGCTCACGCAGATTGTACCCCTACCCAGTTACGAAGAACCATCTACACCCCTTCTAACCCCAACCCCAGCAAGTAGTAATCCTGTTCCCGTTGACACAACACCATCTCCACCACAGAGCACCCAAACACGAGCAGTTAGTAAGGCAACTGCAGTGCCCAAAGCACGAGGACCACCACTCCGAACCTCAAGTCAACACTTAAAGCAGAAGAAGAATTGTTCTCAGGTCAGGTTCCGTAGCTATGGTTCATACTACTTTGCTCTTGCAACATTGTATTTACTCATACCAACTAATTTCAAATTTGAAGGATGCAACTGAAACTCCAATGGCGCTACAGGTATGTTTTGAACCTGTTTCTTTAACGTGTTTGCTGTTGTAACTTGCTCTATGTTGATTTCAGTTTCAATTGAATAAACAGTTTTGTTCTCATGCCATGCACATTACAAGTGTTGTTATTGTTGTGTAGTTTCCCACACTTATATTCTGTCTATGCTGCTTTGTATTAAATAGATATGATTCGAACTGTATCTATCTTGATTTGGCAACATAAACTAGAATGATATAGACCATACAGTGACCATACTACATAGATATATGTTTATTTCATGATGTTATCCTGTCCACCTTACTACTGAACTGGTTTACCAAAATGAGTTTCATATACTACATTGTAAACCTGTGATGTGTTTGTTTGTTTCTCCTTTAGAACGCGGATAAAATATTGGAGAAGAGTACCCCCGTTATGCAATGGTAAAGGAAGTAATGCAGACCAGGTTCAAGATAGTGAGACATCCCTGTTGTTCTCCAAGAAAGCTGATAAAAACTATATTGAAGACACTGAGACAACCCCAAAGTCTTGTCTTGATGTAGTGTTCGAGTTACTGGCTACTACTGCTGGCACCAGCTCTTCGAACTCGCTGCCTGAATCAGTTCGACTTTTGAGTCTCAACTTCAAGTTGAAAGACATCGATCTGACATTATGCGATAGGAAGCCGAAGGACTGAGGAAGTCCCTGCATAATTCAGATGCATACTTTTTGGTGCAACAACAAGTGCTGGAGGATTTAAGCGCCAAACAAGAGAAAGTTAATAAGCTTGCTAAGCATCTTGCCAGCATTATGGGTACCCAGGATATTGTTTCTTGAGCTCTTCTGAAGTGGTTTCAGTTCTGGACTTGTTTTGCTGCGGCGTTTATATGCTGCTTTGTTCCCTATATTTGCACTTGTGGCGAACTTTGATGCCCAGTGGATGTAATATGTGTAATAGCCGTGATAGCCTAGCGTAAGTTGCTTGCTTATTTATTTCCGTTGTCTTGTTTATTTGTTTTCTTGTAGTCAGTGCAGTTCTTTTCCGCGGTTTTCTAGTGCCCGGAATAACCTATTTTTTAAAACTAGGCCACATTAACAATGGGTTACATATTTACTGCAATTAACATGGGCCTCCTACGGGCCGTAGAAACAATGGGCCTTCTACGGGGCGTAGACACAATGGGCCTTCTACAGGCCGTATCATCAATGGGCCTTCTACGGGCCGTATGATCGGTTGGCTAAACATGGGCCGATAACATACCACATTATGGCCGTAAATGGGCTAGAGTTGGAATCGTCCGTTCATGGGCTGACCATAACGGGCCGTCGTTAATATCCCATATTTGATGACGCTATGAAAACGGCCCAACGTATTAACGGGCCACAAACGGGCCGACTGTAACCACAGGCTGTATTTGGTCCACAAGCAGAAAATGACAGTAACGGGCCGAAATTAAACGAATGCTGGAGATGAGCCCAAGAATAAATGGGCCCCGAGAAGGCCGAAAGATAACATGGGCTGGAAATGGCCCAATGGAATAATGGGCCGTTAATGGGTATAAAGTGATACATTGTTCATTACGGGCCAGTTTTACCACAGGCCGTTAATGGGCCAAGGGTTACTAAGGGCCTCATATGGGCCGAAAGATGTCATGGGCCATACATGGGCCAGAAGTTAAAACGGGCTGGAATTATATTGGACAACCCAGATGACGCTACTGGGCCTAATTCGGATAGGCCGTAAACGGGCCGTGGGTTAGCGGGCTGTAAATGGGCTATATGCGAACAGACCGTTAACAGGCTTGTCGTGGGCCATCCCGCCACCTTTTGACCAAGTCAAATGAGCCGGCCTTTTCATAGGAATGGGCCTCTGTTGGGCACTGTTCATTACGGGCCAGTTTTACCATGGGCCGTTAATGGGCCGAGGGTTACTAAGGGCCTCATATGGCCCGAGAGACGTCATGGGCCATACATGGGCCGGAAGTTAAAACAGGCTGGAATTATATTGGACGGCCGAGATGACGCTACTGGGCCTATTTCAGATAGGCCGTAAACAGGCCCTGGGTTAGCGGGCTATAAATGGGCTATATGTGAACAGACCGTTAATAGGCTTGTCGTGGGCCGGCCCGCCACCTTTTGACCAAGTCAAATGGACCGGCCTTTTCATAGGAATGGGCCTCTGTTGGGCCGTGCCACGTGTCGACGTATCATAGGCGCTTTGGGTCCAATGAGTGGATGACATCTGTCCCAACGGCGAGCCGACACATGTTCCCTCCAGCCAATGATGATTTTACATGTGGATAATCCCCATTGGTCGGGGCTGTTAACGGGTTATCGGATCCAAAACCAGACCCGATAGCTTAACGACGTTCCGTTGCAGTGGATGCCACGTGTCGGTCACCCTTGATGGAAGCACATGTGTGACACGCGATTTATCGTCATGGAAGTGGACACTTCCGTGATGATAATTTTGGTAAATGTCATGGAACACTTCTACGACAGCACATGTATGAGTATCTTGATTCTGTCATAAATTTGTCATGGATGTACATGCATGCCAGAAAACGTGACCTACTGTGACAAACACGTATCATCACGGAAGTGTATTTTTTTGTAGTGGCACCCATTATTGATGGGTTATTTATTTTGAATCTGGAAACGAAACATGTCTACAATGTGAATGTCAAAAGGCATAAGCCTAATGAGATAAATCTGACATACTTCTGGCATTGCCGACTTGAACACATTAGTCTCAAACGCATGAAGAAGCTCCATAGTGATGGGCTCCTAACTTCGCCCGACTTTGAGTCATTCGAGACATGCGAATCATGCTTGCTGGGCAAGACTAAGTCTCCTTTGCAAAGAGTTGTGAGAGGGCCTCTGAGCTATTGGAGCTTATACACAGCGATGTGTGTGGTCCAATGAGTACAACTGCTAGAGGTGGCTATTAGTACTTCGTGACTTTCACCGACGAATTGAGTAGATATGGCTATATCTATTTGATGAGGCACAAGTCGGAAACTTTTGAAAAGTTCAAAGAGTTTCAGACGAGGTAGAGAATCAGCTCGGCAAGACTATAAAGCTTCTACAATCCGATTATGGAGGTGAGTACATGAGCCGGGAGTTTGATGATCATCTGAAAAGTCGAGGTATAGTACCTCATCTCACACCTTCGGGTATGCCAGAGAGAAATGGCGTGTCGGAATGGAGGAATCGTACCTTGTTGGACATGGTTCGATCTATGATGAGCAAATCGGATTTACCCTTGTCATTCTGGGGATACGCTATAGAAACAACAACTTTTACACTCAACATAGTACCATCTAAATCCGTAGATAAGACACCACATGAGATGTGGACTGGGAAGAGTCCCAGTTTGTCTTTTCTGGAGATTTGGGGTTGTGAAGCATTTGTCAAACGACTGATGTCAGACAAGATTACATCCAATTCGGATAAATGCATATTCGTGGGATATCCGAGGGAAACCTTGGTATATATCTTCTACAACTGCGAAGAGAACAAAGTGTTTGTTGCTCGAAATGGGGTCCGATGACCCACAAGTGTAGGGGATCTATCATAGTCCTTTTCGATAAGTAAGAGTGTCGAACCCAACGAGGAGCAGAAGGAAATGATTGGTAGTTTTCAGTAAGGTATTTTCTGCAAGCACTGAAATTATAGGTAACAGATAGTTTTGTGATAAGGTAATTAGTAGCAAGTAACAAAAGATATAAGTAAATAAGGTGCAGCAAGATGGCCCAATCCTTTTTGTAACAAAGTACAATCCTGGACAAACTCTTATATGGAGGAAAGCGCTCCCGGGGACACATGGGAATTATCGTCAAGCTAGTTTTCATCACGATGATCTGATTCGCATTCGGTACTTTGATAATTTGGTATGTGGGTGGACCGGTTCTTGGGTGCTGTCCTTACTTGGACAAGCCTCCCACTTATGATTAACCTTTAATGCAAGCATCCGCAACTACAAAATAAGTATTAAGGTAAACCTAACCATAGCATGAAGCAAGTGGATCCAAATTAGCCCCTTACGAAGCAACACATAAACTAGGGTTTAAGCTTCTGTCACTCTAGCAACCCATCATCTACTTATTACTTCCCAATGCCTTCCTCTAGGCCCAAATAATGGTGAAGTGTCATGTAGTCGACGTTCACATGACACCACTAGAGGAGATACAACATACATCTCATCAAAATATCGAACGAATACCAAATTCACATGACTACTTATAGCAAGACTTCTCCCATGTCCTCAGGAACCAAAGTAACTACTCACAAGACATAATATTGTTCATGATCAGAGGGGTATTAATATGCATAATGGATCTGAACATATGATCTTCCACCAAATAAACCAACTAGCATCAACTACAAGGAGTAATTAACACTACTAGCAACCCACGGGTACCAATCTGAGGTTTGGGTACAAAGATTGGATACAAGAGATGAACTAGGGTTTGAGAGGAGCTGGTGCTGGTGAAGATGCTGATGAAGATAGCTCTCCCCAAGATGGGAGAGTTGTTGGTGATGACGGCGGTGACGATTTCCCCCTCCCGGAGGGAAGTATCCCCGGCAGAACAGCTCTGTCGGAGCCCTAGATTGGTTTCCGCCAAGGTTCCGCCTCGAGACGGCGGCATCTGGTCCCGAAAGCCTCCTTATGATTGTTTCCAGGTCAAAACACCTCATATAGGAGAAGACTGGCATCGGGGGGCCCACGAGGCAGGGGGCACGCCCAGAGAGGGGGCGCCCAGAGAGGGGGGGCGCCCCCCACCCTCGTGGACAGGTGGTGGCCCCCTGGTGATCTTCTTTTGCCAGATATTTTTTATATTTTCTGAAACGGTGTCATGTGAAGTTTCAGAGCTTTTTGAGTTTTGCAGAATAGGTTTCCAGTGTTTGCTTCTTTTCCAGCCCAGAATTCCAGCTGCCAGCATTCTCCCGCTTCATGTAAACCTTGTAAAATAAGAGAGAAAAGGCATAAGTATTGTGATATAATGTATAATAACAGCCCATAGTGCAATAAATATCAACGTAAAAGCATGATGCAAAATGGACGTATCAGGGTCTTCCTGAACCCAGGTGGAAGCGGCACCGGAACCACGGAGGTCGATTATGAGATATGGCAGATGGATGTCAAAACGGCTTTCCTTCACGGAAATTTAACCGAGGGCGTGTATATGATAGAGCCCGAGGGTTTTGTCAATCCGACTAGCACTAGTAAGATATGCAAGCTCAAGAGATCCATTTATGGGTTGAGACAAGCATCTCAGAGCTGGAACATTCATTTTGATGAGGTCGTCACTGGTCTCGGTTTTATCAAAAGCGAAGAGGACGCTTGTTTATACAAGAAGTTGAGTGGGAGCTCGGTAGTGTCTTTGATACTATATGTGGATGACATATTGCTGATCGGAAATGATGTTTCGATGCTGAACTCGGTCAAGGAATTATTGAATGGAAAGTTTTCGATGAAGGACCTCGGTGAAGCGGTTTACATATTGGGCATTAAGATCTATAGAGATAGATCGAGGAGGCTGCTCGGCTTGAGCCAATGCACGTACATAGATAAAAGTGTTGAAGTGGTTCAATATTTGTGACGCCAAGAAAGGGTTCTTGCCTGTCTCACATGGTATAAGGCTAAGCGAGACTCAGAGGCCTTCGACATCTGATGAGCGAAGCAGGATGAGTCAGATTCTGTATGCTTCGGCAATCAGATCAATCATGTATGCAATGATATGTACACGGCCTGATGTTGCTTTTGCAATAAGCCTAACAAGTAGATACCAGGCCAACCCAGGGGAGAGTCACTGGGCGGCGGTAAAGACTATACTGAAGTACTTGAAAAGGACTAAAGAGATGTTCCTAGTTTAAGAAGGTGAGGAGGATCTCGTCGTAAAGGGTTACGCCGCTGCTAGTTTCCAAACTGATAGAGATGATTGTCGATCACAGTCTGGATTCGTGTATGTCATGAACGGAGGAGCAGTGAGCTGGATGAGTTCCAAGCAAGATACGGTGGCTGATTCTACCATAGAAGCCAAATACATTTGTAGCGACTAAGATCATGATTAGTTTGTACACTCTGCAGAGGTTTGCGCACTTTTCCCCACAAGACTCGATCTCCTCCATTGGATTTCTCGCAGTGCATGGTGTTTGAGAAACGGATGACCGAGACACAGTCTTTCAGAAGCATTTACTCTTTACCCCGGGTGGACCCGTACACCTACTTTCCCCTACATCAGCTAGTCCACCACTGAAAGAGCTCACACAACTTACTCATACTATGCCAGAGCCCATAATGGCATTGTGGCTGCACACGGAAGTTTCTAGCATGAATAGTTTTATGATCCCTTTGAGCCTAGGTGGCATTCCATAGGATAATCACACGGTTCCTCCGGGATTTCCTAGGACAACACTGGATTCTCCAGGTGCCCTGCAACCAATCCGCCCAGATGTGTATTAAAGTAGCCACCTTAAGTTGAACCATCAATTAACAACTCACATATGTCATGGATTCTCTCATACCCAAACCACGTCTATGAGCATAGCATGGCAACCTAACCTTAACGTAGAAGTAACTCCCTAGGGTTTGAAAATAATGCAGGTAATAGGTTCTACCTCAATCTACTTCCCAGACCCACAAGTTAAGAGATCCTACTCATGCAATGTGTGAGGGTTTGATCTAATGCATAAAAACTGGGTAATAAAGGGGTATGATCAAAGTATTACTTGCCTTGCTAATGATTCGCAAAACCTAGAGACTCGTAGTAGCACGCTTCGCACTCCGGGAATTCTATCGCAAGCAAACAATAGCATACATAAGCAATCAAGCAAAGATGCACAAATAGAACTCCAAACAAGAAGATCTAACTAGAAAGTTCAACTTAAGAACTCCGGTTTGCAAAAAGAATCAAATCAAACGGAGCAACGAAACTCAAACTGCGAAAGAAACAAGATCCGTTTACTAGATTGATCTAAAGTCAAATTTTTACAGTAGCAAAACCTTGTTGAAGTTGGTTAAATGGAAAGAGGGCTTCGAGACGAAGATCTGGGCTTTTGAATCGCCTGATTCCGACTCTCGAGCGAAAAGAAAAACTAAAAACAAGATCAGGGCAGAAATCACGATCGAAAATGATCGTGGATAAAGCCACGAAAAAGAAAACTCACGAACAGGCTAACGAATGAACGTTCGTTGTCTGTGACTAACGGGCGAACAACGTTCGTGAAAATGGACGTACGGACGGACATCCGCCATTTAACTAAACCAAAAAATCAAACCGATCTATTATAAAAAAATAGATCTAGGGTTTACTAAAAAAAGAACGGTTTTCGAGAAAAACTGGTGGCGGTGGTGACTACCTCGGCAGCGGGCTCCAGCGGGGACGGCGGCGGCGGGGCGGCGGCTCGCGGCGAGGCGGCGGCGGCGCTAGGGCAGGCGACGACGGCTGGCTAGGGCAGGCGGGGCGCAGGGCTGGGCTGCGGGGCGGCGGCCGACTGTGCTTTTAAAGGGGCCCCGGGCACAATGTTCTAGCCGGACACGGCCCGGTAAGTCGGTTGACTTTTTTTAAACAGTCCTAACGCACTAAAACAGGCGGAAAAAAAATACTAAACGGACTCCAAAAATTCTGAAATAAATTGTCATCGTCCTCTAATAATATTTAGGACAAAGTGAACATTTTTCCGAGACCTAAATGCAATTTTAAAAAATGCGCATTTTTCCTATGCAAATAAAATCGCAAATAAAAACCAAAAGTGATTTTAATATTTTTCCTCCAATATTTCTTTTATTTTGGAGGAGTCATATTATCTTCGCTCATATATTTTATTAAGAAATATTTTTAGGAGAGAAAAACTATTAAAACCAAAGTGATCCCCATACCCGTATTCGAGAAAACTCAAATACAAAAACGGTAGAATTCCAAACTCTCTCCATAGGTCCTTGAGTTGCTTAGAATTTTCGAGGATCGCCACACACAAATGCAATAAAATATGCAATGCAATATGATCTATGTATAACATTCCAAATTGAAAATTTGGGATGTTACAAACCTACCCCCCTTAGAATGAATCTCGCCCTCGAGATTCGGTTTGGCTAGAGAACAGGTGTGGGTGGTCCTTGCGTATATCGTCCTCTCGTTCCCGGGTGGCTTCATCCTTGGTATGGTGACTCCACTGAACTTTGCAAAACTTGATAACCTTGCTGCGGGTGACTCTGCTTGAAAACTCCAGGATCTTGATGGGTTTCTCCTCGTAAGTCAGATCACTATCCAACTGAATTGCTTCCAAGGGTATTGTGTCTCTTAAAGGAATATCGGCCATCTCTGCATGGCACTTCTTAAGCTGAGAGACGTGAAACACGTTGTGAACTCCTGACAATCCTTCGGGTAACTCCAACTTGTAGGCAACCTCTCCCATGCATTCCAAAACACGGTACGGTCCCACAAATCTCGGGGCTAACTTCCCCTTAACTCGAAAACATTTAACTCCTCGCAGAGGCGACACTCTCAGGTACCCTCTGTCTCCAATTTCATAGACTACTTCCTCGTGCTTCGAATCTGCATAACACTTCTGCCTGAACTGAGCTACCTTCAGTCTATCTCGAATCAGCTTAACCTTCTCCTCGGACTCCTTGATCAGGTCTGGTCCAAACAACTGACAGTCTCCGACTTCATCCCACATCAACGGCGTTCTACATCTCCTCCCGTACAATGCTTCGAACGGTGCCATCTTCAAACTGGCCTAGTAACTGTTGTTGTACGAGAACTCCGCCTAGGGAAAGTTGTCGTCCCAACTAGATCCATAGTCTAGTGCACAAGCTCTCAACATGTCCTCCAGAATCTGATTGACTCTCTCGGTCTGTTCATCGGTCTGTGGGTGAAAAGATGTACTTAATTCCAGCCTCTTTCCCAAAGTCTGGTGTAGCTGATGCCAAAACTTTGAGGTGAACTGTGTTCCTCTATCTGATACAATGGTCCTCGGAACTCCGTGCAGACATACGATCCTGGTCATGTATATCTTGGCCAACTTTGCACTGGTATACGTGGTTTTCACGGGGATAAAGTGGGCTACTTTGGTCAAGCAATCCACTACTACCCAGATTGAGTCATAACCTGATCTGGTCCTGGGCAATCCGGTGATAAAGTCCATGCCAAGCTTATCCCACTTCCATTCGGGTATCGGCATAGGCTGTAGCAATCCTGCTGGCTTCTGATGTTCCACCATCACTCTCTGGCATACATCACATACTGCTACATACTCGACAATATCCTTCTTCATTCCCGTCCACCAGAAACGTTCCTTCAAATCCAAATACATCTTAGTGTTTCCGGGGTGTATCGAGTATGGCGAATCATGTGCTTCCTGTAGTATCAACTTCCTGATCTCGGGGTTGTTGGGCACATAGATTTGGTCTTCAAACCAGAAGGTGTCGTGTTCGTCCTCATGAAAACCCTTGGCTGTTCCTTCACCCATCTTCTCCTTGACATCGACAATCTCTTTGTCGTCCTTCTGGGCTTCTCGTATCTTTCCCAACAATGTTGACTGAACCTCCAAGGTTGCGACGAAACCTCTAGGAACTGTCTCCAAACGAAGCTCCCGGAGATCTTCTGCTAACTCCTTTGGCAATCCTCCCTTCACTAGGGTATTGGCATAACTCTTTCGGCTCAAAGTGTCTGCAATGACATTGCCCTTTCCCGGCTGATAGTGCAGCTTCATATCATAATCCTTTATAAGCTCCAACCATCTCCTTTGTCTGAGGTTCAGCTCCTTCTGAGTGAAGATGTACTTCAAACTCTTGTGATCCGTGTACACATCACAACGATTTCCAATAAGGAAATGTCTCCAGGTTTTGAGCGCATGCACAACTGCTGCTAGCTCCAAATCATGCGTCGCATAATTCAACTCATGTGGTCGCAGTTGATGAGATGCATAAGAAACAACTCTTCCGTCCTGCATGAGTACTCCTCCAAGTCCTAAGCGTGAAGCGTCGCAATACAGTTGGAAATCCTTGCGTATATCGGGCAAGATCATCACAGGGGCTATCGTCAACCGTTTCTTCAACTCCTGGAAACTTTCTTCCCACTCTTCAGTCCAATGAAACTTTGTCTCTTTCTTCAACAATGTCGTCATCGGCTTTGCAATCTTCGAGAAATTCTCTATGAATCTCTGGTAATAACCCACGAGTCCAAGAAAACTGTGGATCTCTCCAACTGAAGTGGGTGCCAACCACTCCGTGACTGCCTGCACTTTGACGGGGTCCACTGCTATACCTTCTCCTGATATAACATGCCCTAAGAATCCAACTTCCTTCAACCAAAACTCGCATTTGCTAAACTTGGGGTACAACTGATGTTCTCTGAGCTTCTCCAGTACCAAACGCAAATGCTCCGCGTGTTCCTCTTCGTTCTTCGAGTACACCAAGATATCATCAATGAATACCATGACAAACTTATCCAAGAACTCCATGAACACCTTATTCATCATGCTCATGAAATAGGCAGGGGTGTTAGTCAATCCAAATGACATAACAGTATACTCATATAGCCCATACCTTGTGGTGAAGGCTGTCTTGGGTATATCCTTCTCTCGGATCTTCAACTGGTGGTATCCTGATCGTAGGTCGATCTTGGAGAATACTTTAGCTCCTTGAAGTTGGTCAAACAAATCATTGATCATCGGCAGCGGGTACTTATTCTTAATCGTCACTTCATTCAGTGCCCGATAATCAACGACCATCCTTAAAGATCCATCCTTCTTCTCGACCAAAAGCATTGGGGCTCCCCAAGGTGATGAACTTCGTCGAATAAATCCTTTCTCCAATAACTCCTTAATCTGCTTCTTGATTTCCTCCAGATAATTTGCTGGCATCCGATACGGTCTCTTCGATATCGGTCCGGTGCCAGGCAATAGCTCAATCAAAAACTCAATATCCCTATCCGGCGGCATGCCTGGTAGCTCCTTTGGAAATCCATCCGGATAATCCTTTACTACGGGCACTTCCTCCTGAACGACTCCCGTGAGAGAATGCACTTGTGTTCTTCTAGGCGAATGCCTAGATACATACTTGATCCTTTTTCCCTCCGGGGTGGTAAGCAATATAGACCTACTGGCACAGTCGATGTTCCCTCCATACATCGATAGCCAATCCATACCTAGTATCACATCCAATCCTTGTGACTCCAAAACTATCAGGTCTGAGTGGAAAACATGTCGTCCAATGGTCAATGGCATCTGAAAACATCCTTGATTTTTCATATATTCCGCTCTAGGTGAACTTACTAACATGGGGTCATCAGGACTCTGGTGGGCAACTTATGTCTATTTACGCATCCCCTTGAAATGTATGAATGCGATGCACCAGTGTCGAAAAGAACTACTACAGTAAATGACTTAACCAAAAACTTACTGACAACTGCATCTGGTTGCTCTTCAACTTCCTCCATGGTCACGTGGTTCACTTGTCCTTTGTTGAACGGGTTGGGTTTCTTCCCAGCGCTTCCATTGCCGTTCCCATCCTTTGCTTCAGGGCACTCCGTGGCATAGTGTCCATTCTTCCCGCACTTGAAACAAGTAACGTGGCTTAAATCCCTCTTGACGGGTGTGGATGGAGTAGAGTGGTTCTGATTATTGTTTGCTCCATTCCCATTCCCATTCTTGGAGCCACTGTGGTTGTGAGAACTTCCTCCATTATGGGTGTGGCCTCCATGGTTATGGGTGTATCCCCCCAAGTTCGAGGTGAAACGGGGCTTTTGTTGGGTTCCAAAATTATTCCTTCCTTGTCCATACTTCCTCTTGCGGCTCTCAATCTGCTGCTGCTTCCCTTCAGTCATAAGAGCCTTATCTACCAACTCCTGGTAGTTGTTGAAGGTTGCCACCATCAACTGTACGCTCATCTCATCATTCAGCCCTTCCATAAACCTCTCCTGCTTCGCGGCATCTGTGGCCACATCATCCGGGGCATAACGAGATAGAGTACTAAACTCATCTACGTACTGAGCCACAGTACGATTTCCTTGGCGCAAGTTGTGAAACTCTCGCTTCTTCATGCTCTTGGCTCCAATTGAGACATGGGCAGTGCGAAAAGCTTGCTGAAACTTATCCCAAGTGACATTGGCTACAAAGAAACTGGCTGTGTAATTCTCCCACCATGCTGCTGCTGGTCCAGCTAACTGATGTGCGGCAAAACGCACCTTCTCAGCATCAGTGCAGTTTGCGGTGGTCAAATTCCTTCCAATCTTGCGCAACCAGCCATCAGCAACTATTGGTTCAATGCTGCTGGCAAACACCGGTGGTTGCAACCTTAGAAAACGTGTAAGGTTGTCTACGGGTGGTGGTGGCGGAGGGTTGTTGTTGTTGTTGTTCTGATTGTTCTGGACAAGAAGTTGCATCAAAGTGTTCTGCTGCTGGATCAACTAAGTGAGCTCAGGGGGAAACTGAAATCCGCGCTCACGTTTCGGAGGCATCTGATGGGTGTAGAGGGAAGAGATTAGAATAGAAATGAGGTCTAAGGGAAAATTCACTACCCATATGCACATGAGACAAACACAATCATATCACACCAATCAATTTCAAGCAAGGCATACAAAGATCCTAACTAACGTTACAAAGTGCTCTAAATTCTACTTTATGGGGGAAACTACTAGTCATAGGGTGATTCCATGATATCTGCTCCAGCTTCATCTTCATAGTCCTCATCACTATCATCGGGGTTTGAGTCAGTGTCATCGATGATGATGTAGTCCTCAGAACTAATCTCCTTAGGTTCTTCTTCTTCTTCTTCTTCTTCTTCTCCTCCTCCTGGTGCTAGATCTCCCATGAATACTCCTAGCTTCCTTGTCAAGTCATCATTCTTCTCCACTAGTATTGTCATCTCCTCCCCGTATCCATCGCGTGTAGACTTGAGTTCCTCTTCTAGCTCCAAGTTGCTGGTTAGTGCCTTCTTCAAATCAATCATCCATGCGCACATCTGGTGCTCTTGTCGACGAATGTGCTGGTTTAACTCCTGGATGAACGCTGTAATGGACCTGTCCTTCCGGGTACTGATCATGTCCCATTGCTCATCTCGGCGTCCACATATCTGGTAGATAGTGTCCTTCAGCTCCTGCTTGTAGACTTCTCCAATACGTCCCATGGTAATGTGGGCTGCCATACTCTTGACTAGGCTCCAGGTTGGTGAATCAAAAGAAAACTCTATTGGCTCAGTGGATGGTGAGAATGTCCTCCCAGGAATTTGAACTTGAATACTCCATCGCTCCTCTTCCGGTAAAGTGGTGGTGTAGGTCCCGGTGAAGCTTGGTATTCCGATGTTGAGGTACCTAGTGACTTCCTTCAAGTGTCGTCCAAACGGTGTGTCTTCATCTGGTTGAGTGAACTTGTTCCTTGGATCCACCATCCTAAAGAGTATAAAATGGAGAGGAGTCAAAAATGAGTAGAGAAGAGTGACCTAGGGTTTATCTTAGTGGTCGTGTCCTACAGTCAGCGTGTGCTCTGATACCATCTTGTAGCGACCACGATACGAATGGACCGAAGTCTCTGTATTCTATGTCATCCCTGGATCGGTAATGCTGACACACACAGTACTTGAAGGATTTATAGCAGAGTGGCAATCACACACTTATTACATCGAATGTCTCAAGAGAGAACTTATTACAAAAGTCTATGGCATAAGGCCATCTAACAAAAATAACAGCGGAAGGCTTGGAAGATAAATGAGTCCATCAACTCCAACGGCATAGCTGAGTGCATGACAAACGACCTAGCACGTCTTACTCCTCGTCTGAAAAGTCTGCAACGTAACATGTTGCAGCCCGAAACGGGTCAGCACATGGAATATGCTGGCAAGATAACACAGTAGAGCAAGTAACAGAAATAAAGGCTAACACTATATGCATATTTGGCTGGTGGAGGCTCTAAGGTTAAGGTTTTTACATAAAGCCAATTTTTCCCTACAACAAAGGAATAACTTTTATTTTAACTATCATGGTAGTTGAAACATCATTGAGAAGGTACCTCCAACTCAATCCCAATTAAAGTAGTCATCATTAACCCAACAAATTTATTTTAGAGTGAGGAGATCAACCAATAATTCAAGTACCAGATACTCAAGATGTCCATAACCGGGGACACGGCTAATCATGATTAGGTTGTACACTCTGCAGAGGTTTGCACACTTTTCCCCACAAGACTCGATCTCCTCCGTTGGATTTCTCGCACTGCATGGTGTTTGAGAAACGGATGACCGAAACACAGTCTTTCAGAAGCATTTACTCTTTATCCCGGGTGGACCCGTACACCTACTTTCCCCTACATCAGCTAGTCCACCACTGAAAGAGCTCACACAACTTACTCATACTATGCCAGAGCCCATAATGGCATTGTGGCTGCACACGGAAGTTTCTAGCATGAATAGTTTTATGACCCCTTTGAGCCTGGGTGGCATTCCATAGGATAATCACACGGTTCCTCCGGGATTTCCTAGGACAAAACTGGATTCTCTAGGTGCCCTGCAACCAATCCACCCAGATGTGTATTCAAGTAGCCACCTTAAGTTGAACCATTAATTAACAACTCACATATGTCATGGATTCTCTCATACCCAAACCACGTCTACGAGCATAGCATGGCAACCTAACCTTAACATAGAAGTAACTCCCAAGGGTTTGAAAATAATGTAGGTAATAGGTTCTACCTCAATGTACTTACCAGACCCACAAGTTAAGAGATCCTACTCATGCAATGTGTGAGGGTTTGATCTAATGCATAAAAACTGGGTAATAAAGGGGTATGATCAAAGTGTTACTTGCCTTGTTGATGATTCACAAAACCTAGAGACTCGTAGTAGCACGCTTCGCACTCCGGGAATTCTATCGCAAGCAAACAATAGCATACATAAGCAATCAAGCAAATATGCACAAACAGAACTCCAAACAAGAAGATATAACCAGAAAGTTCAACTTAAGAACTCCGGTTTGCAAAAAGAATCAAATCAAACGGAGCAACGAAACTCAAACTGCGAAAGAAACAAGATCCGTTTACTAGATTGATCTAAAGTCAAATTTTTACAGTAGCAAAACCTTGTTCAAGTTGGTTAAACGGAAAGAGGGCTTCGAGACAAAGATCTGGGCTTTTGAATCGCCTGATTCCGACTCTCGAGCGAAAAGAAAAACTAAAAACAAGATCAGGGCAGAAATCGTGATAGAAAATAATCGCGGATAAAGCCCCGAAAAAGAAAACTGACGAACAGGCTAACGAAAGAACGTTCGTTTTCTGTGACTAACGGGCGAAGAACGTTCGTTAAAACGAACGTACGGACGAACGTCCGCTATTTAACTAAACCGGAAAAAACCGAACCGATCTATTATAAAAAATAGATCTAGGGTTTATGAAAAAAACTGAATGGTTTTCCAGAAAAAACCGGCGGCGGCGGTGACTACCTCGGCAGCGGGAACGGCGGTGGCGCTCCGGCAGCGGTGGCGCGGCTGAGGCGGCGTGGCGGCGAGGCGGCGGCGGCTGGCTAGGGCAGGATTCCGCGCCTGATCGGATTGTCCCTAAGATAAGGGGTAATATTATTATTATCTCTGCTGATCGTGAGAGCTTATGATGGGCTAAGTTGGGACACCCCTGCAGGGTTATGATCTTTCGAAAGCCGTGCCCGCGGTTATGTGGCAGATTGGAATTTGTTAATGTCCGGTTGTAGAAAACTTGATAGAGGATCCGAGATAAAACACACGAACCGCGTGAGTAACCGTGATCGTCTCTTTTCACTTTGAGAAGAGACAATGGTGGGGTTATGTTTGACTCGTAGGTAGTTCAGGATCTTTAGCGATCATTACTAGTTTGTGATCGTTTGCGTAGATGCTCATCTTATTCTTGTACTCGTAAGTTAGCCACCATACTTATGCTTAGCCACTGCTGCAACCTCACCACCTTACCTCTCCTTACCCATTAAGCTTTGCTAGTCTTGTTACCCATGGTTATGGGATTGTTGAGTCCTCGTGGCTCACACATACTACAACAACAGTTGTATGTGTAGTTTTCCGATGACTTGACGTGAGAGCGATGTTTACTTGTGTTGGAGTTTCTTCTTCTTCTTAGTCGTCAGTCTTGGGTTAGGTTCCTGGTCGGTAGCCTGGGATAGCAGATGGATGTTGTTGTGTTTTTCATGTTTGCACCCGTAGCGGATGCCTTGTATTGATGTTGTTGTATTCATGTGACTTGTATGAATTGTTGTATCCCCATGTATTATGTAATGGTACGATGTAATGATATCCATCTTGCTAAGCGCTCGAAATGCGGTTGTGCCCCAATCACGAATGTGTCACGTGATCGGGATAGAACCGCATCTTGGGCGTGCCAAGTTGGTATCAGAGCCTCGACCGACCATAGGAGCCCCCTTGATTGATCGTAGCTTGGACCTTGTCGAGTCTAGAAGAAAACCTTTTCGGAGTCTAGTTATATCGGAGAGTAGGAATTCTTTTTACTCCCCTGCCCCTTCGTCGCTCTGGTGAGGAATCTTGACGTAGGTGTTTTGAATTGCTCCTCTCCCCCTTCAAATTTTTTGAGGATCACGTGGTTAGTTTTCGTTCGTTGTGATGTTATTTCTTTCATCTGGTGCATCTCTCATCAAGTCGATTGACCCTCCTCGTCTTTTGCTTCAATCCTCGGTTCTTTCCAACCGATGTTGGTTTCCCTTCCGAAGTTGTCTTTCTTTTTTCCCATCGGCCACCCTTTTTCTTCTCGGGACCAGAGTCCGTAATCGAGTATCCATCCTACTCGTGTGAAGTTTTGAATTCCTTCCTCACCTATTTCAACCGATGGCTTCTCGTCTAGTTCGTCATCCTTCTTCTTTTTTCTTCTCCGATGAATTCTCCTCTTGTTCGATATTCTTCACCTCTTTTCTTTTCCGGTGGATTTAAATTCATTTTTTTCGGTGTTGATCTTACCTTTTCCCCCGGCTCAGATGTTTCCTCTTGCTCGTTTGCCTCTCGCCATTTAATTATTCCGGAGTTCTGAAGACATCTCACGACATTCGTGTTTGCCTTCAATTAATTCGAGGTTGTCACCTCATTCGAGTCTTTGAATCATTTCCGGTGCATCATCTCCTCTTGTCAATCAATTCTCAACGGTGGTTTTCTCTTCGGTGGCCCCTAACCCATAGGTTTATTCCCAGGATCTTACCCGACTCTTCTAATTCCGGAGCTATTCCCAAATTCTTTTCAAGTGTGACGTAAGAATGGATTCCATCAGTCACATGCCTTTCGAAAGTCATTTTCAATTATTTCATGTTTGGTTCAACCTTTCCTCTTTTAATTCTTCCGGAGTACCTCAATAATTTTGGTTCCTCGTCGTCATCTGGAGACCGACGAAGAGTTTTCCTCCAAATCTTGTCCGTCCTCTCGAAGATTCATGGTTCTAGCTTCATGTTATCCTCTCGAATTATTCGGTTGTCATAAATTATTTTCTTAATCATCCGGAGTATTTCATGGATTCTTTCCTGTGTGTTCCTTCGAAGGCCATCATTTTAGAAGATTTATTCGTTCTCAGTTTTCAACTCCGTCCTCCAAATATTCTTCATTGATGCCTCTTCGTTCGTGTCACATTCGTCAGGTGCTTTGTTCAAGTATTATTTAATCAGTTCACGATCTCTTCGTTCTTTTGTATCTAAATTCCCCAAGTGTTGTATTCTTCCCGGCGATTCATGCTCTTGTATTCACTCAATTTCAATTCTTTAGGGTGGTTCATTCCTTTTCTTCACTCGGCTTCAATTCTTACGGTGGTTCGCTCAAGAGTTCCTTCCAGTGTTATCATATCAATCCATTCATTTTTTTATTCCAATCCTACCGGTGTTTCATGAAGATTTTTTCACAAGTTCCCGATATATCTCTCTTTAATCCTTTTCAATGTGAATAAGTGATATGCAAATCCATTATTTCTCATCAATTTAATTGATGAAGGAGAAGCAGAACATAATTCTTTTTCTTTTTCTTCAAGTTGATTAATCCCTTCCTCCAGAGTTTATTCTTGATGAATAAATTCTAATTCCAAGTGCTTTAATCTTTTCTTTTCCGGAGTTCAAGTTTTCTCGACTATCTCGTCGAAGCTCTATGTAAACAATCGCAAGGCCTTATTCTTATTCTTCTCATCCTTCATCATCCTTTCGTTACCGGAGTCCTTCATGGTGGCTCTTAATGATTTAATTCATTCTTCAAGTGTTCATCAAATTCTTCTGGAGCAGCTCAAGCATTCTTATTCTTGCCTCTTGAGTGCAATTAATTCTCACTATTCTTTTGAAGTGGAGTCTTGCATTTCTTCATTCTCAGCTAATCCATCTTTTCGTTGCGGCGGTATTTTCACCTCAAGTTTTGGGATGTTTTTCATAAGTCCACATCAAGTTAATTCTTTTTGTTGTTGATTTCCCAACAACTCCGTTCATCCTTTCTTCGCAAGGATGCTTTGAATTCATTCGTGGTAAAACTTGTTGTTCTCTTATCCGTTCTTTTCATTCCATTCTTTCAATTCTTTCCGGAGGCACTGTGTTCTTTCAATTCATCTTCAATCGATGTTCTATTCCTTCCATTTTCAGCCGGAGTGCTGCCTAAATTCCTTCGTTCGAATTCCTTTCTATCTCTTATTAATCGGAGTGGTTTCAAATTCATTCTTATTCCTTCAACTCGTGCTTCACATCCTTCAACCTTTTGTTTCTCGTCGTATCCCTTGTTCTTCTTTGTCTAACGAAGTGTTTGCAACTTCGTTCTCCTCCGTCGTGTTCGTTCTTTCGAGTGGCTCAACCTCTCGAGGTTCTGTTGTTTCACTCTTTTGTTCAAGAAGAACTTTGTTCTTCCTTTCCTCTTCCATCTCGTTCCTAAGATCTCGGGACGAGATGTCTTGTTAGTAGGGGAGTGTTGTGACACCCCGAGACCGATGCGCCAGGTGTCAGCCAATTATCCGTCATCGTTGCCATGTCATCTGCTTGCATGTGGCATTTTGCCATGTCATCATGTGCATTGTCATCAGCATGTTTTCAAAACTTGCATCCGGCCGAACCCCTCGTCTTTCTGTTGTCTGTTCTGAGCCCAGACACACTCGCACGCGCCCGCAGCACCTCCGAATTTTATTTTATGAGTGGCCGGAAAATGTTCTCGAAATGGGATGAAACTTGGCGTGTGGTCTTATTATAGCTTAGGTAGACCGCCTGCCAATTTTCACCGCGTTTGGAGCTAGTTTGAGAGCCCAACGGATAACTATAGCGGCAATATAGCTGGTTAATTCGTCGGACGTTTTCGGTCTCCGAAAACCCCCGCCGGGCCTCTCTCTCTCTCCTCTCCCCGCGGCCCGAGGCCTTCTAACCCACCTACGCTCCCCCTCCGATCCGGAACCGTCGGATAGAGATCTGAGGCTCCGAAACACTCTCAAACCCCACTAAACCTAATCCCTAGACCCCCTGCCTATTCAAGCACCTCCCCCATGCCAAAAATGGCCTAAAACCTACCCCCTAGCCTCTCCCTAACCTCCAGCAGTCTCTGCCTCGAAATCCGTGCGTACAGCCTCCTCCTCCTTCGAATCCGCCGCCGTCCACCTCCTCCCTGCCACTTGGCACCTCGCCATAGGCCAGCCACCGGCCGAGCCCTCTGCCCAGCCAACCGGGGGCGCCACGCGTCCCTCCCCGAGTCAATCCCGCCGCCAGCCCCTCCAGGGCCCGTAGATGGCCCGCCCGGGCCCCGATCTGGGCCCGAGGCCCGCTCCGCCCCGCCGCGCCTGGCTCCCGTTCTCCTCCCTCCGCCGGCTTCGCTCAGCGTCGCCGCCGTGCGGGTGCGTCGCCTTGGCCGCGTCACCGCCGCCGGCTGCCGCCACCGCCTCGTTGCCTCGCCGCCCGGCCCGATCTGCACGCGCCGCCGCCGTAGGAGCTCGGTCGCCGCCCCTGCGCGCGTCTCCGCCGCCAGCGCCGCGCCGCCCGCCGCCGGGACCTCGCGCCGCCGCCCGGGCCTCGCCTCCGGCCAGATCCGGCGAGGAGCCACCGGAACCGGTCCCCTCCGGCCTCCCCCGAGCCTTCGTCCCGCCGCCCCTCATCCACCCTGCCGCCGGTGGCACGGCCGCCGCCGCCGCTGGTCTCGGTCCGGCAAGTTCCAGATCGGGACGAGCCGGACATGTCCGGTTGGGGACGGACATGTCTAGCCTCCCCTCTCCGTGAGCCACTGCCAGGTGGACCCCGCCAGCCCAGCCCGGACACGTCCTCTCCAGACCGGACACGTCCACCCCCGAGGTTGTCTTTTTTCACTAAGTCCCCAAATTTATTTTAAAAATGTATGCATGTTTGAGTGGCTGTAACTTTTTGTGTGATTATCCAATTGGAGTGAATAGTATGTCAAAATGTTCTTTGCGATATGCTCTTCATTTTTTTCCACTTTGGCATGCTTGTTTGAGTTCATCTTGATGCCCTAATCATCGTTGCAAGAGTGATATATGTTTAAAACTGCTGAAAACTGTTGTTATGATAGCATGTTTGTGATGTGATAACTTTGTGCATGTTGGCCCAAATGAAGCATATGATTGATGTCTACACACGCTTCTATTCTTGTAGACTATGTTGGGCCTCCAAGCGCAGAGGTTTGTAGGACAGCAGCATATTCGCTCAAGTGGATGACCTAAGGTTTATCGAACTCAGGGAAGTAGAGGTTGAAGATGGTCTCTCTCAAGCAACCCTGCAACTAAGATACAAGAAGTCTCTTGTGTCCCCAACACACCTAATACAACTAGGAGTTGTATAGGTGCACTAGTTCGGCGAAGAGATGGTAAAATATGGATGATAGGAGTGGCAAAGCAAAGTAATACAAATCTGTAATAAAAAGTGCAGCAAGCAAACAAGTGGTAAACATGAGCACAAATGGTATTGCAATGGTGGAAACAAGGCCTAGGCTTCATACTTTCACTAGTGGCAACTCCCAACAACATTAACATAGTCTAATCACATGATATTTCCCATAAAACATGCAATGGAGACGCACTCGGAGGTCATTCCTTTGTGGTCAAGAGAGGACGAGAATTATGTAGGGCTACAAAAGCACACCTCAAAGTTCGTAGTCCTCAATCTAATGATTTCCCCATGTCACCGCGGCCATCCAAAGAGAGTACCACAATCACCACAACATATCTCCAGGATAGTCAAAGACAAGCACCAAGAAACTCTCAATCTTCAATCAACACACAAAAGAGGAAATCACTCATGAAAATATTCTTCTAATCCATGTCCAATAGACCGCTATCACCTTGGTCTCGGGGATTATACTAGATAAAGACAAGTGAGTACATCAATTCAATACATAGACGAAGGGGAAATATCAAGGGATCACCCTAGATTAACATAGCCTATGATCACAACGAAGATCACATCATGGGAGAGAGAATTGACCACATAGCTACTGGTAGAAACCTCAGCCCCGAGGAGGAACTACTCCCGCATCATGGAGGGAGGAAGCAACGTCGATGGAGATGAATCCGGGGGCACTTCCCCGTCCCGGCAGGATGCCGGCACAGGAATTCTGGTCCCCAAAAACTTGGTGGCGATGGCGGCGGAGATCGGAATCGCTTCTGGAGAAAAGGGTTCTGGAATCAGGGTTTCCGCGACGGGAGAATAAATAGGAGGCCAAGTAGGGCACCAGAGGAGGTGGGAGCCCCCCAGGCAGCCCCCCGGCGCGGCCAGGGGTGGGGCCGCGCCATCAGGGCGCCTGGATCCCCTCTGGCCCCCCTCTGGCCCCACTTCTGGCGCATGGAAGCTTCTGGAGCGCTGGTTTTTTATATATTTTCCCGGAATTTTTCTGGCAATTTAAGTAATGGGAAAACCTAAAATACAAAAACAGCAGAAAACAGAAACTGGCACTAGGGTGCACTGAGTTAATAGGTTAGTCCAAATATGATCAAAAGTGTATGAAAGTGTATCAAAAGCATAGCAATATCACCCAAAACATGCATGGAGCAAGCAGAAATTATAGATACGTTTGGGACGTATCAACATCCCCAAGCTTAATTCCTGCTCGTCCTCGAGTAGGTAAATGATAACAAGCATAATTTCTGTGGTGACATGCTATCAACCATATAAGAACTTTTAAGTAAAGCAATCAAGGCATGTAATTCAATTCAAGTCATAACAAGCAAAAGTCTATATTAGCATTGTAACAAGCAACATAAGAACATAAAGGTGCAAGAGCTCTCGCTGTCCATGACTCGAATGTCTCCAAATGATGTTTGCGTGCAAGAAAGGGGATAGGGATATACGAGAGAGTAAAACATAGTTTTTGTATTGTTGAGAACTTAATCTACTAAAGTTTCACACTTGGTCTTCTTTGGAATCTTATCTTGACTCATCCCCAGACCACCAGCCAGGTACAAGTCAAAATGATCCACTCCCTTTTGATATTTTGAGCACTCATGCAATGGATGAGCGTAAGCAAGAAAGTTGACACTTAGGATGGCAAAAAGAGAAAAATGATGGAGGGGGAAGACAAAAAAGGTGTGAAAGGGTCACATCAATGAGGACAATCATAGGCGAGAGAAAGCCAAATGATAGATATGATGTGAGGAGTAGGGATTGCCATGCAACGGATGCACATATGAGCTAAGGTAAGCTCTCCAATGGAACTAGTGGGGGTGCATCCAACTTGCTTGCTCAAGAAGACCTAGAGCTCTTTTGAGGAGGCTCATCATTGGAATATACAAGCCAAGTTCTATAGTGTGAAGGTCCCCACATAGCTATATGCATGAATGATAATCTCTATGGAGTACAAGGTATAAGATGGAGTACGAGTGTGGATCTCAAAAGGAATAGTAGTGTTTCCCCTTCTCTCTTTTTATTTCTTTTTCTCTTTTTTCTATTTTTTTTATTTTTTGTGGCCTCAATGGCTCTTTCTATTTAACTCTCATTTGTCCTCTTTGGGATCTTTTGATTTTGTCCTCTTTGGGATCTTTTGATTTTGTCCTCTTTGGGATCTTTTCCTCACTTTAGGGGCAACACTCTATATATTACAAGAAGTATAGAAGATCTTTCACACTTTACAAAAGTACTCAACATAAAGAAAATGAAACTATCATGATGTATGCAAATGTATGCCTCTGCCAATGTAGCACGGTATGCAATGATACTAGCGCGTCATGTAGAAATGATTAGGGCAAGGCCCAACTAGCATGCGGCTCATCGATCAAGCAAAAAGCACGTATGACATGAAGATCAAGTCATGAGAAGATGGATGTTGCATGGCAATGTATCTCGGAAAGGCTATGGAAATGCCTTGATAGGTAGGTATGGTGGCTGTTTTGAGGAAGGATATAATGAGGCTTATGATGACAGAGTGTATCGTGCCAAGGATTTGGATGCACCGGCGAAGTATGCGCCAACTCTCGAGGTGAGAAAGGGCAATGCACAGTACCGAAGAGGCTAGAAAAATATGGCTAGGTGGAAGTGTCAACTCTCGAATACTCACATTAGTCCGAAGAACTCATGCACTTATTATCGGTAACTCTCAATCTAATTAGGAGGTTCACAAAGAGACAAGTACCCCGAGGAGGAGTGTATGGGGGTTTGGTTATCCTTGCGCATCCTCGGCTCATGGTACGTGAGTGTACTCTAATATTCGATCCCTCCAAAGATTAGTGATCCGTCTAGTAGCTAAAGTTCTCAACTATTTTGTAGGTTTTCAAAAATAAACACGGATTGCCCAAAATACGACATCTATCACTAATAGGCTAAAGCTCTTGACACCAAAAGTTCAGCCATTACTCGTGGCAATACCTCAAAACTATTGCAAGTTACTACTAAAATTAAATAGCAACCTCAATTACCTACTTTAAGTTAAGACACACAACTCAGTGCAACATGCAAACTCTCTTAACAAGATAAACATGAAAACTCAAGAGAGTTCAGCAACCAACTAAACAAAAGCTCTTTAAAAAGAAAAGCATGAAAACTAAGAGCTAAACATGACAACAGCTATGGAAAGACAAAGAACACACACAGCAAAGATAAGCATGAAAATCCTATGTTGTGTTCTAGGTTGAAGTGGAGCGTGTTTCTCTCCCACACAAAGAAAGCTAGGTTCTAACTTGTTATGAACAGCAAGCAAAGCTAAAGAAAACTAAAAAGGAAACTAAGAGCAAGACGCTCCAAGCATAGCACATAACGCATGAAGTGATAAAAATATAGTGGAACGAAAGACGAACTGATAATTGTTGATGGAGAAGGGGATGCATGGGGGCATCCCCAAGCTTAGATGCTTGAGTCTTCTTGAATATTTCTTGGGGATGCACGGGGTCATCCCCAAGCTTGAGCGTTTGACCCTCCTGAATCTTCTTTTATCATCTTCCCTCGCACACTTGAAAACTCCCTTCATACATAACTCATCATAATCTGATTAGAGAGGTTAGTACCCACAATAAAATAATTTTTATCTACTGGAAACAAAGATATTCTTGAAGGTCTACTGTTTCTCAAAATCGCCAAAAAGTTTTTGCAAAGAAAAAGCAAGCTTTAGGTCTGCAAAACGAAGAAAAGGCAAAACAGGGCAGAATCTGTGAAAAACAGACCAGCGGGTAGTAAATAATTTTTTTGGGGTACTTTTGCAACTCAAATCAAAAAACTCAGAACGAATGCTCGAAAGCCAATTGTATAGAGCATGCTTTCAAAAAATTCAGATCAAAAAGATGATCTGGTGATTTTATTCGAATTTTTCTTTCCAATGGCAGAATTTGTTTTCTGGACAGCATGTCACAACTTTTGAACTTTCTTGCAATCAGTGGCTAAAATTGGCACAAAGCTGAAAAATAAAGATACAGTGATGTTGCTACAGTAGTAACAAACATCAAGACCACTAAAAACTGAAAGAACAAGCTGAAAGCAAAGATAACAAGGGTTGTCTCCCTAGAGCTCTTTCTTTATAGCCATAAAGATAGGCTTAAGACTTTAATGATGCTCTCGTAGGAATAAGAGTTGAAGAACAAAAGAGATCATCGAGAAGCAAATACCAAACACATTTAAGCCTAACATGCTTCCTATGCATAGGAATATTGCAATAGAATAATTCATTGAAGCACAAAGCAATAAGCATAGGAAGACAAAACAAGTGCAGCTTCAAAACCTTCAACATAAAGAGAGGGAACTTGATATTATTGAAATATCTATAAGCATATGTTCCCTTCTCATAATAATTTTCAGTGGGATCACGAATAAACTCAACAATATAAGCATCACATAAAGCATTGTTACCATGATCCACATGCAAAAAGGTACTCTTACTCTCCACATAAGCATAATCTTTCTCATTGGTAATAGTGGGAGTAGGACGATCATAAACAACTTGAACACTATAGATTAATTGTGTATTAGGAAGATGGTGTTCAACAAGGGAGTAATTCCCTCCATGATTATGACAAGTTTCATAAGGATAATTTCTCCTTATGTCATAGGTACCTTTATAATCACTATAGATTGGAGTTATAACATCATCATAGTGGAGAAGAGCATTATCATTGCTAGCAACTATATTTGTAAACATGTTGTCTTTATTCTTACTAGCAAAAGAATTATCAATTATCACATCACTAGTGGGTAAAGGATTTGCAATCCTATCATCCCCAAGCTTAGAGCTTTCCATATCATCACTTTCAGAGTTGGTACCAAAAAGATTTTCAAGATCATAAGTAGCATTATCATCATTTTCCCAATCACAATAAGTAACATGCATATCATAATCATAATAATCTTCAATAGTACCTACGGACGTATCATCAAGATGATAATTAAGGCAATAAACTTCACCTTCTTCTTTAAACTTACAACCGTTAGGATAAAAGTTGATGGGAGGAATATGCTCAGGCCAGGTTGATACCCATTCTTCTTCCTTCTTGCTCCTCTTCCTCCTCATCTTCTTTTTCTTCTTCTTCACCTTAGGAGGGAGTGGTTGGAGATGAATCTTCTCCACATATCCTGGTTTATCATTAGAAACAATAGGGGAAACTTGGGAGAAACTCTCCTTTTTATTAGCAGAAATATAAGAGACATTTTTATACTTTGGTAGAGTTCCCTCCTTTCTAATCTTACTTATGTAATCATTTTTATGGCAATTAACAACACAATAGAGATAGCAATTTTTCAAAGTGTTTTTTATTCCTATGGCATTAACATCTAGCCAAGAAGTCTTTTCTGATAACTCTTCACACATCAAAAATAACATAAGCTCATCATAAAGATCAGGGGTGATCATGTTATCACACAACTGGTTAACAGTTATGTTTTGAAAGTGCATGCATTGAAAATTAAAGTGACCCTCTATACAGCAAAGTTCACAAGTAAAAGGATAAATGTCACACAATTCTCTAGCAATTTCATTTAAATCTTTAACCCAAGTGATTGTTCTTTCATGCTTATGTTGCTTACAATACTTCTCTTCTTCAATCATAGGCCTTTCACAAGGTCTATCCACTCCACAAAAATTAACATGCTTATATAAAACTTCATTTTTAGGAATTGGATCATGCATGTTGCAATCATCATGAACAATTTCATTTTCTTTGCAAATCTCTTTAAAAGGTTCATGATGCTTGATCCAATCCTCCTTAGGCATATTAAGATGTGAAGCAAAAGATTTGAGGAAATCAACAAGGAGTTGAGAATCAAGCCCAAACTTAGCACTAAACTTATTAAAACTTGTAGTTTCAAAAAAGGACTTAATGCAATCATACTCATAAATTATACCTGACTCTTTACCTTTGTCGATCTCCCAATCTTCAGTGTTGCGTTGAATTCTTTCAAGGAGTTCCCATTTAGCATCAATCTTTTCGTTTGTGAAAGAACCCATAGAGGAAGCATCGAGCAAATCTTTATCCTGTCGAGAGAGCCTCGCATAGAAATTAGTAATAATCATATCTTTGGGGAGCCCATGGTTAGGACATTTTAGCATTAAAGTTTTCAGTCTCCCCCAAGCTTGAGCTATGCTCTCTCCGTCATGAGGATAGAAATTATAAACATAATTCCTATTCTCATGGACTTCATGAAGAGGATAAAACTTGGAGTAAAAGAGAGACTGGATCTCTTCCCAATCCAGCAGGTGAGAGTCATCTAGTAGCCTATACCATTCCAATGCTTTTCCTTTCAGTGACAAGGCAAATAATTTCCTCATGACTCCATCTCTTGTCAAACCTAAAATCTTAAACAACTCACAAAGTTCTGTAAGTTTCAACAAATGAATACTAGGATTGACTGTCCCATCATAACAATCATTCCTAATTATTTCAATTATCCCAAGTGGTATTTGGAACGGGATACATTCAGTAGGTGGAGGAAACTTCTCTACCACGGGTGTGGTAAAGCGGCCTTCCCCAAGCAGCGAACTAAGAGTGCGGTTTTCCATAAACATAACTAGTGAAACTAAAAACAAGAAACGAAAAGATTTAATTGCAAGATCTAAAGATATACCTTCAAACACTTACTTCCCCGGCAACGGCGCCAGAAATAGCTTGATGTCTACACACGCTTCTATTCTTGTAGACTATGTTGGGCCTCCAAGTGCAGAGGTTTGTAGGACAGCAGCAATTTCCCTCAAGTGGATGACCTAAGGTTTATCGAACTCAGGGAAGTAGAGGTTGAAGATGGTCTCTCTCAAGCAACCCTGCAACTAAGATACAAGAAGTCTCTTATGTCCCCAACACACTAATACAACTAGGAGTTGTATAGGTGCACTAGTTCGGCGAAGAGATGGTAAAATATGGATGATAGGAGTGGCAAAGCAAAGTAATATAAATCTGTAATAAAAAGTGCAGCAAGCAAACAAGTGGTAAACGTGAGCACAAATGGTATTGTAATGGTGGAAACAAGGCCTAGGCTTCATACTTTCACTAGTGGCAACTCCAAAGAACATTAACATAGTCTAATCACATGATATTTCCCATAAAACATGCAATGGAGACGCACTCGGAGGTCATTCCTTTGTGGTCAAGAGAGGACGAGAATTATCTAGGGCTACAAAAGCACACCTCAAAGTTCGTAGTTCTCAATCTATGGATTTCCCAATGTCACCGCGGCCATCCAAAGAGAGTACCACAATCACCACAACATATCTCCAGGATAGTCAAAGACAAGCACCAAGAGACTCTCAATCTTCAATCAACACACAAAAGAGGAAATCACTCATGAAAATATTCTTCTAATCCATGTCCAATAGACCGCTGTCACCTTGGTCTCGGGGATTATACTAGATAAAGACAAGTGAGTACATCAATTCAATACATAGAGGAAGGGGAAATATCATGGGATCACCCTAGATTAACATAGCCTATGATCACAACAAAGATCACATCTAGGGAGAGAGAATTGACCACATAGCTACTGGTAGAAACCTCAGCCCCGAGGAGGAACTACTCCCGCATCATGGAGGGAGGAAGCAACGTTGATGGAGATGAATTCGGGGGCACTTCCCCGTCCCGGCAGGATGCCGACACAGGAATTCTGGTCCCCCGAAACTTGGTGGCGATGGCGGCGGAGATCGGAATTGCTTCTGGAGAAAAGGGTTCTGGAATCAGGGTTTCCGTGATGGGAGAATAAATAGGAGGCCAAGTAGGGCACCAAAGGAGGTGGGAGCCCCCCAGGCGGCCCCCCGGCGCGGCCAGGGGTGGGGCCGCGCCATCAGGGCGCCTGGGGCCCCTCTGGCCCCCCTCTGGCCCCACTTCTGGTGCATGGAAGCTTCTGGAGCGCTGATTTTTTATATATTTTTCCCGGAATTTTTCTGGCAATTTAAGTAATGGGAAAACCTGAAATACAAAAACAGCAGAAAACAGAAACTGGCACTGGGGTGCACTGAGTTAATAGGTTAGTCCAAATATGATCAAAAGTGTATGAAAGTGTATCAAAAGCATAGCAATATCACCCAAAACATGCATGGAGCAAGCAGAAATTATAGATACGTTTGGGACGTATCAATGATATGTCAAAATGTTCATTGTGAAGTGCTCTACATGATGGTTGCTGTAGCATTCATGTTAGGTGCCATATCGCCATGTTTATCTCTGTTGCAAAAGTGCATGTGGCTGTTAAGTGTTGAAACTTGTTATGAGATGCTGATTTGACTTGTTCATAGCTATTGATGTGTTTGTCTTTCATGCCACATGTCAATATGTTTTAGAAGCATATTCATGCCATCTTTGCTGTGGTACAATCCATTTATCATGATATGCCTTGTGGTGTTTGCAATAAGATTGTAAAGTAGCCTACTCGCTGTTGTTGGTTCCCGAGACTTGTTAAAAACCTGATGGCATGTTAAACCTGATGGCATGTTTGCTTGATGCCTCACTCAAATCCATGCATGTTTTAGTATGTCAAATGATCATTTCTTGTTGTCCATGTTATGCTCTATCCATCCATGCCCTTGTTTGCATATATAGCCTGTTGTAGCTTATTTATTTCTTGCTCTCAAGTTGCTATAAATGTACCTGTCAGACTATTATCAGCATGATCAATTTGGTGAAGCTTGTTGTTATTGATCCATGCCTCCTATGGAGTTGTTCCAATGGAGTTGTTTGATGTATGCTATGTCTATTACATGTCCATGATCTTTATATATTTGGTAGAGTTGATATGCTTGTTGTTTTGTGCCTCTGAAGGCAGCATCGTGATGATGTTTTGCCTTCCCAGATTTTGGCTAAGTCTGAGAAATCTGTAAACTTATTGAATCTTGCCATGCTTGTTTAATTGTGTTCCAGCAAGTTTTTCGGTGTGCTCTGAGTTCATGCTTGTTAAGTATCATGTCTATTTCACATCCATGCCTCTTGTTATCATGTTTGGGTGCTGTAGCACATATATACCGTGCTCCAAAGTTGCTATGTTGCTGTTTTTGGATGGCTTGTTGTCATATCTTGTTTCATGTGAATGTGATGAACCGTTGCTCCGTTTTGGGTGTGTCCTATATGAAACTTGTTTGATTTTGCATGTAGAAACATAATATCATGTTGTTTTCATGCTTGGAAGGTGTTTGCTTGTTGTTTGGATGCATCTTGCATATTTGCCATGCTTGTCCTGTTTTGCTCATATCTTCTAGGCCGTAGCTCCGAATTAAATAAACTTTATTGTAAACTTGACTGGAATTTCGTGTAGATCATCATGGTGCATGTTAAATTGCTGCTTAACAACTTGAACTTAAGGTTTGTTCAGATCTGGACCAATTTCGAGATGTGCATATGAGGACTTACCGAAATTGTTATATGTTGATTCTGGCCTCATTTAAACTTGTTGGTTTGTGTTGTTCTTGTGTGCTTCATCCCTTGCCATGAATTGCATCATATAGACTTGTCTTGCTTCATACTTGGTTGAGCATCTTGTCATGTTCTTGTGTTGTGTGTTTACCTTGTTGTGTGCTTCTTCTCGCTAGTTCATATTTCGTTGTGTTCGTGAGGATTCATTCGACTACACATGGTTCGTCTTCGCGGCTTCTTCTTCGTCTACTTCATGGACTCGTTCTTCTTCCTTGCGAGATCTCACGCAAGATGACCATCACCTTGGATACCTTTACTATCATTGCCATGCTAGTTGTCTCGATGCTATCGTTATCTGTCGCGCTACCCATCATTTATTGTTAGCCCCTGTCCTTGTTGCCATGAAACCTCTAACCTTTGACACCTTCCCAGCAAAACCGTTGTTTGGGTATGTTACCCGCTTGCTCAGCCCCTCTTATAGCATTGCTAGTTGCAGGTGAAGATGAAGATTGCTCCATGTTGGAACTTGTTGTTGGAATATCACAATATACCTTATATATATTAACACACCTATATACTTGGCAATGGGTGGAAGGCTCGGCCTTTTGCTCGGTGTTTTGTTCCACTCATGCCACCTTAGGAGCCGATAAACCGGCGTTATGTTCCTTGATTTTTGCGTTCCTGACGCGGTTGGGTATATGGGGACCCCTTGACAGTTCGTCTTTGAATAAAACTCCTCCAGCAAGGCCCAACATTGGTTTTATTTGCAACATAATAAAAACTTAATTAATTCATTAATTGCATAGCGAGTTAGCGCTACCCGAGGATTCTTCTACATACAGGGGGCCAGTGCTGATGGTGTTGGTCCCAAACGGGGGTTCGACAGGGCTGCCACGGGGAAACTCGAGGTATCCGGCTTCCGTAAAATCACCCATCCGGTCGTGGCCTGAGACGAGATACGCACGGCTACTATCAGGGTGTCGGCATGCCGGGAGGTCTTGCTGGACTTGTTTTACCATTGTCGAAATGTCTTGTGCACCGGGATTCCGAGCCTGATCGGATTGTCCCTAAGATAAGGGGTAATATTATTATTATCTCTGCTGATCATGAGGGCTTGTGATGGGCTAAGTTGGGACACCCTTGTAGGGTTATGATCTTTCGAAAGCCGTGCTCGCGGTTATGTGGCAGATTGGAATTTGTTAATGTCCGGTTTTAGAAAACTTGACAGAGGATCCGAGATAAAACACATGAACCGCGTGAGTAACCGTGACCTTCTCTTTTCACTTTGAGAAGAGAACGCGGTGGGGTTATGTTTGACTCGTAGGTAGTTCAGGATCTTTAGCGATCATTACTAGTTTGCGACCGTTTGCGTAGATGCTCATCTTATTCTTGTACTCGGAATTAGCCACCATACTTATGCTTCGCCGATGCTGCAACCTCACCACCTTACCTCTCCTTACCCATTAAGCTTTGCTAGTCTTGTTACCCATGGTTATGGGATTGCTGAGTCCTCGTGGCTCACAGATACTACAAGAACAGTTGCAGGTGCAGGTTTCCGATGACTTGACGTGAGAGCGATGTTTACTTGTGTTGGAGTTTCTTCTTCTTCATCATCGTCAGTCTTGGGTTAGGTTCCTGGTCGGCAGCCTGTGATAGCAGATGGATGTCGTTGTGTTTTTCATGTTTGCACCCGTAGTCGGATGCCTTGTATTAATGTTGCTGTATTCATGTGACTTGTATGAATTGTTGTATCCCCATGTATTATGTAATGGTACGATGTAATGATATCCATCTTGCTAAGCGCCCGAAATGTGGTTGTGCCCCAATCACGAATGTGTCACGTGATCGGGATAGAACCCCATCTTGGGCCTGACAGCGCACCAGGCATACTACGCGGCTCCGCAGCCCTATGGAGGGTATCCACAGCTGCAGCTGAGCGGCGGCTATGACATCCCCATGGCGCCGCCGTCTCCCTTGCCGGCCCTGTCGCCGGCACCTTGGGATCCGGCACTCCTCGCCGCGCTGCACACCGCCCCTACGGCGAACAAATACACTAGAGGAGGTGATTCATACATGGACACCGGTGCCACGGCTCACATGTTTGCTCATCCTGGTAATCTTGCCTCCTTCACTCCCGTCACCACCGACCGCTGCATCGTTGTCGGCGACGGTTCCACCCTTACTATTACACATATCGGGCACACTTCTTTTCCATCTAATTCCATGCCTTTATCTTTCTCTAACATACTTGCGTCACCTCATCTTATTAAGAATCTTGTTTCTATTCGCTATTTCACTCGTGAAAATCCTGTTACTGTTGAGTTTGACTCGCTTGGTTTTTGTGTCAAGGATGCTCGAACCAGGATGGTGCTTCACCGATATGACAGCCCCGACGATCTCTATCCGGTGCACTCGCCTTCATCCACCACCACCGCACCGGTTGCTCTCTCCGCTGGCGTCGATCTCTGGCACGCTCGTCAGTTTCATCCCAACCCCGGTGGGAGTAGGACTCCTCCTAGGCGCGCCATAGAGGGCCGGCCTCCCCCCTCCTCCACTCCTTTATATACGGGGGTGGGGGCACCACATAGACACAAGTTGATCATTGATCTTTAGCCGTGTGCGGTGCCCCCCCATAGAAACACACATCGGTTGTACCATTGCAGTGCTTAGGCGAAGCCCTGCGCCGGTAGCTTCATCATCTCCATCACCACGCCATCGTGCTGACGAAACTCTCCCGTGAAGCTCAACTGGATCAAGAGCTCGTGGGACGTCATCAAGCTGAACGTGTGCTGAACGCGGAGGTGCCGTACGTTCGGTGCTTGATTGGTTGGGTCACGAAGACGTTCGACTACATCAACCGCGTCACTAGACGCTTCCGCTTTCGGTCTACGAGGGTACGTAGACACACTCTCCCCTCTCGTTGCTATGCATCTAGTAGATAGATCTTGCATGATCGTAGGATTTTTTTTTTGAAATACTACGTTCCCCAACAGTGGCATCATGAGCCAGGTCTATGCGTAGATGATATGCACGAGTAGAACACAATGAGTTGTGGGCGATAATAGTCATACTGTTTACCAGCATGTCATACTTTGATTCGGCGGTATTGTGAGATGAAGCGGTTCCGACCGACATTACGCGTACGCTTACGCGAGACTAGTTTCACCGTTACGAGCACTCGTTGCTTAAAGGTGACTGGCGGGTGTCTGTCTCTCTCACTTTAGTTGAATCGACTGTGGCTACGTCCGGTCCTTGTGAAGATTAAAACAACACATACTTAATGAAAAATCGTTGTGGTTTTGTATGCGTAGGTAAGAACGGTTCTTGCTAAGCCCGTAGCAGCAACGTAAAACTTGCAACAACAAAGTATAGGACGTCTAACTTGTTTTTGCAGGGCATGTTGTGATGTGATATGGTCAAGACATGATGAGTTATACGTTATTGCATGAGATGATCATGTTTTGTAAAGTTATCGGCAACTGGCATTGTACAACAATTGAACAAAAGTTTCGCTTTATTGTATGAAATACAGTCGCCATGTAATTGCTTTACTTTATCACTACGCGGTAGTGATAGTCGTGGAAGAAATAGTTGGCGAGACGACAATGATGCTACGATGGAGATCAAGGTGTCGCGCCGGTGACGATGGTGATCATGACGGTGCCTTGGATATGGAGATCAAAAGCACAAGATGATGATGGCCATATCATGTCACATATTTTGATTGCATGTGATGTTCATCTTATTATGCTTCTTATTTTGCTTAGTACGGCGGTAGCATTATAAGATGACCCCTTACAAAATTTCAAGGTACATGTGTTCTCCCTGAGTATGCACCGTTGCGAAAGTTCGTCGTGCCAAGACACCACGTGATGATTGGGTGTGATAAGCTCTACGTTCACATACAATGGGTGCAAGCCAGTTTTGCACGCGCAGAATACTCGGGTTAAACTTGACGAGCCTAGCATGTACAGACATGGCCCCGGAACACTAGAGACCGAAAGTTCGAGCGTGAATCATATAGTAGATATGATCAACATAAGATGTTCACCATTGAAAACTAATCCATCTCACGTGATGATCGGACATGGTTTAGTTGATCTGGATCACGTGATCATTTAGATGACTAGAGGGATGTCTATCTAACTGGGAGTTCTTTAGTAATATGATTAATTGAACTATAATTTATCATGAACTTAGTCCTGATAGTTTTTGCATATCTATGTTGTTGTAGATCAATGGCCCGTGCTACAATTCCTTGAATTTTAATGTGTTCCTAGAGAAAACTAAGTTGAAAGATGTTAGTAGCAATGATGCGGACTAGGTTCGTGATTTGAGGATTATCCTCATTACTGCACATAATTATTATGTCCTTGATGCACCGCTAGGTGACAGATCTATTGCAGGAGCAGATGCAAACATTATGAACATTTGGCAAATCTCAATATGATGTCTACTTAATAGTTTAGTGCACCATGCTTAACGACTTACAACCGGGACTTCAAAAACGTTTTGTACGCCACAGAGCATATAAGATGTTCCAAGAGTTGAAATTAGTATTTCATACTCATGCCCGTGTCGAGAGGTATGAGACCTGTGACAGTACTTTGCCTACAAGATGGAGGAGAATAGCTCAACCAGTGAGCATGTGCTCAGATTGTCTGGGTACTACAATTGCTTGAATCAAGTGGAAATTAATCTTCCAGATAAGATAGTAATTGACAAAGTTCTCTAGTCACTATCACCAAGTTAGTAGAACTTCGTGATGAACTATAATATGCAAGGGATGACGAAAGTTATTCCCTAGCTCTTCGCGATACTGAAATCAGCGAAGGTAGAAATCAAGAAAGAGCATCAAGTGTTGATAGTTAACAAGACCACTTGTTTCAAGTAAAGGGCAAAGGGATAGAAGGGGAACTTCAAGAAGAATGATAAGCAAGTTGTCACTCCCATGAAGAAACCCAAAGCTAAACTCAAGCCTGAAACTAAGTGCTTCTACCGCAAAGGAAATGGTCACTCAAAGCGGAATTGCCCTAGATACTTGGCGGATAAGAAGGATGGCAAAGTGAACAAAGGTATATTTGATATACAGATTATTGATGTGTACTTTACTAGTGTTCATAGCATCCCATGGGTATTTGATACCGGTTTAGTTGCTAAAATTAGTAACTCAAAATGGGAGTTGCAGAATGAACAGAGACTAGTTAAAGGTGAAGTGACGATGTGTGTTGGAAGCGGTTCCAAGATTGGTATGATCATCATCGCACACTCCCTATACTTTCGGGATTAGTGTAGAACCTAAATAAATATTATTTCGCATTTGCATTGAGCATGAATATGATTTGATCATGTTTATTGCAATACGGTTATTCATTTAAAGTCATAGAATAATTGTTAGTCTGTTTACATGAATAAAACCTTCGATGGTCATACACCCAATGAAAATAGTTTGTTGGATCTCGATCGTAGTAATACACATATTCATAATATTGAAGCCAAAAGATGCAAAGTTAATAATGACAGTGCAACTTTTTTGTGGCACTGCCGTTTAGGTCATATTGGTGTAAAGCGCATGAAGAAACTCCATAATGATGGACTTTTGGAATCACTTGATTATGAATCACTTGGTGCTTGCGAACCATGCCTCATGGGCAAGATGAATTAAACTCCGTTCTCCGGAACGATGGAGCGAGCAACTGGTTTGTTGGAAATCATACATACTGATGTATGTGGACCAATGAGTGTTAAGGCTTGCGACGGGTATTATTATTTTCTATCCTTCACTGATGATTTGAGCAGATATGGGTATATCTACTTCATGAAACACAAGTCTGAAACATTTGAAAAGTTCAAATAATTTCATAGTGAAGTAGAGAATCATCGTAACAAGAAAATAAAGTTTCTATGATCTGATCGTGGAGGTGAATATTTGAGTTAAGAGTTTGGTCTTCATTTAAAACAATGTGGAATAGTTTCACAGCTCACGCCACCCAGAACACCACAGCGTAATGATGTGTCCGAACGTCGTAACCGTACTTTATTAGATATGGTGCGATCTATGATGTCTCTTACCGATTTACCACTATCATTTTGGGTTATGCATTAGAGACACTTGTATTCACGTTAAATAAGGGCACCATCTAAATCCGTTGAGACGACGCCTTATGAACTGTGGTTTGGCAAGAAACCAAAGTTGTTATTTCTTAAAGTTTGGGGCTGCGATGCTTATGTGAAAAAGCTTCAACCTGATAAGCTCGAACCCAAATCGGAGAAATGTGTCTTCATAGGATACCCAAAGGAGACTGTTGGGTACACCTTCTATCATAGATCCAAAGGCAAGATATTCTTTGCTAAAAATGGTTACTTTCTAGAGAAGGAGTTTCTCTCGAAAGAAGTGAGTGGGAGGAAAGTGGAACTTAATGAGGTAATTGTACCTTCTCCCAAATTGGAAAGTAGTACATCACATAATCTAGTTCTAGTGATTCCTACACCAATTAGCGAGGAAGCTAATGATGATGATCATGAAACTTCAGATGAAGTTACTACTGAACCTTGTAGGCCAACCAGAGTGCGTTCCATGCCAGAGTGGTACGGTAACCCGGTTCTGGAAGTCATGTTACTAGACCATGATGAACCTACGAACTATGAGGAAGCGATGATGAACCCAGACTCCGCAAAATGGCTTGAGGCCATGAAATCTGAGATGGGATCCATGTATGAGAACAAAGTGTGGACTTTGGTTGACTTGCCCGATGATCGGCAAGCCATTGAAAATAAATGGATCTTTAAGAGAAAGACTGACGCCGATGGTAATGTTAATGTCTACAAAACTCGACTTGTTGTGAAAGGTTTTCGACAAGTTTAAAGTGTTGACTACGATGAGATTTTCTCACTCGTCGCGATGCTTAAGTCTGTCCGAATCATGTTAGCAATTCCCACATTTTATGAAAACTGGCAAATGGATAACAAAACTGCGTTCTTTAATGGATTTATTAAAGAAGAGTTGTATATGATGCACCTAGAAGGTTTTGTCAATCCTAAAGGTGCTAACAAAATGTGCAAGCTCCAACGATCCATCGATGGACTGGTGCAAGCATCTCGGAGTTGGAATATGCGCTTTGATAAGTTGATCAAAGCATATAGTTTTATATAGACTTGCGGTGAAGCCTGTATTTGCAAGAAAGTGAGTGGGAGCACTACAACCTTCTGATAAATATATGTGAATGACATATTGTCGATCGAAAATGATGTAGAATTTTCTGGAAAGCATAAAGGAATGTTTGAAAGGAATTTTTCAAAGAAAGACCTCAGTGAAGCTACTTATATATTAGGCATCAAGATATATAGAGATAAATCAAGACGCTTAATTGGACTTTCACAAAGCTCATACCTTGATAAAGTTTTGAAGAAGTTCAAAAATGGATGAGTCAAAAGAAAGGGTTCTTGCATGTGTTACAGGGTATGAAATTGCGTAAGACTCAAAACCCGACCACGGCAAAAGATAGAGAAAGAA
Source organism: Secale cereale (assembly GCA_902687465.1). Lineage (NCBI taxonomy): Eukaryota > Viridiplantae > Streptophyta > Magnoliopsida > Poales > Poaceae > Secale > Secale cereale. The sequence continues at coordinate 240,310,444 of LR738710.1, forward strand.
TGAAAGTCATTCCCTATGCCTCAGTCATAGGTTCTATAAAGTATGCCATGCTATGTGCCAAACCTGTTGTGTACCTTGCCATGAGTTTGACAAGGAGGTACAATAGTGATCCAGGAGTAGATCACTGGACATCAGTCAAAATTGTCCTTAGTTACTGGATGACTAAGGAAATATTTCTCGATTATGGAGGTGATAAAGAGTTCATCGTAAAGAGTTACACCGATGCAAGCTTTGACACTAATCTAGATGACTCTAAGTATCAATCTAGATGCGTATTAAAAATGGGAGCAATTAGCTAGAGTAGCTCCATGCAGAGCATTGTAGACATAGAAATTTGCAAAATACATACAGATCTAAATGTAACAGACCCGCTGACTAAACTTCTCTCATGAAGCAAAACATGATCACACCTTAGTACTCTTTGGGTGTTAATCACATGGCGATGTGAACTAGATTGTTGACTCTAGTAAACCCTTTGGGTAGTGGTCACATGGAGATGAGAACTATGGGTGTTAGTCACATGGTGATGTGAACTATTGGTGTTAATCACATGGTGATGTGATCTAGATTATTGACTCTAGTGCAAGTGGAAGACTGAAGGAAATATGACCTAGAGGCAATAATAAAGTTATTATTTATTTCCTTATATCATGATAAATGTTTATTATTCATGCTAGAATTGTATTAACCGGAAACTTAGTACATGTGTGAATACATAGACAAAACGAAGTGTCTCTAGTATGCCTCTACTAGACTAGCTCATTGATCAAAGATGGTTATGTTTCCTAGCCATAGACATGAGTTGTCATTTGATCAACGGGATCACATCATTAGGAGAATGATGTGATGGCCAAGACCCATCCATTAGCTTAGCACTATGATCGTTTAGTTTTACTGCTATTGCTTTCTTCATGACTTATACATGTTCCTATGACTATGAGATTATGCAACTCCCGAATACCGGAGGAACACCTTGTGTGCTATAAAATGTCACAACTTAACTGGATGATTATAAAGATGCTCTACAGGTGTCTCCGAAGGTGTTCGTGGTGTTGGCATAGATCAAGAATAGGATTTGTCGCTCCGAGTGTCGGAGAGGTATCTCTGGGCCCTCTCAGTAATACACATCATAATAAGCCTTGCAAGAAAATGACTAATGAGTTAGTCGCGAGATGATGTATTACAAAACGAGTAAAGAGACTTGCTGGTAATGAGATTAAACTAGGTATTGAGATACCGACGATCGAATCTCGGGCAAGTAACATACCGATGACAAAGGGAACAACGTATGTTGTTATGCGGTTTGACCGATAAAGATCTTCTTAGAATATGTAGGAGCCAATATGAGCATCCAGGTTCCGCTATTGGTTATTGACCGGATATGAGTCCCGGTCATGTCTACATAGTTCTCGAACCCGTAGGGTCCACACGCTTAACGTTCGATGACGATCAGTATTATGAGTTTTGATGTACCGAAGGTAGTTCGGAGTCTCGGATGAGATCACGGACATGACTAGGAGTCTCGTAATGTCCGAGACGTAAAGATCGATATATTGGAAGGCTATATTCGGACATCGGAAAGGTTCTGAGTGGTTCGGGCATTTTTCCGGAGTACCGGGAGCTTACAGGAACCCCACGGGAGAAGTTATGGGCCTTATGGGCCATAAGAAGGAAGCACGCGCCCCCCTTGGGCAGGAGGCCGAATTGGAATAGGCTTGGGGGGGGGGGG